>CM052802.1:107754547-107827736 GCA_028533885.1 Nasua narica | reverse complement strand
CTCTCTCCGCTTGACTTATTTCACTCCGCATAATCTCTTCTAGTCCTGTCCATGTTGATACAAAAGTTGGATATTCATCCTTTCTGATGGAGGCATAATATTCCATTGTATAGATGTACCACATCTTCCTTATCCATTCATCTGTTGAAGGGCATTTTGGTTCTTTCGACAGTTTGGCTATTGTGGCCATTGCGGCTATGAACATTGGGGTACATGTGGCCCTTCTTTGTACTGCATCTGCTTCTTTGGGGTAAACACCGAGTAGTGCAATTGCAGGGTCGTAGGGTAGCTGTATATTTAATTTCCTGAGGAATCTCCATACTGTTTTCCAAAGTGGCTGCACCAACTTGCATCCCCACCAAGGTATTCTTTTATGTGTTTATTTTTCATTTCTGCTCTTACTTACAGGGGAAAGAAAACAGAAAGTAATATGGAGTATTTCCATCTCTTTGTTATTTGAGCATTCTTTCTTATAACTTCTCTGGTTACTTCCCCTCCACTTAAAAAAGTGCTCAAAGCTCTTCAGCCTAAACAAAACTCTTCCCTTAATACCACTCCAACGCACCCCATTTCACTCCTCCGAACTACAACCATAATTTTTTCTTTTCCATAACTGATAAGCTTCTAAAAGAAGCATCCATATCCACTTCTCTACTTCCTCAGCTTCTTTTGCTTTCCAAGCCACTACAACCTGGCTCCTACCTCCACTGCTCTACTGAAACTGCTTTCAATAGGGTTATAAATGACTTCTTAATTGTGAAACCCAATGATAATTCTCCTGTCCCATCCTTTTCCTTTCTTTTCTTTTTTTTAAGATTTTATTTGTTTGACAGAGGGAAACACACTGAGAGAGGGAACACAAGCTGGGGGAATGCGAGAAGGAGAAGCAGGCTTCCCACCAAGCAGAGAGCCCGATGCAGGGCCCGATCCCAGGACCCTGGGATCATGACCTGAGCAGAAGGCAGACACTTAATGACAGCCACCCGGGCACCCCATGTCCAATCCTTTTCTTAATGTAAATTTTTACTAAAGTGTTACATAAGTATTCTCTCTTTCCTTCCCACTCTGTCTCTTCCTTCCTCTCTAAAATATAATCCAGGCTAATCTTTCAACCTCAAGGTGCTTAAATCAATCATATATGCAAAATCCATTTTGCCATGTAAGCTAATTTATTCATAGATTCCAGGGACTAGGCTATAACTATACCTTTAGGGAGCCATTATTATCTAGCACACTATATAACAATTACCCAAACAGAACCTAAAAAGAATTCTTATGTCCCCTTCCAGTCATACCTACCCACTATGTGTAACCAACATCCTAAATTCTAATCCTGTAGATTAGATTAGCCTATCTTAAATCTTATGTAAATAGAATAATGGTGGATATACTTTTTTGTTTGGCTTCTTTTGGTCAACATTGTGAGATTTATTCATGATGGTTTTTGTTTATGACAATATAATATTCCAATGTATAAATATACCACAACTTATTTGTGACCATACTGGTATTGGTGGACTTTTAAGCCATTTCCAATTCTTGGATATACAAAAGGTATTGCTATAGATATCCAAACCCCTCTTGTATCACATATAAATACAGTCTTTTCATCGTTAGCTGATACAGCTTTCCAAAGGGTATGGATCAAAATTCTAGCTGCTCCCCCAAATTTTTAATACTTGGTATTTTCTGCCCCTTCACTATCCCATCATTTTGGCTACTCTACAGTATTTGACATTTTAAACTTCTGGAAAAACTCTCCTTCCTTAAATTCCAGGACATCACTCTCTCATAAGACTCTTCATTACCTCTCAGAATATTCTTCCTTAGTTTGCATTGTTAGATACTCCTATCTTATATATCACTATCCACCTTTATTTTTCTCTTTAGTTTGGTCACTTCCCTTAAATCATTTTTTTTTATCTTACTGTCCAATTTCCATGAAAGGGTAATACAAGGCCCTTCACAATTTCTTGTTCCAGCCCACCTGGAGAAAAGGATGGCTGCCCATCAATACTCTTTCTGCTCTTCACCCAAGATATATACTAAAATATATTTTGAAGTGTCCTTTCAGTTAAATGAATGAGTTATAGACAACAGAATATGGGCAGAAGTGATGTCTGGCATTTTCCAGCATAAACCCCCTTGTTGAATCTCCCATGCTCCACCCTCTATTTTCTTTCTCCTCTTAGAAAATCTTAGAAGCCTTGTGTTAAGGATGGTAGTACCAAAAGATGAAAGGAGGCGGATTCAAAAGATCTGAATCAGTGCATGATGAGAGTAACCTGGCATACACTGGAGGTGATGTGAATGAGAAATATGCTATAAAAGTGTTAAGTACTAGAATCTGCAGGTTGTTTATTATGGTGGTTAACCTATTATGAGAACTGGTAAATTAGTAAATTGATAATATATGGCATTGATAAAAATTGGTAGCTTGAAGTAGGATGCTGCAAAACCCAATATCTCAAGTACATGAAATATATGGCAAAAAAGATATAATGAACTGTTTACCTGTATTACACAGTGGTAAGCTGTTTGGTCAAACTATCACTTGAAATAATGTGAGAAGGAGACCATGTACTTACTGAGCTGGCAACTCTTCAGGGGGGTAGTGGGAAAGAAACATAGTGATAGTGTGTGTCGGCTACTATTGGCTGTGTTTGCAAAGTATTTCAAGAAAGTGATAAACTTGTGAGAAATCTGTCCCAAAATAGAGAATGAAATTCAGTATTTTAAAGCTTTAGACAAAATGACTTTTTCTAGACCCCAAGAAGTATAAAAGTAAGATTGATAGACAAATAAAGACCCCTAATACCCAACCTTGGGCAAAGCCAGATACTTTCAAGGTAACCACCATTAACTTGAGAGAAAAGAGATGCATGGGAGTAAAGAAGCAAATAAAGCATATTTGGGGATGATGTCTGAAAAATAAATTTGGGTATGATTTCTACCACATGAAAATGAGTGGAAACAAATAGATCAGAGGTCTATTAAGTTTTTAAATGGACTGCATTGTCAGAAAAACCATTAACTTAGATTTTAGAAGTCACTGCTCAAGATTTAAACTAGTCTTGTGGCCCTCCAAATTTTCAGAAATGGAATATGTCTAAAATACGCATAGCCCCAAGAAAGAAAGACTCCACATCACCCACCCACTTCATATTCACGCATAGAAGATAATAAAGCAAAACTTCCCTTGAGGGCAGAGCCATTGAGAAAAAAGGGAAGACGTTCCTTCCAGAAATCTCATCAGGTAACTTCTTCTCCTATAGGGAAAAGAAATTTCCCAGGATTCCAAGTGCTAGTACAAACCAACACTTGGTGTTGTGTTGTTGCTTTTCCTGAATGAGAGTCTGTAGTAGTTACTATGATGCACCTCCTGGATCTCACAAAAGACTAAAGGATTTAATTCCCTAGTTGCTTGCAGTGCCAAACATAGCCCTCAGACAACATCTTTTTTTTTTTTTTAAATTTATTTATTTATTTTAGAGGGGCGAGGGGAGGACAGGAGGAGAGAGAGAGAATCTCAAGCAGACACCCTCCTGAGGGCAGAGTCGGACTCAGGGCTGAATCTACGACCCTGAGATCATGACCTGAGCAGAAACCAAGAGTTGGATACTTAACCAACTGAACCACCAAGCACCCTCAGACAACACTTGTTATTGTCTCAGCTGAAGAAAGTTGCCTCACACTTTTTCTAAGGTCATGCCCCTTTCCAGAGATACCCAAGGCCAATAACTGATCAACCTGAAGTATAAAGGTCCAGCCTCTTTGCCCTCCCTTGGGGAATCCTGAAGGGCCACCCAGCTACATCATGTGATTGGCTGAGCAATGTGTTAAGACTGTTTGCTTCCTTCCCTTCCCTTCCTCAGGTAGGGCTCACAACAGCACTTCCTGACAAATCTCCTGCATGCAAGTCTGAGTCTGCTTTCCAGGAAGCCAGCCTGAGACAGATGTAGTCCAATCAACCTATCCCTGCTCCTCCATTTCCTACTAGTGGAGAAGGGGTGTGGATAATTTGCCTTTTTTGTTCTTCAATCATCGTATCCTGATTGGATGTCTGAAGGTCTTGAATGTGAAGATAGAAGCAGTGACTGATGCGACTTTGGTCTGTAAGAAGCAAATGAGAACCTCCTGAGCAGTAGGGGAGGATGTGGCAGACAATGTCAATGTTCACCTATATCTATGCTTCCACTGAGAGAGTAGTAAATTTCACCAATTCCAAATTCTCTTAGGGACTTTGGTATTACAACAATATTTACTTTAAAAGCCAACTTTCGCTTATGGCACCAACTCTCACTGCTTCCTTAATCAATCAATAATCCAATTAGATCATTAATATGGTTGCTACCTGCCTGCATGTCTTTGCTGCTGCCGCTGCAGAGGAGGAGCCTGGCCTCCATTGGGAAACTAGCGACAGATGAGGAAAAGGAGGTCTTGGCCTCTCCCTTTCGAAGAGTGCATCAATGAAAATGTTAATCTTTCCCCTCCATCTCCCCAAATGAAGAAAGTGCCCCTTACATCTACGTGGCTCTAATGACCACCAAAGCCTAACTTTGGGGAGAGAGAAATCGGTCCATTAAGAATCTCCTTCTCCAGGTGATAAAACATTTCCACTAGTACAAACTCAGTTTGTGGAAAAAAAAATTAACCACCCCTTAAAAGGTTCCTGCTTCCCACTTTTGCCTCCAGCATACATTTATTCTTATCATCCTCCTCATCCAATAGTATTTATTAAACGACCACATTTGCATGGCACCGTACCTGTGATTTTCCATTTCTCTCCAAGGATGATTTCCTGGTTTAGAAGCTTTAATGGCTGCTCCTTTGAAAATGTCTTAAGAGGGTTTTGACTGTAATTCCTTTTCTCCTAGCTCTTATTTAATAGGTACCAATGCCTATCTTTTGCCTGGGGTATTGGGTTAGGGAGAGGAAGATTCATTAACCATGGTGAGTTATGGATTTCAATGCCCTGGCTACTTCATTTCTCATATCCAAGTAGATCATTTCCTCCCTAGTCTTCCTGAGCCCAAGGATGCATATATTGTAAGTAGCCTTAATCTGCTTCATTAGAACTATTTTTTTGAACTTTACAAGAATGATACCACCAATATTACCGTATTACTTCTGGTGATGTGCATGGCAGTATAATCATACATTCATACTAGCTGGCAGTAATAGTAGTGACTTAGTTGTGGTCATAAAAGAAAGAAACCATACAACTTCAAAGCTTGGAGATATTGAAATTAATCTCATTTTCAGATATAGAAACCTAGATCCAGAGGGGTGAAGCACCTTGCCTGAGGTTATACACTTGTGGCTAGTGACTGACAAAGTGTCAAATCATGGGTCTCAAAACTCATAACCTTGTATACTCCCCCAATGCACCCTTTTAATATTAAAGTAGAGTGGTTCTGATGTTGAGAAAGGCTCCAAGGTGTTTTGGAGTCAGAAACACATAGTGGCACCACCCATGGCTATTATATAGCATATTACAAGAGAGAAAATGTGTGGTTAGTACACCCTGGACACATTTCAGATGGACAATTCTCCCTTCTGCTCCGTCTTTATGTTTCAGTGAATAATCTTACTTGGCCTTACGCCCTAGAATACTAGCAGATTTCTCTCTGTGAGACCAGACCAGTACCTTCTCCTGGAGGAAAAGTATCTCACCATCCCCACTGTTTTCTCCAGCTTTCAGCACCAACTAAACTACTCCTAAGAAGCAGGGTTGCACCATTATCTGTGAAAAATAATAATGTTTGGTCAGTGACGGTAACTTCTGCTTACATTTAGCCATGATGAAAACTGTAAAGTAGGTGAAGTTTATTTTTTATCTTTTTCCTGAAGCACTGGTTCCCACTCAGGTTGACTTTGCCCCTTCCTCATAAAGGATTTTTGGTATGTCTGGAGACATTTTCTGTTGTCCCACCTGAGGGGGTGTTATGTGCATCCAATGGGTAAAGGCAAAGAATGCAGCTGAATATCCTATAGTCACAGCATAGCCCCTACAACAAAAAATCACCCAGTCAAAATATCAAGGCATTAAGGTTGAAGAATCTGCCTTACAGAATTCTCTCCCCCTCCCAGACCCTTGACTTTACGAGCTACTGACCTACCATCTTTGGGGACTTGGCTCTCAGCTATCACAATAAGAAGTTATATCTTCCTCTCTAGATCTTTCTTATTAGTGGAAGACTTAGTAAGCCCACAGAGGAAAGAGCTCTGTAATAGGAGAGAGGTTTCCTGGCTTCATAAATTTCTAATTATATAATCATCTACAAAATAGAGAAAATAATTTCTTCTTACTTCACTGGACTGGCATAAAAATAATAAAACAAGAAAGTGTTAAAGTGCTTCGTTAACTCTAAAGTGCTACACAAATGTGTGCCATTGTCATGGTAAGTAGTAATTAACAATATAGGGATGGGTTCTGATTCAGAAACTTGTCCACCATCTTTCTAATTCCTCACAGAGATGGCAAATTTTTTTCCATGTCCGACACCCATTCTATCCATATTGTTTTTAAATCCTCTGTGGTACATGAAAAAGTGCTCTCAGTTTTAGCTCTCAGTGCTGATCAGATGGTAGATACTTAATAAACTATTGACATGAATTATACTATATAGTCATAGTTCTATACATAGCTACAAGGACAAAGACTTTTTCACCTCTTCTAATTCATAAAATCTCTCCTTGGTTTTATAGAGTTTTCTTTTCCTGTCATTACAACAGAAATTGGTCAACGAGCCCAAGAAAATCCATTTACTGAAGTTAACTTGAATTAGCATTTATGATATACCAGACACTGTGTTAGGGACTGAAGGTATGAATAGCAACAAAGGATAACATGTATTACAGTCCATCCCTGTGTCAGTCATTGCGGTAGGCAACTCACCACCTTATCCCTAACATTCCAGAAGCCTTTGAAGTAGGCATTGTTCCCATTTGATAAATGAGGCAACCAAGATTTAGATGGTTTATGTGATTTATCTAAACTGCTCAGATAAGCATAAGTACTAGAACTGAGATTCAAACTCACATCTATCGGGTGGAACCACTGACCCCACCCACTGATCCCAACAGCCTCCAGTAGTTTTTGTTGTTGTTGTTCTTGTTAAGATTTCATTTTTAAGTAATCTCCACACCCAACTTGAGACTCAAAACTCACAACTCAGAGATCAAGACTCCCATTGTCCACCCACTGAGCCAGCCAGGCTCCCCCCTGTAGTTCTAGGTGTGTGCTGGAAATTTACATCACAATACCTGCAACCCAGGTGCCGTAATGACAGAAAAAAAAATCTGTGCTACAGAATGGGGTGATAATGGCCACAATACTCCACACTAATGGGGGTGCTTACATCTCTCTCAGGTCAGCTCTGACCAGCATACACTATTAGTGTGAATGAATAACAAAAATGCTCAAATCTTTGTTTCCTCAAATGTTTAAATTTGTTCACAAAATAAGAGTTCAGTGGGTCATCCATGGATTCTGGTAATATAAATTGTCCCAAACACTAAGGTGATGAGGCTTAAATTAGTGACTCTGAGGATTTATGTTTCAATTCCAAATGAATGAAGCCTGACTCAAAAAAGTCTTTTTGTTATCCTACCTATTGAGTTCAATTCAATTATATTCGGTGGACACTTGCTGAACCACAACTGTGTGTGCCTAGTGCTGTGGGGAAAAAAACAATGGAGTGACATGATGACTGTCCTCAAGGAGTTTACTGTGAGAAGGATAAGAGTCAATGGGAGTATAATTAAAGCCAGCTGATACCTCACATACTAAACTCCATGTGATTTACTTTATTAATCAATGCATACTCTCCTTCTCTGACAGATTCACATATTCAATAAACATGAAGGTGCTGTGTGGTGCCATTACTCACCCTCAAAATACACCAATTCAATGCGACCAATGTACAATATGGAACAAGTAGCACAGTGGAAAAACTGGTGCTGGCAGGTGTGATCAGGGAGGCTTCAAGAAAGAGGTTGAGTTGATTTAGGACAGAACCTGAAGTACAGGCAACATTTATATTGTCTTTTAGGAATATGTTTTGGGACAGAACCTGGTGAGGTTCAATCCAAGAATCAGTCAGCTACTATATTGTTATAGGCAACAGGTGTTTATAAAGATATGGTATGCCTTCTCTGAGATAATAATCTAAAAATACTAACCCAAAGACATAGTTTCAATCAAAAGTAAGAGAAAACAATTAAAATTGAAAAAGTAATCTCACGTCCTTTTGCTGCATAAAAATATCTCCGTTTAGTAAAAGAAGCAGCTACTTTATCACATCAAGATGATATGTGGGAAAGCACAAGAGTTGGCAGAAACATGATGCCTCTTAAATTTTCTGCTTGGGTCTGGCATTCTGTCACTTCTCACATTCCACTGGCCCAGCAAATTATTTGGCCAACTGACAATGAGGTAGGGAAGTAAACGCTCTAATAAGAAAACCTTTTATGGCAAAAAGCAGGAATGTTTAATATCTAATGGGGAAGAGATCAAAAAAAGTTGGAAAAATTGTGGCTCCTGGGTGGCTCATTCCGTTCGACATCCAAGTCTTGATTTGGGCTCAGGTCATGATCTTAGGGTTGTGAGATGGAGCCCTGTGTCTGTCTCCATGCTGGGCATGGAGCTTGCTTAAGATTCTCTCACTTCCTCTTCCTCTCCCCCGCTAAAAAGAGTTGAAAAAATAATACAACCTATCACAATAAATACATGAATTTTCTAATTTATTGATTTTTTAAATTCCAAAACATATTTTAATTCATTTTTGTCACAGTTAATTGGAAAACTAGTAGCTCATCTCCTAAGTAACTGAACAGAGTGTTTGAAGAATGGCAAAGGCAATAAAAGAGAAGAAACAAAGAATACAAGTATATATAAAGCCCTATTGTAGACCTACAATGTGGCTCACCAAAGTTATGTTTAATTTAGAGGAGCTTGATAATTAGATTTTCTTGATTTTAGTCACCACAAACAAGAGAAAAACTCCTCATAGTGGAGTCTAAGGTTTTCAAACCTAATATTCTAGTCACATGATATTGAAAAGAAACATTCATTTGAATATAGATGTTAAAATGTTTAATAAATATTCAGCTTTATATTAGGAAATACATATAAAACCTTCCTATCTCCACGTTCCAAGGGCCTCTTCCGCTTATGGCTATTCACGGACAATTTAGATCTACAAGTTTTAACCATTTAACTTCCTGAGAAAGGAAACAACAAAAGCAAATGTGTCCCCCAACTCATGTAAGGAAGTAGTTATTTCAGGTTAATTATTATCAAGAACTGTGCAAGACTAAAAATGCGATTAAACATTAGCCTGTAAGATATTTAACAGTGGGGTTCTACAATAAAAACAGAATATTGTTCTTTCTAGTTTTTTTTTCTAAATGATCCCAAACTACACTTGCGAATGAAGCTAATGTCTAAATAATTAAATGATAATGTCATTATTATTCAATGTAGGAATACACTTGAGAATCAAATTGAATCAGTTTTTTTCCCCCTTGTGGCACAATAACAATTCATGTTCAACCTTACTTAATATATTCCTTGCTTAAAAGAAAAATTAATCTGTATACTCATTGGCTTCTAGGAAAGAGAATTCGGCCTATATAACTGAGGGACAGAGCAGTGGGAGGAAAAATAGCAATAAACCAGGAGTAAAAAATATCAATTAGGCTAAGAACAGCACCTCTGTACCTTGTCCTAAACTCCTTTCTCATTCCCACCCCTTAGGCATCCAATACTCTCTATTCTTACTGCATCTAACTTCCTAAAACTGGTCTGCTCATAAGAACACATTCAATGTGCTACCTCTCCCAGAAGTGCTTATATCTTCACTCAGCCTCCACTTTCATTGAAAAGCTCCATTTCCTTTGAACATTTACAGAGCACACACTAAGGGACAGGCTTTGTTCAAAGCATATTCCATGTATGAATTTATCTAATATTCACAACAACTCTGCAAAAGACACTCTTATTATTCGTATTCTACAAATGAGGAAACCAAATCACAGACTGGATGGTTACCTCTCCTAGGATGAACCCAGGCATTCTGATTTGAGAACCTGTGTTCTTATTACTAGAGCTACATAAGAGGAAGATTCTCAAACACCTCATCATTACCTTCAAATCCTCCCATTATTAGTTGACTGAGCAATTTCTTTTTTTTTCTTTTTGAGCAATTTCTAAATATCATCTTGCAACATTAAAACCCTAGGGCAAATAATAAATTATATGTTAATAAAAGAAAAAGAAAAAGCAAAGAAAAAGAAAAAGAAAAAAAACCCCACAGAAAGACTTTTTAACAGAATCCATGAACACTAATGGGGAGAAGTGCCCTGATAAGGGATAGGGAAATGGATTTAAGTTATTTTCACATACCCTCTGTTCAGGGACCTCTCATCTGTTATCCCATGGCTGACACTAAAGAGATTATTTAGCCAGGTTCACCAATACTTTTCCATTAGTTTTGTTACATTGCTTTGATACCAAATTTCCACATCCATGATTGTGAAATAAGTCAAATCCTAAAAGGATCTGTTACAATCCCTGTCTTTGATGTTTTTCCTATTTGTTGCTACCAAGACTAGTCTTGGTAGAAAAACAACATGGAGGTACCGGTTTAAGCCTTGGGATTTTTTTGAGATTTATTTACTTATTTGAGAGAGAGAGAGAGCGTGGGGGGGGTGAAGAGCAGATGGAGAGGGAGAGAGAGAATCTCAAGCAGACTCCCCACTGAGCATGGAGCCCAACATGGGGCTTGATCTCATGACTCTCAGATCATGACATGAGTCAAAATCAAGAGTTTGATGCTTAACCAACTGAGCCACCCAGGCACCCCAAGCTTTAGTACTTTAAAATAAGAAAGGCCCACAAAAAATCTGCTAAAAAATTGGGGAATTTTTAAAAATTTGTTTAAAAATAAACATCAGCCTGTTAATAAATCAGATAAGCTGCACATAAATCTACACCTAAGTATTTTACTTTTGATGTAATCATAAATGTCATTTTTTTTTAAGATTTCTTTTATTTGAGAGAGAAAGAGCAAGCAGGGGGAGGGGCAAAGGGAGAGAGAGAATCCTGAAACAGACTCCTCACTGAGTGAGGAGCCCTACATGGGGCAGGATCCCAGGACCCTGAGATCATGATCTGAGCTGAAATCAAGAGTTGGATACTTAACCAACTGAGCCATCCAGGCATCCCTCAGTGACAGTCTTAATTTCTTTTACTAATAGTTTACTGTTAGCATATAAAAACACAACTGATTTTTATATTTTGATTTTGTATCCTGCCCATTTTCCTGAATTCATTTATTAGTTATAACAGGTTTTTGTGAAGTCTTTTGTTTTTCTGTGGTTTTGTTTTGTTTTTAAAGATTTTATTTATTTATTTGACAGAGACACAGCAAGAGAGGGAACACAAAAAGTGAGAGTTTGAAACTCAAAAATGAGTTTAACCATAGGCCAGACATAATGGAAGAGAAAATCAGGTAGCTGGAGGACAGGTTGAAAATAATTATCCAGAATGTGGAAGAGAAAGGAATAATAAAAATTAATTTAAGGGACATGGAGAATGTATGGAATGGAAATATCTGACATTAATTTAATTGAAATCTAGAGGGAGAAGAGGGAGGAGAGGTGCCACAGGCAATACCAGAGAATTTCCCAGATATAATGATAGAGACTGGGTGTCTGAAACAAGATAGTTAAAATAAATCTATACCTATCCACACTATCAAACTGAAAAACACACAAAAAGATAAAAATAATTATTAAAGGTGCGCCTGGGTGGCTTAGTCATTAAGCGTCTGTCTTCGGCTCGGGTCATGATCCCAGGGTCCTGGGATTGAGCCCTACATTGGGCTCCCTGCTCGACGGGAAGCCTGCTTCTCCCTCTCCCACTCCCCTACTTGTGCTCCCTCTCTCACTGTGTCTCTCTCTGTCAAATAAATAAAATCTTAAATAAATAAATAAATAAATAAATAAATAAATAAATAAATAAATAAATAAAATTATTAAATATCATTTGACAACAATAAAAAAACTACCGTAAAAGTGGTGATAGACTGACAAGTCTTTAAAATAACAAGTGGCTACAGCCATCAGTGGAATGGCATTCATAATATGCTTAAAGAAATAATTGCAAACCCCAAATCCTATACCTACCAAAAACATCTCTTTTTAAAATTGTTTTATTAACATATAATGCATTATTTGCCCCAGGGGTACATGTCTGTGAATCATCAGGCTTACACATTTCACAGCATTTACCATAGCACATACCCTCCCCAATGTCCATAACCCAGCCACCCTAACCCTACCCCCCTATCCCCCAGCCACCTTCAGTTTGTTTTGTGAGTTAGGAGTCTCTTATGGTTTGTTTCCTTCCTGATTCCATCTTGTTTCATTTCCCTCTTCCACCCCCCATGACCCCCCGCCCTGCCTCTCAAATTCTTCACAAAAATATCTTTTAAAAATGAGAGCCAATTAAAGATATTTTCAGATATCTCCTCCCCAACAAAAAATGACAGAGAATTTAGACCCAGCAAATCACAGTAAAGGAACATAACGAACAAAAGAAAGTAGCAGAAGAAAAGTGATCATAAAAAGAATGGTGTGTGATAATAAATAACAAAGATGGGAATAATTCTAAATAAATACTTACTAAATAAAACAATTATAATGTCTTGGAGTTTAAAAATGTGGACAGAGAAGTAAAATACATAAAGTACTAACCTAAGTCAGGAGAGGCATAAAGGAAGTTAAATGTTTTAAGGACCTTGTATTGTCAGGACAGAAGGTGAAGGCAATGATTAACTTTTGACTTTGACAAGTTAAAAATGCATGTTTTAATTTCCAGAATAAGCACTAAAAGAAGTATAATTTATAAACCAGTAGAAGGAAAAAAATGAAAGTTCCAACACAAAAGAACAAAAGAAAAATAAAGGAAAGAAAATATAGATTGAGCAGAAGAGGTAGCACAAATAAATTATAGTTATAAACCCAACTATATTAAAATGCATTAGTAATAATATTAAATGAAGTATGCCAAATGCTCTAAAGACAAAAACATAGGGCTCAATTAACATATGACTATATTTGCACATCTAACACATAAGTATACAGAAAGTTTGAAAGGTAAATCATGCAACTATCACGCAAAAGACAGCTGTTGTACGTATAGTAGTATCAAGCAAAATATACTCTGCATTCTTAAAGGGAAAAAGATCAATCACAACATAATAAAAAACATTGTTCAACTCATTAGGAATCTAAAATTTTTAATTTGGTTACATATGAAATATAACCACAATACATACAAAGTAAAAAATATTAGGACTACAAGTTGAAATAAGAAAATTCAGAAGATTTTTAAATGCTTATCATTTGATAGACTAAGCCAACAAAAAAGTGGGTAGAGATCTAGAACATCAAAATGAACAAACGTGAAGTAAAGACATACGTGAAATGCTACACCCAAAACTGGAGAAAACATGTTATTTTCTAGCATATATGAAACATTCATAAACATTGTACTCTCCTGGGCCATTAAGCTAAACCCAAAAAATTTCAAAGCACTAAAATCATACATTGCATCATCTTCCATCACCGAGCAATTAAATCACAAATTAATGATAGATAATAACCAAAAAATCCTGTATGTTTTGAAATTAATAAACATATTTCTAAACAACCCATATATCAAAGGAGAAAACATAACGTAAACTAGAATCTATTTTGAAATTAATGATAATGAAATTACTACATATCCAAACTTGTGAGATACAGTAAAGATGACATTAAAAAGAAAATTATAGCATTTAATGCACATATTACAAAGGAAAAAAGTCTAGAAATTAATGAGATAATAAATATCCTCAAGGTATAAGAAAAGAACAGGGGAAAAAGAAGGTAGGATAAATAATGAAGATAAAAACAGAAATTAGGGAGATGAGAATGAAAAGCATTCAACAGAGATTACCAATAAAGCTAAAAACTGGTTTTTCAAAGGTCTAATACAAATTCCCAAACCACTGGCATGACTAGTCAGGAAAAACAGAAAGTCACAAATAATCAATACTGAGGTTTAAAAGTGAGACACAGTGAGAAACTTTAGACATTTAATAGTCAATACAGTACAGTAGAAATAATGCCAGTAATGTTGAAAATTTAAACTCAAGGACAAATTCCTAGAAAATATATTTAATAAAAATTTCTATTTAAGAAGACATTAAAAAAAAACTTAAATAGCTCAATAATGATTAAAGTAACTGAAGCCGTAGATATTTGCCATTTTTTAAATTTTGATTTTTATGGACTATTTACAACTCATTTTTTAAACAAACTATACTTATATGATGATGGTATTATGTAGGGCTACGACAACAGGAATATACTAAGGTGATCTCTATTTTGACATTGTAGAACAGTCATACTATAATATTCTGAAGCCGCTTCCTCCTGAACCAAAATTAATTTTCAAAACGAAATATTATTTCCTATACTGTTTACTAAAACAGGTCTCTTGTATCTGATTTCCATCCTGGAAGACATTTTTGAAATAACTACCTCCTTCCACTCAGAAGAAAGTCTCATCTCTAAGAGTTACTTGAGGGAAATCAGTCCAATAACATTAAAGTACCTCTGTCTCGGGGCACCTGGGTGGCTCAGTGGCTTAAAGCCTCTGCCTTCAGCTCAGGTCATGAACTCAAGGTCCTGGGATCAAGCCCTGCATTGGGCTCTCCGCTTGGCGCGGAGCCTGCTTCCCCCTCTCTCTCTCTCTGCCTGTCTCTCTGCCTGCTTGTGACCTCTCTGTCTCTCTGTCAAATAAATAAAAAAATAAAAAAAATAAAAAAAATAATAAAGTATCTCTTTCTCAATAGCATTAATGAACCTCCTTTTACTGATCTCACACTCAGAAATAATCTCCGACCTTAAAACTTTTACATGCTACTTTATAACTCTCAGTATTTATTAATAGGGCTTGGAAAATTTTTTCTGTATAATGTCAGATAGCAAATATTTTCAATTTTCCAGATCTCTGTTAAAACTACTCAACTCTGCCATTTTAGTCAATTGTAGCCATCAACAATATGTAAATGAGTATAGCTGAGTTCCAATAAAACTTTATTTCTAAAAAGGCAGACAGCAGGATTTGACCCATGGCTTTGCCAACCCCTGATTTACCTAATGCTTTGAGCTATAATTACTTATATAATATTAGATTATGGTTACAATCAGGTCATGTAATATATCTTGTTAATTCTAAAAAATCATAGTGAATATCTTTTGAACACCTGTTTTTGCCAGACATAATACTAAGTTCTTCACATGCATTAATTTATTTAATTCTCAGAACAACTTTGAAAGCTAGGTGCTTTATTATACCAATTTTTCAGCTAAGACAACTGAGGCACAAAGAGACACAAAGTTAAGCAGAGCCAATAAGTCAATGACAGGATTGAGATCAAATTTGTCAACCTTAAAACTCAGTTCCTATTTACTACACTAACCTACTTTCTTGTGTGTGTGTGTGTGTGTGTGTGTATTCCAAAGCATTTTTCAATAAATAATGAATGAGTAAATAAAAGAATTTTGATTCAAATTATCTCTTAAAAACCACATACACACAAATAGAACTGCAAAACACAATGTAATATTCAATTACATATATTGTATAATTCTTGTATTATATCACTACTTGAAACCAGCCCTAATCTGGCCCAGTTATTTAAAACAGGAAATACATACATACATACATACATACAGGAAGGGGGCTTAGAAATGAATTAGGATATTGACCTAGAAGGAGCATGGAAGGAAGCCTTCTGTGAATAGAGAAGGGTTCACCTATTCCAAAAACACACTACCCAAGATTTATAGGAGCCACAAGCCCCCATCCAGGTCAGTGATTAGAAAAAGAGTTCTAAGATGAGGGGAGTCAGCCAAAGAAATGGAGAACAAAGAGTAAGTAGTAGTTTCCCAGTCACAGAAGGATGAGTATCAGCCACCCATTCTTTAGAAGCAGAACTAGAAAAGAGGGAAGTCAGATTCTTTCTTTGGGTCTCAGGATATAAAATCAATGTACAGAAATCTGTTGCATTTCTACATACCAATAATGAAGCAGCAGAAAAAGAAATCGAGGAATTTATCCCATGCACAATTGCAC
Source organism: Nasua narica (assembly GCA_028533885.1). Classification (NCBI taxonomy): domain Eukaryota; kingdom Metazoa; phylum Chordata; class Mammalia; order Carnivora; family Procyonidae; genus Nasua; species Nasua narica. Next base: position 107,811,538 of record CM052802.1, on the reverse strand, counting down.
CAAAAACCATAAGATGCCTAGAAATAAACCTAACCAAAGAAATAAAAGATCTGAGGGCGTCTGGGTGGCTCAGTGGGTTAAAGCCTCTGCCTTCGGCTCAGGTCATGATCTCAGGGTCCTGGGATCCAGCCCCACATCGGGCTCTCTGCTCAGCGGGGAGCCTGCTTCCTCCTCTCTCTCTGCCTGCTTCTCTGCCTACTTGTGATCTCTCCCCCTCTGTCAAATAAATAAATAAAATCTTTAAAAAAAAGAAAGAAATAAAAGATCTGTACTCTGAAAACTATACAACACTTAAGAAAAAAATTGAAATCCACTTACTTTTTTTATTATTGTGTTCAATTAGCCAACAAAATTTATTACATTCAGTTAGCCAACATAGTTTCAGTTAGCCAACATTAGTTTTTGATGTAGTGTTCAATGATTCATAAGTTGCATATAACACCCAGTAACACCACATGTAATACAACACACACCTTCCTCAAGAAAGGAAGGAAGGAGAGAAGGAAGGAAGGAAGGAAGGAAGGAAGGAAGGAAGGAAGGAAGGAAGGAATTGAAGAGGACATAAAGAAATGGAGATGCTTTCCATGCTTATGGACTGAATGAACAAATATTTTAAAATGTTTATACTACCCAAAGTACTCTACATATTTAATGCATGAAGGTTCCTCAAAAGGTTGAAAATAGATCTACCCTATGACCTATTTCGCTAGCATAATACTCTCTAGTTCCATCCACGTCATTGCAAATGGCAAGATTTTTTTGATGGCTGCATAATATTCCAGAGTGTGTGTGTGTGTGTGTGTGTGTGTGTGTGTGTGTGTGTGTGTGTGTGTACACACCACATCTTCTTTACCCATTCATCTGTTGATGGACTTCTGGGCTCTTTTCACAGTTTGGCTATTGTGGACATTGCTGCTATAAACATTGGGGTGCATGTGCCCCCTCGGATCACTACATTTGTATCTTTAGGGTAATGCAATCCCTATCAAAATACCACCAGCATTTTTCACAGAGCTAGAACAATCCTAAAACCTGTATGGAGCCACAAAAGACCCCGTATAGCCAAAGCAATCTTGAAAAAGAAAAACAAACTGGAGGCATTAGAATTCCAGACTTCAAGCTCTATTACAAAGCTGTAGTTGTCAAGACAGTGTGGTACTGGCACAAAAACAGACACATAGATCAATGGAACACAACAGAAAACCCAGAAATGGACCCACAACGCTATGGTCAACTAATCTTCAACAAAGCAGAAAAGAATATCCAATGCATGAAATTCACATTTAGAAATATGTTTAAAAAAAACCCCTCAAATTCTTGAAGAATGAAGACTACTTCAGAAAACCAAAGTAGTTTGTTGCAGCTTTATTTTACCAAAACTAATCTGTCACCTCCAGCCTCAGGACAACTTCCTTCCCTTAAAGGATAATTCCTAAGGTCAAGTTTGGGATAATATGTGGCAGAATTCATTCTTGTAAAAATGAATGAAAAAATGAGTTTCATACAAGACAAACTTGGAGACTGGTGGGCAGAGCAGCAGTCAAGAGTGAAGTAATATTTTCCAACTTCCTTTAGGTGTTTGGACATGACTGATAACATCCCTGAAGACACCAGAGCTAGAACAACTAGGAAAGAGCAATTTCTTTCCTTCTAATTGAGGCCACATCCTCTTTATTACTTACTTTCTTCACATTCCTTAACAAAATATTCTTCTTGTTTTGATTTGTCATTTCTTCCAGAAGAAAACTTTAAAATTTGATTTGTTAGTATATTCGAAAAATTTCAGAAAGAAAACCTAGTAGTGCAATTGCTGGCTTGTAGGGTAGCTCTATTTTTAATGTCTTGAGGAACCCCCATACTGTTTTCCAGAGTGGCTGGTGACGAGCACTGGGTGTTATAAGCAACTAATGAATCATTGAACACTAAAAAAAATAAATAAATAAAATAAAAATTCTCAGAGAAGAAAGTTATCTTTCATTCAGAGGGCATGAAGACATCCAGTCCCAAAACTGTGACACCAAGAATATATTCCTCCCAAAAAGCTAGAGTGGTAAGAAATGGCATTGGTGGCAGTGCTGTTCATGTGGTTGTGGGAAACATAAAACTACTGAAGCAGGATTCAAAAGACCTAGACCGAGAAATGACTTGAAAACTTAAAGCTACGTGAACCTAGGTGAAACATGCCGGAGGACTAACAACCCTTGATACTTCATCCCATGGTTGTAGTAAAAATCAGTCACAGTAGTATATGAATTGGCTTTTTCAAGTGCATAGCACTACAAATGTAGTCATTTCCCATACATTAATTGCAATTACCTATCAGCCACCTACCTTTTTCTGAATATCTTCAATATTTATATTAAGATAAAGGCAAATTATAAAGGCATAAAATGCCTTTCCAATTATGTAAACAGTGACTGCTTCGCATCCAGTGTTTCTCCTTTTCAAGCAATGCACCCTTCTTGATAAAATCATGACATCTGTTAGGGAGAACATCTGCACTTCTTACTCAACTGGTGCTCTCATAAGACCCAGAAGCCAATATCCCATTTTGAGCTACAAGAGTGAGTTCATTAGCCATTGACATAATGATCCCAGGACATCCTTGAAATCAGGAGAAGATCAAATAATGGCCTAGGATTTTCAATGTGGAAGTAGGACATGATCACCCAAAGATTAAAGAGCCAGAGCTACTGCCAGAATTGGGAGAAAGTCACATGCATTGACATACAGTCAGATTTATGGCTCAGGACTCATTTCCTCAATCTCGAAAATAAGCAAAACTCAAAATGACAAATGAGGATCTTCATAGTAGTACACTTCTCTGGTAGAGGAAATTGAAGCTTAAGATATGCTTTTTGGTTGTTCAAGGAGTCAGTCACCTAGCCAGTGCCAAGGTGAGGCTGAAGATGTATGTGTAAATATATCTGGGGTGGGTGGCTGTAAAGAGTAAGAAGAGAAATTAAGTTGGCTATTCAGAATTTTCATATAACAGCCAACTTAACTATGTCTTCCATTTAAGAAAAAAAAATAAATCTAAAAGTAATTGGAAAAATAAAAGTGGTAAATCTCAAAGTACTTTACTGCTTAGAGTTATGCCCTGGTTCTATTTAACTCATCACATGTACACACACAGTAAGCTCATTAATATACCATTTTAGAAAGTCAGTAAGAACAGTACCATTGCTTTATATTCCCAAGAATATTATAACCAATATCGAGGTATTGCTAAGGAATGAAGTGACAATGGCTATAACAAGTGCCATGTGAATAAGATCATAGAAATAAAATACCCCACAGACCTTTGGAAGACCAAGAGAAAGGATTCTAGGAAGACTGAAGGCCAAAAGTAGAAAAAGTAAACAAGAAGCAAAGAGAAGGAAGAATTAAGACCAAAGTGAGGCTAGAAATATAGCTAAATTAATACTCAGTTTAACAATAATTACACTAATATCAGCCCTTACTTCTACACAACCGTGACTTCGTGTATTTCAGGGGATACTTTCATTTCATCCCCTAGGACTCACTTCATGGGGCATACAACCTATACACATTATGCCGGATACTCTTCTAAGCCCTTTAAAAATATCCATCATAGTTTCTAATATTACAATTTTCATTTTACAAATGAGATTATACAACTTGCTTGACCATGAATGGACCAGGAATTTAAACCTAGGTTGGATAGCTCTTTTTTTTTCTCCCCAAATATGTTTATTTTAATTTTTCAGTGTTACAAGATTGATTGTTCATGCACCACACCCAGTGCTCCAGGATAGCTCTTAATCCATCTTCCTAAGGGACTAGAGGTAAAAGCAAGTAGGGTGGAGTGCATGCCTTCCCGGGATGACAGAAGGCTGTTCAGACTGCAACCTGAACCTCTGGGAAGGCAGGCACATTGAATAATTGGGCAGTTCAGAAGAGCCTCTCTCATCTTGAGCCATTTCTAGCAAGGTCACAAAGAACATTTTGTGTGTATGAAGTTGTATCACCTGACAACCAGTTTAATGGACTAGATATTTCCAAGTATGATGAAAAATGAACCTAATGAGAAATTCACAAAATTCCTAATCCAAATCTTTTGGGCCATTCTTAAGAAGAGCAGAAGTTCTGTTAACCTGGTTTGGTGCTTCCAACAGTTGGCCAGAGGGCAGCATGAATGGGAGACTCAATGACTAAAAAGCCTCATCAATAAAAATAGAGACACAAAAAGTTCCACTTCTAAAATGTATCCTTCACAAGCACCGCTGAAATCCCTAGCACTCCTGGGAGAGTCACAAGGTCTGGTTTGGGTCTTTCATTTTCAGTCCTCACTAAAATAGGAAGCTTGCAATTTTAATCCTACTAAAACTTTTCCTTCATAAATATATGTAGGAATTCTAACTCTTACAAAAATCTTCTATATAAGCAGTTTCATATATTCTTTGAATTTATTTGTCTTCTGCCTATTGGCGGTGTGGCTAAATCTCTTCTAAATCCAATAAGATGGAAATAGTTGAGAATTTGAATGCATTTAACTTATTTTTTTAATTTTTATTTCTTAGAATTAAATTTCCATAGTTCTGTTCTAGAAAAAAAAGGAGATTTCAATACAAACTCATTTGTATACAGGGGTCCAAATGAACTAGAATTTAAACTACCCTGATAGGAGATTACTTACCAAATACTATGGTGGCCTCAGTGGGAGACCTCATTGATTACTTGTAAGAATCATGTGTTTAATCCTTATTCAATTGCCTTTTCATGACTCCAGAAAAAAAAAAAAATAAGGCAACTCTTCTAGTAGTGCAAAGAATAGCTTACTCAGGAAAGGGGGCTTCCTTTAAAAGGAGAAAACCTCCCTTTGTCTTCCTCTTTCCATGAACCTCATTATACCAATCCTCCTCATAATATACCAAAAAAGTATTATGTGAAAACAAATGGGCCCATATAGAGTAGTCCATGCTTTCTGCCACAGGTTAATAGCCATCAATAGACCAACATACAAAAGCTTATGACTAGGGCTCTCATTTTATAAAACATATGATTCTTGGGGTGCCAGGGTGGCTCAGTGGGTTAAGGCCTCTGCCTTCTGCTTGGGTCATGATCTCAGGGTCCTGGGATCGAGCCCCACGAGCCCCAGGTTGGGCTCTCTGCTCAGCAGGGAGCCTGTTTCCCCCCTCTCTCTGCCTGCTTCTCTGCCTACCTGTGATCTCTCTCTCTCTCTGTCAAATAAATAGTCTTTAAATATATATATATATATATATATATATATATATATATATATATATAATTCTTGCGGGGGCGGGGGGGAACCAACAGACCATTAGTAATATCTTAGGCAATTAAGAAACACAGCCACCAATTAAACACAGAGCATGGTTTAGCAGTCAAGAGCACAGACTTTGAAGCCCACAGGGCTTCTTCTCCTTGCAGATAAACAGTTACTGGTTTCATTTTACAGATTTTACAGATAGGGTGTGTTAGCTAATATTGTAATTTTGTTTTTCAAAGGAGATAGAAGTTTTGAATAGATCGCAAGGGAGTAGCGAGCAGGACAGCAAAGGAGAGACCATCTGATGCTAACATTGCAATTAAATGAGGAGTCCAAAGTCAAGCAGTTCATAAAAGTAGTTTATTCTATTCCATAGAATGGGCTGTGTTATTTATGGATTTAAAACTCAAAATATTTGAGATTGAATTTAAAAACAAACATAAGATAAAACTCATTACAATACTGATAAAAGAGGCAATTCAATATTCATATGCTTTTCCTTTTTTTAAGATTTTATTTATTTATTTGAGAGAGAGAGAGAGAGAACAGGGGAAGGAGCAGAAGGAGAGAGACAAGCAGACTCTGCGCTGGAGCTGGAGCCCAATCCCACCACCTTGAGATCACAACCTGAACCAAAATCGAGAGTCGGACACTCAGCTGACTGAGCCACCCAGGGACCTCTACAGGTACTTTCTAAAATGAAAGGTATATGCTATAAAAATAGGCACCATGTTTCTGAAAAAGAGGTCAGAACACATATTTTTTTGTCCAGATGGCACAAATGAAGTACTGAAACCAAAATTCCTAGGACCCTTAAGTACTTCATCAAGAAAAGAGGAAATCTGAAATCAAAATTATCTCAGAACATTCAAGATAAATGGCAAAATAAGGCACTATATAAAAATTATATGCATATTTGACTATCTAATACAGAGGTTGACAAGCTTCTTCTTAGAAGGCCTATTAGTACTAATATTTTGGGCTTTTCCAGCCATTAAGTCTCTGGCACAACTACTGAATTCTGTCCTTACAGAGCTAAAGAAGACACAGACAATATATAAATAAATGGGTATAGCTATATTCCAATAAAACTTCATTTTCAAAAAAGGCTACTGGCCAGGTTTGGTCCATGGTTGCAATTTGCTGACCCTTGCCCTTTGTAATACCCTTTTACTATGACTAGTCATTATTATATCATTCTTATGATGGTTGAAATGATTGAAATGAGCCATTGCCCAGGACAACTTGGTTGTACTAACTTTTAAATGCACCATAAGGATTAGAACTTAGAAGAGAATTTTCCATTCTCACCATATTAGTGCTACTTAGGCTCTTATGCTATTTAAAGTCACACTTTATATGTTTCATTAGCATATAAAAAACCATCACGTGGAAAAAATCCATTAAATGATTCAATGTGGAAAAATCAACTATCCTAGTTTATCTCTAGAAAGATAATAATAAACCTCATCTATTTACGTTTAGCCAGGGACATATAATTTTATTGCTTACAGAACAAAGGCATACAGTCCAACTGACAATGAAGCTGTTTAAGTTTTCCTTTGGATGAGTTTATAGTCAGACTACATGAAGTTCAGAGCAATGGAAGGATACAACAACCCAGAGGAGAAGAGAAGAGTTGCAGAAAAAAGTGGCAGCCACTTTCTTTATAAATTAAGACATCTAGTTGTGATAAAGGAAGACAAGAATTTGTAGGTAACGTGAGAACAAAAGGAAATGTAACAAATACAACGCATCTATATTACTCTCATGAATCCAATATGAACACTATTAACAGTATGGCCTTATGGCCAAGTGTATGTCTTAGTATGGACAGACATTTTCTGGTGCGATAATGAATACCTAGAAGGACTATATCCTTCTGAATAGTTTCCAAATAATATTAGTTTATTGTTCTGTGGGTATCCAAATAAAAATATGCATGGTATCTGCTATTATTTTGCAATGGACTTTGATAAGTTTAAGTTCCCAAACTTAACTACCAGTCATATATTTATGTGTATATGCATTTGTGTGGATTTCTTTGAACACAAACATATATATCACAAAGTTTCATTATATTGTTTTTAATCAAAGAGCAAATTTTCCAGGTTTTTAGCTCTTTTTTTTATTTCTATCCTGATACAGATTGAGCTACTATTTTCCTAAAATTTTGTGGAAGCATGTATTTTAATACTCTGTTAACAATTTCATCAATCCATAATTGAAAATGAGGCAAATATTTACTGACACTCTTACGCCTATTGAAAAAAATCTACAATATCCAGGATAGTATAATCTCCTATGTTTATATTCATTTACTTTTCCGAGTATTTGTTGGTCATGTGAGCTAACAAAGATTTTTCTACAGATTTACAGACCTATTATTAGTGATCTTTATATTATTGGTAGTTATAGTTTTTAAGCTCAGGTTGAACTGAGTTCAACTCAGATTGAACTTGTATGAGTAATTTACCCAACTACTTCAAATGAAGTAGAAAATTCCTGTTCTGTACTGGACTTTCCAATTCCCTGAGCCTTTTACTTTCTTCCTATCTATCCCTGCATATCTCCACTTCTACTCTAATAAGCTGAACACTGGACTATCATTTCAACTACCTTATTACAGCTATTTCCTTATTATCTTGTCTCTTTCCCCTCTGTGCATGTTTCTGCCAAAATCCCAACTCTTGAATCAAGTTTCCTGTTGCTACAAAAACTAATTACCACAATCTTGGTGACTTAAAACAACAAATATATTCTCTTATTAAGTATAGCTCCGGAGATCAGAGGTCCAAAATGAGTTTCCCTGGACTAACGTCAAGGTATCAACAGAACAAGTTTCTTCTGGAGCTCTGAGGGTAGAATCTATTTCCTTGCTTCTTCAACTTCTGGTGGCTGCTGACACTCCTTGATTCATGGATCCTTTCCTCCATCCTCAAAGCATATTGCCACAACCTCTTTATCCTGTGATCACATCACCCTATGCTTTTGGTCAAATCTCCCTCAGTCTCCCTTTTATAAATACACTCTTAATTATATTTAGGGTTCACCATAATGATCCAGAAAAATCTCACATCTCAGGTCTTTAACTTAACTTTATCTATAAAGTCCCTTTAACCATATAATGTAACATTCACATGTTCCAGGGATTAGGACCTGTTTATTCTAGAGAGGCATTATTTTGCCTACTGCACTACTATACCTGCTCACCCCCAAAGATTCAGACCCATCCCAACATCGACAAAAGTCTCAACCCATTACAAAGCCCGACGCCTTTCTCTTCCCCTATATAGGGGCTGCTAGAGGCATCGAAGTAGTGTGCAAAATGGGGCCAAGAGAGTCAACATTTTTCAAGTGGATTTCAGCCAGCCTAAGTGATGGGAAATGCCAACATATTTCCCGCATTTCCCTGGTCAGCTCTCCTTAGTTTTTTGGTTGTTTTATTTTGTTTTGTTTTGTTTTAGTATTATTATTAAGATTTTACTCTTTTAGAGCAGTTTTATGTTCACAGCAAAATTGAGTAGAAGGTATATTTCTTTCCTATATACTCCCTGCCCCCAAACATGCTTAGCCTCCCCTGTTACTAACATCCCTCATCAGAGAGACTGATGAACCTACAATGACACATCATAATCATCCAAAGTGTATAGTTTACAATATGGTTCACTCCTAGTGTTATACATTCTATGGTTTTGGACATATGTATAATAACATATATCCATTATTACAATATCATACAGAGTATTTTTACTGCCCTACAAATTCTTCGTATTTTACCTATTCATCTCTTCCCCCATACCCTCCCTGCCAACCTGATAACCACTGATCTTTTTATTGTCTCCATATTTTTGACATTTCTAGAATGTCATATAGTTGGAACCATACAGTTTGATGATGAACCCTTTTAAGATTGAATTCTTCCACTTAGTAATATACATTTAAGTTTCTTCCATGTCTTTCCATGGCTTGACAGTTCATATCTTTTAGCACTGGATAATATTCCATTGTCTGAATGTACCAGTTTATCCATTCACCATGAAGAAAAATGTTGTGGAAAAAAAAAAATGTTTTGTTTCATAAGAAATGGCCAAACTGTCTTCCAAAGTCGCTGTACCATTTTGTGTTCCCACCAGCAATGAACGGGAGTTCCTGTTGCTCCACATCTTCGTCAGCATTTGGTGGTGTTGATGTTCTAGTTTTTGACCACTAGAACAGGTGTGCATTGTTATCTCATTGTTTTTATAATTTGTATTTCCCTGTGACATATAATACAGAGCATTTGTATATATTGCCATTTTTATATCTTCTTTGGTAAAGTATCTATTAAGTTCTGTAGTCAAATTGTATTGCTTGTCTTCTTACTAGAGTTTTAAGAGCTAGGATTACAATCCTTTATCAGGTGTACATTTTGCAAATATTTTCTCCAGTATGTGGCTTGTCTTCTAATTCTCTTGACATTGTCTTTCACAGAGCATAAACTTTTAATTCTAATAAACTCCAGCTTATCAACTGTTTCTTTTACGAATCATTCTTTTATGTGGTATCTAAAAAACCATTATCAAACCAAAGGTCATCTAGATGTTCTCCAATGTTATTTTATAGGAGTTTAGTAGTTTTGTGTTTTACAGTTTTTACAGTTTTTACATTTTTACATTTCACACAGACCTACAAAAAGGTCTGTGCTCCTTCTGCTTCAATTTTTGTGAAGTATATTAAGATTTCCACCTAGATTCATCTTCTGCATGTGGATACACAGTTGTTCTAGCACTATTTCTTTTCTTTTTAAGATTTTATTTATTTATTTGACGGATTGGAAAGAGATCATAAGTAGGCAGAGAGGCAGGCAGAGAGAGAGGGAAAAGCAGACTCCCTGCTGAGCAGAGAGTCCGATGAGGGGCTCAATCCCATAACCCTAAGATCATGACCTGAGCCAAAGGCAGAGGCTTTAACCCACTGAGTCACCCAGGTGCCCCAAAGAAACTCAATTTCAAAATGTGAAGTGACTATCGAGAAAAGGAAAAATACAAGTTGAAGAAAGACTTTACTCAAACTATTTTAGTCTAGGGCAAAACCTGTTTGTTATCTTCTGTTCAAAAATAAAGATAGATATGCAATGTGGTATTGATGTGTACTGCAAATGTGAACATGACAACCTAAGAGGGACAATTTTTGCTGATCCTAAGATACACAGTAACACTGGTATCGCTGATTTATGCATATTTATGCATATTTAATAAATATGTACTATTTATGCATATTACTCATACGCACAGTCAACTTCATTAAAAAGGCATTATATTTCCAGACATTCTCTTCAGTGCATCAGTGATGTCGAAAGAGAAAGAAAGAAAGAAAGAAAGAAAGAAAGAAAGAAAGAAAGAAAGAAAGAAAGAAAGAAAACTACAGACCTCTCATGTCATCTTTCTGTTGGCCAATCCATTTTACTTACTGCTGCTTTTGAGAAAGCAGGAATGATTCCCAAAATCACATTTTTTTCTTTTCCAAATGTCCTTGAAAGAGCCTGAAAATCACACCTCAATAACAGCTTCCCATGGAGTGGAAGGGAGCTGCCTCTTTTTTTTTTTTTAAAGAGAACCAAAACATAACCTTGAGACCACCCTCCCAAGTAAGAGATAGAAATGTCAAGGATTGTTGAGCACCCAGCAAATTTCCACAGTGGATCAGTAAGAAGTTATTTAGCACAGGTGTTTAATTATGATGCATTAGGGAAATGGGTAGTGTTCAATGGCCCTCAAACATGAACCTCCACCTGTGCAGAGGTCTAGTATTGGTTCATGGAGTGATAATATCGAGGGAAGCAATCGTGCTCCAATCCTGCTCAAGGGCCTTTCTTTTCTTGGTTGGTGTAACCAAGTTCACTGCCAGGAAGCCATGGGTTTTCCCCACATGAGCAGGTCTTTCATGCAAGTTTATAATGTGCATCTGAGTTATCTCTCCAGGAATTAGCCACTTCTCAAAGCAAGTGAAAAATCAGAATAACTCAAGATGCCCTATAGAGAAAATATCTCCAGGTATCTTCCCAGAACCCTGACTTTATGATAAACAAAGGAAACCAATGTACTGGCCAAATGACCAGGCAAGGTCATTGTAGCTCATCCTCAAAGTATAGCTAGTTCCCTTAGCTAACTCTGAGTACCACTCCACAGGCAGAACTTACTGAAAATGTCAGGACTTTGTGTACACTATCTCAGTTAAATCCCATGAGGTCAACTATTGGTATTCCTATTTAGAAATGAGAAAAATGATGAGTGGAGGACTATTAAGATTACTATTACACTGTTAAGGGCTATTCTTTTTTTTTCCCAAATAAGTTTATTTTATTTTTTCAGTGTTACAAGATTAATTGTTCATGCACCACACCCAGTGTTCCATGTAATATCTGCCCTCCTCAACACCCACCACCAGGCTCACCCAACCCTCCACCCCCACCCCTCCAAAACCCTCAGTTTGTTGCTCAGAGTCCACAGTCTCTCATGTTCATGGCCCCCTCTGATTTCCCCCATTCACCCCTCCCTTTCTTCTCACAATGCCCTCCATGTTTTCCTCATGTAAGTGGGACCATAAGATAATTGACTCTCTCTGCTTGATTTCACTCCGCATAATCTCTTATAGTCCTGTCCATGTTGATACAAAAGTTGGGTATTCATCCTTTCTGATGGAGGTATAATATTCCATTGTATATATGTACTATATCTTCTTTATCCAGTCATCTGTTGAAGGGCATTTTGATTCTTTCCACAATTTGGCGATTTGGGCCATTGCTGCTTTGAACATTGGTGTACACATGGCCCTTCTTTGTACTGCATTGTTAAGGGCTATTCTTGCCAAAGTCAATGCTTATGCTTTTACTTGGGCAAACTGGCTTTCCAAGACCCTGTGGTACCATGCACAAGATTCTAGAGCCTAGAAAGGGTGTGAGTAAAACAGTAATGTAGGCAAAGTTTGTCTCCTGCATTCTCAAGACTACCATCCAACTGTGGCAGCTTAGCAGTTATTTCTTCATCTTTCAGACAATTCCATTCTCTCTCTCTACTTCATCCCCCTTCCCAGAGCACACAGTTCTCTGTGACTGCCTTCATAAGAGCAGGGAAACAGAATAAGTGAGTCTCAAGCAAAGCTATTCATACTAGTGTGACATTAGTGTAGTATGACTATCACTTTAAGGACTCCCAAAAAGAGAGAGTGTGTATGATCTGATAGGATTAAACAAGTAGTAAAATGATAGGGCAAAACATTAATTGTCTTGTCAGGAAACTTGAATTATCCTATAGACTGTGAGCTGCCAGAGGATCAGTTATGTATGTTAACTTGTGCCTCTAGCTCAGGGCCACATATATAGCAAAATCTCTATATATGCTTGCTGAACTGAAAGGAACTAATCTAGGCTTTCCCAGTACTTTGGTATAGCCTTATATAAGCCACTCTGTAGCTCTTCATTTCCCTACCTATATGATGGGAGAGTTGGACCAGATCAGTGGTCCTTAGACTTCTCTTCCATGGAAACTCATGTGCAAATAAAATAGTAACCATGATTGCTAAGGACTGAATATTTATGTCTCCTTGAAATGGGCATGTTGAAACCTAATGTCTTAAGCAATGGTATTAACAGTGGGGCTTTTGGGGCGCCTGGGTGGCTCAGTGGGTTAAAGCCTCTGCCTTCAGCTCAGGTCATGATTCCAGAGCCCTGGGATTGAGCCCCGCATTGGGCTCTCTGCTCAGCAGGGAGCCTGCTTCCCCCTCTCTCTCTGCCTGCCTCTCTGCCCGCTTGTGATCTCTCTCCTCTTTGTCAAATCAATAAATAAAATCTTTAAAAACAAACAAACAAACAAACAAAAACAGTGGGGCTTTTGAGAGATGCTTAGGTCAGGAGGATGGAGCTCTCAAGAATGGGATGTGCCTTTATAAAAGGCACATTTTATTGTGGACAGGTCCACGATAGCCAAGCTGTCGAAAGAGCCAAAATGCTCTTTAACAGATGAATAGACAAAGAAGATGTGATCCATCTTGGATCACAATGGAATATTACTCAGCCATCAGAAAGGATGAATACCCAACTTTTGCATCAACATGGATGAATGGAAGTGGAGATTATGCCAAGTGAAATGAGTCAAGCAGAGAAAGTCAATTATCATATGGTTTTACTTACTTGTGGAGCATAAGGAATAACATGGAGGACATTAGGAGAAGGAAAGGAAAAATAAATGGGGAAAATCAGAGAGGGAGAAAAACCACGAGAGACTGTGGACTCCAAGAAACAAACTGAGAGTTTTAGAGGTGAGTGGGGAGGGGGATGAGTTGGTCCATCCCCAGTTGGTGGGTATTAAGGAGGGCATGTATTGCACGGGGCACTGGGTGTTATACATAAACAATGAATCAAAAACTAATGATGTAGTGTATGGTGACTAACATAACACAATTAAAAAAAAAGAGAGAGAGAGACCCCAGAGAGTTAGCTTGCTCTTTCTACCATGTAAGATTATAGCAAAAAGATAGCTATCTGTGAGGAAGTAGAACCTCACCAGGCACTGAATCTGCTAGGACCATGACCTTGGACCGCCAAACCTTCAAAACTGTGAGAAATGTTTATTGCTATAGAACCACCTAGTGCATGGTATTTTGTTATAACAGCCTTAATGGACTAAGATAATGAGCATAAACAAACTGAACAGATTAAAATAGAGCAATTTTGGTTGAGTTAACGGGCTGTCCCCTTCTTCTCTTCCCTAAGCAGGAACACAGATTGGAAAGTATTAGAATTGCTGATAACTAATTTTTATAGTGCTAAATGTTAATTAACTATGTGTTTTAAATATCCCCAAGGAAACTGTTTTAATACTGTTGTGGGCTTTTTTTTCCTGAATTAATTTTATTTTGATTTACTAGATAATAGTACTAACAAACACTACGTAAGAGCTTCACCACTTAGCAGCTGGGTGACCATGAGAAGTTTCTTAATTTTTTGAGTCTCAGATGTCTCATCCTTAAAATGGACATAGTATAATAAAGAGGATAAAAGGATATAAGGGACATAGTGGGTCTCTCCTGCCCACTACCTGCTACAAGGTAGATATATATTTAATGTTCCTATTAGAATGAAGAGCTTTTGGACAAGGGTATAGGATTCCAGCCCTGCACACAAAACAGACCAGCAATGTGTCTGGCCCTATAATAGATTTGGGAGTGGATACACAGCGGGCAGGCACACTCAGGCAGTGCTGGCAGGATGGGGTTCCATTGCATAGATACTAGAGGCCATGAGAGCTGTCAGCTTCTTTTTGGGGGACACAGTACCCTTGTACATGGTAGCCGTGAAAATAATCAAACACAAATTTACTCTTTTCTATGGAGTTCATTTTTTCTGCAGCCATAATAAAATTTAATTTCTGTGAAATGAGTTACATCAGTCAAGACTCCCAGGTTCTGTCATTAAGATTCTTTAAGCCTATAAAAACTAAACATTGTAAGTTAACTAGTTAGATTTCTTCCTCCCCAGGAAATGTATCAAACTGAACTTGAAAAAAAGTTCATTATCTGGGGCACCAGGTGGCTCAGTGGGTTAAGCCTCTCTGCCTTCGGGTCAGGTCATGATCTCAGGGTCCAAGAATTGAGCCCCATATCAGGCTCTCTGCTCAGCGGGGAGCCTGCTTCCCCCTCTCTGCCCGCCTCTCTGCCTACTTGTGATCTCTTTTCCTCTGTCAAATAATTAATAAAATCTTTTTTTAAAAAGGTCATTATCATATACTATTTCAAGTATCGTCTTGAACTATTCAGATCAGTACTTAGAGCACCACCCACTACTGGTTTCATACCGTGCCTGATTAGCAGTGAGCTATTTGAAAATATTTGATGGTTTTGACTTAACTAAAGAATATCATAAATATTTTTGGATGGCAGTTATACTGTCAAACCCATCAAACTGAACAGTTACCTATGCATTTCATCACAGGTAAATCACATCTGAATTTTAAAAGAAATATCACAAATACTCAAAATGGCTACACACTAAAAGTTAAGACTTCGTATTTTCATGTAAGATAATACTCCATATAATTAATATGTGAGAGATGAGCACTTTTCTAGATCCTAATGGAAGGACCTAACCATCTTCTTTGTCTGTAGGGATTCAAAGAATGTAAGATTAAGTACTGGGGTCAGTGACATGCTGAAACATTTGAATTCTCCCATTTGATGAAGCATCAGTTCTTTCCCCCCCTTAAATTCTTTTATGTGACTGACAGTCTCATTCATTTTCTCCTGAGGCTATGACTGAAATTCCTTTGTACTTGTGGAAGCAAGTTTGCTGGTTCAAGAATTTTGTTTTACCTCTGCCTGTAAGACTTGTCAACGGCAAATTAGGACAAGGAATTCTAATTTATGTTTCAAAGGCCTCAACAGTAGTGAGAAGTATTTTTATTTACACCCCCCCCCAAAAAAAGTGTCAAGACAAGATGATGAACCACAACACACTACTGTAGAATTATTACAAAATTCCAGGAGGAGCTGTGAAACATGAGATGCAAGGCCAAGTGGGGATAATGGGAACTACTCTTAATAAGGCCCCTGAAGAGTTCAGGGCAGCAGCTGAAATTGCTCTAGAGGGAGGCAGAGTAGGCCTCTGCCCCTCACTTCTCAAATTCATATTCATACATATATATGTATATGCACATGTATACATATACATGAAATCTCCATGTAAACATATATGCAAGAGTTAAAACTACGCCTAACATTTGTACTACTACATAATAAACCAAATTCGAATACTAGTTGGGTTCTCTATTCTGTTCCATTGATCTATGTGTCTGTTTTTGTGCCAGTACCTTACTGTCTTCATGACTACAACTTTGTAATATAGCTTGAAATCCAGAATCGTGATGCCTCCAGCTTCGCTCTTCTTTCTCAAGATTTTTTGGCTGTCGGGGATCTTTCCTGGTTCCATACAAATTGTAGGACTGTTTGTTCTAGCTCTGTAAAAAATGCAGGTAGTATTTTGATAGAGATTGCATTAAATGTGTAGGTTGCTTTTTAACAATACTTGTTCTTCAAAGCCATGAGCATGGAATGTTTTTCCAATTTCTTTGTGTACTCTTCAATCTCCTTCTTAAGTGTTGTATAGTTTTCAGAGTACTTTACCCCTTAGGTTTATTCCTACATAGCTTTTATTTTTGGTGTAATTGTAAATGGGATTGATTCCTTGATTTCTCTTACTGCTGCTTCATTATTGGTATGTAGAAATGCAACAGATTTCTGTACATTGATTTTGTATCCTTCAACTTTGCTGAACTTGCGTATCAATTCTAGTGATATTTTGGTGGAGTCTTTTGGGTTTTCTACATAGAGTATCATGTCATCTACAAATAGCAAAACTTTGACATCTTCCTTGATGATCTGGGTGCCTTAAATTTTTTTGTTGTCTGATTGCTGAGGCTAGGACTTCCAGCACTGTGTTAAATTAACAATGGTGGGAGTGGACATCCCTGTCCTGTTCCTGACAATAGAGGAAAAGTTCGCAGTTTATCCCCATTGAGGATGATATTAGCTGTGGGTTTTTCATATATGGCCTTTATGATGTTGAGGTTATGTTCCCTCTATCTCTACTTTGTTGACAGTTTTTATCAGAATGGTTGCTAGATTTGTCAAATGCTTTTTCTGCATCTATTGAGGGGATCATTTCTTTCTTTTATTATGGGGGTGTATCACAATGATTGATTTGCAAATGTTGAACAGAATAGAAAACCCAAAAATGGATCTACAACTTATATGGTCAACTAATCTCCAACAATGCAGGAAAGAATATCCAAAAGAAAAAAAGACAGTCTCTTCAATAAATGATATTGGAAAAACTGGACAGCAACATATAGAAGAATGAAACTGGACCACTTTCTTATACCATACACAAATATAAATTCAAAATGCATGAAAGACCTAAATGTGAGACAGGAAACCATCAAAATCTTAGAGGAGAACACAGGCAGCAACCTCTTTGGCATCGGCTACAGCAACTTACTAGACACATCTCCAGAAGCAACAGAAACAAAAGCAAAAGAGAACTATTGGGACTTTGTCACGATAAAAAGCTTTTGCACAGCAAAGGAAACAATCAACAGAACTAAAAGGCAATCTACTAAATGTGAGAAGATATTTGCAATCAACATATCTGGTAAAGGGGTAGTATCCAAAATCTACGGAGAACTTATCAAACTCAACACTCAAAAAACAAATAATCCAGGGGCACCTGGGTGGCTCAGTGGGTTAAAGCCTCTGCCTTTGGCTCAGGTCATGATCTCAGGGTCCTGGGATCAAGCCCTGCATCGGGCTCTCTGCTCAGCAGGGAGCCTGCTTCCCCCTCTCTCTTGCCTGCCTATCTGCCTGCTTGTGATCTCTCTTCTCTCTGTCAAATAAATAAATAAAATCTTAAAAAAAAAAGTTAAGAAATGGGCAGAAGACATGAATAGACACTTTTCCATAGAAGACATGCAAATGCAAACAGACACATGAAAAGATGCTCAACATCACTCATCATCAGGGGAATACAAATCAAAACTATGATGAGATACCACCTCATACCTGTCAGAATGGCTAAAATTAACAACATAAGAAAAAACAAGTGTTCACGAGGATGTAGAGAAAGGGAAACCTTCTTACACTGCTGATGGGAATGCAAACTGGTACAGCCAATCTGGAGGAGAATAGTGTGAAGGTTCCTCAAAAAGTTAAAAATAGAACTACCCTATAATCCAGCAACTGCACTACTAGGTATTTACTCAAAGCACAGAAAAATACAGATTAAAGGGGTACATACACTTCAATGTTTATAGCAGCATTATCCACAAGAGCCAAACCACAAGAGCCCGGATATTCATCAACTAACAAATGAATAAAGATGTGCTGAGATATATATAGATATACAGATATATGCACAAAATATTATTCAGCCATCAAAAAGAATGAAATCTTGCCATTTGCAATGACATGGATGGAGCTAGAACATATAATGCTAAGTGAAATAAGTCAGATAAAGAAAGACAAATCCTGGGCGCCTGGGTGGCTCAGTGCGTTAAAGTCTCTGCCTTCCGCTCAGGTCATGATCTCAGGGTCCTGAGATCAAGCCCCAAATCGGGCTCTCTGCTCAGTGGGGAGCCTGCTTCCCCCTCTCTCTCTGCCTGTCTCTCTGCCTACTTGTGATCTCTCTCTCTCTGTCAAATAAATAAAATCTTAAAAAAAAAAAGACAAATCCTATATGATTTCATTCATATGTGGAATCTAAGAAACAAAACAGATGGACATATGGGAGGGGGAGGAAAGACAGAGGGAAACAAACCATAAGAGACTTTTAAAGATAGAGAACAAATGAAGGATTGATGGAGGGAGGTGGGTGGGGGATGGGCTAAATGGGTGATGAGTATTAAGGAGGGCACTTGTCATGTTGTGCACCGAGTATTGTATGTAAGTGATAAATCACTAAACTCTACTCCTGAAACCAACGGTGTACTATATGCTAATTAACAAGAATTTAAATAAAAACTTGAAACAAATAAACAAAAAAGATAAATGCTAGTTGAAGTATTAGTAAAAACAATGGCTTGATCCTTATGGTTCTGCTGACATGTTATGAATATTTATAATGAATATGCAGAAAAGTTTAGTAACTCGAAAGTTAATGCCTATATACCCACCACTTAGAATCTATTATCAATATTTTGCCATACTTGTTTCATCATATATCCATCAATTTATCCATCCTGCTATCCATCCATCCATCCATCTTATTTTTTGAAGCATTTCAAAGAAGCTACATATCTCAGTACCTCTAAATCTCACAGTGGTTTTTTATTTTCTCTTTCATCTTGTTGCTACTCTAGTCACTAAATGATTACATTGGTATTTTTAGCCCTATTCTAAAGACATATTTTTTCAGTATTGAATCTTGAATGAATCCTGAGTGAAAGTGTTTTACTCATAGGATGGTTTTATTGGCAATATTATAAGGAATACGGAAGTAGGGATGAAGAGGAATAGATTTCTATTTTAATCTCCATTCAGCAAAATGCAGAAAACATAATCTAGTAAAACTCATGTAAATTTGGTTGCTTTCATATTCATGATTTTCCTTAGACATCTAGGTTTAAACTCAGCAGAATTCAAAACTGACCCATCACTCTTCTCCTCTCCAGGACTGACACTAAGAGACTGAGGCACTGGTGGAGAGAGATGGGTAGATATACTCCTCGATCTTGAATAGCATATCTCCTGTCATGGAATCATCTCAGATTCATTATATACTGTCTGGTCCTCAGACATACCTTCTTCCATGCCCCCAACTAGTTGAAAAGTAACTGGAGGATTATCCAGTCCCTTAAGAGTTTTTCTGCTCCACGATCTCCAATGGGCATACTCAGCAAGGACAAACCACCACTACCACCATCCCACACCCACATTCTCACTGACATCATCCTTAACAAATGTCCCTTCACATGTGATACCATGGTGAGGAGCGGAGAAGAAAGCACAAGGGCTTTTGCATACTCCACCGTCCCTCTCTGCACTTCAGGAAACTTGACAATTTTTCCTTGGTCCTTTCACACATGCAAAGACCACACTGTCATTTCTACTCTCTGGCACCTACTTCATGGTGGTACAGGGGCATTCTCCATTTGTTTTGGCTTCAACCACAGGGAGATGTAGAATTCCCTTTAATCTCAGATCTTCAAATTTAAAGAAAGTTCTATACTTCCTCGTCACCTTACACATGGAATTTTCATACTTCACCTAATACTCTTTCCAAAATTTGGCTATCTATTCCCACCCAGAGGGTTTTATATTCATTCCTTGCGCCAAGTAAAACAGAATAGTGAAGTGTGCTTCCAAATTTATTGCTTAATCTAAGATCTAGTCTTTGGGACATCAGAAGCTTAGCATTACCTTATTATGTTTCTCTTTGCATTTCAGTTGTGACCTCCATTTCTCTGGTGCAGGGAGACCAAAGCTTAGTCTGAACAAAGAAAAAGTAGTGGGATTTCATATTGAAAAACCAAACATGGGGCACCTGAGTGGCTCAATCGGTTAAGCATTTGCCTTCAGCTTAGATCATGATCTCAGGACCCTGGGATCAAGCCCCACATCAGGCTCCCTACTCATCAGGGGAGTCTGCCTCTCCCTCTCCCTCTGTCTGCCACTTCCCCTGCTTGTGTGCTTTCTCTCTCTCTCTCTCTCAAATAAATAAAATCTTTGAAAAAAAAGAAAGAAAAAACAAACAAATAAAAAATAATCACTTGGGACGCCTGGGTGGCTCAGTTGGTTGGGCAGCTGCCTTCGACTCAGGTCATGATCCCAGTGTCCTGGGATCGAGTCCCGCATCGGGCTCCTCCCTCAGCAGGGAGCCTGCTCCTCTCTCCGCCTCCGCCTGCCTCTCTGCCTGCTTGTGTTCTCTCTCTGTTAAATAAATAAATAAAATCTTAAAAAAAAAAATCACTTAATACTCCTTAGCTCATCTCTTCACATCTGTACTGTGTGAGTCAATCTGTTGACTCGACCACTGGTTCTTAACTAGGGTGATTTTGTCCCATGGGGGCCATTCAGCAATGTCTGAAGACACTTTTGGTTTTTATCACTGGCAGAGGTGGATGCTACTGGCTTCTGGTAGAGACATGGGATGCTCCTAAATAACGTACAATACAATAGGACAGTCTCAACAACAAAGAACTTCCCAGCATAAAATATCAAGTAGTGCCAAGATTGAAAGACCATGGTCTAACCCAATGTATCTAAAACTAAAGGGTACAAACTTTCAGCTATGAGTAAGTAAGGTCTGAGAATCTAATGTAAAACATGATTGATTAGACATGACAACACTTTACAGTGGTCTCCCTTATCCAGTGGATTCATTCCAAGACTCTCTGTGGATCATTAAGTGGATAGTACTGAACCATATATATATTCTATTTTCTCCTACATATGCCTACCCATGATAAAGCTTAATTTATAATTAGGTACAGGAAGAGATTTACAATAACTAATAATATTATAAGACAATTATAACAATATACTATAACAAATTTTTCCACAATTTAAAATTTATGACATTTTAATTTCTAGAATTATCCACTTAATACTTTTATATCATGGTGACCACAAATAACTGAAACTGAAAGCAGTCATGGATACTACTGTAATGTATAATTGAAATGAGCTAAGAGAGTAGAACTTAAATGTTCTGACACACAAAAAAAGAATCATGAGAGGTGATGATATGTTAATCAACTAGATGAGAGGGAATCCTTTCACAGCACATAAATAAAACAAAATCATGATGTACACTTTAAATATCTTACCATTTTCATGGAATAGATAACAAACAAAACCCATCTATATGCTGCCTACAAGAGACCCATTTCAGACCAAAAGACACATGCAGAATGAAAATGAGGATTTGGAGAAACATTTATCATGCCATAAGAAAGTCAAAAGAAAATGTCAAAAGAAATGTCAAAAGAAAGCTGGAGTACCAATACTTATAATGGGCACAAGAGCCTTTAAAATGAAGGCTATAATAGGAAAGGAGAACTATCTGACAGTATTGGGAACACTACAAGAAGATATAATAATTATAAATATTTATACAACCAAGATGGGAGCACTCAAATACATAAAACATTTAGTAACAAGCATAAAGGAACTGATTGATAATGATATAGTAATAGTAAGGTGCTTTAACACTCCACTTATATTAATGGACAGATTATCCAAACAGTAAATCAACAAAGAAACAGTGACTTTGAATGAGACCAGAAGACTTAACAGATATATTCAGAATAGTCAACCCTAAAGGAGAAAAATACACATTTTTTCTAGTACATATGGAACATGCTCCAGAATAGATCATGTTAGGTCACAAAACAAGTCTCAACAAATTCAAAAAGATCAGTCATACCATGCATCTTTTCTGACCACAATGCTATAAAACTAGAACTCAACCACAAGAAAAAATCTGGAAACAGTACAAACACATGGAAATTAAATAACATGTTATTAACAATGAATGGGACAACTAAGAAATGAAAGTAGGACCAAAAAAAATTACATTTGTTTATATACAAATGAAAACACAACAGTACGAAATCTCTGAGATGCAGCAAAAGCAGTTCTAAGAGGGAAGTTTATAGCACTACAGGCCTACCTCAAGAAGTAAGAAAAATCTCAAACAAAAACAACTTAACCTTACACCTAAAGGACTACCAAAAAAAGTGGGTGGGGGACCTCCATACTGTCTTCCACAGTGGCTGCACCAGTTTGCATTCCCACCAACAGTACACAAGGGTTCCTTTTCCACACATCCCTGCCAACACCTGTTGTTTCTTGATTTTTTATTTTAGTCATTTTGACTGGTGTAAGGTGATATTTCATTGTTCTTTTGATTTGCATTTTCCTGATGATGAGTGATACTGAGCATCTTTTCATGTATTTGTTGGCCATCTGGATGTCTTCTTTGGAGAAATGTCTGTTCATGTCTTCTGCCCTTTTTTTCATTGGGTTATTCATTTTGGGGGTGTTGAGTTATATCAGTTCTTTATATGTTTTGGATAATAACACTTTATGGGATATGTCATTTGCAAAGATCTTCTCCCATTCAGCTGATTGTCTTTTAGTTTTGTTGATTTTCTCCTTTGCTATGCAACAGTTTCTTATTTGGAGGTAGTCCCAATAGTTTATTTTAGCTTTTATTTCCCTTGCCAGGGAAGATATTTCTAGAAAAATGTTGCTATCCAATGTCAGAGAAATTACTGCTTATGTTCTCTTCTAGGATATTTACGGTTTCAGGTGTCATACTTAGGTTGTTAATTCCTTTTGAGTTTATTTTTGTGTAAGGTGTAAGAAAATGGTCCAGTTTCATTCTTTTGCATGTAGGCTGTCCAGTTTTCCCAGCACCATTTGTTGAAGAGACTGTCTTTCTCCCATGCATATTCTTGACTCTTTTGTTGAAGATTAATTGACCATATAATGATGGGTTTGTTTCTGGGCTTTCTATTCTGTTCTATTGATGTGTCTATTTTTGCATCAGTACCATACTGTTTTGATTACTACAGGCTTGTGGTATATCTTGAAATCTGGGATTGTGATACATTTAGTTTTATTCTTCTTTTTCAAGATTTCTTTGTCTATTCCGGGTCTTTTATGGCTCCACACAAATTTTGGGGTTGTTTGTTTTAGTTCTGTGACAAATGTTGTTGGTATTTTGAATAGAGATTGCATGAAATCGGTATATTTCTTTGGGTAGTAAAGACATTTTAAGAGTATTTGTTCTTCCAATCCATGAGCATACAGTGTCTTTCCATTTGTTTTTATTGTCTTCAATTTCTTGCATCAGTGTTTAATAGTTTTCAGAGTACAGGTCTTTCACCCCCTTGGTTAAGTTTATTCCTAGGTATTTTATTATTTTTGGTGCAATTGTAAATGGGATTGCTCTTCATGTCTGTTTCTGCTGCTTCATCATTAGTGTATAGAAATGCTACAGATTTCTGTACATTGATTTTTGTATCCCGCAACTTTACTCAATTCATTGATCAATTCTAGCAGTTTGTTTTTTGTCTTTTTTTTTTTTAATGAAGTCTTTAGGGTTTACTGTATGTTAAGTATCATGTCATCTGCAAATAGTGGAAGTTTTACTTTTTCCTTACCAATGTGGATGCCTTTCATTCCTTTTTCTTGTCTGACTGCTGTGGCTAGGATTTCCAGTACTATGTTGAATAAAAGTGGTGAGAGTGGACATCCTTGTCTTGTTCCTAATCTTAGGGGGAAAGGTCTCAGTTTTTCCTCATTAAGGATGATATGAACTATGGATTTTTCATATGTGGCTAAAGATATGCTTTTATTTTCTATGGGTTTAAGATCTAAGAACATTTCGTCATGATCATGAATAACATAACCAGATGTTATCTGGCCTATGGAACACATAGGATGAATCACACATATGCAAACACACACAGATTTCCAATTCTACTGTGGGCTTTGATATTAATATTATTTCTTCATTTCACCTTGTTTAGTTTTGTATATGTGTAATAGTAGAGAAAAGGTGACAAATGAAAATGAAGCCAAAAAAGGGAAAGAAAACAGAATTAAATACATTTTCAAATCTATACTCTGGGTCATATATTACACTTAACTGTTTTAGTTTTTCTTACAGTTCTCAAATAGTCCTTTGAAGTAGGAAATTATTTTTGTCTTATTTCTGTCATTCTACATATGATAAAATTGGGACTGCGAGAGATTAAGGAAAATGCCCTTTGTAAGTACATAGCTTTAAGACTAATGAAGTCCAGCTCCAAAGTCCCTGATCTTACTACTACTCTACCACGCTAAAGAGAGGATGTATTCAACAAGGTTTTACAATGTGCCTATCATATGCCAGATGCTTAATCATGATCGTGGAACAGGAACATGGAACATGAAGAACTTTTTCTTATTTCCTTCATTCCACACATATTTATTGGATACTTACTGTGTACCAAACAGAAAAGCTCCTACCTATTCCTTGACATGGAATAAATGACAAATATTAGTCATCTGCTGACAACTACTAAATCTCACCCATTCCTGTTGGTCAGTTTCTCCAGAAGGCGCCTTCTGCACTAGGGCTGGTAACATCACATTACTAGGAGCTTATAGTCCCCAGGGATATATCAGCTTATCCTCAGAACCCTAGATTCTGGGCTCATTCTGGCTTTGATGACTTTTCTATCACCGTTTATTTGTGATCTGCAAATTACTAAGTTTTAAAAATGCAAATAATTTAAAATTGTCTTTCTTTTAAAAACTTACAGGCATGCCTCTATCCTTTACCTGTGTTATACAGTACCTAGTTCACTGCAGTCAGTCAAAGAGGTGTTTTTTCCCAGAAAGAAACAGAGAATATCAACCCAACCTGCTCATTTTACGGATAAGGACATTAAGATACAGAGAGATGACTTTATTTTCTGTACTCATCGGCCTATTAGTAGCAGAACTAAGACAACAACTCAAGTCTCCTAACTCCTGGGCTAGTACTATTTCCAATTCTGTGTCCCACTCATTTGAATTAATTCTTCAAATAAGGAAGTCTTTTCAATTATAACTCTAATTATAAGTATGAGAGTCACAAAATTCTCTGCTTATTCCCATGCCCATTCTCTAATTAAACAAGTGATAAAAGATGTGACTGACGTAATGAACATCAAAAAAGGAAAAATAATGAAATAAACATTATGAGGTTATGAGTTGGCTTGAGATCAATTCACTGGTCTTCATTATACTTATTCACACAAGCTTGGACTTTATCCAAATAAGCTCCAACTCTACATTTTAATTCAACAGAATGGTAGCTTCATAAGTTTTATGCATCAAAAAAAAGTAAGACATCAAACTCAATCAAAAATTTGGTTAAGTTCATATATGCATAAGATATTATAACAGGCAGTATAGGGAATAAAATGTTTCTAAGACATAGTTCCTGATCTTAAAAATGACAATTTACAATCTCTTCATAAAAATAGCAGAATTGCTTTTAGGTGTAGAATCATGTCATTCATTCATTCATTCACTGGCCAAATTATTTATTTGGCATCTATTACACACAAGCACTGTGTTAAGGAAATTATGAGCAAAAACAAGCAAACAAAAAAAGCTTAGGCATAGGTGTATTAATTATGTATTGTTGCATAACAACTCTAAAACTGAGGGTTTTTTTTAAGATTTGATTTATTTATAAGAAAGAGAGATAGTGAGAGAGGGAACACAAGCATGGGGGAGCTGGAGAGGGAGAAGCAGGCTCTCTGCTCAATCCCAGGATGCTGGGATCATGACCTGAGCCGAAGGCAGATGCTTAACAACTGAGCCACCCAGGTCCCACTAAAACTTAAGAACTTAAAATAACAAAAATGTATTATCCCAGTTTCTGTGGGTTTGGAGTTCAAGCATAACTCAACTGGGTGCCTGTGGCTCAAAATCTCTCACAGGTTCACATCAAGCTGTCAGCTGGAGCTGCTGTCTCATCTGAAAGCTCAACAGTGAAGGACAGTGGAAGGAAATGATCTGTTTCCAAGCCCACTCACAGGGTTATTGAACATGCCTCAGTCCTTTGTTATGTGGTCCTCTGCACAAGGCTGACTTCTGACATGGCAGCTGGCTTCCCACAGGGAGAGCAGTCTAGGATAGAACACTCTAGGCAGGAGTCATCAGGTTTAGTCATATCCTAATCTCTCTTTAGGATTAGTCATATCCTAATCTCAGAAGTGACAACCCACCATGTCATCATATCTACATTATCTTATTGATGAGAAGCAAGTCAATATGTCTAGCCCACATTCAAGGGAACAGAATCACAAAGTGATGGGGGGAGGGAAGTGAAGAGTCAGTGGAGGCCATCTTACGAGTCTTCCTAAAAGACTTCCCTTAAAGACAACAGATCTTGCCAGTTAGAAGCTTAGAGCCTTTTTATGTTGACTTTTTAGTATGCTGTCCCATGGCTTTAAAAACTGACTGGTCTATAGTAGATGCTTAACAAATACTTGTAAAATAATAAGTAATAAATCAAAGGGGGTAGATTTGGGCTAAACTGAGAAGGTCTTAGAATGCCTGGCTGAATACTTTATACTTAATCTAATGGGCAAAGTGGAAGCATTCACACTTGGAACACTAAAGAGCAAAACAGCACTGGGGCACCTGGGTGGTTCAGTCAATTAAGTATCCAGGTCCTGGTTTGGGCTCAGGTCAGAATTTCCTGAGTGGTGGGATTGAACCCCATGTCAACCGCCATGCTTGGCAAGGAGTCAGCTTGAGATTGTCTCCCTCTGGCCCTTCCCCACTCATTAACACACTCGCTCTCGCTCTCTCTCAAATAAATAAATCTTAAAAAAAAAAAAAGAGCAGAAGAGAACCTCTCTTCACTCTAATGTTGCCTTCTTCCATCACTTCTTCTGTTCTCTTATAAGTGCTGAGAAGAAATTTTCCTTCCTTGTTTCTCCTTTAGGGTGATCAACTGTCCCAATTTGTCTAGGCTAAGGGAGTTTGCGGGATATGGGTCTCTTTCAGTGCTAAAATGGGAAAGATTTTGGCAACCTGGAGCCAGCTGGTCATCCTACACTGCTCCATACTCATTTCTCCCTTCAAGAAAAGGAATGGCCAATCTTATTCGTCCACATTTCCAGAGTGTGCCACAGAAACAAAGAGGCTCTCACTCACCATCCTGGGCCACCTGTGCTTAGACATTGGATGTTCCTCTCTCACTCCTACTGCCTAGTCAGAAACAGACTTCTGCTCTCCCAATTCCAATCTATTCACTTGCGCCTGCGGGGATAAGTTCAAAGAGGGGTGGGAGTTGGGAGGCTTGGCCAAGTTCTCTTATCTGGTTTTGGCAACAATGAAACAGATGGTGTACACTGCTTCACTGTACCTACTTTGTAACTGAAAAGAACTCAAAAGGAAAAGCAACAATTAGAATCTCCCATACGGCCAACAATGATTGAAGCAGATTATTTAGCAAATGTTTTTAAATGCCCATTATGAGCCATATGAAGTATTAGAGAAACAAAAATAAATAAGGCATTCCTTACCCTCGTGACACTCACAGTTGCAGACTTATAAACCAAAATTTAAATACACCATATTTAATTATATCATAATCATTTATTGGTAATACCTTGAAAGCAAGAGTAAAGTGAACATTTTCCTTAAAATTCTAATTATTGGTATGGTATTGCAAACGTTCCTCCAAAAAGTTAAAAAAAAATGTTTAGATATTATGCCTCCATCAGAAAGGATGAATATCCAACTTTTGTGTATCAACATGGACAGGACTAGAAGAGATTATGCGGAGTGAAATAAGTCAAGCGGAGAGAGGCAATTATCTTATGGTCCCACTTACGTGTGGAGTATAAAGAAAATCATGGAGGGCATCATGAGAAGGAAGGGAAGGGCGAATGGGGGGAAATCGGAGGGGGTGATGAACCAGGAGAGACTGTGGACTCTGGGCAACAAACTGAGGGTTTGGGAGGGGAGCGGGTGGGGGGGTGAGCCTGGTGGTGGGTATCGAGAGGGGCACGTACTGCCTGGAGCACTGAGTGTGGTGCATGAACAATCAATCTTGTAACACTGTAAAATTAAAATAAACAAATTTGGGGAGAAAAAAATGTTTAGAGAAAGTAGTACTTGCATCTTGAAAAATGAACACAAGTTTGTGAGGTAAGTATGTTAGAAAAAGTATTCAAATCAAAGCATGTGCAAGGACATGAAAATGTAGGAAGATGATGAAAATAAAAGAAAATAATTTATAATTATAAAATTATCATTATAAAAGAAAATAATTATAATTATTATAATTTATAATAACTCCTCCATCAGTAGGAGATTGTGGAAGTATGGCAGAAAATTAAGGTTAAGGTTAAGGGTTATCTGGGTGCTAGATGTTCTGTAATAACAGATTTTGTCAAAAGCCTGAGAAACCCAAGCTGCAGACTGGAATACAGCCTGGAGGTGGGAGGAACAGCTGTCAATTCTGAAAACAGTTGAGGGGAGTGTGAGCAGTGGAGCTAAAGCGGTTGTTGTTCTATGAAGTGGGGAGA
The DNA here is from genome assembly GCA_028533885.1 of Nasua narica. Lineage (NCBI taxonomy): Eukaryota > Metazoa > Chordata > Mammalia > Carnivora > Procyonidae > Nasua > Nasua narica. The sequence continues at coordinate 107,782,666 of CM052802.1, read as the reverse complement.
GCAAGTTGGGCAGACATAGGCAGGGAACAGAGTCTCCAGGACTTTCCCATTAGAAAAAATTGAGGAAATGGCAGAACACCAAACTAAGAATGTGGAATGAGCAACTGAAAATGTGAACTTGGATCATAAAAAGGATGGCAGATCAACAGGCACAGATGAGTCGAGAGTTGATGGATGACAGATGATCCCCAAAGAGAGAGAAAAAAAATGTTGGGAGAAAAGAGGCAGAGACTGATATTTAGAAAAACCAATATTCATGGAGGTGAAAGAACAGAGTCCTTCGAAAGAAGCAGTGAGGAGAAGCAGTTCAGAGGTGTAACTTGGAAGAGGAAGGAAAGACCCTCAAGGAAGAGAAGGTCAGGTGGGCTGGAGCTCCTGAAGGCATCAGGAATTTAATGGTGGCTGTTCATGAACTCTAGCATTGGCAGAGTCAAAGAAAGGTTAACAAAGGTGAGATGGATGGGGAGAACTTGGAGTCTCAGAATAATTAACACTTACTACAAGTACATTTTTTTAGCATCCTAAGATCTAAAAAGAACACCCCTTCAGACTATTAGGCTATCTACCTAAAACATCATTTATGAACAACATCAACATCAAGTATTAGACCTAAACTTCTCGTTCATTCATTTATTCATTCGTTCGTCAATCAAATCGTTCACCCTTCCCTCCACTCAAACAAGCACAATGCCATGGATAACGGTATTCCAAAACAACAGGGACTTGTGTGATCTCTATCTTCAGGATGTCAGCCTGTCAATCTGAGTCGGAAATACAAATAAAGGGCCCAAAGTGTACAGTTGCTCTGGCACAACCAAGGGGGACCAAGGAAGTTCAAATGACAAACTAGAATTTCCTCCAGTTCCAGGCTTAGGGCTTGCTAACAGTGCCAGGAAGGATTGCAAAATGTTGCCTCATCCATAGTACAGTGAACACCAGAACGGGTTCCACCAAGAAAAGGTTGTTCGTCCCCTGCACATATGCCAAACAGCAAAGTACCAGACAAATACAGGATAAAGAAATTGGATAAAAGAAGCTGGCGCAAAAAAATAACTCAAAGAACTGAAGAACCAAACAAGCATTGCTTTCTCTTTTCATCAAAAACATTCTCCTTGCTTCAACTGCAACTGGTGACCACGTGGAAAATGTACAGCAATATAGTTTAAGGGTTTTGTGTTGCTGCTGATAAAACTCACACACCATCTTTCTTCGTATAGGACTTACAAAGAAGGTGATGTCTGACAGATACGACCCAATACAGCTCAAGCATGAAAACCATATGACTTATCCTTATGGCCACAGCACAAGCTAAGGAGAGAGGCTGTGATTACTCCTTCTGCAAAGCAGAAACAAGGCAAGATTGCTAATGTCATCCTGATTTGCAAGTGCCGCCAACACTGCTCTCCTTTCAGCAAAATTGCTGAACTGTGCGGATGAGGCTGGATGATTTCCACACAAGAGGACTCTTCAGCACGCACAGATCGGGAACAGCAGAAGAATCTGTGAGGCCACAACAGATGTGCTGTGCTGAAGCGTCCCCTCCACACGGGCAGGTGCCAGAGGAACAAATGGAAGGACAGATCAGCCCAGCGTGGGCCACTCGTAGTGAAAGAAACTGGCAAGTCTACTCACAGGCCTTGCCTCGAATCCGCCAGACCTGGTGTTCACAAGGCTGTGAAACAGAAAGGAGCGATATTCAATTATCCATTATCGTATAGAAATCACACATTTCTCGGCACTCCTCAGGCTTCAGGTCATAGGCAGTTATCACCGTCATGGCCAATTAGCATTGACAAAAACCCACAACATACCAGGGCTATATTGCCCGGCAGAACTCACAGGCAGCTAACTCCTGCTAGGCAGGAACTAACATTGTTGAAAGACAACAAGAGTGCTCAGGTACTTTCCCTTCCTGGGGCAAAGGGTGGCCCTAGAAGAAGGAAGAGAAAACCCTCCTCCTTAAGGGAGGGTCTGGCCTCCCGCACTATCAGCTGAAGAGGGTATTCAGAGGAGAGCAGCCAGGAAAATTACCCCATGTTGCCATGACCATCAAACATGATGTGCATGGATTCACATATGCAGCTCGACTTCATTTTGTGGGGCTGGAGGTAAAGAACTCGGAATGGATGTCTACGTCCAAGAGTGAAGAGCTACCTTAGACAATAAGAAGAGGTGATAATTCCCACTATTCCTTGGAATCTATAATTTTTATGGTTAAAAGGGCTTTTTAGATTTATCTGCTGGAACTCCTGAATGACAGGGGTTGACAAACTGAGACTCGGAGATAAGACATTCGACATGACACAAAAATGATTCAAATAGCTAAAAGATGATATTTACCTGGCCCTGATACTGACATGGATGTTACCGTGCTTATGAAGTCAAGTGGGGGATTTGTGGGAAATGAGTGGCCCCATACTCTGTAATAGATATCAAGTTCCTAATTCTATCTAACAATGTTAGAATAGTGAGTTCTGAGACGGTTTACACTTTCTCACCTGGAAGAGGGGATGGCTGGGCCCTGAACTGGGAGGTCCTGAGCTGCAGGGTCTTCAGTACAGACTTCTAGTAATGAGTCGCCTTTGTTTTAGGCTGCAGAATGGTATTCTATGGCTGTCTTCAAAAGGCAAGACACAAAAGTGCTGGAGAGGATCTGGAGGAAAAGAAACCCTCGGGCCTGCTTGTGGGAACGTAAACTGGTATAGCCACTATGGAAAAGGGTATGAAGATTCCTCAACAAATTAAAAATAGAACTACCCTAAGATCCAGCCACTGCACTGTTAAGTATTTAACCGAAGGAAAGGAAAACGTGATGTCAGAGATATCTGCACCCTCGTGTTCACAGCAGCATTGCTTACAATAGCCAAGACATGTGAACCATCCGAGTGTCCCTCAATGCAGGAATGGAAAAAGAAGCTATACACACACACACACAATGTGCACACGTGCACACGCACACACACAATGGAATATTACTAAGTCATAAAAATATGGAAATCCTGACATTTGCAACAACTTGGATGGCCCTTGAAGGCATTACACAAAGTGAAATAAGTCACACAGAGAAAGATACTATACGATCATATTTATATGTGGAATCTAAGGAAGCAAGTAAGTAAAGGGAAAGGGAAAACTCAGAAAAAAAGATCAGATTTGCAGTCACCTGAGACAGAGGATGGAGGGAAGGGGAACTGCATGAAGGTGGAGAAAAGGCACCCACTTCCAGTTCTAAGATAAATAAGTACCAGGAATGTAATGTACAGCATGTCGGCTCCGTATGCTGATACTGCTGCATAATATGCAAGGAAGTTATTAGAAGGGTAGATCCTAAGAATTCTTATCGCAAGGGGAAAAAAACACATTTTTTACTAAAGGGGACTGTCAAGTAAGTCAAGACACCAGGATGACATGGTGCCTGTCACCTGCAACAGGACATATTCTGGACAAAAATTGCCTTCAAAGGGGTGCCTGGGTAGCTCAGTCGGTTAAATGTCTGCCTTCAGCGTGGGTCATGATCCCAGGGTCCTGGGATGAATCAAGCCCTGAGTGGGGCTCCCTGCTCAGCAGGGAACTTGTTTCTCCCTCTCCCACCCCCCCAACTTGTGCTCTTTCTCTCAAATATATAAAATAAAATCTTTTTTTAAAAATTGCCTTCAAGGAAGAATATACAGTTTCTAGCCATTCTTTCCAATGCTTTTACTCTATAAAATTTTTTATACCATATAAGAAATCAGGAAGAAATAGGTATTCTCAAGCATCAACTACATTTGCATTTACTAGGTGGTTTACATGACATATGTCAGGCATACCATCAACTTGAACACTAAATAATAGACTGTCAAGTTTATTTCATGCATTTGGAAATTATTGGAGGACATTCATTTAATTATATTTTTCACAAAAGAAACAAATATAATTATTACGACATTTGACTTTAACATAAAAATTCAAATTATTTAAAACCAGGTTTGCTTTGTTCATCATAAGCTACTATCTTTACCGTGCTATTGTTTTATTTCATTCTCACAGTTACAAAAATGCATGAAATCATATTTTAACCTGCCAAAATTTTATATTCTAATACCAAAGAAACTTGAGGGGAAATGTGTTTGAATATGAATCTATTATTCCATACAGTTATACGAATAGATCCAGGTTTGCAAATGAAATGTATTTAACTATTACCTTTAAATCACACATAGGAAAAATTTAACATGTACACAGCAGTTTTTCCAGAACAGTGAAAACAAGACAGATCCTTCATATTAGAAAGATTTGTCACTGGAGATTTTAGAGGGTTGTTTTTTTTTTTTTTTTCTCCTTTCCTTTTTCTGGATCTAAGAATACTCATTTCTAAGTTCTATTTGTTCTGCGCCCCTCCCCCCATCCTTTGGTCATATTCTCTTGTCAATTCAGAACTTCCTGGCAGCTATCTCCCCACCTGAAAAAGAATACGAGGAGCCGGACAGACCCCAGGGTGATTTCGGAAAGGGGAAGCGGGTCCTACCAGTGGTACAGACACTAGATCAGTAAGGCAATCATCTCCGCTAGAGGCATATGCTCCATTTTAGATGAGGTAATCCTACAATTAATACAATCCTGGTCCGGTTCTTTCCCCTGTTCTCTTTTCCCTCTCCTCTCCTCTCCCTCTGTCTCTTTGTATCAAATCAGATAAGAAAATAAGAAACTTTCAATTCAATCAAGAACACTTGAAAGGAAACATTTTCAGGCTATATGTGATGACAGATCTTAACAGCCCCACTGCTTAGTGATCAGTCACTTTGATGTTAGCAAAGAAAAAACAGAAAAAGGGGAAAGAATCTACAATTGTGACCTGAAACATGAAAATAAGTCTGCTTCCTTTTTTACCATTTTCCCTCCTCTTTAATAACTCCACCATTTTGTGTTAAAATATTCATAACATAAAATGTACCATCTGAACCAGTGTAAAGTGTGCAGGTCTGAGGCATTCAGGATGTCCACATCGGTCCAAGACATCACCCCCATGCATCTCCAGAACTACTTCATCTGGCAAAACGGAAACTCTGTAACTGTTAAACAATAAAGCAACCTTTTTATTTTAATTTTCTTAATGGCCAACACATGTCAGCCCATCTTTTTAGCATTTGCTATCTACTTATCTGGTAATAGGGAAGTTGGAGATGATGTGTCTGCCCCCAGGGAGTTGACACGTTAAGACAGAAGACAGACAAAGATGCTGCTTCACAAGCAACTCATTGAGCACACACCTGACACTTAGACAGGTGCCGCATTTAAGTTAATTTCAAAGTAGAATGACTGATAGTTTCGTTTCAAAGTTCTCACTAGTAATACGCGATACATAGCTCTCATCCAGGGGAAGACGCTATTCTTAAAAATGATAAATTATATTAAAAGAAGAAAGGATGTTGCTATTTTAATGGCTCCTCTCGATGTTCTTTTTTGAGTGTTCACGGGCCTTTTTTTACAATAAATAATTTTATTTCCTATTTTTAAATATTTTAAAGTTAATTTTAAGATTTTCATATTAATTTTAGTATTTAATGCTTTTACTTGGTAATTGTAAAGCCAGTTCCCGAAAAGCCCAAAGCCTCCTAGCATGGTCCTTGGACTACTGCTGGCCCCTGGGAAGAGAGGCAGTGTTGGAAATGAGGAGCCCTGTGTGCTTGGAGGGCTGTGTATGGGCCCCCCAAGCCGCCCTCCTTTCGAAATCTGTCATAGTAGGATGTGACAAATAGCATTTCAAAACTTCCAAATTCAGCCTAAGAACAGGTTAAGATGCAATTTGCCCTTATTAACAAACACCACATTTCTCTGAAAACTGGTTGCATCACTCACAAACAAATACCTCTTATTCACCTCTCTGTCTCAGGGGGTCAGCACTGCAAATATTCAGCCCAGTTTTTCTTTTTTTAAAATGGGAACCAGGTGTTATTGTTGTTGTTTTAATTGTTGTTCTTGTCTTATGGCACCAAATAGAAAGAGTCATGCTGATATATTCTAAATTGACTGTTTGTGTTCTCTTTGCTAGCGATTATTCATTTCAGTTGGACAGTTATTCATGTAAGCAATTTGCCACCCTGATGACTGAGAAAAAATATTGAAGTGCTAGGCTTTTAAAATGGTAATATGTGGAAAGAGATATAATTCTCTTGCAAAACATATTCCTCAAGTTTTATATTGGGTCTCTGGCGATATGAACCATAAAATCGTGCTAGCTAGTCCAAACTGTCTTTATTGAAATTTTGGTTGGGGATAACAAGGAGTGAATCTTTTAAAAGCTCATTGGAATACAAATATTTGGGCTCTAGCTACAGTACGTCTATGAAGTTATCTAGAATTTAGGACGATAACACCAATGGAAAAGTGCATTTCTTCAGTTCAATTTTCTTCTGGAAAATGACATACATGCTGCCTTAAACGGCTGCGGCTGCTGCTTCATGAAATTCTTCAAGAAATGATCTCTGTGAAAGGATTTTGTTCAGTGCACTGTTTCTGCTGGTGCTTTGAGCCCCTTATTGAATTTATATGGAAATGAAAGATGGAGACCGCTACGCAAAGCCAAGGTTTTACAAACTTGCCTTGGCTTGGCCTCCCAGAAAGCCATGCAATTGACCTCATTAGATCTGTCACTAGCTGGCTTATTTCTGGGCCTCCCTCTCTAGCCTAAAATAACATCAGAACTCTGCCGGTCTCAGTCTCTAGACGCTATCTTCTTAGACTATATATCACAGACACAGGAGTACATGGAGCCCACGGCATGAAGCGACACTGCAGAGGAGTTATGGTGACCCAAGAGGACCAAAGGGACAGCTTCTGATGACGCTGGACTGCCTCAGATATTGCCGGCTCTCGGCTTCATCTTGTCTAGCCAGTTCTCAGGATGCTGGTTACCTCCGGCCTTGAAGTAACTGTTTGTCCATGCTGGACAAAATACACCGGATAGAATCTCAATGTCAAGAAACAGATTGGAGGAAAAGTCCAGTCCAAAATCTCTTTTGAGAAACTGAGACCTAAAATGTTTAGTTGCAGACATAAGCCAAAACTAAGCCTGGTGTGCCGATTCTCCATCTACTGACTTTTCCTGTAAGTCATTTATAGAATCATGCCATGTATCTGGTACTTCTCTATGCAAGGCAATTTTTTTTTAAATATAATAGGGACTAGGAAAACTTGTTATACATAAAGGTAGGAACTGCATCCTCAAAGGGTTTGGTTTTCTCTAATCCTTTGAAATCATCTTTTATCATCTGTATATTAGCTTCTCCCCAACAAGCAAATCTATAAAGTGACATTCCTCTATCTTATTCTGTCAAACTGAACCACACATTAATTGAAAGCTTAAAGAATGATTGTAATGACTCACTATTTTACTTAAATGATTTTCGAAATTTGAGACGGAGCCAAGTACCTTTCTGGAGACAAAAATAAAGCAACTTAACAGAAGTGATAGATATTTGGCAAGATTTGCAGGTAACAGAGATTTTGTAACTGCCTATGTTTGAGGAGGTTTCACTTAGAGAATATTCTTAAAGACATGATGCTTAAAAGAAAACTTAAAGCAATATTATGTTCATAAAAATTAATTGTTCTCTTAGGGAATATACCAGACCTAGACTTATGTTTGAAAATGCTTATTTCATAGCTGATGCCGTCAGAGTTGGCTAAAATTCTATAATAAAGTTTTATAATGATATAATCGTAAGATTAAAAGGGACATCAGAAGATCCAGTTTTTACTTCTCTACATAAATTTCTTTACTCCAAAGGTGGTTCCTCAGTTAAAAGATAGCATTATATTGTGCGGGTATGATCTCTATGCCCCCACAAAGTTAAAAAAGACAGTTAAAAATAAAAAATTTCTCTGGGATGGATTATATACTATTTGCTATTTCCAGCACTAACCTGAATTTGTAAGACATTTTCCTAGGTTCACTGCAGAGTTACGTTGTTACCAAGAAGTCATCTCTATGTCTCACCCATCAGCTGGTGTAATCACAGGGATGCTGTATTTTAGTTCTCGTTCAGTGCTATGTTCTAGGCCGCGTACTAAGCACTCATCACGCATGAGCTCTAACTCTAATCAATCCACACAGCAGTCTGTCATTACTCACGGCCATTGCCCAGTTTAGGAGACTGAGGTTTCAGGAGCTTAAAGACTTGCCCAAGGTCTCACTGCTACCACTGTTAGAATTTGAACCTGCTTGTATCCAAACCATACACTCTTTTCCTTTGCCACAGCCTCTCTAGCAGATACGCAGCCTGGAGGAACCAAGATATAGATACATCTTGATGATAAAAAAGGAGGTTAGGACCATGGGAGCCAGTAGAGTCTGAATGTGTGGCCCCAGGGACACCTGATGATTTGTGACACAGTCTGCTACAGCAACAGCAATCCTTAGCCAGTACCTGATAATTTTGGAGGACTCTTGTTTTCTGTAACATCTAAATCTACCAATCAAGAAACATATATCAAGTACCTACCATGTAAAAGGCCCTGCAGGTACAATTGTCAGATAAAATGCAGTATAAATATGGCCACATCCAAATATTCCAATGAGACATACTTAAAAAGTCTTCATTGTTCACCTGAAATTCAGATATACCTGGGAATCCTGTCTGGTTTTGTTTTGTTTTTGCTAAATCTGGCTGCCCTGCCAGTAGGTGAAACATACAGTTGCTTTGTTTCATCTTGGTTTTAATGGTCCCTCTGCCTCTTGGTGAGACAATCTATAAACACATGAATAGGAAGCCAACAATTCAATGTGGGATCTGCAACCTGCCATGTGGTCAGTGTATGTATTAGGTCTCTTTTTTTTTTTCTCCCCATATATGTTTAATTTTTCAGTGTTACAAGATTGATTGTTCATGCACCACACCCAGTGCTCCATGCAATTCATGCCCTCCTCAATACCCACCACCAGGCTCATCCACCCCTCCCACCCCCTCCCCTTCAAAACCCTCAGTTTGTTGTAAAGGTTCGAAACTCTTCTCAGAAACGATTTTAGAAACACACAGCGCTCTGTGCCCAGATGTCTCTCCAAGCTAGATAAGCTCCTTGGTTGGTATCTTGTTTTATAGTGATTCATTCTCTTCATTTATGTAGTCAGTTGAGAATCAGGGACCCAGCAGGAAGGGGATGACCAACTCAGAACAGGTAATTACAGAGAAGGTAATAAGGGTGCTGGCAAAGTTAAAAGAAACTAGCAAGAAAGGTGAAGTCCAGGAAGGCTAGCAGCCTTGGGAAACCCTGCCCGGCAAGAGGTTGGAGCCATTACTGGAACTCAATGAGAGTTTAGCTGTAGGAAAGAACTAAAAGTTCAATACTGGTAAGAAATGCAGCCAAGAGCAAACTGTGGCCCAGCAGGGCAAGAGCCGGGAGAATGAATCTCTTGACCTCTCTCACCTTGCACCTGGCTGATGCCTCCCACTGGGCAAACCCAAGCAGAAAGGAGGGGCCAAGGAAAGCTTGCCGTGAAGTTCCTGAGAGTCGTCTCCTGCTTCTAAGTGCACAGAGCAAAGGGAGAAGGATGACAAGCAGATGTGAGGGGGACAAAGACAGAATACCCAGCTCATTCTCTCATATCAAATCATAACTTTTTGTGCACTTCCTTAGCATCTTATACATGTCTACAGAGCTTTTGTCACATCTTATAATATTTTGTTTATCCATCATTTTTTATCTCAAGTGATGTGTGCGCATCTCTCCCTGAAACTGATAAGAAAGTTATATATGATTTTGATCACTTCAAGTATGCCACCAGGGCAAAGAAGGCAGAACACAGCCTACCAAACCCTGACTGCCAGTGTCAAAGGAGAAAAATAAGGAAGAAAATGGGATTGTTCTTCTTCCAGGATCAGAAGATGGTTTGCTTGATGCGAAGCCCACCAAAAGGACAGTAAGGGCAAGGCAGATGAGGCAAGGAGCAAGTTCACCCCCCTGAGGCACAGCCGCGAGAAAAGTTGTCCACCTCGTGCCCACTTCCCTGGGAGGCAACAACTCATGAGGGGGGTCACAGGGTCACAACTACAGTACAAGTCCATTCTCTTGTTTTTGTTGGCTTATGACTATGTCAAACATAAAAAGATTGCTCTACCCTTCACAAAACTTTTTCACAAATTTATTCCATAAAACTTCCTCTTTCCACAAAGCCTGTTAGAGTGCTGATGCCCCATAGGGCAAGAGAAACACCTAGTAATAAATAAATATGAATATTGTCCGGAAAACTTAAAACTATTCTAAAATCACTTGAGGCTCCTTAACTGCTACATACATGAAAAGATCTCTTACATGTTGGAGAAATTATAGTCTGCATCCCTACTTCACCTTGAAGAAGCATCATCTGCCTTGGACAGTAGTGCTCTGGGGACAAGGTGGTGGGGTATTTGTTAAATTTATCCCAGTGCTCCTAACTAAACTGTATCACCTGAGCTTCTCGTCAAGGAAGCCGATCAAAGCTTCTACCTGAACATAATCAAATTGCTGAATAGTAAGCAAAACTTCCTAAGGGAATTAAATTTAATTTTGACAGACATGTGCTACTTGCCATCACAATATATATTCTTAACTGAAAAGTTTTTTTTAAAAAAGCAGACATTAGGGTTCATTAATTTGTACTTTTCCCTTCTCCCTCTTGTACATATTATTCAACTCTGGTTTTAAAGTTTAAGACAGCATACTGGCATCTGTCTTAGATCTTATCTTTGCCTCTCTGGGCTATTTTCATGGATTCATACCCTTCCTCTCTTTGTGCTCAGAATCCTACAGTGAATGAATAGGAATACTGGCTCAATGGTTTTATTCTTTGTTTTAAAACTACAGCAATGTCACATTTATCTAGAAATCTAACATTTTAAATCCAACTCAAATATAAGCTAAAATAAACAAGAACAACAACAAAACTATCTGAATGTCTCTGTAATAACCTGACATAAAACAAATAAGAAGAATCTTTCTGTACCTCTTTACAGTAACCTGACATGCTTAATTCTGTAAGAGAAGTATTCAAGGGGGCCTATTGTTAGCATTTTTGTATTTCCTTAGCGAGTAGGTTATCTGGTTTCCCAGCACTCAACATATTTATGGCAACAATATACTGTAGTTGCTACGCGCCAGGACTAGAGTCAGGCACATTTATATGATTTAGCCACAAGTTACCTCCCTGTCTGGACTTCAGTTTTCTCCTTGTAGTAGGAAGGCCCTAAGATGGCCTGCAATGATTCCTGCCTCATTGATATTCATGTAGAACCCCATCCTCTTGAATGTGGGCCAGAGTTAGTTACTCACTTTTAAGGAATGGCATACATCAGGAGCAATGGGATGTCATCCTGAGATTAGATTATAATTGCCATTTTGTAGGTGTTCTACCACATCCTTTCTCCATCATATCCCTCATGCTAGGGGAAACAAGCAGCATTATGGGGAGGCCAATGTAGCAAGGTACTGATGTCTCCACCAACAGGCAGCAAGGACATGAAGCTTGAAACTTGCTTCATTAACAACTAAGCTTGGAAGTAGATCTTCTGTGTCCTACCAATTGCTATGTAAGTGAACCTGGAAGTGGCTTTTCCTCACTCAAACCCTGACATCCCTGGCCAACATTGTAGCCCGTGAGCGATTCTGACCCAGAACCACCCAGCTAAACCACTCTTAGATTCCTGATTCTCAAAAACTGTGAAAAAAATGTGCTGTTTTTCATGAGCCGTGGGGTAATTTGTTACACAGCAATATATAACCAACACGAACTCTGATAATGAAAGTATGGTGCTGTTCCACCAGAAATCTAAAATATGGAGGTGGCTTTAGAAGTAGGCTGTGAGTGGGATTTGAGTAAGAAGCTAGTTAATGCTTAAAGTGCCTCAAACACACTAGAATTTTGGACTCTGAGGACATAGTAGGTGATGGCTTCTAGGAAAGTGAGAAAAGTCTTACTAGAAACCAGCTGCAAAGCAATAGTTATCTACACCCATCTATCACATAGGATTTTTCTGAAGATTAAATGAGTTAATGCATGAAAGCATTTACCACAGTGTCTCGTACATTATAATATACTCAATAGATAATATAAAAACAGATTCGCTGATAGAAACTGACAATAGAAATAATAATACTGAATCATTGCAGTAAAATCATAAAACTAGACATGAAAACAAAAAGCGAACATTCTAGAAATATTTACTTAGAAAAAAACAACTCAGCAGCCCCTATGGGAATAATTGTACTTCTACCCTGTATAATAATGGCTCTTTTCATAATTACTCTTGTCGTCGAACATGTAAAACCATATTTTATCAACATTTCCTCAAAACCAGTATCCTTCACTTTTTTGTTTCTGTTAATATACCATTATTTTTCTAGTTATACTGTCAAGAAACTCTGCTTTCCAACCCCTAACTTAATTAATTATCCAATCCTATTGGCTCTTTAAATGTCTCTTCCACCTACCATTTCATTTTCTTTACATTTCAAGCTCCTTCATCCAGCCCTGTTCACACCACACCTCGTCTATGCTGATTCTTGTAGAATTCCATACCCTTTCTGTCTGACTGCTAGCACTGACCCCCATTCTCACAGATAACTGGAACTGAAACTCAAGATCCCTTCTAGATTTCTTTTCTACACTTCTCACATTTAATCAGTAATTGAGTCCTACCAAAGTCTGCAAGTAGGGTGTGAAAAGACAAGAGTCAAGATACAATTGATGAAACCAGTAAAATCCTTAAAGAAGTTTTGAAGGAGACGTGCTTGCTAAGTCAAGAAATAATTTCATAAGCTAATGCTAAACAAAGGTGAATGCAAAAATAAATGGGTTTCTTTTTTTTAATTGAGGTATACTTAACATACAATATTAGTTTGAGGTATACAACTTAATTTAATAAAAAAAAAACAAAAAAGAAGTCTGAGGGGCGCTTGGGTAGCAAAGCTAAGCATCCAACTCTTGGTTTCACTTAGGTTGTGATCTCAGGGTCATGAGATCGAGCCCCATGTCAGGCTCCATGCTTGGCGTGGAGTCTTCTTAAGACTGTCCTTCCCTCTCCCTCTGACCCTCCCGCCTACCTCACACGTGCACACAAACACTCTTTCTCTGATAAATAAATAAATTTAAAAAAAAATAAAGAAGTTTGAGGGGACAAATAACATAAATTGAGCACTTTCTCTATGCCAGATGCTAAGTTCATTCTTTCATTTATCCAACAAGTATTCACTGAGGACCAACTATGTCCCCAACACTATATAAAGTACTAGCTACACCTCTGGACACATAGCATTAAAAAATACAGACACCATACCACTCGCAGATTTTACAATCTAAGATTCATTATCTTATTTGATCTTCATAAAAGCCACAAGGTTGGTATTATATCCTTATTTTTCAGATGAAGAAACTGAGGCTCCACTAAATTATGTAATTTATGAAAGATGACAAAGCTACAAAGTTATGGGATGAGCGTTAAAGCCCCGATTAGACAGATTCTAAGGTCGTGTTCTTTCTACTGTATGACCTTCTCCTCCTAAGATGAACATTAAGATTTGGCACTGGAATAGGCACCCATACATAAGTAAGTTCAATTTCTGTCCAGTGGTAGAAGCAGTATACTTTATTTCTCCCTATAAACTGTGATAATTTGAACATTCGAAAAAGTCCCAAACACAAGGTTTTCCCACAGGTTTGGTCATTTATTCTCTACAAATCACAATAATAATAATACCATAAACACTATATTCCTTTGTAATAAAGACTAAACAAAGACTCTGGAGTTAGACAGATCTGATTTGAATCCTACCTCTGCCACTAAATGACTGTGCATCCCAGGCAAATTACTTAACCTCCTCAAGTCTCAATTTCCTCATCAGTAAAATGGAGATAATAATAGTACCTATTTCATTGCCTTGTTGTAAGGATTAAATGATATAAAATGCTTCTCCTGCCATATGGAGTACATCCGTTGAATATTAGTCTATTAGAAGTTTCATGGGATAAAATAATAACCAAGACATTGCTGCTAAGAGCTTTCATTCTAGCACATAAAAAAATCTAAGTATAAATACAATGAGGTGGCATGCAATAATAAAAGTATGCACAAGATACTTTCGGAGAACAGTGGAAGGTGCAATAACTTCTGTCCTAGGGAAACATTTCAGTGATTACATAACTTTCTCAATGATTATATGCTCTTAGAAAGACATATCTCATATTTCAGTTGCTCATTAATACAAAGGGTAGTTTTGGAAAATTTATTTTTGAAGCAGTTCCAACACTGGGGTAATTTAAAAAAAAAATCTGAGAAGATCCCAGGTAGACTTTCCCAAAAGGATAGTCCAAAATTATCCTTAATTCTCCTCCAGTGTTTCTCAACTCTCAACAAAAAAGGTGGAAATGACCTTCTAGGTCCGCAAACAAATGAACTGAGAGCTCTGCAGAAGAAGGCATGAAGAGAAATCAGGCTCAGATGCCTACACGAAATTTTGTCTTGCCAGTCCTCCCTTTGGAGAGGGCTGGTTTGTTGTTCCTGGGGTAGGAGTTGATAAATAAATGATGCTAAAAAAATTATCTACAATGTTCGTGTGTTCTACCTGTTGGCATAAAATGTGGCTGTTGCTTTGTCTTGATGTCACAGAACTAAAAAGGAAGAGCTGCTTAATACGCAAGGGGAAAAAAAAGAACACATTCCTTTAAAAGCGCAAAGCAAGTATTCCAATAATGAAAAGACAAGAAGTTCTTATCTCCACTTAAATAACAACTGAACTAATACACCAACATTCAAAAATACTGTAAATGCTTCTGTTTCTGTTTTAATTAGGTGTATTTTTTCTTTTTAATTTGGAATATGTGTCCACTGAAAGTGTTTATCTTTGCTAATAATTAAATAAGGGCAAATGAGAGAAGGTTTATAGCATTTTTTGTTGTTGTTATTTAACATGAGAAAAACACAATGTAGTGCTCAGTACTTGGTGCTGGTGGGGTGAAGTGGAATCTGGAATTTTTATTTAACAGTGGTATATGGTGCCATGCTTTTGGAAAAGCATAATAGCCAAATATAGCAAGTGACACAAAAATTATCATCTCCTTCTGCCATATAAGTATCTGGGAAATTTATGCTCAGGAAATATTTCAACATAATCAAAATATTTTGAGAGACAGCACAGCAGAATATTTGTAATAGAAAAAGAAGGTAGAAACCAGTAAAAGTTCACTGTAAGAGAATTAATGTGACAAATTTGGGACTTGTAACTATTGTGATACCATGCAGTGGATATATGGAAAATGCTCAGTAAGTAAAAAAGCAGACAGTAAAATCATATGCATATACAGGCAGTTACATAAAATACACTTATACGGATGGATTCAAGGGCCTTTTGAAAACAGGCAAGTGTCAGTTATCTCATAATCTGCCTTTTTTCCAAAATATTTTTATAATTGTACACTTTTTATTCCAAAAATAGAGATCCATGTACAAACCAAGAAAAATTCTAAAATCTCACCCTTAAATATCTTTTAATATATTCTTACATGAACTTTATTCTAATCCATTCATCAATTCTTATATACATTTTACATTTATTTTATCTTATTTCTCACATTTTAGTTGTTGAAGAAAATGAATAGTATTAATACGCCTCTGTTAGTCTGGGTTCTTTGAGAAGCAAATTCCAAAACAAGATTAAAAGTGCAAGGATTTTACTAGAGAAAATGCTCCTGTGACAGGAAATAGAGAGTCAGAGAAAATCAGGATAGTCCTCAGACCATGAGGGAAAGAGAGAGCAAGGGAGACCATGAGGGAAATAGAGAATCAGAGAAAATCAGGATAGTCCTCAGACCATGAGAGAAAGAGAGAGCAAGGGTGGAAGCAACCTAGACTGGCCTGCAACCTAGACTCACAAAGGCAGGGCAAAAGCCTGGGCGGGTCCCTTCGGGCAAAGCCCACTGACAATGTCTTCCAGGAACCTGAGTATCCCTCTAGCACTCAGTCTTTGGCCAGGAGCAGCCCATGGGAGGAGCGGCCCTGGGGCATATATAGCTCTGGATTTCAAAGCTCAGCATCTGAGGTTCATGGTCAATTACCTCCTCTACCGGGAGGTCTGCCAGGCACATTCTCACGGCTTCCATGGTGCCCATCATGATTTAAAGAAAGCAACCTGTACAACAATAATTCCATGTAAGTCCACCTGTCCTGAACATTCCATAATAACTAGAAAGAAACAAGGAAGAATTAAAGGAAAAAAATACAGAAGTTTTTTTAAGTCAAAAGATGAGAGTCTAAATGAAACATTATTTGGGACTAAAGTACAACACTCCATTCCTTGCTCCATCACTTTCCTTAGCCATCACAACATCAAAACTGGCAAGCAGATGCTAAGTGGTCCTTACTAGATTACGTGTTAAATCAAGCATCTGCCCGATATGTTCTAACTGGCATGTTTATCAACCAGCGAACCATAATATTTACATGTTGAGTCACAAACCTCTCCAGAGGATCTCCCCAGAGACCCTGGACACTGATGTCATGTAGCCCAAGATCTGGCCTCTGGTTCTATAACTTGCTTTTGCTGAGCGGCCTTAGAGAAGGAATGTTTTCTCTCGGCCTTAGCATTAATAGGAAAACTGCAATAATTATACCTACTTCAGATAATTATACCACTTCATCCTCATCGTTATGAGGTTTAATGAGATAATATGCTTTAAACACTCAGAACTATACTTAGCACATATTAGCCCTCAACAAGTATTAATTCCCTTCCTGTATACACACACACACACACACACACACACACACACACACACACACTTTCATCAGGTACCATCTGATAGATCTTTGATGGCTCTTTGGTTCACTATGGTTTCCAGGATAAATCCAGCCTCCTGGGCACCTTCTCTCCAGCCATATTTCTTCAAAGCCCCTTTGAACAATTGCGTCTCCCATTTTTCCCCGTCCAGGATTCCAACTCTGATCAAGCTGATCTGCCCGGTATCTTTCAAACATGAAATTCAGCTTCAACAGCAAACAGTGTATCTGCTGCACCCCCTTCTCCCTTCTTCTCTGTTTTTCTGAGTGGGATGCACATCTTACCTTTTTATGGAGCCATCAATCTCTCATTCTCCGCGCTTCCACAGTACTTATTAACATATTGTTTAATCTGGCAGTAAATAATATATGCTTATCTTACCACCATCTACCATCTTTTATCCTCCTGGCACTTAGTAAGAGGTATTAAACCCATAGCGGACTCTGAATTAATTCTTACTTAATAATAGGTGTTCCCCTACATTCCTGTGACCCTATTTGCAACCCACAGAGCTTTATGCTCTGACATATCTATACACGTGACAGTGATTTAAATGCACTGATCTGAAATAATCAGCTTACCTGGGTCAGAGGAATGTGTATGAACAGTAGCAATTAGAAGTGGTCTCCAAAGTAATATTCTACAACGTTACTGCAATGTTATTGTAAATATAGAAGAAATTAATAAAACACTTATAAATATGCAAATGAATAAATGTGCCTTCAGTGGCTTCGAGTGGGACATAAAAAATGCAAGTCTGACAATCACCGGTCCAATACAACTACCTCATACTATGGTTTTATTTCAGAAGCCAATAAGAATCCATTCAACCTTCAGACACTTTAAAAATAAACTCCTATCGAAAAAGCCTCAAGCATTATTTAGCACACATTCATATCCAATTAGGATCCACTCAACATTCCACATAAGACAAATTATCTAGACCCATCAACACAAATATTTCTTAAAAATGAAGCCCTTCCCATTTGCATACACAGTCCAGTCTACTGTGAGCTCTCTCAAACCAGCAAAACCTTAGATGCTTATAAGATCAAATAGACACTATCTAAAGGTCTTATACACTTAGAGATACACAGTGCCCAAGTAGAACTATATTAATGTATAGGAAAAATAATATATCAGGACAAAAGTCCACTGGCAAAATTTCTACCTAATAAGTAAACGTCTGTTGAAACGGGGGCATGGCTGACAGGATGTGGAACAATAGGACGTGACATTTTGTTACAGGTGTCCGTTGTCTGGGCCTGAAGGCTGATTGAGTATCTAGAACAAGAGGCAGATGCTAAAGGGAAGAGGCTTTATCTTTTTAATTTGGGATTTATTTTACGGGCCCTACATTGATTGGTATGATAAGGAAAGCACTTGTTTCCATCCATCAGAGAGGGCAGCACTGGAGAAGGACAGTAAGGTGGCTCACTGGCAACGGCATTGGGAAGCTACAAAGTCAGGAATAGAGTATGTCTGCCTAACACAAGCACGTTTGAGGGGAAAGGAGGAGGATGGGTGGGTCTGAGAACAAGCTGCATAAGAGACGTCCGGAGCTACACACTGGAAACTCTTCAAACTGCTGGTAAGAAGAATACCGCGTTCACCATTCACTGATGGGGCTTCGTAAACGTGACAAACGGTGTTTGTATAGTGCTTTAAATTCCTTAGTGAAAGGTGCTGCACAGACACAAACAGACAAACCATAAAACCCAAATCCAGCATTTCAGGGGAACTGCCTGACCTTAGTGGCAAGATTTTTCCCGCCCTAGTTTTCCTAGTTTTCCTTCCGAATCAGTTTCACGTGCCCTAAGATTTCAAAAAGAGAACAGCCCATGATAGCGAATGCCCCTGCAGGTTGGTTGTCTTTTCTCCAGCTTTCAGCATCTGGCAAGCTGAAGGAGAAGTGGAAAATGCAACGGTTATTTTATAGGGATGGGTGCTCGGGAGCGGAGCATGGAGCGGCCGTAAAGAAAAGTCTTTCCTTTGGCTATTCTGTTTCCCTTTCCACAGGGGGACTACTTTCTTCATCATTTATCCCAACTGACAAGTACAAGCACTTTGGGCCCTAACTGAATGTGAACATTGTCAAAAGGAATTGGGCTAACGGGAGGCATCTGTAGCTCCATTCCCATCGCTTTCTGGTGGGGGCGACGTCAGCCGATGTGGCAGGGAGGCTGGTGGGCAGACACCCCCGCAGCTGGAGCCTCACATACCGTATGCGTCATGACTAACCATAAACACAGTCACAATGAATCAGAGGGGCTGCCCAGAGCCTCCTTGGAACCTTCACATTCGATTTCCATCGGGCTGACATCCGCAGGTTGCAGTCAGCAGCTCAATTAAGCAGAGATTTGGGGCTAACCCACAGTCCCCGGTCAGCGGGGTCTTCCCCACTGGTCCAATTATATGCCCACTGCCATATAATAGGACACACGGGTTTGAAAGGTTTTGCTGGTTTGAGAGAGCTCATGGTAGACTGGACTGTATTCGCAAATGGGTCAGGGCTTCGTTTTTAAGGCATATTTAGGTATCCGCAAGCGCTTCTGACCTCTTGCGTAAACGGTTCCTAGAAGGGGTCGGAGAGCTTCCAGGGGAGAAAAATCCACCCAGTCAGGAATTCCAATACAAATAGCAATTTAGAAAACGAGCTAATCCACCTTGATAACATGGTGTCACCGGAGAGTTGCGAAAAAGGAATTAAACGTAAATACAACTTTAAAAATTAGAAGCCCCACAATTTAACAGCTTAAGTTTGCTTCAAAGGGACAGCAGGGAAGCAGCAGTGCGTTTCAGGTGACAGCTTGGAATTCCGCTGGTTCTCCACTCTGGTCAGGTACAGGTCTGATGGTAACATGAGCTTCCCAGCTTGTTGCAAACTGAAGTATTATGAAAAGGTAAATTATGTTTTGCATTCATGACTGAAAGCATTTTACTTTAAAGCCAGTGCGGCTGACGCTGTCAAGGTAGAGATTCAAGTTTTATGTACAATGCCTCCAGCCCAGCCGATGTGAGTGAGGCAACATGACAGCTTGTAATAAGTAATTTTTATACAGTTACATTTATCACTCAAGTAGGCTTGGCAATATTAAACACAGACCTTAAAACACTGCTGAAGAGGAGGACAGGAGCTGGAGGCCATGAGGGTTTCTCTCCCCTCTTAGTGCAAGTGCGGGTGCAGATTGGGTTCTTTTAAATTTCTCTCCAGCATGGATTCCTGTTAATGTGGCACTTTTTAAGATATGCGTCCAAATGCTTTCCTACTGTTAATATATCACTAAGAGGTTAAGATTGGAATGACCCCATTTGGCCCAAAGGATGTTATTTCAGGCTTTAATGAATTAGATATTGCTACCATTTTCAGGTGAAAATCAATTGCCTCAATTAACAAATTTCCACCAATCCAAATATTTACAAAATGGAAGGCCCCGAGTCTGCAATTTCTGCTACATTATACCTTTGTTTCCCCTAAAGCTGTTCCCTTTGCTTTCTTCATTAGCATCTCATTTTTGCTAAAGCCATGAGGCCAGTTATGTCTCCTCAATGGCATGAGGCTTTCATACCTTCGAAAGCTGACGATTCGGATATTCATTCTGTAAGACTTTCTACAAAGTAGGTTTTGCTTTCTATCAATTATTCAATTATGTTTAAAGTTGAGAAGACATAGAAATTCATCAAATTCCCCTACCTAGAACATACATGCATACGATCTATATTTACAATACCAGATAAGAATATACATATACACATATATATGTGCATGTATACATCTGGGTTTAATGGTCCTTTTTTTTCACATCCAGAAAGATGTGTGTGTGTGTGTGTATACACAAACACCCTTTAGGAGTTTCAAGCACACGTATCCATTTTTACTCATTTAATCCTATTAGCTTTATAAGATGGGTAATATTTTCAAACTCATGTGTCTATTAGATAAGAAGATTAAAGTACAGTAAGGTTCAGTGATTTTTAAAAGGTCACACATCTAATAACTAGTGTAGCCAGGATATGAACTTGGGCAGTGCAATCCAACTATAGCATCTGGACTCCTAACCCACTATGCCAAACAGCCTTTAAAAACAAAATGCAGGAGAAAAGTTATCTCTAATAAAGCAAAACAAAGTGTTCATTCCTTTCAGCTGAATTAGATAGAGGAAATTCCATTCATCAGAATAAAGCTCTGTTCACACCAATTTGCGCTTAGCCATCAGAAGATGTCAGGTGCTTTTGTAAACATTTAATTGGGCTTCCTACATCTTTCTTTTGGGTTGCCTCTACAGAAAGTAAATTCAAAAAGAGGCAAAGTACTTTTCTCCTAAACCCTAGCTCAAACAAGTGAAATTGAGCGGGTATGCATTCACTTGAACTATGAAGCCGAAATTCCTTTGACCTGCGCTACCAGGTTTCAGTCCCACTTTTCCAGTGTGGCTCCCAATCACATGCTTGTTCCACGAACACATGTTGAATGCCCACTGTATGCCAGGCACTGTGCTCACATCCAGAGAAAAACAGCGGCAGACAAAATTAAATATAATTCCTCTCCAATGGAATTTGCAGTCTAGTGTTGCAGTCTAGTGATGTTCCAGTGACTGCCATATAATAGGACACACGGGTAAAATGGACATGGTTCCCAGCAGAAGGAAGCCAACATCTACAAGTGGGAGGCAGATGTAGAAATAATTAGGCACTATCAGCGTTAAAATTGCCCTGTCAAGTGTAGCTGCAGTGGACATGTGAATAAAGAAACTTACAGAGTATTGTGGTCCAATTGTCTCTTATCCCCCAATTATAAAACCATCTGCCATTCAAAACAGCAAACACATGTGTGAGAAATATAAATAATTATAGTTTCCTTTGAGGTCATTCAAACATGAGAGAAGCTAAGGAATACATTAATTCTAATTCTTACTAATCTCAAATATAAATTTCACTGACATCTCTGAAAATCACACCTACCATCTTTAGACCACCAACTGTATGTGTTGAAAGGAAAACAAGCCCCCGACTCTGGAAACTTTTGAATGAAAGCTAGAACTACCATTCTTCCGTATGCAGGGAAATTGCAACAGTGAAGTCAAGCCTCTGTTCTGATTTCACCTAACCCACAGAGAAATTCTGGGGAAAAAATCTAATGTATAAACTGGTTTTTCTCTGGCATTTGTGTAGAAACAGAGAAGAAATTCATCCAGAAGCCCATATTGTAACATTGCCAGTGAACTCACTCTCATTTGGATACTTAATGTTATTCCAATAGCTCTGGAGCAGTGGTTCTCAACCAGGGGCGATTCTGCCCTCCAGGGACCTTCAGTGATACCTGGATACACACTGGTTGTCATACCTGTGGGAGGGTTGCTACTGGCCTTCAGTTGGCAGAGGCCAAGCTAATGCCAAAAGTCCTACAATGCACAGCAGTGCCCCCACAAAAGCAACAAAAATTCCGGCCCGAAATATCAACAGTGCCAAGGCTGAGAAACCATGCTCTACAGATAGGACAGATCTGGAAATAATTAGGATTCCTACTATCTCCAAACACAGCATATAGACAAGTCCTACTGACCACCAAGGGCTTCAGCTCGAGTGCTGTCACATGGCATCTCTTGGATCTCAGGGGAGTGCTGCTAGAAAGTGGTCAGAGAGCAGGAAATGGCTTCTAATTAGTGTCCTCACAGGATACAACTGCAAAAGACAATTTCCTGTCCCCTTATTTGATGGGAAGATTAATCTCTTACCGAATTCCAGATGAGGAAGATTTTCAAAAGTTTCAAATAGCAAGAGTGTAGCCGTAGAGAAGGCAATTATGTGCAATTTGTACAGTGTTCGACAATCAAAATGTAAATCCGATGAGTTTATTGCAGTAAATGCAGACGGCATGTTTACCTTAAAGAGCATCAGGCTGTAGAAATTCTAATGGGTTCTGACAGTTGGGAAGAATTATCTTTTCATATTGCAATTTTTATCTGTGAGATGAAAAGAGAAAATAAGACAAGGAATTTACTCTTAGGGAACTATTATCTGTGAGGTTTTCTTTCTGATAAGGAGCAATATAGGTATAGAGGTTTGAAGAGATGGAAAATTGATAACTTCAGTGTTCTAGGGCAGATTTATCTGTACAGAGACAATTAATTTTGTTGCATCCACAGTGTTCTGTACAACATCTAAAACACAATCGGTGCCTTAGTAAACATCGTCTCCCTGTCAAATAATGGATATACCTAATGCGCTGTTTGATTTTTGTCTTTGTGTTCTGGGTCGGAAAGGCTACCCAGGATTTTGAAAGCAAAAGCTTTCCCTCATTTCCATGAGGAAACAAAAACCTAGCTTCCATCTTGGCTTACATGTAAACCAGCCAGCTCAGTTTGGCAGAGAGTAGGCAGCCACCAATTAGTATGTCCTTCCATCCCTTCCCCCCTTTCTCCTGAGCCACCGAAGATTTTCCTTCCTCTCTCTTGCTGAAACTTCCAGAACCAGCATACAAAGACTGGGATACTTGTTCAACGGGATAGTTTATGATAAATATAGTCTGATTCAAACACCAGCCTCCTAGGAGTATGTTAGGTGGCTCTGATTTTGCAATAAGATGGCAAAATAGAAAATTCAGAATATCAAGCAATGCTGGCCTTTTCGCTGCTTTCTGTCTAAAACCTTAGCGCCTACCCACCTGAACTCAAACAAGAAGATACCACAAGATTCAGTCTAGTCTTGATATGAATCAACCCTCCTCCTCAAATTGTCAACTTGATGCCTTTAAGCATCCTTACTGGAGAGCCCGCCATAGTGTGTGCATGCAGGACAGAAGGGGTCTTCATGGCTGGCTGACAATGCTTGCCTGTTGAAACAGTGTGCAAGGAGCACGTGACCCAGATCACTTCTCTGTCACATAACTATTCACCTGATGAAGCTGAGTCCAGATGCTACCCTGGATACAACTTCCAGCTCCTACTGCAGCTGCAGTGAAATGTGATGCTTGTAAGCCAGTCGAACCACCTGGTAGCTGAATTCTACTCTGGGGAACACCTAAATTTCACTTTATTTTTCATTTAAGTGACTAACAGTAGTTATTATTCTTAGGAAACTTGTTCTGGGTAAAACAGATGTTGCAAGGTTTTGCTTTGCTTTGGATATCAGAAAAGATGACAGAATTAGGCTAATGGTAAACATGAAGTACATCCATGGTGTTGGTAATGACAGGAAATATAAAATCTTATTTTAGTAAGCTACTGTATGAGGGAAACTTGTAACCATTATACCCTGCTCCTCATTATGGATAAGGGAAGTGAGATGAGACCCAGAGTGGGACAGCAATCTAGCACAAGTTCGCTGGTTTGCGACTCTTTGCACTTTCCAACACGCCATCTCATTTCTTAAACATGGTCAACACTTATAAACATAAAACTAGAGATTGCCCATAGAATTAATTATATTAACAAAACTGCCATGAAGGATAATTTGGCAGACCTATCAAAAGTGCAAATAGAATTACTCTTTATCACAACCTAATTTTTCATCATACATCCTACACATACACTTGCTTACACACAAAATGATTTCTACAAGGTTATTTGTTTGCAGAATGGGAAATAATCCAAGTATCCACCAATAGAGAGCCAATTAAATCTATGGCATACCACACAATAAAATGGAATCTTATGCAGTTATAAAAAAGAAAAAGAAAGCTCTTTGAATTGATATGGAAATATCTACAGATCTCTAAAACATATTTTTAAGAGAAAAAAACAAAGTATAAACAATATATAGTTGGGCTGTTTTTGATCCACTCTGACAATGTCTTTTTTATTAGGCATTCAGACCACTGACAATGAAAATGATTATTGATATAGCTGAATTAGTATCAACGTATTCGTTGTTTGTTTTTTATTTGCTGCCCTTGTTCTCCCTTGTTCTTCCACTCTCTTTCTGAATCTTCTGTGTTATCTGTAAGAAATCCACTTTACACACAAAGATATTTATAGATGAAAAGTGAAAGGACAGAGAAAGATGCACCATGCCAACACTAATGAAAAGAAAGAAGGAGTAGCTATATTATTCCCAGAGCAAATGTCAGAGCCAAAAAGTCATCAGAGATAAAGAGGGGGCATTATATAAATGAGAAAGAGGTCACTTTTCCACAAAGACATAACAACCCTTAACATGTATGTTTCTAATAATAGTGTCAAAATATGTGAGGCAAAAACTGATATAACTGCAAAGAGAAATAGATGAATCTACTACTATAGTTGAAGACTGATACCTTTCTATCAGAAATGGACAAATCTAGCAAGCAGGAAATCAGTAAGGACATCATTAAACTCAATAACACCATAATCAATTAGATATAATGGACATCTTCAGAATAACTTATTCAACAACAGAAGAATATAGATTATTCTTAAGCTTACATGGAACATTCACCAAGATAAATCACATTTTGGGCCATAAAATGCACCTCAGGAAATTTTAAAACATATCATAAATGTCTGCTTTCATACCACAAGTAAATTAAATTAAAATTCAGTAATAGAGAGTTCCCTGGAAAATCCCAAAATATTTGGGGATTAAATAACACATTTCTTTTTTTTTAAGATTTTATTTATTTATTTGAGAGAGAGAGAGAGAGATCACAAGTAGGCAGAGAGGCAGACAGAGAGAGAGAGGGGGAAGTAGGCTCCCTGATGAGCAGAGAGCCCGATGCGGGGCTTGATCCCAGGACCCCAAGATCATGACCTGAGCTGAAGGCAGAGTCTTTAACCCACTGAGCCACCCAGGCGCCCCTAAACAACACAGTTCTAAATAACACATGGATCAATGAAGAAATTTCTAGAGAAATCAAAAATATTTCAAACTAAATGAGAATAAAAAAACTGTGGAATGCACTAAAAGCAGCGCTTAGAGGAAAATTTATAGCATTGAATACATATGTTAAAAGAAGAAAGATCTAAAAATCACCTAAGCGTCCACTTTAGAAAACTAGGAATAGGAGAACAAATTGAATCCAAAGTAAGAAGAAAAGAGAAATAAAAAGTAGGGCAGAAATTAATGATACTTAAAACAGGAAATCAATAGAGAAAATCAGCAAAACCAAAAAGCCAATTCTTTGAAAAGATCAATCAAATCAAGCCTCTAGCCACAGTAATTAGGAAAAAAAGAGAGAGGATACAAATCCCTAATATCAGAAATTAATGAGGAGATATCACTGTAGATCCCATGGACCTTTAGAGGATAATCAAGGAATATCATGAACAACTCTATGGCCACAAATCTGATAACCGAGATGAAACAGACCAATTCCTTGAAAGACACAATCTGCCAAAACTCACACAAAAATAAATAGACAATCTGAATATGTTGGCCTGCATCTATTAAAGAAATTGAATCAATAATTAATAACCTTCCAAAACAGAAACTGCCAGGCCCAGATAGCTTTACTGGTGAATTCTATCAAACATTTAAGGAATACATTATACTGATCTCCTGCAATCTCTT
Source organism: Nasua narica (assembly GCA_028533885.1). Lineage (NCBI taxonomy): Eukaryota > Metazoa > Chordata > Mammalia > Carnivora > Procyonidae > Nasua > Nasua narica. The sequence continues at coordinate 107,756,395 of CM052802.1, read as the reverse complement.
TCAGAAGACAGAAGCAGAGGGAATGCTTCCTAACTCATTCTATGAGACCAATATGACCTTAATTTCAAAACCAAAGTTGGGGCGCCTGGGTGGCTCAGTGGGTTAAAGCCTCTGCCTTCGGCTCGGGTCATGATCTCAGGGTCCTGGGATGAAGCCCCACATCAGGCTCTCTGCTCAGCAGGGAGCCTGCTTCCCCCTCTCTCTCGCCTGCCTCTCTGCCTACTTGTGATCTCTCTCTCTCTGTCAAATGAATAAATAAAATCTTAAAAAAAAAAAAAAAGAAAACCAAAGACATCACAAAAAGGAAAACTACAGAACAATGGTTTTCATGAACATAGATGCAAAAATCCACAACAAAACAGTAACAAATTGAATCCAACAGTATACAAAATGAACTACACACCACAGCCAAATAGGAAATAGCCCAGGTATGCAAGGCTGATTCAATATTCAAAAATCAATAAATGTAATCCATTGGATCAACAGGCTCAAATAGAAAAATCACATAATCAGATCAGTAGATGCAGAAAAAGCATCTGACAAAATCTGACACCCATTCATGACAAAAATGCTGAATGATTAAGAATAAAGGGCAACTTCCTCAATATGATAGAAACTATCTACAAAAAGCCTACAGCTAATATCATACATTATAATGAAAAACTCAAAGCTTCCCCACTAAAATCAAGTATAAGGTGAAGATGCCCCTATCATCACTCCTTTACATCATAATAAAAGTCCTAACTAATGCAAAAAGACAAGAAAAAGAAATAAAAGGTATATATATTGCAAAGGAAGAAATAAAACTTTGTTCGCAGATGACATGAATGTCTATGTAGAAAATCCAAAAGAATTGACAACAAACTCCTAGAACTAATAAGCAATTATAACAAGGTTTCAGGATACAAGGGTTAATATACAAAGTCAAATGCTTTCTTATAGAACAGTGATGACCAACAAAAGGAATTTAAAATTAAAAACACAATACCATTTATATTAGCACCTCCAAAAAATAAAATATTTAGGTATAAAACTGACAGAATATAAACAAGATCTACATAAGGAAAACTATAAAATTCCAATGAAAGATAGCAAAAAATAATAAACGGAGGGAGATTCCATGTTCATTGATAGAAGACTCAATATTGTCAGGATATTAGCTCTTCCCGTAACTATCTATAGATTAATCTACAGATTCAGTGCAATCCAAATTACAATCCTAGTAAGTTTTTTGGGGGCTATTGGCAAACTGATTCTAAGTCTATAGAGAGAGACAAAAGACCCTGAATAACCAATATAATATTGAAGGAGAACAAAGGTGAGGACTGACATGATCTGACTTTCTATACAGCTACAGTAATCAATATACTGTAGTACTGCTGAGAGAATAGACAAACAGATCAATGCAACAGAAGAGAGAGCCCAGAAATAGAACCACCTCAATGTAGTCAACTGATCTTTTACAATGGAGCAAAGGCAATATAAGAGAGCAAAGACAGTCTTTTCAACAAATGGTGCTACAATAACTGGACATCCACATGCAAAAAATACATCTAGACTCAGACCTTACACCCTTCACAAAAATTAATGCAAATTGAATCACACACCTAAAAGTAAAATGAGAACTATAAAACTCCTATAAGAATAACATAAGGGAAAATTCTGAAGACCTTCGGTTTGGTTATGATGTTTTAGATAAAACAAAAAATCATGATCCATGAAAGAAAGAATTGATAAAATGGAATTCACTAAAATAAAAAAATTCTTCTTTATGAAAGATACTATTAAGAGAATGAAAAGACACATCACGGACTAGTAGAAAATATCTGCAAAGACACAAGTGATAAG
>CM052802.1:107686060-107754047 GCA_028533885.1 Nasua narica | reverse complement strand
TACTTCCATACACCACCAAAACAAAGAAATGAGAAATGTTATTTATACACAATATCCCATTCATTATTACAGAAAAACCTATTTTATCTAGGAAAAAATGTCTAAATAAACATGTGAGAATTTTATGAATAAAATTGAATGTACTACAAAGTATGTCTGTTAAAATCCAACCATATGAAACAAACAACTTGACTTTAAAATGAATCAGAATGAGAAAGAAGAGGAAAGCTGGGGGTATTATATCCCTGATTCCCAACTATACTACAGAACTATAGAAATCAAGACAGTATGGTACTGACACAAAAACAGACATATAGGTCAATAAAACAGAATACAGAGTCCAGGAAGAAACCCATGATTAATTAATCCACAGCAAAGGAAACAAAAATATATAATGGGGAAAAGATAGTCTCTTCAATGAATGGTGCTGGAAAAACTGGACAGCTATGTGCAAAAGAATAAAACTGGACCACTTTCTTCTACCATACACAAAAATAAGCTGAAAATGGATTAAAGACCCAAATGTAAGACCTGAAACCATAAAACTCCTAGAAGAAAACACAGGCAGTAAACGCTTTACATCAGTCTTAGCAATAATATTTTTGGATTTTTCTCCTCAGGCAAGGACAACAAAAGCAAAAACAAACAAATAGCACTACATCAAACTAAAAAGCTTTTGTACAAGATGCTCAACATCACTCATCATCAGCAAAATACAAATTAAAACTAAGATGAGCTACCTCCTCACACCTGTCAGAATGGCTAAAATTAACAATACAAGAAACAGCAGGTGTTGGCGAGAATGTGGAGAAAGGGGAACCCTCTTGCACTGTTGGTGGGAATGAAAACTAGTGCAGCCACTCAGGGAAACAGTACAGAGCTTCCTCAAAAAGTTACAAATAAAATTACCCTATAATCTAGCAATTGCACTAGGTATTTACCCAAAGAATACAAAAATACAGATTCGAGGGTGTACATGCACCCCGATGTTTAGCAGCATAATCAACAATAGCCAAACTATGGAGAGAGCCCAAATGTTCATCAACGGAAAAACAGATAAGAAGACATAATATAGGGGCACCTGGAGGGCTCAGTGGGTTGGGCCTCTGCCTTCAACTCGGGTCATGATCTCAGGGTCCCGGGTTCGAGCCCCACATCGGGCTCTCTGCTCAGCAGGGAGCCTGCTTCCTCCCGCCCCGCCTGCCTCTCTGCCTACTTGTGATCTCTCTCTCTCAAATAAATAAATAAAATCTTTAAAAAAAAGACATAATATATACATATACCATGGAATATTACTCAGACATCAGAGGGACTGAAATCTTGCCATTTGCAACAATGTGGATGGCTCTAGAGGATATTATGCTAAGTGAAGTAAGTCAGAGAAAGACAAATACCATATGATCTCACTCATGTGGAATTTAAGAAAGAAATCAGCTGAACATATGGGAAAAGGGAAAAGAAAAAAAGGAAAGAGGGAATAAACCAAATGGGACTCTTAAAAATACAATATAAACTGAGGGTTGATGGAGGGAAGTGTGTGGGTATGGGCTAGATAGGTGATGGGTATTGAGGAGGGCACTTGATGAATCACTGAATTCTACTCCTAAAACCAATATTACACTGTATGTTAACTAAAATTTAAATAAATAAATATAATTAAAACAAAACCAAACCAAAAATGCTTTTGCACAGTATAGGAAGCCATCCAGAAAATGTAAAGGCAGCCTATAAGCAGCCATGTTTAGGAACAATCATATTCCTAAAATATTTTTCCAGCCTATCTGGAAGAAGATATCTGCAAATAATATATACAAAAGGAGGGCACCTGGGTGGCTCAGATGGTTAAGCATCAGACTTCGGCTCAGGTCATGATCCCAGGGTCCTGGGATCACGTCCCACATCAAGCTCCCTGCTCAGGGCTTGCTTCTCCCTCTCCTTCTGCTGCTCCCCCTGCTTGTGCTCTTTACTCTCTCTGTCAAATAAATAAAGGCTTTAAAATATATATATATATTATATATACAATATATATATATACACATAAAGGAATGATCATTCAAAATATATAAAGAACTCCTACAACTCAACACCAAAAAAACCCACAAAAAAAAACAAAAAAACAAGGGGCGCCTGGGTGGCTCAGTGGTTTAAAGCCTGTGCCTTCAGCTCAGGTCATGATCTCAGGGTCCTGGGATCGAGCCCCGCATCGGGCTCTCTGCTCAGCGGAGAGCCTGCTTCCTCCTCTCTCTCTGCCTGCTTCTCTGCCTACTTGTGATTTCTCGCTCTCTTTCTCTCTCTCTCTGTCAAATAAATAAATAAAATCTTTAAAAAAAAAAAAAACAAAAACCCTTACAAATAGTCCAATTAAGAAATGGGCAGAGACCCTGAATAGACATTTTTCTAAAGAAGACATACGAATGGCAAACAGACACATGAAAAAAATGCTCAGCATCACTAACCAGCAGAGAAATGCAAATCCAAACCACAATGAGATATCACCTCACACCTGTCAGGATGGTCAATATCAAAGACAAGAAATAACAAGTGTGGGCAAGAATGTGGAGAAAAGGGAAGATTTGTGCATTGTTGATGGGGATTTAAATTACTGTAGCTACTGTGGAAAATAGTATGGAAGTTTCCCAAAAATTAAAAATGAACTACCATACAATCCAGCAATTCTACCTCTGGGTATTTACCCAAAGAGGATATTATGCTAAGTGAAATAAGCCAGACAAAGAAATACAAATATCATATTATTTCCCTTATATGTAGAATCTAAATAAAACAAAACAAAACTGAAATGGATTCACAAATACAGAGAAAAAACTGGAGGTTGCCAAACGCGAGGTGGAGTGGGCTATGGACAAAATAGGGCAAGGGGATGAAGAGGTACAAACTTCCAGTTACTAAATAAGTCATGGAGGTATAAAGTACTGCATGGCAACATAGTCAATGATCCTCATTTCATAATTCATATAAATGTCAAATCACTATTTTGTATGCCTGAAACTAATATTGTATATTAACTACACTTCGATATTAAAAAAAAAAATAATGAGCCAAAGACCTCAACAGTCCCCTTACCAAAGAAGATATAAAGATGGTAAGTAAATAAGCATATGAATAAATGCTCCACATCATGACATCAAGGAAATGCAAACTAAAACAAGAATCAATAAGGTATCACCACACACCTATTAGAATGGCCAAAACCCAGAACACTGACAACACCAAATGTTAGCGTGGATTTAGAACACACAAACTATCACTCGTTGCAGGTAGAAATACAAAACGGTACATCACTTTGGAAGACAGTTTGACAGTTTCACACAAAACTAAAGTGCTCTTACAATCCAAATCCAGCAACCATGTTCCTCGGTATTTATCAAAAGGATTTGAAAATTTATATTCACACAAAAATCTGCACACAGATGTTTACAGCAGCCTTATTCATCATTGCCAAAACTTGGAACCAACCAAGATGTCCTTCAGTAAGTGAATGGATAAATAAACATCCAGACTACGGAATATTATTCAATGCTAAAAAGAAAGGAGCTATCAAGTCATAGGAAGACACGGAGGAAATATAAATGCATACTGCTAAGTGACAGAATCAGTGTGAAAAGGCTACATACTGTATGATTCCAACTATATGATATTCTAAAAGGGGCAAAATTATGGAGGCAATAAAATATGGCTGACAGGGGTTCAGGGAAGGGAGGAATAGGCAGGCAGAACACCCAGGATTTTTAAGGCAGTGAAACTACTCAGTATGATACGATAATGGTGGATACACGTCATTAAACATTTGCCCAAACCCACAGAATATATAATACCAATTAGTGAACCCTAATATAAGCTATGGACTTGGAGTTATAATGATGTGTCAAGGTAGATTCATCAATTACAACAAATATACTACTCTGGGGCATCTGGATGGCACAGGTTGTGAAGTGTCTGACTCTTGGTTTCTGCTCAGGTCATATCTCAGGGTTGTGAGATCAAGCCCCCCATTAGGCTCTGAGCTCAGCACAGAGTCTTTTGAGATTCTCTATCTCCTTCTGCCTCTCCCCCTTCCTTGTTCTCATGCATGCGTGCACACATTCTGTCTCTCTAAACCTCTCTAAAAAATAAAAAAAGCTTTGTTAAAAGCCTGCAAATATACTACTCTGGTGGGGGATGCCGATAATGGGAAATGTTATTTGTATGTGGGTGCAGGGGATTTAGGGAAAATCAATGTATCTTCCATTCAATTCTGCTACGAACCTAAAACTGCTCTAAAAAAATAAAATCTATTAAAAACAATTACACTAATGCTCAATGTTTGCTCAGTTGCACTACAATTTAAAAGAGAGTGCATGCCTTAATTTTCACTGCTTCTCAGCTCCCCCAGACCTTCATATACATACATGCATATTATTAGTCCTAATAATACTATTTTATCCATGTTGGTAAAGTGGTCCTGGGTTTGTCAAATGGCTTACCCACTCCATCTCCTCATGACCTGAGCTCTCATACACAACCTTAGAAAATAATGAAAAAAACACCAGGAAAACATTTAACTTCCAGAGAGTAAGACTATCTACATTCTTTTTTTTTTTTATGGCTTAATACATGGTGTGTATGTGTGTGTATACACACACACACCCCACATCTTTATTCATTCATCAATTGATGGACACTTGGGCTGTTTCCATAATTTGGCTACTATAAGAAAATGCCGCTATAAACATCAGGGTGCATGGATCCCTTTGAATTAGTATTTTTGCATTCTTTAGATAAATACCTAGTAATGTGATTGTGGGATGGTAGGTTTTTCAGGATGGCTGCAACAGTTTACAATGGACTACTACTCAGTCATAAGAAAGAATGAAATATTACCATTTGGAAAACACGGTTGGAGCTAGAGTATTATTAAGCAAAATAGGTCAGTCAGAGAAAGACAAATATCATATGATTTCACTCATATGTGGAATTTAAGAAATAAGCAAAGGGAGAAAAAGAGAGTGAGGCAAACCAAGAAACAGACTCTTAACTATAGAGAACAAACTGATGGTTACCAGAGGTCTATAATCATTTCCCTCTCTTGTGTCCTCTCTTTGCTTTACTCTGACATAAAGGGAAGTTGTGAGGCGTAAGCTATAACTAGGTTGGAAATTATCCAATGTGTGACTCTGACCTTGGACCATAAACCTGATTCTTCCCTCTGCTTTGAGAACAGTTTCCTCACCTCTAAAATGAGAATAATAACATTGTCTACTTCCCAGGATGCTTATGAACGGTAAGTGAGATAATTCAGATACATGTAAGTGCAATGCCTGGCACATAATAAGTGCAATGTTACTTGCTCATTCCCTGCTCCTTTTCATCTCTTCTCCTATGAATGCTTAACCACCAATAAGATATCCAGAATTAGGACCTATTGAAATATATTGTTGCTTTTCTATTTCTAAACTGTCAATCATTACATATGAGGTGCTATGTAGCACCCAGCACAGTGCTCTGCTTGGTGCCCTTCCCATGAGATCAATTTGTATTCAACCCTTTTGCTATCCACCACCATTTCATGTATCCATGCATCTTACCGCCCTTGAAGCTCTGAAGTTCTAGGACATCCCAGGAAATTCACTTGGGGTAAACTCAAAGGGAAGCTTGGGGTTACTTCAGAGAGGTCTGCTTTAATTTACGAAAATCACAGGAAGTCCATTTGTTAAGTTTCCATAGAGCTAGGAACGGTGTTAAAGATGGTTCTAGTTAAGGCCAGAGATGCTAAAAGTCTGCCATCATAGCTCATGCTCACCTATTGGAAGGAACGTAAGTTATACCATATCTACATGAGAAGGAGGTAGAATCCTAAAATCTTTTAGATTTTCTATACCTCCCCAAGCCAATTCTGAATCCTCATTGTAAGTGATTTCCAGAACTGCCTCACTCCTTCACTCGTGGTCTTCTTATTTGTCCAAGCTCTTGTTGAATGTCCTGGGATCTCTCAAAGTTGCTCTAACCCTCAAGATGCAGACAAGGGTATATACTTAGAAAACAGCCACTAAGTGCCCGAGCCAGTATGAAGAATCATTTGAAGACAGTTTCTGTTGTCAGACCAAGCACAGTCAATGGACACATTCTCCTAAGCTAAAACAACTCACTCAGAAACAGCCAAATAGCACCTACCATTTTAATCCAGTTCCTTCAGTTACTCAAACAATCAAATTATCTCAGATGTGGTGAAATCTAATGGATGTTATAGCAATTAAACTTAAACACCCTTCTCAACCAGTCATAGAAGCTAGGACTCCATATTCCCTCAGTAATTGAACTTTTAAAACCTAATTGTTTGCTTTAAACCACACTAGAGAAAGGGACCAATAATAAATGTAGAGCATGACTACATGCCTAACCAGGTAAGTTGCTTGGCCCCAGTCTTCCCAACCTAAAAAAAAAAAAAAAATGTTGTAAAACATTAAGGACAGAGCAATTAAATCTAATGGATAATTGAGATAACAAAGAACCTGATTCTCCCTTGCTTTGAGGAACAGCTACACATCAACCCCTGCCTTCTTACCCCATGGGCAAAACCTAACTTGTAAACTTGGCCACACCAGCTTCAGTTATCAGACCTCAATTTCTGCTTTAAGAACAGACAGATATCAGGTCCAATAATAAGAACAAGTGTTATGGGAGAAATCAATGTTTGCTAATGCTTTCAGATCTTGATTGAAAACGGCCTGGGGGAGAACATTTTTTAATAATTATGTTTGCATTCTGTTCACATAAATTCACTCAATTTTCAGTGTGGTTGAGGTTCAGCTCAACCTCGTTTTTTCTATTACAGTCTACCTTGAGAATCCTGCAGAAGCATGTTGAGGGTGTTGTTTTATTATTACTTTTTTTTTTTTTTTGGCAAAGTAGGTTTTGCGAAATTCCTTTTTCCTAGAAGGTGAAAATTTGTAACTGAACAGTAGTTGAGAACATCCTGTTAAAAACGTATGCCCTGCCTCCAGACAAGGCAGATTTAGGCAGCCTCAGTTGACATCCCTGAAAACAGGGTCAGACAACATAATGAAAGCACAGATAGATGTGGGCAGGGACAATTATAATAAACTCAGCCAACTGTCCAGTTAATAATTTTTTTAAAGAAACAAATCTTACCAAGTGCCAATGGAGCTTTCATGTCAAATCATTTGTTTAATTTCATGTGCAAATTATGGAGACGCTTTTGTTTCCAAACTATTGAAACAGATTTTGGAGCCATGTTGTTTGAAGTGACTGTAGTTCAGAAACATCTCTTTTCAATTAGCTCTGAAACCTCTTTCAACAGCCTTTCATAAATAGGCCAACATCAATGGCATGCTCGGATGCAGTGCGGATCTCTAATGGAAATGCACAATGGGCCTTGCGCCATGCCTGCAGGGGCAAACATCTTCCATTTCAGACAGATCCAATGAGAAGTTTTGCCAGCTATTCTGGGTCTCTCACTTTTCGGTCTCAGGTTCAGCTCATCGCTAATCGATGCCTGTGCTTTTTAATTACATTGTACAGTCAGTAATGATTTGTCACTCGTTGAACCTGGGCGGTCTTCTGAGCTATCACTGATGTAAACAACTGCAGAGGCAAGGTAACCTTAACTGCCAGGACTCCACAATGCAAAAGAAAGAAATTTCCCTTATAAAAGGCAATGCTGACTTTGGAAGAAAGGAAGGAAAGGTAATATCCTCATATTTAAATTGTACCAAATACTAGAGGCCTATCTTTTCACTGTCCAGAATCCTGGACTGGAAACACCTACCCACCAAGGGGTAACTCTTACGTATTCTGTAGCACTTATCAATGATCTGGGTGATACTAGACACTCAGTAGATATTGATTGATTGATAAGAACAAGTTTTATCTTTTCTTTTCCATATTGACATTTCCCTCTGGTAGATAGAAGAGAAATTCTGAAACTGACTTCATGATCCAGTAACTAGTGATGCAATGCGGCATGGCACTTGAGAATAAAATCTTATTTTTCCAGAAGTGAATAACTACATCACAATATGAAGTGACCAGTCAATATATTTATCATTGAACAATAATCAATAAGAATATTTAACCAATCAGAATGGACACCAATTGGTACGCATTAACAGTACTTATATCAGCCCTGCTCAGAAAACGGGTCACTGATGCTAAGCAAGGAAAAAGAAAAATCTTTGCAAACACAAGGAAATAAAAGGCTAAATTCTAAGATCTCTCAGTACTATCTGTCTTCATTTTTCTTTTCTGTTTTAAAGACTTTTTTCTATCAAAATACACTATGACACAGATGCTAGATTCCAGTTCCAAAAGTAAGTAGCTGGGCAATAAAAGTTCTATATTCATTTGGATGCTGCACCTCCAACAGATTTAATCCCCCTGCTCCCAATGCTAGCAATAACGTGTTAATGTAATGAATGAGAGAAGCAAGATATTGGTATACCACTTCTAACATAAAATTAATAAGTAAAGGCACATTTTGTTTTACACAGATAAATTAATAGATAATTACTTCATTCGCAAAATATACATCAACTGTGATCTTAATAATCCCTGTAAATAGGGCGCCTGGGTGGCTCAGTCAGTTGAGCGTCTGCCTTCAGCTCAGGTCATGATCTCAGGGTCCTGGGATTGAGTCCCACATCAGGCTTTCTGCTCAGCAGGGAGCCTGCTTCTCCCTCTCCCTCTGCCCCTTCCCCCCAACACTTGTGCATGCTCTCTCTCTGTCAAATAAATAAATAATATCTTTTAAAAAAACCTATAAATAGCAAGAATCTGTAGTACTTTTAAATTCACTGTTTCTATAAAACACCAGAGGTACTCACACTAATACTGGGAAGAAAGACAAAGAAGTCTATTAGCTCACCTAATCTGAAAGATCCAGCCAGTACAATGAAGTAAGAAAAAGAAGTAAGAGGTATAAAACTCAGAGAAGAGAAATAAACATTTCATTATTTTAATATGATATGGTTGCCTATGAAAAAATATGATTATCAATGAAGGACCAATGTGAACATCTAATAAAAGGTTGTAGCAAAGCATTAGAATGCAAATATTAATTGCTTTCACATTTCAAAGAAATTACAGTTGAGAAAAAAGAAATTTTGTAATAGTGAAAAATATAAAATATCTGGAAGTAAACTTAGTATTTGTGCAATTCCCAAACTAAGACAACTGGAGCATAAGAGAAGATCTAATTAATGGAAAGAAGCAACATTAAAAAAAAAGACAGTATTGGAAAGATATCAATTCTCCTTTAATTTAGTCTCTGAACTTAATTCTATTTGAAATTACAATGTGTTTTTTATAATAATGAAAATAAATCTAAAATTTATTCAAAAGAAAAACCTGGAGAAAACTACCAAGAATTTTTATGAAGAAGAATAATTAAAGAGGACATCTACTAAATATTAAATTATATAGCAAAAGTACACTACTTCTAACACTGTGGTAGTTCCATAAGAATTAATAACAAAAACATTGACCCTCATAGAAAGCGTTTTAAGAAACAGACTTTTACATACACATGAATTTAGTTATATAAAAGCATTTCAAATTAATGGAGAAAAAAATTCTTCTGATAAATGATATTCACAGGGGGAGGTCTGAGAAAAAATATGATATTCACAAACTCGGTTAACTACTTAGAGGGAAACTTAGATCTCTATCCTAAACAATGTAACAAAATAAATTTCAAATTGACTACAGAGCTAAATGTAAAAACTGAAATCATTAAAAAAATAGGTAAAATAATGGATAACTCAAAAGGAACAATAAATCCACACAATATCAATACATCTTAAATATATATTGCCAACTAAAAGAAGACAGTTCTAATAGACTATATACTGTAGATTCCACTTAAATGGCATTCTGGAAAAGGTAAAACTACAGAGAGGGCAAACAGATCAGTTTGCCACGGGTTTGGATAAGGAGAGGACATTGAAAAGGTGAAGCACTGAGAATTTTTAAGGCTGCGAAATTACTCCATATGGTACCATTGTGGTAGATACAGGACACTGTGGATTTGTCAAAATCCATACGTCACCTTACTGTGTGCAGACTAAAGTACCAAACAGAAGGGTGGAGGATCCCAGGATGGAATGAAAGTGTAATAAAAGAATCTAGCTGTATTACAGATGTATGAAGTAACATCAGTACAGAGGTGGGGAAAAAGACGTACTGACCTGAGTAACTTTGGAAATGACTGGACACAGAGCTAAAGAAAATGGAACTATACATAAGCACTACACTCTAGCTAGAAAGTTGTTTCCCACAGGGTTATAGGTTAACAACTGTGAAGCCACTATACAGGTATACTAGGATTGAACAAATAAGTAAATGGACAGTGTATGGCAGGAGTTGGGTTTCTCAATATAGGAATGGGGATGTGCAGATAAATAAGGGACTAAGGCTTGAGTGAACCATGTGATTACCATTGGAGACATCAGTATGACCTCATGTTTAGCTTTAAAAAGATACTCATGGATATAAATAAAAATAACTATAAAAATTAAAATTATTATAATTACATAATTTTAAGTATACACATATAAATACACACAGGTTAGTATACACACTATATATCCTCTCGCTCTGTCATCTGAAAGGGTCTACAAACAATGACTCCCCAATGGCACTGAGCACATCCAGCATTCAAATCTTGGTCCCTAATACTACTCTTTAATAAAGGAAGCAGGGCTCCTTAGAGAAATGACTGATTCTAGGGCTGGAGAAGGGAATATACAAAATGAGCCTGAAGCATCTTATAGTGTCCTTAAGTAAGCCTCAACAAATAAAATAAGTAGGGGATATCAAAGGACACAGAATCAAATTGAAAGAGCTCTAAATGGCCAAAACTGAAACAATTAGAGCAACAAAATAAATAACATGTTATTGAAATTATAACCCAAGGCATAAAATATATGTCCACGAGTCCACAGAGACAAAAATAAATCAATGAATAAGTAAACACATGGAAATGACTGATCTCTTGTAGAGAAAAATTCTAAGTAATTTTTTTTAAAGATTTTATTTATTTATTTGAGAGACAGAGAAAGTGAGAGAGAGCATGAGGGGAGAGAAGGTTAGAGGAAGAAGCAGACTCCCTGTGGAGCCGGGAGCCCGATGTGGGACTTGATCCCGGAACTCAAGGATCATGACCTGAGCCGAAGGCAGTTGCTCAACCAACTGAGCCACCCAGGTTCCCTTTAAATAATTTTTTTTAAGATTTTACTCATTTACTTGAGAGAGAGAGAGAGAGAGCACGTGCGAGAGCGCGGCGGGAAGGGGCAGAGGGAGAGAGAGAAGCAGACTCTCCAGTGAGTAGGGAACCCCCAACGCGGGGCTCGATCCCAGAACCCTGGGATCATGACCTGAGCCAAAGGCAGATATTTAACTGACTGAGCCACCCACATGCCCCACAAAATTCCAAATAATTTATATAGATACTCCCTCCCTCAAGGAGGTGAAGCATCACTCCTCCCTACAACTTAAATGCAAGTTATGCATAATGACATCCTTCCAAAGATTACAGTATGGAAAAGGAAGAGTGGGAGAGAATAACTTCAGAGTGGACAAACTGATGACCACTACTTTAGAAGGAGACAACAGTCAATATAAAAAGTGTTGTCACACTGATAGTATGAATCCTTGATATGATATGATACAACAGAACTTTACTTCTGTGTTCTTTCTCCCAAAAACCCATTATCTCAGGATAATCATGAGAGAAAAAAAAGATGAGAGACTCCTGACTCTAGGAAACAAACTGAGAGTTGCAAAAGGGAGGGAGGAAGGGAATGGGGTAACTGGGTGATGCATATTAAGGACGGCATGTATGATCTGATGAGCACTGAGTATTATATACAACTAACTAATCACTGAACACTACATCAAAGACTAATATGATATGTGTTGGCTAATTGAATTTAAATAAAAAACAAATATAAACAAATCTGAAAAAAAATCAGACAAATTCAAATTAATGAACATTCTACAAAACATCTGACCAATACTTCTAGAAGTGTCAAGGTTATGAAAAATGATGACGGTATTAGGAACTATCACACCAAAGGAGCCTAAGGAAGCATGATAACCAAATATGGTATACTGGATGGGATTCTGGATAAGAAAAAGTACAGTAGGTAAAACTAGAGAAATCTGAATAACGTACAGCCTTTAGTTAATAATAATGTATTGATTAGTTAGTTGTAACAAATGTACCATAACTAGGTGGGAAGTTAAACTGAGCTTAGAGTTATGGGAAACCTCTATACTATCTTTGCAACTTTTCTGTAAAACTATTTTAAAATAAAAAGGTTGTTTTTAATAAATGAATTGATATTTATCTGATCTCCAAGTGAAGTCCTTTCTAAGCATAATGTCTCTGTAACTAAAAGATGAATAGATCTTGCCACAAAAAAATAGCTCATAACATAATGAAAAGACAAATTAACTGAGAAGAAATTGTTTGCAACATATCCTTTAGAAAAAAAGTTTTAGTATCTTTAACATTTTAAGAATGCTTTTAAACCAGTAAAACCAAGAGTAAACTCATAACCTAGCAATTCTCAAAGGAAATGCAAAATCCCAGTAAGTATAGGAAAAAGGTTTAACCACACTAAATAAAGATATGCAAATAAAATCAAAATGAGCTAGTATCACCATGATTATTAAAAATTAAAACATCCCATATAGGGCAAAAGTAAATAGGTACAGTTGTAGGTACAACTCTAGCTGAGCATGAAATCTAGTATGTTTCCAGAAACAAAATTTGGCCACATGTATATAAAGGCTCTAACATACAAATTCTACTTACAGAAATTCATCATAAGGAGGATACAAAATATTATCAGTAAAGGTCTCCAATAATAAGGATTTTACTAAAGTCAACTATTGTAATACATGAAACATAAAACTGGGTGACTAATAAAAATCAGTTATGGATAATTCTTTAATATGAAAATATTTATAACGTGTAAGAAATAACAGTAGTTATCTATTTTAAAAAACATACACATGCAGTCAAAAACAAATCAAAAAAAGTACCAAATAGCAATTTCCCTACGGGAAGTAGGATGGAACATGGGGAAGGACAGAAAAGCTTTTATTTTCCTAATTTAAAAATTGTATTGTTTGGGTTTTTAAAGCATCCCTGTGTTACTTTATAATTTTAAAACTAAAAAGGATGATGTTTTTACAAACCAGTTCCCAAAAAAGTACTGCCTGAGAAATTCCAGTTTATATTTTAGGTATATGACTATAGAAAAAAGTAACCAGAAAAATATATACTGAAATGTAAAAGTACTATGAATACTTTGTACTCATAGGATTACTGAAGATTTTTTCATGTGTTTATTAAATTTTCCAATTTTTAAGAAAATAAGCTATGAAAATAGTTTTTATTAAAAAAACAGAAATCATAAGGTAATTTAAAAATCTTTAAAATTCAAAGACAAGGCATGCAAACACACTTATTTTAATATGAAATCTAGAGTACTAGAATTATCCTTAGAAAATTGAATCGCATTTTATTTTGCTTCAACGCATTCACTTATTCAAGTGTTTATTGATCCAACCTCTAAATGAAAAACAATTTTAAAAAACAGATAAGAAACTTGAGGTTAAAGAGAAATACAAAATTAAAGTTTAAAAACCTAAGAAAAGCCTGAAGTAGAGAACTTTATTTTTTCCAAGTTATGAAATATAATTTTTGGCTATTAAAAAGTTGTAAATTCTTGAAATTACACTCGAACCATATCTGCTGAACTGTAATATAACTCATCAGCATAATGTACTATTAATGGTGATGGAACTAGTATTTCTAAATTGTCCCATTGCTCATGGAACAAAACAGATAAGGCAGAGTGAAGTGAAGTAATGAAACCTAAAGTCATGAAAATAAAAACCTTTGGAGAATTCTGAACTCAGTAGTCAGATATCAGACTCACCTGTAGAGCTTTTTTTCTTTAAACAAATAGCACAATCCCATCCAGTCCTGAGGAGTTCAAGTCTCAATAACAGGGTCCAACACAGGCATTTCTTTTTTTTTTTTTTTTTTTAAGATTTTATTTATACATTTAACAGAGAGAGAACACAAGCAGGGAGAGAGGCAGGCAGAGGCAGAGACAGGAGCAGGCTCCCTGCGGGGCAAGGAGCCCGATGCGGGACTCGATCCCAAGATGCCGGGATCATGACCTGAGCCAAAGGCAGCCGCTCAACCAACTGAGCCACCCAGGCATCCCAACAACACAGGCATTTCTAAAAGCTCCAAAGATATGCACCCCAACGTTGTGAATTTGGGCTCTACCTGATAGATTTGATGTGCCTGAGTCTGATCGTCACTGAAAGAACTACAGAAATGTGAGTTTGTAAATGGTTATTCACCTAGCTCCCAATGTCTTTCTTTTAGTCACTAAGTAAATATGACTTTTTTCACTGGTTGCTTACGTTGCACCACACACTGAGTTGGCTCTTTATCCAAAATTCACCCCATCTTCCAAAAGAAACTGCAGGATGTAATACATTTTTTTCTTTAAAAAAGAAAGTTGATATATTTAATTGCTACAATATAGTATACCTAGATTTGAACTACGATGATTATTAACACCTACAGAATTTCTAAGGCAATTAAGTGTACTACTTGGCCATGATGCCCACAATGTAAAAACAGGAGCTAAATTAATGATACCGAAGCCTCTGGAAGTTACAACCCTAATATGTTTTGATATATGATTTGATGTAGGAACCAAATTTGTAATCTAAAGGAATTTCTGAGGATAGCCACCTCTCCCAAATTAAAAAAAATTTTTTTTTCAGCAAAATATAACAAGTTGGACAAGTTATCTAAGTTGAAGAGCCGCTAAAAAGTGCCCCATGTGTCTTTCTTCCCCCACAGGTAAGTGCAGTTGGGTTTATCAAACAGTCAATAGTGGAAGAGATTTGGAATTAACTGCTTTAACCAATTTTAACTTGAGGAAATTTTCCAATTGAATGGTACCTATTCTTTTAATCAAATCAAAATTTAGGCCCTACCGATCAGCTGAGATCAAAACAGAAGGCTGTGTCCAATCAGCATATCAATGTTAGCTAAAATTATGCCTCTGAATAATGGTAACTAATAAGTACACAGTGCAGTGTCCTCCCAAAGGATATTTAAAAATATGTCCTGCTTTTCCCAAAGTCATTGTTGCCTTTTATTGGACTTCTTGCTCTTTGCGTATCTCAAAGAAGGTTACAAAATGAGCTAATTTTCACACACAATTTAGTCTCCTTATCATCAAATTTTCCTATGAAAGCCTTTGAGGCCTTGCTTTAGGAGCTCTGGACTTTAGTCCTCTCTAGAACGGATTAATTATATGAACTTGACCCTGGACAACAGTTTCCTTATCTGAAAAATGAGAGTTGCAATTCTCAATTCTAATACTCCTTACAGTTTTCTGTCTCTTGAGTCTCAAAAGGACTGAGTTCTTAGTATATTTAACTGACAGAAATCAGTTTTTTTTTAAAGATTTTACCTATCCATTTATTAGGAAAGAGAGAATGAGAGAGAGCATGAGAAGGGAGAAGGTCAGAGTGAGAAGCAGACTCCCCATGGAGCTGGGAGCCCGATGTGGGACTCGATCCCGAAACTCCGGGATCATGACCTGAGCCGAAGGCAGTTGCCCAACCAACTGAGCCACCCAGGCACCCCAGAAATCAGTTTTTAAATGACCTCACTAAATCACTGAACCAAGACACAACCACAATTCCTAGATTGTGGGAGCATTACAGACTTTGAAAAGTGTATTAGTCAACTACTGCTTTTCTAATGCTGCATAACAAACCAGCCCAAACCTCTGTAGCTTAAACAACATTATTTATCATCTCACCCACAGTGCCCGGGAATGCTCTGTAGGTGTTGGATGGCTGGGGCAATTCTGCTCTATTTGTCTCACACTGAGGCCCAAGCTGGAAGGTAGCAAATACCTAAAGTATGTTCTATTAATGTGGAAGTTTGGAAGCTTCCAAAGTGGGCAGGTGGAAAGACCAATGCCTTCTAAAACCTCTATTCAAAACTGGAAGATTATCACTTCCATCTACTCCTGTTAGTCAAAACTGGTCCATGGCCATGTTTAACCTGAATAAGGCAAGGAAGCTGACTTCTTCACTGAGGTGAGGAATTGGAAAGGGAGTAGGTACTTATGAAAAAAAGTCTAATGTATTACAATGACAAACATCCCAAAAAGGAAAGAACTCATGGAGGCAATTCCCTAGGTGATTTAATCCAAGGAATGATTATCATTCACTTAAGAAATGTTGCAGAGGCCTTTCTATGTGCCAGGCAGTAGTCTAGGAGTAACAGGATTTGCTGGCAGATTAGATACAAAGGAGAGGGGAGGGGAGGAGGGGAAGGGAAAGGATAACTCCTGGGTTTGCAGGGTATTAGCTGGATGATGGTACAATGTGCCGAAGTCGGGAAGATTCTTGGGGAGAAGTAGTTTTTTTTTTTTTTTTAAAGATTTTATTTTATTTATTTTAACAGAGAGAGAACACAAGCAGGCAGAGAGGCAGGCAGAGGCAGAGAGAGGAGCAGGCTCCCTGCCGAGCAAGGAGCCCGATGATGTGGGACTCGATCCCAGGACGCTGGGATCATGACCTGAGCCAAAGGCAGCCGCCCAACCAACTGAGCCACCCAGGCGTCCCTGGGGAGAAGTAGTTTTAAGATGGAATGTATGAGACCTGTTTTGAACTTTGACATGTGCACTGGTCTTCACGGTTTATAAAGTGCTAACACATATATCGTATCCTGGTAATCTGCAAGGCAGAATGGATAATAAGCTGTTTTAGTTTTCTGTTGATGCCTTAACAAATTAGCACCTTAAAACACCACAAATTCATTATCTCATAATTTCCTTGGGTTGGGAGTCCAGATAGAATTTAGCTGGGTCCTCTGCTCACATCTCACAAGCTGAAATCAAGCCGTCAGCCAGCTGCATATCCTTAGCTGAGGTCTGGCATCCTCTTCCTAGCCTACTGCTTGTTTACAAAATCCATTTCCTTGCAAGTGTGACACTAAGGTCTTTATTTTTTTTGCTGCCCATCGATCATATCACTCTCGGCTTTTAGAAGCCACTTGCCCTCATAGAGACCACAATATGGCCATTCTCTTCCTTCTTCCAAGCCAGCAGAAATCTGTCTCTCCAACCTATTTTCTCACTGGCTAAGAAAACTCTCTGCTTTTAAAGAATTCATGTGATTACATTAGACCCAACCAGATCATCTCATATTTCAAGGTCAACTGACTTGGGAATTCCATTCCATCTGCAAAATCCCTTCACAGCAAAACTTAGATTCATACTTGACTGAATGAGCAGAGGACAGCAATCTTGGGGGGACCATCTTTAGAATTCTGTCTACTACATAAGCCCACTTTGCAGATGACACAATAAAACCTTGGTTGACTCAACCACCATCAAAAAGCCTGTCCAGTGAGGAGGCTTCTACCTGACCTTGGTCTTGTGATTCAGTCCAGGGCTCCTTTTACACTATCAGGTAAAAGGTAAAAGGCTCCTTTTTACCCTATCTTCCTCCAGGAACACTTCCTACGACAGGGTGACTAACTCTTTCCTATGAACCCCTAAATAACACAGAACTCCACAAAAGTATAATTGCATTATTATTTATATCTTCATGCATCATATCTGACACAGCATTTAATAAGCACTTGCTATAGGAATTAACCAAAGCAGAAAGTCTTGTTCTATATATTTACAGAGATCTCAGAGATCTGAGCATGGCTGTGTACATCTGATGTTAGCGTTTATTATGGCACGTTTTCATGGCCATAAAAAAGACCAGCATGATATCAAACCAGAACATAAAAGTGGTGCTAATGTTAATAACATTACAATGAAAAAAGAATTCCAATATCAAATACTCCTGAGAAACACTGAATTAAACAAAATTAGTCTACTAATGCAAGAACCTTTTAAGGCCTTTGATATGCTAATATGTTATGGAGCAACAAGAGAGAGATATAATATACTGAACTTGATTTAGAACCCTTTTACTATGGAGCATCTCAAGGTACCAGCGTTCCAGAAAATGGTCACTTAGCTAAGACCTTTCCCCTTCCTTTCCACTCAACGCAGTCAAGAAGTTCCCTCTTACCTCTCGCTTTTGTAGTCATGTTAGAAATAGGATGGGAAATGCCATCTACCCTGATGAACTCTGTGTTCTCAAAATGACCAGTGACAAGGCTTTTTTGCCAGTCTGATGGTATCCAATAATAGGTGTGCTTTAAAGAACCAAAGAGAAAAAGCATTAAAACTCAGATTCCTCTTAGGCCACAGAACATACATTCTGGAAATGAACTTGGGCAGAACATGAGGTCTAAAATATGTCCCTCACATGAATGAGAAAAGAATTAGAAGAAAAAAGGTGGAGGAAGGCCTCTGGCATAGACATAAATTCTCATGTCAAAGGACCTGAAAGGGATATCAAAGTGAATAGTAAATTCACCCAGGAAAACTAACCTAGAAGACCTAAAAATCAAATCTGACTTCAACCCCCAAAACTTGGTGATAAATCTATGGATTCACATAAGAAAGATAATATGCCTAATTTATACCATGCATATCAGTTTCCAACACACTTAAAGGAGACCTGGCAATGTACCACAGGTGACCCCAAATGTATACTAAATGCCGGGCAGCTCTTTCCACTCAGATTTTCAAATTAAGAGACATAATCATAACATTATTTTTCCTTGACCCAAACAGCAAGTTCGGCAACGACAACCAACCAGACAACTTCTTTAGATCGTTACTGTTTCTCCAAGCGCCTGCATCTTTCCCCATTGCTCTTTTAACTTCTCTTCCTTGTCCCTGGGAAAAGATGGCTAATAGCCCGTTGCTAGCTAGATTCTGCAGACAAGAAACCCAACAGACTCACATAGGCTTGCTAGAACTCATGGCAAGAAATCAGTGGAAAATCATCACCACACGGCCAACTCGCTGTCCTACAGCTCACATGCCCATCCTGGGAGCTTCAATAAGACCAACACAGAGACTGTAAGACTCTTAATCACTTATATCTAACAATTAGGAACTGGGTTGTGGGGGAAGTGGGCTGAGAGTGAGTTTTCTTTCAGGTAAGACCACATTTCTTTGTGCTAGCCCACTTCCTTTCCCACATTCTCCTTCTCCACTCATCAGTGCCTGCACCAAGGCGCCATCATGGTCCTCCTGAGAACTAAGTTACTGCACTCCTCAGAGGAGATTTTAAACACCAACAGCTTAAACAAACATCATTTGTGTTCCTGGCACTCTTCACCAAACATACTGTGACCAACCTAGAGATAATTACCTTGAAAACAGCAGATCTAAAAGTGCGCACAGAAAAATTATCCTTCTGTAGTTTCGAAGAGAGTGACCAAGGAAGTAGTACATTAATGTCCCAGAAGGTAACTATATTGTGTAATGTGTTCCTAGTAGTAGAGCTGACCTGGTCTGAAGAAAATGAGAACTGGTGAGGCTACCGAGGTAAGGGGCTGCCTGGGCATGAAGACACCCCTATGTCACATTAGATAGAGCTATCAAAGGACTTAAGAATGGCAGACATGGTAGGAGGCCTGCTATTCCGGAAAAACTCAAATAATATTGAGGAAGTAGAACTGACAGGACTATAGATAAAGAGGAGAGGTATGAGATGCGTGTACTGTACTACCAAGCCTTGGGATGTTGCATTTGCCATCTATTCGATGGGAATTTGATCTAGCTTAACCACCTATTTTTCATAAAGATAGATACAAAAGTAAAGTCTAATGTGAACTCATTAGCTGATTAATTTCCCCCACTAGGAGAAGGAAGAGAAAATTTTAGGACAAATTGCATTGCAGTTGCTTGGGGTAAAACACTGTGGCTTGGGGAGGGGTTCATAGTTGTGAGCAGCTGGGGAGGCAAGATGAGCACCCCTCTAACAGTTTTGTATAAAGAGATGGGGGAGGGGTGAGGATAAAGGGAATGGAATGAATCCCAAGATATATTTTAGTTGGTTCAAAATTTTGCCTAAGGTTTGCCCAATGGAGATGAAAGTCACATATATCACATTCAACCTTCAGTAGCATACACATCAGGCAAAACAATTTCACTGAGAGAATGATTTGCTTTGAAAATAACAGCTCTAGTTCCCAGGTTGTGGGTTTTTTTCTTTGACTCTTAAAAACTTCGGTTCATTGTGAAGCCATTTCTTTTCACTATTTTTACACCTTTAACATTTTTATATTTTATTTTTTTAGGGCTATCTCTCAATTTTAAAATTTTGGATTCATTTTTAATAAATTATTCCTTCTATGACCTTAAATTCAAAGACCAGGGAAGTTAAAAGGCTAAACAGAGACAACTGTGGTATAGTAATAATGATGCGGGCTAATATTTATTGATCCCCTAATTAGGTACCAGAGACTGTTCTAAGAGTTCTACATTATTAATTTAATTTCATAACAACTCTATGATGTAATTACTATTAATAGCACCATTTTACAGATGAGGACACTAAAGCACAGAAAAGTGAAGGACCTTACCCTAGGGCCAGCCTTCTTCATGTTTCACCAAAAGCACATGAACACTGGAAGAATGTCATCAGAAAAAGTCACTGTGCTGGTTCTCAATAAAATAAATGATATTTGGGGCACCTACGTGGCTCAGTCAGCTAAATATTCAACTCTTGGTTTCAGTTCAGGTTGTGATCTCAGGATCTCGGGATCTTGAGATCCAGCCCAAGTGGGGCTCCACGCTCAGCTGTTCCCTGCTCAGCAGTCTGCTTCCCCTCTCCTTCTCCTTCTGCCCCTCCCCTTGCTCATGCACTCTCTCTCTCTCTCTCTCTCTCTCAAATAAATCAATCTTTAAAAAAGAGAATGGTATTTGATACCCTCAAGTGTCTCCTACCCTTATTAATAACAAATGATCATATTAATAATGTATTCCATTTGCTTTCATAGTCTGTCCTCACAAGAACTCTATGAGGGTAAGGGGGCAAAAGTAGAAAAATTGAGGAACCGCAGAAAAAGAGACCAAAAAGGAATGGAACAGATCCTCTGACTGCCATTCTGTGTTTTTCCTAACATATAAACCATTATTCCTGAAGGTAGCGACTACTTGTTTCTTTCTGATTTACTCCAATGCCTTGATAGCTGTAAGTGGCTCCTATCAACATGAATGATTATCATTCCCTGTTAAATGACACAGAATGTTCAATACAAAAACAGTATTAACTTCCTTGAGTGTGCTCAAAAATTCCACAAAAAAATCTCCAGAAAAAGTAATCTACACACAAAATGAAACTACACACAGACTAGAATCATCAAGACAAACCACTACAGAAGAGTTTAGTGATACTACTTCAATTTTAAATTTTTTTATGTTGCCATTACAAGTGCTGCTATTGCTGCCATATGCATCTGAGAGTAGAAATCAGTGCCTCCACCAGGAAGGGAAGTTTGACAATCCCCCAAAATCACAACATGCACGCTCATTGTTCCAGAAAGGTTACATCTGGGATTTGCTCATGGGTGTAAAAATATTTAGATACAAATATTCACTGCAACGCTGCTTTGAACAAAAAAAATGATATAAATAACCAGATAATAGAGAATAGGTCAAGTTAATTTTAATACATTCAAACAACGGATTACTATACAGGTAAAAGAAAAGAAAAAGGAAAAAGCAATTGTACATGTCCTAATAAGGTAAGACCTGTCCCCAAGAAACAAGTGAAAAAGCAACATGTGACAACAGGCATTATACGCCACAGCCTTGCTAAGAACGAGAAGGGAAAAGATGAGAAAAATATAGAAAGAGCAGAAGAAAGAAGAGAAGAAACACGTGAAATGCACGAAACGATTGTATATGAAAAACAAACTCTGAAAGGAAACACCAGAAAGAAGGGCAGGGCTGCCTTTGAGGAAGGACACCAAGTGCCCTGAGGCAGAAGTAGGAGGGAGACTTACTCTTCAATACCTGTATCAGTTTGGGTTGTCCCAGAAGCAGCTTCCCACATGAAACCAGAAGTACAAGAGAAAACACTCGTGAAAGATAAAAGGGAGAGTGGTTAGGAGGAGGCAGGGAGAACCTTCTGACTGGGGTACCAACTTGACACCTGTGAAAGGAGAGAGGAGAGGAAGGAGGTTAAGGTAAGAGGAGCCTGGGAGTGCAGTGTAGCTCTGAGAAATTTCTAGCCAGGCCTACGGGGTGCCACAGAGCAACAGGTGCCTGTTAGAGGGGTCCTGCGCCCGGCGGGAACGGCCTGGGTCATATCCGGCGCAGTCACGAGTGGGCTCAGCGTGAACACGGGGCAGATCCCCGAAGTGTGGCGGCTGGAGGCGGTCAGTTCACTACACCCCTCACAGCAGTCCTCAGAGGAGGCTCTGAGTGACACGCCCCCGTGGTTACCAAAATACCATTTCATGTATTGGGATTTTAATTTCCTAGGCATAGGATGATAATTACATACCGAGCAATTTTACAGAGCTGCTGATGAATAAGCTGCCTAATGACATGAATTGTACATGCAATATCATTAAGCCGAAGGAAGATATTAAAAATAATTTGTATGGTGTAATCCCAACCTTTCTAAAAAATATATGATGTATGTAAATGCACGTATCGTAATATATATTGCAGCATAAACCTAAAAAAAAATTGGGACCACATGCAACAAAATAATAATTAAATATTGAGAATAAAAGTCATTTTTTTATCTTTGTGCTTTCCAGTTAAGAAAAAAATTATGGTGGGACGCCTGGGTGGCTCAGTTGGTTAAGTAGCTGCCTTCAGCTCAGGTCATGATCCCGGCGTCCTGGGATCTAGTCCCGCATCGGGCTCCTTGCTTGGCAGGGAGCCTGCTTCTCTCTCTGCCTCTGCCTGCCTCTCTGCCTGCTTGTGTTCTCTCTCTCTCTGACAAATAAATAAATAAAATCTTTAAAAAAAAAAAAGAACTGTCGTTTTATAAAAAAAAAAATTACAGTGAAGATGTAGTGCAGTTTTTTGTTTTCTACAGTCTCACTTTCAAAGAAACTCCATCAAGCAGTACAAAAACTATCTGGCTAATTTCAAAGTGTTTTACACCCCCTCTCGTTTTTTCACTGGCTCAGGTAACTCCGGACATATGAGCCAATTATACCCTAAAAACAGGCTCTGTGTTCAGTTCAGTCCCTTGAAGTTCGCAAAGAATTGGGCATTCAAGTCAATTCAAGGAGATTGTGGCGTCTGTGTCTACGGAAAGCCCTCTTATAACAGATGAACCCCATAGTATGAGATCAACACGGAAGAAAGAGCAGAGAAGCAGGGGAATGCTACCGACTGGCCTCTCCAGCACCAAGCCCACGACACATTTCTCCATGTCTACAGACATAGTGTGTGTGTCGTATCAGCTCCAATAAACTTACTTCCTGTCATCAAGAATTGAATGTATGGGGCCCCTGGGTGGCTCAGTGGGTTAAAGCCTCTGCCTCCAGCTCAGGTCATGATCTCAGGGTCCTCGGATCGAGCCCCGAGTCAAGTTCTCTGCTCTCTCTCTGCGGAGCCTGCTTCCCCCTCTCTCCCTGCCTGCCTCTCTGCCTACTTGTAATCTCTCTATGTCAAATAAATAAATAAGATCTTTAAAAAAAAAAAAAAAAGAATTGTATGCATGTCTCACCCTGTTGGTCAGTGTATGAGTTCTTTTAAGGCTGAAGAATGGCTTTATCTACTTGTTCCAACTCTATAGCATCAAGCACTATGCCTCATCATAACAGAAATGTTGACACTTACTGAGCACTTATAATTACCAGGCACTGCACTGTTTCAGGAACCTATATATAGGATCTTATTTAATCTTCACAATGGCCCACAAAATATGAATGAAAACTATCCCTTTTAGAGAAAAGGCACCAGAGGCTCAGGGTGGATTAACAAACTTGCCTGAGATCACAGAGCTGGGAACTGGTAAAGCCCATATTCGCAACTATGTGGGTCAGCATTTAGTCAATATTTGCAGCTTCAGGACCCAAGCATCATACCTCCTGAGCTGGCAGGCTGTGGCCAATAGGTCAAATATGACCCACCGCTATTTTTTATAGCCTGTAAGCTAAGAATGGCTTTGTCGTTTTTAAATGGCTAGGGGAAAAGTTTTTTTTAAGGAATATTCTACGACACATGGAAATTATAAGAAATTCGTTCATTGACACAGTGTCTATGTTTTCATACCTATAACAGCAAGGCAGATGCAACAGAAATGATCTGCCTTTCACAGAGAAAGCCTGCACACTCCTGCTACAGGGGAAAGCCTTATCCCAGTACTTCCTCAGAATCATCCAGTTTTGTTTTTTTTTATAAACTGGACTTGTAGGGCTCAGACCCACTGAGTTAAGACCCCCCGAGAGTGAGGGCCAAGAATCTGTGTTTTAAAAAGCTCCCCCAGGTGATCCAGATGATCAGCCAAGTTGGGGGACCTCAGCCAGGAAGTACTTTGGCCTCGGGCAGTTACTCCTGGATACCTTTACTCAGGCTGAGTAAAAAAGGGTGGATGAGGCAATAAAGACCCCTCCATGCTCCAGAACAAACCACCCTCCAATCCCTGACATGACAGAAACTGGGCAAAATGAAAGCACTCAGGAATCAACAGGATTAAGAAGAGACAAGTCCCTTTTCTCTGCCTGCACGCAGTTCATTAGAAACAACATTTCCGAAGGGGGAGGAAATGGCTATGTTGAAGGATCTACTTGTCAAGTTCAAAGGTAACGTCTGCAACCTGCTTGTCTGTTTTTGCAGATGAGATGCTTCCGTTTAGGACAGAGCAGCTGACACATTGCCTGAGCGCTAGACCCTCTCCCACCATTGACAGAAGCACATGGAGAAGGCCCGAGAAACCGCTTCAAGCCAGCATCTCTAAAGGACTGTTCCAGTCCCAAACTCTAATGCCCTGTCCTCGGACTTTGCTAGCTCGCTGCCACTTCTGTTCCCACAGTGAAACAAAGCTCACTGAAGACGTCCCTGCTGCTAAATCCAAGAGCCACTTTCAACCTCCAACTTCCTTCAGAATCCCTGATAACCCCATGACTCTTGGCTGTTCTCTTACCCCTGTTACCATGTCTGCTCAGCCCCTTTTGAAGGCCCTCACCCTGTTTACATAACGACGTTCCCCAGGTTCATAATAGAAACCTCTCCTCTTCCCAATAGATATCTTGAATGATCTGCGACATCAACTCTAGCCTACAGTTTTAAAATCTCTTTCTCCTGGGCACCTGGGTGGCTCAGTTGGTTGAACATCTGACTCTTGATTTCAGCTCAGGCGGTGATCTCAGGGTTCTGGGATCAAAGCCAATCACATCGACTCCCCTGCTTAGTGGGGAGTCTGCCTGAGATTCTCTCTCCTTCCCCCACTGCCCCCTCCGTGCTCACACATGTACATCCACATGCTCTCTCTCTCCCCCGCAAATAAATAAATAAATTTTTAAAAAAATCTTTCTCCAGATGTAAGGAAAAACATGGAGGACCTTAGAAGGAAAGGAAGGATAAATGGGGAGAAATCAGAAGGGGAGGTGAACCATGAGAGGCTGTGGACTCTGAACAAGAAATGGAGGGTTTTGGAGGGGAGGAGTGGGGGGTTGGGCGAGCCTGGTGGTGGGTATTGAGGAGGGCACGTTTTTCATGGAGCACTGGGTATGGTGCATGAACAATTAATCTTGTAACACTGAAAAAATAAAATAAAAGTATTTGGGGGGGAAAAAAGATTAACAAGGAAAAGAAAAATCTTTCTCCAGGCCCCGTTTTACTCCTGAGTGTTATTATGGAGCAGTGGTTACAAGGGCTCTAAAGCCAGAATGTTCTTGGTTCAGCTACTTACCCGCTATGTGATCTTGAACAAGTCCTTAACCTCTACATAACAACAATCACTTGCAGATCACAGAACTATTGTGAGGATGTGAGTCTCTGGCAGTGGTTCTCAAGGATCAGGGGGTAGATTTTATCCCCACTCCTCCCAGGGCATTTGGCAATGTCTGGAGACATTTTTTAACAACTGGTGGGTGCTACCGGTACTTGTGGGTAAAGTCTTGGGATGCTACTTAAACAACCTACAATGAACAAGACAGCGTCCACAAGTTATCTGGCCCACCACATCAATTGTGCTGAGACTGAGAAACCCTGGCACCCAGAAAGCATACGTACGCATTAGTCATCATTGTTGTTACATCCAACTAGAGCAGACATTTCTATTTGGACGTGCAACAGCACATCAAATTCCGCAGGGGCAAAACGAAACTCATTCTCCCTCTTACTCTTACTGCACTTCCTGCTGGGCACCCTTCTCTGTGGCATTGCACATGGTGGTGTGGTGTGTTCCCCGCCACAAAGGTGGCGCTGAAACTGAGCACACTTTCTACTACCCAAGCTGGGAATGCTGGTAAAGACTTATGCCCCTGGGGGAGAGGGGCCAGTTTTGTAATTTCAGATAAAAGTGCCCTGAAATCTGCTATCTTTAGCATGCACACAAGCCTTTTACAGTGTGGCCTTGGCCTACCTCTCCTAGCTCATCTGGAGCCGCTCCCTTACCCTGTACTCTGACCTCCAGTTAAACTGACCCCTCCATTCTTTCAATTTTTTCACATGTGCCATGCTCTCCCTGTCCCCAAGAATTTGTGCATGGTGTCCACAAGTCCCACCCCGGCCTTATTTACCTCTGAGGCTCAGCTCAGGGGTGACCTCTACTGAGAAGACAATCCCCAATCTGTTCCACGACTCCCTCTCCCCGCCATGTCTTCTATTTCTCACACTGCTTTATTATTTCTTCTCTTCCATGAAAGAGCAAGTTCTTGAGAGCAGAGGTTTGGCCTTAATCATCTTTGATGCCTAGGTTGGTGTCTTGCCTAATAGGAGATTCTTAATAAACATTTTGAAGACAAACAAATGCACATATCTGAGTGTACCATCATACTCTGACAATGATGACAATAATAATAAAATAATAGCAGCAGCAACTTGGATCCTTAGTTTTCCAGATACTGTTGTAAGTATTTGTAATATACGAACTAACTCATTCAATCATTGTCACCTTACATAGGCACTATGTTTCTTACAAACCGAGGCACAGGGATGATGAGTCACTTGCCCGAGTTCAAACAGCCAATAAGAAAAAAAAAAAGAATCTGAACCCTCTGGGTTTATCACTCTCAGAGCCGACCCTTTTAATCAATGTATTAATTTATTATATTGCCTCTCATGAAGGAGCAAAATTCTAGACAAGTAGAAATCTGTGGATTTGAAGAGTACCAGGAGACTTACATTCTAGTTTAAATGTAGGCCCAGTTTGCTGAGTATCTAAGGGCAAATTATTTTAATTTCAGTGTACTTTGTAAAAATGAAGAAACAAATAAGAATCTTCCTTAGTTCCCCTCAGAAGGAATCCAAGCTTCCCTTTCCATGGTCCTTTGGCTTGGCCATGCACAGTGAAAGTGGACAGCTGTGTAGCAAGGGCTGGTAGACAGGGGAATCACAAAATGTAGCAAGACATCAAGAACACAGTTCTCGGGTGCCTGGGTGGCTCAGTGGGTTAGAGCCTCTGCCTTCAGCTCAGGTCATGATCTCAGGGTCCTGGGATCAAGTCACACATTGGGCTCTCTGCTTAGCGGGGAGCCTGTTTCCCCCTCTCTCTCTGCCTGCCTCTCTGCCTACTTGTGATCTCTCTCTCTGTGTCAAATAAATAAATAAAATCTTTTAAAAAAAAAGAACACAGTTTTCTTCTTCCTACACAGCAACAGCATCATCACTGCAGCTAGAAAAGCAAACAACCTTCAGACTGGGCAAAGGCCAACCCAACGTCATGTATCTGGAGGAAATGTCATCTAAAACCTAAGAGACTGGGACCCAATGCCACCATTTTACTTCAGAAGCAGGAACATCTTTAAACACAGAGCTCCCAGGATGGAATGAATAACCCGAGTTAAACCTTTCCTCACAGGAGTTGGGAAAGGGCCAAAAAGGAAAAGCAGGCGAAAATGATAAATTGTGCTCAATTGTAATAAATACGCAATTTTGCTTGGAGCCTATAAGGCAGAAACCATCTGTGTGCCTCTGAGGAAGGGGCTGGTATGGAGAGCAGACCCCGATCTCGTCGGTAAGCCAGTGTGACCCCAGGTGCAGGCACCTACTTCCCTTCACTTCCCTCCTGATGTCCATCGGCCATACAGGATCCACCCTGACTGGTGTTTTCAGCAGAAATGGTGGTTCATCTCTGCCGACCAGTTCCCACCTTCTCTTCCCCTGGTCTCAGCAGCCAGGGGGAATAAGGGGGGGGCACTGTGCCAGGCGCTGTGCCCTTGTCTATACGCCTCTGCAGGCCTTGTGAACTCCATCTGCGGCGTCCCGGTCAGAGAGACACCTTGTCTGAATGCGGAGACGGAACCCACACGCAGCTTCAGAAACGGTAACCAAATAGAAACTAATCAAACTTACCCATCTTGGGAAAAGGCCCCGGGGTATCACCCCCGCACACCCTCCTTCCCCATCCCTAGGTTTTCTCCTCCTCCTTCCATAGCCCCACAAATAAATAACATGAGACTTATCCTTAAGCACCTGTGGTGCCTGGGTGAACTGTTAATTACGAAATTTGGATATACCATCTGGGGTAACATTTGGCTGAGGACAGCTGAAGCTCTCAGTGCTTCTGAGAGAAACTATGAATATTTCTTCTATTAATTATTATACTAGTTTCCCCAGCTGGCATTTCCTTGTCTGTCCTCTCTGCCTATTCAAATCCGAGCACTCCTCCACGGTCCCACCAGGCCCTTCCTTCCCCAGCACACTTGCTCTGACTTCCCAGTTGCAGTTTTAGTCAGCATCCACAAGTGTATTCCTTGCATGTCTTCTACTTGTCTCACGTGTATTAGTTCAGACTTGTGAATGATGGGGCCATGCAGCTCATCATATTCCTTTTAATCTCTCATCATGGACAGCATACGGAATGAATATTCCTTCCGCACTGAACTTCACATAGAGTTCAGGGCATTAACACCACTGAATTATCAATCTCTTAGGGGCAGGCACTCTAACCTGTTACTCTTTGCAAGCGTCCCTGTACCAACCAAACTAGCTGCCCTTCTAGTAGATACTCAACGATCTGAAGAATGAAAAAACCTACATAAATATTCCAAAGGCCCAGAATGTGTTTTTCAGCTATATTATGCCATGTTGTAGATGGAAAGACCTTTAAAATCAGCTAGTCAAGCTTTTATCTTTACAGAAAAACAAACTGAGATCTAAGGAAGCTAGGTGCCTGTCAGTGGTGAGACAACACCAGGTGTTTCTATCATGGGGCCTAGAAATGAGGTCTTCCTTTTCTCCGCTTTGTACTCTGAGCAAAAGCATTCCCACACCTCAGTTCTTTAGCTATACTTGGGCATGTTATTCTTGGCTTCCTGATCCCCAAGTACTCTCCCTTGACCAGCTAATCACAATTACACACACACAGACTTAACCACAGGTTATTGGATCCTTTGAATGCCCTCTCGTGATTATGGTTTTCCTCCAGAATCCATAACCAGAATGTCTCCCCAAGACCCAAGGGCATCCTTTCAAAAATTACCCCAAAGTTGGGCTTGGTTGTATATTTGTTTCTACCAAACTGTAATTGTTCCTTTGGTCTTTGATTTTGTCAGACATCATTATGCAGTTACCAGTATACTTCTAGCCCGAAGAACTGGCCACACAGCTCTCCTCAGAACAGCTGCCAAGTGTGCCAGCGATGCCATTTCCTAGGCTGAGAAGAGCAGGGTAACGTTTCTCTCTTTCAGGAACCAGAATTACTTTGTTTTTGTTTTTTTGTTTTTTAAGCTTGAGGTAAAAAGGCTTTTGTCATATTTACATGAGTACTAAAACCAGACCCCTCCAGCCAGCATGCTATCACGTTCTCAGGACCCGCCATTTCCCTCGCTGCCCCGTGTATCAGAACCAGAGGCTCTTCGGAAGTTGCTATGTGAGTGCCCAATGGGCTCGCCCTGACATGCCAGATACTTGGTGGGGTGACAATTTAACCTCTTGCTTTCTGAGGCCCCACTCTCAGGTGCCAGATGCTTCCAAGCTTTGGCCTACAACTGTGCATAAACTGTACAACTGTTCTCTAAGAGTACCGTCTGAGTCTTCCATCAACTCTGAGCGAAATGCCAACAGGAATAACTAGAGGCATTCTCAAGAAAGAGGCAACAATGGCACATGCCTTCCCCAAAGTTTCTAATGATCTAAGCTTTCTGACAGGACTGGCTGCTGGCAAAATTGCAATGTTCACCCTTTCCGTGGTAGGCATCCCCCTACTTTGGGGGGGTCCCTCCACCCCAGGTCCCCAGGGCAGTGATCCCATGGATGTCTGTGGTTTCTCTATGTGCTATTTACCATAATGCTTTCCTCTAAGAAGGACCCCTAACATTGAACATGTCTGTCCCTTCCTTACTCTCTAAATCCAGCTGTGTCATTCCCTGAACACCCTCATTTCTGATTTAAAAAAATAAATGACCACACAAGTTATGTAATTTTGAGGAGTTTCCTTAGCCTCTCTGCATCCCATTTCCATAATTTATAAAAAAGAGGGTGGGCTAAGTTGTCCCAAAGCCTCTTTCTGCTCCGTGTGACTCTGTCATTGAGCTACGGTAAGGGGTGGTGGTACGGGAGCCAATTAAGAGGCCTCCCACACTGTACTTGCTCTGGGTGCACGTTGTGATAAGTGCCTTCTAGAACTGGTATCTTTCAGGGAGGGCAAGTTCAGATCAGTGGCAGATCAGTGACAAAGATATTTCTGACCAGACAGACTTTTTGGCAGCGTTTTCAGAGATACCGTGACATGACAGAAACAGCCTGGATTTGATGTCACAAAATTCTGGATCTGAATGCCACTCAGCCACTTACAAGCCGAGTGACCTTGGGCAATTTACCTCGGCTCACCAAATGTCAATTTGCTAACTATAAAATATCAGAATACTTTTCTCAAAGAGGTATTACTGTTGTTGCTATTGTAATGGAGAATAAAATAAGAAAACGTAGAAAGCCTCCACACAATAGCTGGCAAATGAAACATATTCGGTAAACATTAATCCTTTTTTCATTGTTGCTCAATCCAAATTTACTCTACGTATACGAAAACTCCAAATTACTTCTTTTGGCTAATCCAAACTATGAATCTTTTCATTTTCTCGCATGAGGTATGAATTATTAATGCAGTAAAAAAAAATACCACCTGGCTGATGAGAAAAAGCTAACTAAAAATGACATATAAGAGACATAACTCAAGTTATTCTGTATTATTTCAGAGGTCTGGTTCCAAATTTTCACTGTGCCAGGAGGCCAGATTAGCTGGCCTGACCCCAGAATGTGCTCAATTTGCAACTATCTAAACACATGAAACTCAAAAATGTCCTCTTCCCTAATTCTAATAGGGGGAAAAAAAAAACAAACCCAACATTCAAAGCAAGGTTTCTTAAACATGGATATAATGTCTGCCTCCCCAGCTAGCATCAAACCAAGGCCTAGAACATAAATATTGCCTCATTTTTTCAGGAAGAAGTCCAAAACCACCTCCATCCTCCTTCCCCTGTAGGCATTTCCCTTTCTCATTATCTTTCTTACAGGGAAATTGGAGTGCACAGTCCAGTGAGTCATCACTTGATCAAATATGGCTCCAGCTGTGAGGAAGCTGAGGAGAGAATTCTCAGCATAAACATGGATGGACTACATGGGCTTAAAAGGCCCAAATACCTTGGGAACTGGGGTTGCAGGCCCTGAAACCCATAGCAGTAAACCTTAGGAACAATAAGCATGTTGCTCTATCATCACAATAGAGGAGAAGGCTGCCAGAAACCAGTTATAGAGGCAGAATCATTCTGTTGCTCTCAGAAGTCAAGTTGCATCCACGCTGGGACATGGCCTTGGGAGTAAGCCATGCTGTCTTAGGTACCTTCTCCCTTAGTCTCATGCACCTCACGCTTGTCCCCACATACCTCAGAGTCTCCTTTCTCACTGACCTCTCCCTCCACCTATGTCCAAACTTCAATTCCCTAATACTCCTAAGGTAGATGGAAGAAAAAATATTTGGACATTTAAACCAATTTAAATATGAATAGCTAATCCTTACTAGCTGGTAGAATTTAAGACAGTGGGACAAAGTAAAGATTTAGTGCTGGTGAGATATTCTGAGACAAGGCCTCCACAAGGAAGGTCTCCTTCCTTGGTGGCCTTAATCCACCTATGTCAATAGCCAGCTTCACTGACATATTCTGAGAGTCAAAACTCCCTGAAACACTTTTGGGGTGAAAGCAGATGAGAAGTGGATGGGTTACGACTAAAGGAACTCTGTGGTATGGTCAACTTGAAGGGCTACATGATAATACCAGCTTCAGATTTTTTGGTTATTGCTCTGTTGCCGTTTTAGGATGCCATGAAGCCTGGGAAAAGAAAAAAAATACTTAGTGGTGGAGTGGCCACAATCTTGTCAGAAGTTTGAACATTTCTGAGAGTTAAAAAATCCAGAAAGAATGGCTGCATCGGAGTTCACATGGGCATATGCCCTAAGTTTTTCCAGAAGTGGCAATCTTTAGGACTGACATTAACAAAATACTCAGACCTCCTTTTACGAGTTAGGAAATAAGGAAGTACATCTGAAATGGAAGTAACTAAGGCTCGAACTTATATGTGTGTGTGTATTTGTATATACTTACGTGTGTGTGTTTGTATATACGTGTCTATATGTGCATGTGCATATATGGCACATAAATGTATTTCTATGTATATGCATATATGTATAAGCACAATATATGTGTCCATGTGTGTGTATACACCTGTGTGTGTCTATTGTGTGCATATTTAAGTATGTGTGTATATAGTGTATCTATACGCATATATATAAACACATGTGTATATATAATATATATGTGTATATATATTTAGATAGCTATAAACATAGATGAATAGATATATGACACTACCAACAAAAAAATTCAATAGCAATCTGTAAACAGGATTTCCATTCTGAAGTAATTCTGCCTCAGCTAGGATTAAACCTTAGCTACCACCACTGTGAGTCTTCGAATTTCAAAGAATCTGTTATCCATTTCCTAGTTTTATTCTGAAGCCTTGTTGATACATCCTTGTGCAGCTCTGACTCACTGTTCTTTCAGGCTGTGCAGAATAATTTGATTATTGGAATGCAGGCGATAAGGTCAGCCTCTTTCACCCCTACCCCAAAGGTATTTGCACTTTAACAGGTGAAGGCCAAGATTTTGTTTGTTTTGCTTTTTCAAGATGGTACACTGATCGGAGTAGAATATATGAGTGTGCCTCCCCCTTCAGGGAGGCTATTAAGTAGTTAAACTGAGGGGCACCTGGGTGGCGCAGGTCATGGTCCCAGGGTCCTGGGATCAAGTCCTGTTTGCTCCCTGCTCGGCGAGGAGTCTGCTTCTCCCTCTCCCTCGGCTCCTCCCTGCACTCATGCTCTCTCTCCCTCTCTCTCTTGCTCATTCTCTCTCAAGTAAATAAAAAAATAAAATCTTTTTTTAAAAAATAGGAAAATAAAGACATCTTTTATACAAAAAAGAGTTTACCTCCTGCATACCCTTTTTGTGGAAGTAACTTGAAGACAGATACACTCCAACAAAGTAAGTGTGAAATCCAAGAAAGAAAAAGCCTTGAGCTATAACAATCTCTGGGAATGACTCAAAGTCCAATAAAAATGAATCAGAGGTTGACAGCACCACAGACAGCACATAAAGCAATTGCTCCAAATTAGAACAGACACTCAGTGGGCTCCACGGCTAACTTTATAAGCAAGTGAAAGGAATTGATCCCATTTGATAGATGCAATGAGCATGAAGCTATAAGATCATAATAATATGATACAGGAGGCTACATTTCTTCTTCTAGTAATTAGAAACTGTAGGAAAAGAAAAACTGCTCAAAAAAGTTATGGTCTAAATATGAAACAAACTCAATTGTGACACACATGGAGTATTTGAAAGAGTTTAAGTAGAAGGAAATCCTTTGACCTGATATGGAAAAGGGGCATAAAGAGGAAAGGAGGTCATGATATTTCTTTAAAGTATAATGAATAGTACTTAAATAAGCCTAATAATGTAAAGGCAATTATAATCGACTTCGAATTTGAAAATGTACACACAGATTAAGTAGAGATCTCTGGGGAAAAACTCCTTTTTGTATAGAATGAGCAATCCAAGCAACTGTCACCCAATAAAGAGATATTTCCCCTTTGATCACCAGACATTCCCCCATATTAATTGCTACTTTTTTAAGATTTTTTTTTTATTTTTTAAGATTTTATTTATTTGACAGAGAGAGACAGCAAGAGAGGGAACACAAGCTGGGGGGAGGCGGAGGCCAGGAGAGAGAGAAGCAGGCTCCCCACTGAGCAGGGAGCCCCATCCCAGGACTCTGGAATCATGACCTTAGCAGAAGGCAGATGCTTATCCAACTGAGCTCACTAGTTCTATCAAGGTACAAAGTGAGGTACGAAGCCAGTCACTTCCTCTTACCCCTCATCATCTGTCATCAGCTAACTCACATTACCCTCCTGACAGTTAAAAAGGAAGGAAGGAAGGAAGGAAGGAAGGAAGGAAGGAAGGAAGGAAGGAAAGGAGGAAGGGAGGAAGGCAGGAAGGGAGGAAGGCAGGAAGGCAGGAAGGGAGGAAGGGAGGAAGGCAGGAAGGGAGGAAGGCAGGAAGGGAGGAAGAGAGGAAGAGAGAAAGGCAGGAAGGGAGGAAGGCAGGAAGGCAGGAAGGGAGGAAGGGAGGAAGGCAGGAAGGGAGGAAGGCAAGAAGGCAGGAAGAGAGGAAGGGAGGAAGGCAGGAAGGGAGGAAGAGAGGAAGGCAGGAAGGCAGGAAGGGAGGAAGAGAGGAAGGGAGGAAGGGAGGAAGGGAGGAAGGCAGGAAGGGAGGAAGGGAGGAAGGAAAGGAAGGAAGCAAGCCAGCAAGTGTCTTGATTTCTGAGAGCCTTCTGTAAATGCTCACGATAAAGCAGGTACATTGTGTTGAACATCCTGAGATCAAGCAGGGTATCGGAAAGGTGACATTGGGAGACACTGACAGAAGAGTAGAAGTCCAGGCAGATCCCGTTGGCCGGGCTCCACTTTGCACCCTGGACCCCCTCCCCACCCCCCTCACTGCAGCCCTTCTCTGCTGCCAGGGCTCTGGAGTTTGCAGTGAAGCTGACTTTGTCAAAGTCTATGAAGTGCTGAAGTCAGCCAGACACTGACTTCTCTTTGGACTTAGAAATTCCACCTTTCAAAATGTTCCTCACGATTGTTTCCCATCATGTCTATCTTGTTATGATTAGGTTGAAAGAAAAAGAATTTTCCACTGTCTCTCCCTCAGTGGGTGTATGTTTTAGTAAAAATTCTGAACTTTTCCCTTTAGTGAGGGTCTCTTAAAAATCATCTTGTCATTAGTTTTCTTTTTTCTTTAAATGCCATGGCCAAGAATTACTTCCTGGCAGTTTACTGTGGAAGACTCAGATCATCAGTCCACTTAATGTCACTTCACTGTACTGTCTGTGCCAATTCGGCATGAACACATCATGGTGGAGACACCCCGGCCAGCAGAGTGCACGCTCCTTCACAGCCAGAGAGCACGCGCAGGACTTAACAAAGCAGCAGCACTTCTCCCGTTAACAAGGAGGGAATTCCTACGTTTAAGCCCCAGAAAGAACAAATAGGGCTCAACCATGAAGCTGAGGTCTGAAAATAAATTAATCGTATTTGTTTACACAAAGAACACAAAGAGTCCAGGGTCTTACCACCTGGCCTACAAAACTAGCCCACATTAACATACCCTAACCTTCTCTTAATTTTCATAGCCATAGTCAGTTCCTCCACCACCTTTTAATATCCCCCTCCCACCACTGCCAGCAGTATCTCTGGAAGCTTCCGGGAATACTTCCTAGAACTCAGAGTTTCTTCAGGCCAACACTCTAACTTAGAACACTGAGCTTTTTCAGGGCATTGTCCACACCTGACCATCATGCAGGGTCAGCCCTCACTGCATGCTCTATCACGGCTGCTCTATTTCAGACCTCCGACCCTCTTTTGGGATGTTGCTGTCCCTCATTCCCCTGCTGATGTTGATTCTTGGCAGGGCCACCAAGTACAGCCATGAAAGTGGTATATGCACCTTGCAGTCAATGTGAAGGATGATCCCTGAAACTGTGCAGTATACAACCTGCACAACCATACATGATAGTCCTGGTGCTAATCCAAACCCTCAGTTCTCACCTCTTACTACTTGGAGAAAAAACACTTTCCACCCATTAACTCCCACTTCACAATATTCATGGAACGTTAGCAGAACCCAGAATGATTCCTAGTTTCTATACACATATCATTTAAATAAAGGGGGTATAAGGGACAGTCATGTGGTCAGAGGGACTGGGACAAAGCTGATTCAGGTAACAGTCACATACTATGCCCAGACAGGCTTCTCTTCTCTCACTCTCCTCTATACCCTGCTGCTGAGTCTAGTTTGGTACGCTGCGTTTTGCCGTCCAGTTCTTTCTGATATGTCTGTCTATCTCTGGACTGCAGTAACTGATCCTGCCCACGGTCTTCCCTCAGATGTTTCTCAGGTCTATAGGCCGAACACAACAAATGAAGACTCGTTGAGGGCAAGGTCAACTAACCCCCGGAGTCCATCTTCCCCTTAGGCTTAG
Source organism: Nasua narica (assembly GCA_028533885.1). Lineage (NCBI taxonomy): Eukaryota > Metazoa > Chordata > Mammalia > Carnivora > Procyonidae > Nasua > Nasua narica. Next base: position 107,717,322 of record CM052802.1, on the reverse strand, counting down.
GTTGGACACTCTGTTACATAAGAACAGAGACTCACCAGAATGATAGAAATCTTCTATGTCAAGGGCTGGATGCATGATTAAAGCCAAGCAGACACGTCATTTGCAGAACAGGACTTTGATCTTAGGCAGCATGAGGAAAGAACATGAGAAAATGGTCAGTGTTCATCTCTCTCACTTCAGTTCCCGGACTAGCCTGCCCAGTGTGTCCTGCCGAGGCTGCTCTGACTTGTTTTACCCAAGCGTAGTTCTCCAGTGGGTGTTTAAGCAACAGGTGACAGAGGTTTTTGAGGGCTGTGGGGATCAGAGGGGGTCAGCTGGGTGATGGAGTAGAGCACTAATACTCTCATGTGACTCGTAGAGGGTCGAGAGGTGCCGTGCTAACTTCCTAACCTATGAATGAGGGGCTGTTTGCAAATTCTCAGAAAAACTGTAAAGGATAGCCAAGAACATCCAACATCAAAGTATGAATGCTTAGAGTATACTTTTAAGTAGAATCCTCACTATCAAATGCTGGATTGGTGCACAAAAATAAATTTAAGACTGTAGGAGGAACAAGAACACCCCATTAGGGATAACAGCCAGTGGTGCTGATTCTTCTATCCTTTGGGGAAACCACAGTGCAAACAAGAAGGGGTTCTGTGCATTAGTTGGTGTGGTATCTATCTTTCAGGGCACAGGAGGTCACGAACTTGTCAGCTCTGCAAAGACTTACTTACATAAGTGAACTTTAGATATACATTCCAATTGTGACAACACTATGAATTTTATTTTTAAAAACTTTTTACATTCATTCCCATATCTTCACATATAACTTAAGAAAATAAACCAGGAGTGAGGGGCCCTTGGGTGTCTCAGTCAGTTAAGCAGCCAGCTCTTGTTTTCAGCTGAGGCCAGGATCTCAAAGTCATGGGATCAAGCCCTGAGATGGGCTCCATGGTCAGCGAAGGGTCTGGGGTTCTCGCTCTCCCTCTCCCTCTGCCTCTTCCCTGTTCTCTCTCTATAAAATAAATAAATTAAATCTTTAAAAAGAAAAGAAACCAGGGCACCTGTCTGGCTCATTCAGAGGAGCGTGCAACTCTTGATCTCAAGGTTGTAAGTTCAAGCCCCATGTTGGGTGTAGAGAGCACTTAAAGACATATTTCAAAAAAAAAAAAAAAAAAAAAACGGAAAATAAACCCATCAATCTAGTGTCAAATCCAAGTTTCAGCAACATGCTAAAGTCCAAGTAGCTCCACTGGAAAATACATAATTGAGTTTATTTCCAAAACACAGCAAATCTCCAAAATCTGAAAATAAAATGAAGTTCCATATTTGCCCATTAATTTCTAATTTCAATGTGATAGGTTATCAAAAAATCACAAAAGAGCTTCAGAAGTAATCAGAAGGCAAAAAAGGCCTACCCACATAGAAAAGTTCTTCTGAAGAGTAAAGACAGAGAGGAATAAGGAACCACTGTGATGCTGTTTTTCCACAACACAAATATTTGATGAACGCTGTTTCTTAAGAACTAGACTTTCTAGATTTTACCTGGAAACTCCCCAGACCCTGCAAATCCTTGCAAATTCAAGGGGGGGGGGTGCCCTCATTTAGCATGCACCACCTAGGTGAGACAGAAAGCTCTGTAAATTGCTTACTGTTTTTATTTTACCCCTGCTGGGCTCTTTGAGAGCCTTCCTGGGTTTGTTATACTCTGAAATATGGAGCATTAATGACCTTTTAGAAAGTGCCAACACATGTCAGGAGGTGGCTACTTGCTCTGCTCGTCATAAAAAAAGGGTGTTAATAGGCTCCAAAGGGGGCCCTCAGTAAGGAAAAAAGTACTTCAAATCTTTATTAACTGACTGCTATCTTGTAGGGGGATCCAAAGTGGTGAGCCCTAATTTAGAGAAAGGCTACATTCAAGAACAAGGGAAAGAAGGCACTAATGGAGTCCTTTTACAATTCGCATTAGACGTGTGACCTTGTAAAACCTGATTAACTATTGTGTTTTCATCTCCCCCTGTTGACAATTGCTTTGTTAAGTAGCTTTTCTTAATAGCAAAATGAGTGTCACAGAGAGGGTGCTGCTGGGAGCCAGCCTTGCCAATTTCCAGTATGCAGCAGATACTTCTTAGCTGATTTCAGTTCATAAAATTATTTGAAAATAAAAACCAAAATCAAAGATGGAGCTTATAATAGTCCCATCCCTGCCATTTCCATGGCCATTATACAAGAATTTTTAGAGCATCTCGATGACAAAGGTGAGATACTGGATTTTTTTTTTCCTTTCTACCTTTCCGAACAGTATTGCAGATGATGTCTGACTTGATTAACAATTAACTCCAAATGGCTAAGCTACCACATCAGTACAGCAACAATGGAGCTGAGCTGGCCGGCCACCACCGCTGCAGGAACTGTGGGAAACCTCATATCAAACAATAGAGCCAGCCAGCCCTTTCCTACCGGTGCCTTCACTCGGGGAAAACTGAGGGAGAAATGTGCCGCCCAAACTCCTCCCACTCTTCTCATCACCCCATCCCCCCAATTCACCTATTGATACACTTAATATTGAACTAAGTTTTTTCACTAACATTCTAAATGTTGACTTGAAAGTTGTTTCACTACTTGATTCCAGTCCGGACCAGAACCTAAAGCAGTAAAATCCCCTGGGAAAAGCCAGTCTCCTGCTATGTCTGGTTGAGACTGGACTCAAGAATACTCGGTATCTTGCCAAAGAACCTGTTCTCACGACATCTGTAACCCAACTGCATAATGCCAAAGTCCAGAAGAGTTCTGGACCCAATTATGTGAAGGCAACTGCTCTCCCCTCACCTGTCCCATGAGTGAATTATGACAAGTTAGAGTCACATGGGCATGTGGCCCCTGTCCTAGATGCACAAATTTTGCACACAGGTGAGATGAGGACAAAATGGACATTAAGGCCACCCTGAAGGAGAAAAGGAATCACAGAGGACCTCGTGCAAGTTAGAAGCAAGGGGCGGTGTACTACCTAAATTGACCTGGTGATGCCAACAGGGAGGGAAACATTCTGTCTTGCTGCTCTAAGTTGATGGAACATTTAATTTCATGTTGGTACTGGCTTAGGGAAGGAAGGGGGAAAAGAAGGAGGAGCATGCTGGGTGACCAAGAGCAGATTACTCAGCCTCTCTGAACCTTTTAGTTTCCGGGAAAGTAAAATAAAATTTGTGAAAGGCTAACATTAAATAAAGTACAAATAGTTAACACAATGTCGGACACACAGTATAAGTTCAATAAGTAGCCGTTGGTTCTCATGGCAATAATATTACCATGGTAGGTAGAATAATGGCTCTCCCAAAAGATACCCACGTTCTAATCTGTAGAATCTGTGGATGTCACCTTATCTCTGGCAAAAGGACTCTACAGATTTGATTAAGGATTTTAAGAGGGGGAGATGATCCTGGCTTATCCATGTGGACCATAAATGAGACCACAAGAAAAACATGGAGGAAAATATGATACAGATAGAAGAAAAGAAGGCAGTGTGATAACAGAAGCAGAGATTAGAGTGATACGACCATGCGTCAAAGCAATCCAGCAGCCACTGGAAGCTAGAAAAAGGAATGGGTTTTTCCTTAGAACCTCTGGAAGCAATGCAAACCTGCTGACACCTTGATTTTGGCCCAGTGATACTGATTTCAGACTTCCGGCTTCCAAACCTGTGACAGAAAAAAACTGATGCTTTACGCCACTAAACCTGTGGTAATTTGTTACAGCAGCCATAGGAAACGAATACAATTACGCTGGAATATTTTCAGGGTTTTCATCAATGCGACAATCTAACTAAACAGAGGGTGAGGAGATACATGAAGTAATTGGCTCAACCAGATATCTAAGATTTAGAGGAATGGGGGTTAGCTCCAAAGAGTAATTTGATGAATTCCTGTCCAAGGGCCCCTATCAACAGTCACCAGCTACAAGCCCTGACAGCTCCCTGCAAATAGCAAGTTTCAAAAGGTAACTGATCATTTGCAAAGAATTCAGAGAAAACTCTTAACACTTATCCAGCTAGCATCTCAGTTTTATATATTAAAACATTCATCCAACAAATGTCTACTATTTACATTATATCCTGCAGATGAAAAGCAAAATAGGACCAAGTATCTGAATCAAGGAATACCCAATCAGACCGAAAACACTGCTTAAACACTAAATAACACATTAATGCTTAGCTAAGCATTAGCTATTCTGGTAGAGATGACAAGTTGTTCCCCAATATCCATTTTCTTCTTTTTATATGCTAATAAAATTTTCAGCTGGACACATGGCCATTCAGATAAAAACTAGACTCTTCACTCCCTTACAGCTAGGTGACCATGATATTCAGTTATGGCCTATAAGCTATGAGCAGAGGCAGCATGTGCAACCTCCACTTCATGCCCATCAGAGGTAGGGCATGCGGTCCCTTCATCTCCTTCCTCTGTCCCTGTGACTTTATATGAACATACTGGTGAGAGACCGTAGCAAAGCAGTCAAGGGTAACAAGCATGTAACAGATGGAAGATGTCTAGCTCTGGGCCACCTTAAAGTGATCATAGCTTTCCTGGACTATTTACCTTCAGTAGAGAGGGAAATAAAAACAAGGTTTTTTTTTAAATATTTTATTTATTTAAAGAGAGAGCAGGGGGCGGGAGGGAAGAGGCAGAGAGAAAGAATTCCAAGGAGACTCTGGGGTGAGTACAGAGCCCAACACAGGGCTCGATTTCACGACCCTGAGATCACAACCTGAACTGAAAACAAGAGTCAGACGCTTAATCGACTGAGCCACCCAGGCACCCCAAAACACGTTTTATCTTATTTAAAACCTTATTATTTTGGTTGTTTTACAGCAACCAAATCTAGATCCAAATGAACAGAGCTGTAAGTTCTCGATGATTCCAACTGACATCTGATAACTGTACAGACAAGTGTACAACAAAAGAAATAGGCATACTTGTGAATTAATAATATCAAAGGGGAAGCAACTTTAATTACAATTATAATATTGCATTTTAGTTGCGTGGACTGGTCTGGTCGGAACACAGACAGAAGCATGAGTAAGAGAGTGCTCGACAGTTCTAAGAAGAACAGAAACCCAAATTTGTGAACAAAAACACACGGTTGATGATTCACCTTCTGCTCCTAAAGGACATGTCATAGAATAATCAGAATGATGTTCTGGAATGTGCACAGGATCTGAGGTCAGAAAACTTGGATTCAGGTTCTAGTTCCATAACATACAAGTGCTGTCACCTTAACCAAGTCAATTTCTTGAGTCTCTGTGCCCTTCTGTATAAAACAGATATAATACTATCTACACTACCCAGCACATATGAAGAAGGAATGTAGTAATTAAAGTGAGCCTATAGCGAAGATGGCAAAACACTGCAGAAGCTACTACTGATAGCAGAGGTTGAAAACTGGGAGTTTATGAGCTGAATTTTCCTCTTAGATGTTTTTGTTTGACCTACAGAGTGCTTTAACATTTTTAATTTGTTGCCAACATTTGAAACCAAGAGATTCCACATAAAAGCAGACTCTCTGCTCTATCTTTAGAAATCTAAGTGTTGGACAACATTAGGTCCTGGCTGCTGCCTTGCAATAGTCAGCCGGCACTGAGCATTTATTTATTCACTCCTTCAACCAATATTTATCCATAAGGGACTGTGTGGCAGGTACTGTTCCAGGCACTGATCAGACACAACTGAAAAAACAGACGAGGTGGCTGTTCTCACCGACCTCGCTTTCTGGGGGTATCCATAATCCACTGCCACCCAGCCCTTTCTACTCCCTTCCTGGCCTTTGCAGGCTCAGGACTTTGTGAACCCAAACCACTTCCAGGAAAACGCTTCCTGTGGTGAGAAGGGGTAGAAAGGTTGCACAATTTTGTGCCTGGATTAGGGTCTCAGTACCTGGCAGGACGGGGTAGACAGGCAAAGTGAGGAGGAAAACAAAGGAATTTCAGTTTGCACCAGAATGATATGGTCTCAACCAAATAACTCTGGCTTAAAAGAATTAGACAAGATGGGTCACTTTTCTACTTCTTCATGCCCTCATTCAATAAGCATTCACTAAATGTGAGGCCTGGGTCAGATACTGTACCAAGGAGGAAGATATAAAGATAGATAGATGATAGATAGACAGACAGATAGATAGATACACATACATACATACATACCCAAGGATATTGACCACTTAGTCACCCTCCAAAGCTTGAGAAATACCACATTCAGACTTACAGTATTTCAACCCAAGGAGACACTGCCCCCCATAATCCCTGGCATTCCACCAGTTCTAAAATTCTTTTTATTCATTAATGACAATACCTGACTTCTTTTCCTATGTGTTCTAAGAGTTTTACATGGGTTAAATCATTTTGTTTCATACCAACCCCACACAGTAGGCATTATTTCATTTCCATTTTACAGCTGCTACCTAAAAGCATACTGTTAAGTACTAAAAACATATTTTACTATTTTCAGATCTAGAGTTTCTCCTCCGTCATCTGGTTTTTGGACTGAGTATGATAGTTTGTCGTCTGATTGTTTCAATTTCTTACCTTTTACAAGCAAAATTTGGTGAAAAGTCATTTTAACTTCTTCTCCACTTACCATTCTCTGCCTTGAGTGGCTTTATCACCAGTAGTACTAAAACTAGTTCAATGAAAAATAATAATATTATTATTTTTAAAAAGCTGTTGCTTATTGCAAGTAGATAATGTTAGGTACTTCGTAAATTTTATCTCACCGCTGCCTCCCTACTCAGACAAATTAGGAAACTGAGGTTTGGAGAGACAAGTAATTATCCCCACTCACACAGCTGACAAGTGTCAGGGCTCAAATATAAACCAAGACTTCAAACCCAGTACTCGTTATATGCTCCACATGACATATGCTGAAGGGACCAAAAGGCAAAATGGAAACAAACAAACAAACAAATAAAACTGAAGCAGAGATCCTCAAATTTTTGATGAGTCTGAAGATCTCCAGGCAGAGCACAGGGCCTAGTCAGAAGGGGGTGGGGGATCCTGGAGGCAAAGTGGGCTTTCCAAGAGCAGCCACTCCACTAGCAACAATCAGAATGACCCCAAACAAGGACATGGCATCATCTCCCCACTGGTGATCTGCCTGGTAAATAGCTGCTGAGGTGAAGATGATAATTTTTAAATGGCTTTGGTTTTAAGGTTGGCTTATCTCATATGGTCATTTTCATCTAATTAAATCATATTCAGTTCAAAACTATACAGAAACAGCTAAAAAAGACCTTAGGGGAAACAGGTTCTTCTGGATGAAAAATCAAATTTAGCCACCAATAAACGCAATTCAATGAAAAATGCAAACAAGAAACCAGACTCCCTGGTTACACTGCATGTATGCTAATGTGCCATGAGTATCCAACACATTAGTACAAGATATCCAGTATGTTTCATATGTGAAGCCATGTATTAAAAATAAACAGAATCAAATAACCAATGGCAAATGGTCCCTGTTAATCTTTGGATCTGATTTTGAAAGCATGGCTCCACTTGGGAGATCAAATAATGCGTCTAATGTTAGAAAGACAAAGCAGCTGATTTATAGCTGGCCTTCAATGTAAAGATGTCCGGTGACTTCACTGTGAGTCTTTTACCACAACCCTCTAAACCAGAGGAGACACGAAGAAATAAAAAGAAAGGACAAGAAGGAATCTGAAGAGAGAAAGTAGGAAAGGAAACAGTACGTGAGGATATTTCTGCTCCCAGCTGCGGGCAAGTGTCACACTTTCTCCTGATAACCTTGACCTGCTTTTCCTGGCTCAGCACTAGCAGCTGTGTCACATCGGCTTAGCATCTGCTTATCAATCTAATTGTGCCAACACGACTCCCGCTTCCAGTGTCCTCAGCATACGGGACATCACAGTGACCGGGTTGACTGAGCAGCCTGCAGAACATGGCAAACAACCAGTCCTTAGGGGAAGGAGGGCAAGGCAAGGGTTGGAGAGATGACCAGAACATGGTTTCTTTATTGTCCAATGATCACAAGTGGAAAGAATCTTTGTTGGGCAGCACGAGGTAGGTTGTTGTAAAGGTGCAAAATTGGGCGCCTGGGTGGCTCAATTGGTTAAGAGACTGCCTTCAGCTCAGGTCATGATCCCGGAGTCCCAGGATCAAGTCCCATATCGGACTCCCAGCTCTGCGGGAAGTCTGCTTCTCCCTCTGACCTTCTCCCCTCTCATGCTCAGTCTCTCTCTCTCTAATAAATAAAGAAAATCTTTAAAAAAAAAATAAAGGTGCAAAATTAATGTTGTTGAATCTTCAGAAGAAAAATGTCATAGCACCACATACTTGAGTAAATATGGAATGGTCTGTCAGTCCTTGGAGGGCATTGCTGCACTGACACTGTGGCATGATAATCACATCTTCTAAACCAAAAAGGGAGACACAAAGAAATAATAGAAACTAGGAAGCAGAGCTATGGTGATTGAGAGAATGGCTCTCCCGTCAGGCTTCTGAGGTTCAAATTCTGCCTCCACCATTGACCAATCATCTGGCCTTGGAAAAGTCACTGAAGCTCAAGAGCACCTTTGGTTCCGGTGAAGATCAGATGAGTTAGTGAACAGAAAGGTACAGAACCATGCCTCTAGTATGGTTCCAATAAATATGTAGTCAGAGATGACATGTGTTTACTTTCAAAAACAAAATAATATTAACAGCCAACATAAGACAGACTATTTGAGATTAAATCTGTCCCCCCCCCCAAAGAAATCTGGATTACATGGTTTATATAGTGTACACTCAGCCGCAGTCAAGTGTATAGTGTGGGATCACTCCTTGTCGGAGGATTTCTTATAATCTGAACCCTTTTGAATGGCCTGGCCTGCAGTATCCGCCACCAGTCACTGAGTCAACAAATAATTACTGAGTTTGGCTTAATCTGTTCTTAGGGTTCAGAAAGTATTTGAGGCAACGGGGACACAACAGGGAACAAAAGTCATAATCTCTCTCTCTCACGCAGAGCTCATGCACTCGTAGAGGAAACAAAAAAATACACAGACAAACAAAACAAAAACAAAATGGCAATACAAATACAGAGGCAGGGAGTGATAACTACTGTGAAGAGAACTGAAAGGGGGTGCTGAAGCAGAGAGCTGCAATTTCTAATCCATGCGGTCAAGTATCCCCAAAGAGGGTAGTTGAGCAGAAATCTGAAGGAAGTGAAAGAGGCGATAATGCAAACATCTTGATATAATTCCAAGCAGAAGGATCAGCAACAGCAGAGAAGCCCAGTGTGCCTGGCGACCCGAGAAAAAGCTGGTGGCCCGGTCCAGAGCACAGTGAAGGAGGGAGCGAAGGGAGCAGATGCAACCAGCGAGTTACTCAGTGACCCACTGGGTTGGCGGTCAGAGCATCACAGGGAGTCTGGATTACCTAAAAATATGCTGAGAAGCTATGAGAAAACTTTGAGCAGAGGAGTGCCACAGTCCGACTTCTCTTTAAAAGGACTCCTCTGGCAGCTCTGTGGAAAACAGACTGTAGCAAGTAAGAATGGGATCGATGGGACCAGTGTGGAATCTTCTGTAACAAACCAGCTGAGAAAAGAGCGGCTTGTAATAGGATGGCAATAGGAGAAACGGTCAGATCTGGCATATATTTTGAAAGTTGGGCAAACACCATCAACTGATGAGTTAAATAAATGGTTTAAAAGAAAGATAATATTGACTCCAAGGTTTTTAGCAAAAGCCAGCTCGGTGACTATCACAATAAGAAAGCTTGCAAGAGGTCGGTTTTGAGACGGAGGGGCATTAAGATCTTGGACAAGCTAAGTTTGAAATGCCTATCAAATATCCTGGTGGATGTCAAGTAAGAAACAGAAATGAAACCTGAATTCAGGGGAGAGGTCAAAGCAAGAGATTTCTATTTAGGAGTCATTGGCACATAGACCGTATTTAACATGGAACTGAATGAGATCAGCAAAAGAGTGAGTACAGCTGAAGAACACGTCCTAGCGTTTAGGGCTGAGTGAAGCAGGACCCAACAAAAGCTAGAAAGATTCCCTAGTTAGGATAAAATGTGCAGCAGAAAGAGGCTGAAGTTAGGCATCTAGAGACCCGAACCTTAATTACAGCTGTATAAGTGGCCGCCACTAAGGTCTCTTCATGTCCAGCCCATAACCTCTAAATGAGGCATATCATCTGCACCTGCACCACCCTCACTGTCCATGGAAAGCATGGCATCCTTCTTCTGTGATAAGTCACCAGGGAAATATTGTGGCACTGCTAGCAGGCAAGGGGAGGAAAGGTGTGAGCCAAAGACATACCATACTCTACTGGGAGGAAGAAAGGCCAGTAATAAGGCCAGAGTTAAACTCCAAAACAGGTTACAGTCTGTATTTCCACCCCCAAGCCCCAATTCCTCCTTCCCATCTCCTAGGTAATGCCAACTCTAAGTTACAAATGAATACACTCAGAAGTGCATTAACATGGTAAGTCAGAGCAGCATCAAAGAAGAAAAAAAATACTAGGGAGATTTAGAGAGCAAAGGAGACAGAAAATATTCTTGTCTTTCTTACTGGTTAGGAACTGAAGAAAGAAAAGAGAATGCAATCTTGGCTACTTGCCATTTCCATGAGGGGAGGCAGCATGCAGGGCCCTTTTGAGGGAGATCAATGCTCAGGATCCTGGTGGGTAAGAGGTTATGTAGTGGAGTCTCTGATTAGTAATTCAGCTAGGATTGATTCCAAGGGCTGATGTGCAGGGATTCAGTCCTAGGAAGGAAGAAGTTTGATCTGTGTTCCAAATTGCCAGTGAAAGATTAATTTATTTTAGAGATTGTTTCTGAGTGGAGGAAAGGGATGAGAACACTGAAAAAAGTAAATGATGAACTACCCAGAATTCTAGCTTCCCTTCATTGCTTCAGGAATAAAACAACGAGCAAAAGAGAGGATATGAACTGGTATAAATATGTTCCAGTATATGAGTGTGCCATTAAAAAGAAAACATTAATTAGTTGTCTTCTCTTCCCCTCGAACTTTTCATTTAGGAACAGACACAGTTTTAGGGACTAGAAAAAGAACAGTCACTCAAGAAGTCATTCAGTAAAATATCATGGCTACATTTAAGTGGTATTTTACATATTTAGGAGGAGAGGAACATCCTTAAAAGTACCCCAAAAAGCATGCGTGCATGTGCACACACACGTACACCCCCAATACATTTTATATATTTGACTTAAATACTTCATTTAAAAAAAAACCATATATAGCAATCTCAAGTCCATTTTGTCCTCATACCCAGTCCTAAGCCTCTAGCAATAAAGACTGTTGTTCTGTATTTATTTTCAATACAAATGTTACCACACTATACCTACCATTCTGCAACTAGCTCTTTTTCACTAAACACTGGCTTTTGGGGGGGGGGGGATACGTGTATGTTGATACAAGAGATTTATTTCATACCTTAAATTCTTTCTCAGTTATTCACGCATCCTCACACTATCCCATGTAACCTTCTCGAGTGAATAGAATATAGCACTCTTCACTTCACAGACAACAGATGAGTACTGAAGACTGCCCAGCTGGTAGGACAGAACCTTCCATCTCCATGGCTAACGCTCCATCACTTTACCAACCATTTTCCAAACTGTATTATTAGCAGTGAAACCGTCCTTTTTCAGATGTAAGCCTTACACAGAGTGCCAATATCTAAGAAGAATTCATGTTACTGTCAGAGGCAGAGGTCCTGGGCCATGCCCCTCAGCCTCCCCTATGCCCAGCGGTGGCTTTGCAGGCAGTCTCATGAACCTCTACGCCTCTCCAGCATGTGGTCTGAGAGGCTGGGCAGTAGATCAGCTGCCTTTCTGCAAGCACCATGCAGTCTGGACAAGGTGATAAATAGCCCAACACGCCCACAGTGATTTGGCGAATGCGAACACACTTATTAAGATCCCACCTGTGTAAGATGGGGTCACGGGCAAACGGACGCCAGCAAGGCTGGTCCTATGTTGAAGACTCAGAGTGAAGGCTGGTTAATATTCTCCTGGGATTAAAACTCAGCAAGAGAAGTTTTTGAGAAGATAAGTGTTTCACGTTGTGGTGGGGAAACAGAGAGGCTGGAGATGGACAAGAAGAGCAGTGAGCAAACATCAAGGAAAGGGTGGCTCCTGCCGGGGAAAGAAGACAGAAGAAATCCTTCAAAAGAGGCAAGTCAGTTCTTGGGAGGAAAAAACAAAAATCCAGAGAAATGAATGGATAAGATAAAAACAAAGACTGAAAAAAAACACGTTCAATATATACAGAGCCAAAGTCTTAGAAGGGAAAAAAATGAGAAGGATGTTTGTTTGGTTTTTCATATAGAATGACAGGAGTCTGAGGAGAAGGAAAAAGGCCTCAAGACTAAATAAAATCTCAAAAATACAGGGGTAACACAATGTAAAGGTGGACGTGTAATAAAAATAGCATAAAGCTCAAGACGCCTACAAACAGTGTATGGCACTCTGAATGAAAGAATGATTTAATTTGAGATGAGGAAATAAGATTATGGATCAAAAGTGACAACTGCATACAAATAAATATGGCAGAAATTCTGAAGAGAAGGATGATGCTGAAAATTGGTGTCAACTAAATCTCAAGGTTGGAAGGTTCAGGATTAGAAGAATAAGAAAACAATAAGAAACTCAATAAATGTCAAAAATATAGATCAAACATGCTTTTTAGACATAAGGTAACAACTGCCCTATTCAATCAGGAAAATAATAGCAAATGTGCACCCAGGACATGTTCTGCTGCTAATCCTAAAGCAGCTATTTAAAGCAAGACACATTTAAGGAAAAAAACATTTATTAGGGGGAAATAAACACAAAACAGATTACATACATTTTTCTACAGGTTAACTAACGCTATTCAATAGTACTTGTGAATAAAACGTAAGTGTAAGTAAAGATCAAATCCTTCCTCAAGAAATTATTTGTGAGAAGTTTGCCAGGAGACCTGCTGAGTATTAAGGTTCGACTTTCAGTCTTGTTCCTGCATGTTCCATGTTAAGTCTGGTTAACTCCAGGCATCAACGGGGATATGCTAAGAGTAATGGGCTCTATAATTTCTCAAAGACACAGGTTTCCTGCTTTTGCTACAGAAGTTTACCAACTGCTTCTACTGCTCTATTTCTATTATTATTGTGAAAGTTGATACTATACATAAAATATACAAGGCAGGCCTCCAATTTCCTTTGCTAATTCCTTCTACACTAGACTGCCATACTTAGAGGAATATGAGCTTTCATGACTTAGGGTAGGAAAATACTACCCTCAAGACTGAGCACAGGCCACCCAAATGCCTCTCCTCTATGCTCGTTTTCTATTTCTTACTCTAAATACCACTATTACAAAGCACTTTATTACCCTAGGTATGAGCCCCATGTATTAAATTAAATGGAGATACTAAGAAACTTGTTTTTACGACTTTTGTGTGGGCTACACCAAGTCTGGAAAAACAATATCTCAGAAAAAAAATGGGTCAGTTATAATAGATAAGATTTATTTACAAGAAAATTTGAGCTTGCATAATAGAGGATGAAAAAAATAGCATCTTTGCTAATCATGCTATGGTCATAACTGACATTGTTTTCTCTAAAAATCCCTGAACTACTGAGTAAATAAAATAAAAATAATCCAAGTCCTGTTAGAAACAAGAAAAATTCAAACTCTGGTAAGATATAAGAACTAGAAGCCTTACTCTCAAGATATCACGGAGGTAACATGTTAAAATATGATATAAAGAAAATGTTCATTGAAAGGATATAAAAATGGGGGGAAATGGAAATAGTTTAAGAAAATAAAAGGAAGCATAAATAGGAAAGAGAGTTTGAGAAAAATCTATACAAAGTGAAGTGGATAAGAAAATAAAGAGAAAATAAAAGTAGGACTCTTTGGGGCACCTGGGTGGCTCAGTGGGTTAAAGCCTCTGCCTTCGGCTCAGGTCATGATCCCAGGGTCCTGGGATAGAGCCCCACAATCGGGCTCTCTGCTCAGCAGGAAGCCTGCTTCCCCCTCTCCCTCCCCGCCTGCCTCTCTGCCTACTTGTGAACTCTCTCTCTCTGTCAAATAAATAAAAAATAAAATCTTAAAAAAAAAGTAGGACTCTTTATATATAGAATAGATGGTAATAATACAAAAAAAAAAAAAAGATTTTTAAGGTGGAACAAAAAGAAAAACTATTGAGATAATGGTATTCATTATGAAACTACCCCAAGAGCAAGAAAAAAATATTGTAGGACATATGCTGATAAATATTGAGAAACTTACCAAAAGGTAAAGAATAAACATATAAACATGTTTTTTTTTAAGATTTGTTTATTTGAGGGAGAGAGAACACATAAGCAAGGGGAGGGGCAGAGGAGAGGGGGAGAGAGAACCTCAAGCAGACTCCTCCCTGAGCATGGAGCCCAACACAGGGCTCAATCCCACAGCCCTAAGATCATGACTTGAGCTGAAATCAAGAGTCAGACACCCAAATGACTGAGTTACCCAGGTACCCCAAATAAACATGTTTAATCCTTTTATTCAAAAATATATGAAAAAGTTTTCAAATATGTGTCCTTGAGTCAAATGACCTCACTGACCTGTAATTGTAGTACTGTAACTGGTAAAAGGGGGGGGGACAGATAAGAGGAATAATGAGGTGACAAAATAATAAATAAGAAACAATAAGAAAAGCTAACTGATTTAGAGATCAGTAAAACAGTAATATTTTTAACAAAAATTATCAGTAATCAGCACAGGTCAAAAGGATGAGTTGTATTCATCATTTCACATGTTAGGGCTCGTTAGAACATTATGGTAGAAACATCCCCTTCCGCATATTCTCACCACCAACTGCAAACCCAGCTGTAGCAGCACCCAATTACTGTGCCTTCCCTCCTGTTATAATGAATTATAATCCTTATATTTATTCTGTGGTTTTCTCTGAGACCACCCTTTTTATAGTGTACTAGATCTGTCCTGTTTCACCTACGTTGGTCTGGAATAATCAGTTATTCTCTGTTACATCATCCAACAGACAAATACGCTGTAATACCTCCTGTCTTTAAAGAGTGTCCCTGTATTTCATGGCCATCCTGTCACTCTTCCCTTTACAACCTGCCTTTACCTCCTCTCCTCCCAATCTGTCTTCACCCACTCTAATAGGGTGTCTTTTTTCACCCGGTCCTGTCATACATACCGTATCCGACTGGAGTCAGCTTACCAAAATTAGGAGCGAGAAGGCAGGAGGACAGAATAAGGCAGTTACAAAGAAAGCATTTGTGTGATATTATTAAAAAGACAGATTTAAGAAGGAAAAATATTTATGGTCTTGGGCATAAGGAATATCTATAAAAGCAGAAGTCTATTGTCACAGTGCAAAGAAGGGGTGGCCAGAAGATGAAACACATTTAGAGTTAACAGGAGGAGAAACAGATGAAGAAAAGGCATCATGAAAACCTGAGAAACTGGAGCTCACAAGGAACTGGGCTGGCTTTGACAGAAAGAGGAAGAATAAATATATATTTATAGTATGTAAATAAATTTTACGTTTAAAAAACTGCAGGTCTAATGAGAACTTCCTCAAAAGAGTAAGTTTCCATAAACGTTTGGTATGAAGTTTTCTGACAACCATATTATACTGCTGATCCTATTAGTATGATGTGTTTTCAAAGTCTGCATGTGCCTAAGTCCAATGCTGTAGCATTATTAAACAAGATCTAGTTTCAGCCTCCAAATGTCCTTCAAATGTATTAACTGACTGTTTAAATTCAACAGCTAGGATCTCCTGATGGTAAAAAGTAAGGAAAGAAGGCATCACTCATCCAAAGCAACAGTTTTGGGGGGATGTGAACTAAGAGGAATTTGGGGTAGAGGCCAACAAGATTTAGAAGCTAAACTGCTAACCAAACCACTATCAACCCAAGAGGGTTCATCATGAAATGCATCAGAAAAGTCTTCCGAGGCAGTGAAAACCATGAAACTGGCAACAATTCATTTTTAAGGAACCATGAGGCAAGCTGCAAGGGAAATCATTTGAACTTTGGCATCAGGAGGGAAGCAAAAAAAGTACAGTCAGATCTGAATTTACCCCAGTATTACTCTGTGTTCTCTTCCTCGTTCATGCGGGCAAGACAGGGCAAAGGCTGGGCCCATGTCATTGTCACCCCTCTCTAAGCACAGAATCAGCCACTGAAGGGGAGCACCCAGCTTCTGGGGCTCCTGCGTGCTGACTAGAAACAGTGACCAAGCCCTACACCTGCAGGCCTTCCCGTAACATATCTACTGGCAAAGAACTAATACTCTCTCCTCTCGGTGTTTAGTTCTGAACATTTTGCAAAATCTTGGCCATGTCTGCATACATACACAGCAGAACTGAACTAACCAAGTGTTTGGATCTTTCTTGACTTAAGCGTATCATCGCAGTTTTATATGCATCTGGAAATTCTGGTTTTGCAGACTGTTCCTGGGATGATCAAATATGTCAATATGTCCATCTGGATGTTGGAATCTTCTGCAGAGACTACCTGCATAAATATAATTGAATTCTTCCAAATTTCCAAGTGGGTAATAAAATTACACCCATCCCCTTTCCATTTCAAAGAAATAAATTTTTTTTAAAGATTTTATTTATTTATTTTAGAGAGAGAGAGAGAGAGCATGAGAGGAGAGAAGGTCAGAAGGAGAAGCAGACTCCCCACAGAGCCGAGAGCCCGATGCGGGACTCGATCCCGGAACTCCAGGATCATGACCTGAGCCGAAGGCAGTTGCTTAACCAACTGAGCCACTCAGGTGCCCCAGAAATACACTTTTTTAATGGAGTAACTCCTCAGGAAGATAGAGAGGGTAAGTAAAGAAAAAAAAATTTAAACTAGTGTATTTTGATTTTCTACTAACAAGGGCTGGGCTCTTGTGAGTATGAGCGAAAAATGGTATGAGTAGTAATTACGTGTGTGTTTTAGTTATCCACACTATTCCTATCCCTTGATAATGTTTCGTTAGCAATTTACTGAAAAAAATGAAGGATCTAAGAAAAGAAGTTGATTCTAACTTCTGAGAATGCTTGTCCTTTGATCTACTGACTTGCCCACTCACTGAAATAAAATATAACCAACCCCTCCCCAAAAGATCTAATATCAGAATGGGGACAAGATTTCATGCCAAGCCTGATACCTGTGTGCTGTTTCCACAAAGCATCCTAAAAACAGCACAGCCCACATTCCCATGAGACCAAGACAAGGCACTCCATAACTAAAGGCTATGCCCCATGTGATGAATTTGGCATCCCTTTCAAATTAAGGTTCCTCCAAGACTTCAAAACCTCACAGAACACAGCCCAGAGAGCGTAAGTGACAGGAAAATAGTACAGCACTTCTATGACCAAAATAAACATTTGCTGGATGAAAGCCTCGTGTTTTATTCCTCAGATCACACACCGGCAGGGCCTTTGTCAACTGCTTGGAACTGGCTTGACCATTCCCTCTCAAAAGCTGTTCATTTCCAGAGATGTCTTCCGCTTAAGCCGAAACCAAATCCCATGTAAAAGGGTAATACCTGTCTGTACTTTTGCTCAGTTTGTCAAAAAGAGACTTTTTCTTTCCTAACCCATAAAAATGATAGGAACATAGGGCAGTAGTTTCATGCAATGCTGATCTTCAGACTCACGTATGAGGCTTGTCAAAACTATGGGTTTCTGGTACCCAGACTTACTTAATCATCATCTCTGGGGGACGGATAAGCCTTGGAATCACATATTTATCCCCTGCCCCTAGGTGATGCTGATGATTTGCCAAGTTTGGGGAAGCCCAGTCAAATGGAAAGCATGTGGAACCTCGGTGGAGAAAGGCTTCATTTCATCTTTTCCTCCATAGGTGTGGCCTCCCTAGGTCTCTATTCTCTGGCTTGTGAAATGGTGATAAGGCTGAGTGCCTCCTTTCTCCTTCATCTCTCTAGGAGGTTGTATAAGCCAAAGAGATACTGACCTTAATTTTCTGATCTGTGGATCGGAGAGGACTGAGGCATGCCCTTCTCATATTTATGGAGGGCTGGGGGGTAATGCCTCATTTGCCTGCATACAGTGGCCAGCTTGTGTGCTGACCCTCTATTCCCATGTTTCTGGAGTGGCAGAGCCAGTGGCAGGAAACGAACAAGGATGAATCAATCTGTCAAATGTGTGGACCAGCTGATGACACATTCTTGCTGGGCCTCATCACTCTTGACACCCAGTCTCCCTCCTAAGACAATATGAATTCCTAAGTCAGCAGTATGGTGTTGTCAGTCACCTAGAGTGGTCAGGGAGGGGCTTGGCCTCTTCAGAAAGTACTCGGAAAATGGAGACCATCAGGACAGTCTTTTTTTTTTTTTCCTGCATTTTGAAGATATGGTTTGTTATTCTAGAAAGCAAAACTTAGTCAAATGAAAATAAATTGTAATAAATATTTTCTTTTAGGAGTCTTTGTGGAAGATGAATGTGTTGTTTAAAGATGAAAGAGAGCCCTCACCTCGTTCAAATCCAGAAGCTTTACACTTCAGAAAGCTCATAGGAAAATATGTGAATATTCAATGACAATGGGGTGTGGTATTTTAATGCTCACCTGCTTCTACCATAGCACCAGCCAGAGGGCGGAGCCCATAGTAAGCACTCAATAAATACAAGTTGTCTAATTGATCCTTACATGTGTCCGCAGGGGTCTTAAGATTTCTTCTAAGGAAGAAAAAAGCCAAATGGACCTTGTTAATCATGCCTCTGTATGCTGGAAACTGGACAAGGCTGTTTAAATACAATGCAATCAGATGTCACCAGACCCTTGCATTTTCTTGGGCTCTTGGACAAGACCCAGAGGGCCATACTGCTGCTATGGATACATTCTCTAATGGAGTATTTATACCTCAGAGACTCTTGCCAGCTAGGAGAATATTTACGCGGCAGTAAAAAACTTTAACAGAAAGCTGTTTGGTTCTAATAGTTTCAGGTATTTCTACACATCTCTGCTCCCCATGTGTCATGTTGAATTATACTGTGTCCAGAGTGTGACAGCAGAGGCCCGGAATGGGACTTACATAATGGAATGGCCTCAGAGGGGGAGTGGAGGAGATGGCAAGAGACTGGGGGAGGCGGGGGGAGGAAGGGACTTTAAAAAGAAATTATTTCTTTTGCGTTTGGTTGTTTGATTTCCAGATTCAGAAGAAAACGAAGAATGTAGACAATTGTATGTGGCCTCACCTGCCTTTTTCAGGTGAGATACTCTGAGTCAGGACTGGAGCACTTAGAGTGGGTCGTGGGTCGTGAGTCAGACACAAATCCCAGCTTCACCATGAACTAGCTCTGAGATCCTGAAAAGCTACTTAGGCTCTCTCTGACTCAGTTTCCTTATCTGGAAAATGGGAATGGTAATAATAGTACTACTTCATGAAAATTAATATAAAAATGAAATGAATATTCTTCAGTACTTGAAATAAATGCCTCCCACACAGTCAATGCTGCACGAGTGAGATATCTGTGTGAATTTATATTCATAGATTTGTATATTTTTTAAATCAAGCAGTCACTGAATACCTAAAATTGAATGCTGCAGCTAGAATCTGACTTGGGTAGGTGTTATTCAAACCATACGTGAATATTTCTTTCTAAGCTTTCAGAGAATAAGTTCTTTCTAAAGTTTGTTCTAGGCTACGTAATTCTCTAGAGGGAAAATGGCAAAACTATGCAAGTGTTACTAATCGATACTTTAGAATATTAATGTGCTGGTCTCTCTAAAGAGCACTTCATAAGGATCCTCTAATTTCAGCCTCGCAGCAATAATGTGAGGTTGGAATAGTATCCTCAACTCACAAATAAGGAACCTGAAAACAAGAGATATTAAGTAATCTGTCCAAGATCACACAGCTGGGACATGATAAAGCTGGGACTGCACCAAGTCTATTGAACTCTAGACGCTTACCCTTTCACCTCTCCTTATTAGCTCTTCAGTTCTGTGTATTAAAATTACCAGAGTTGCTGGTTGAGACTAGTGGTGCTGGGTAGTTCAGCTCTTCGCTCCTAGAGGGCCAGGCACAAAGCCATGGGCAACAAACTAAAGGAAAAATCTCCTCCCGCTTGATAGACAAACATTTCTCCCGAGAAGCTAAGCCTAGGACACAAGGTAGACCTAACATGGTTTAAGCACTCTGTGCCCAGACACTTTAGAACACTCACTGTGCTGGTGACTGTGACCGTCTAATTTACAAGGATTGTCTAATTTTCACTCACAACAATGTTATGATGTTGCAACAAGTACCTCCAGACCATAACAGATAATAATAATAACAGGTAATAGGGTTATTGTTATTGCCACGTTACATAAGGGGAAACTGAGACACATAACTGCTTAGAAATGTATCCAAATAATGGTAGGGCCAGAGTTTGAATCCAGCAGTAGGACTCCAGAGTCCACACTCTGGAAGTAATGGCCAAACCCCAAAGCCAGCAGTCTTGATTGAAAATACCATGGAAGTCGTAAGTTTAAATAAGCAGGGAAATGGTGAAAAAGAGGGCAAAAATTGAAGAAGGAAGAATCCTCTGGTAATTCATAAATGGGATATTCAGTTCCTCGTACCTAATATTTGTACTTCTGGCTTAGGTGGCAAAGAGGACAATACAAAGCTTTCACAGAATACAAGAGAAAAGTCTAAGTTTGTCTTGCTGGAGTTCATAAACTTTGAACTTGTCATTCAACCTGAGTCTAAGAAACAGCCAGGAAAGAATAAAAGCCCTATTGCTAGCTGCTATTGTGATAATGTTTTCAGATTGATGAAGCACTTAGCACTGCACACGATCTCAAGCGAAAACAGAGCTACGTTTAAGAAATGTCTGTTGCCAAAAGCTCTCTGGGTGAATCTCTCTCATTTATACTTTGACCTCTGCAGTCTCCCTCCTCCTTCCTCCTTTCCCTACCTGCAGAAAGTCGCCTAGATTCCTTAAAATGACTTGCATTTCATCAATACAGAAGCTTGAGTTTCAAGTTTCCAAGCTCAGTGTGCAAAGGCACTTACCCCTTCCACTCAGCTGGCCTCGGAAACAATCACCATCTTGATCCTCAAAAGAATTTTTTTTCCTTCTTGTGGGCCTCAACAAAGGCAGGGGCTGCTTAAGCAGTAACATAAGAGCATTTAGGAAAACAACTCTACCAACTAGAGAACATCTTGTTTAGTACTTAACGCTACATGATGAAGACAAACTTCATCCCGGAGTTTGCTGGGTCTACTTTCTCCCCCATTTCCATCTGTTATTCGGCTGTGATACTGACAGCAACTCAGATGGCTAAGTGCTTATGCAGGGCTCCAAGATTAGCGTCCGTCTGTTAGCCCACGAGTTTTGATCAGTCACTCACAGGCTCCATTTCTTTGATGCCTACAAAAGAGTTTCATAGGTTGGTCATAGTTACCATGCAAAGCAGAGCTTCACTTTTTCCAAAAAAGAAAGCAAATTACCCTATCTTCTTTCTTCCAGTGGCATCTGGCATGTTCTCCAGCACTAAATCACTATGACCCCTCACCAAAGTACAGTATCTAAATTAAATTTCTTTTATGTACTATTTATTAATATTTAATTATTTATGGATTTTGATCTATAAACTCATTTACAGATCATTGGGTAAGACACTCGCATACACAGGGAACGGAAGACTAAACACCCAGAATGTTCACTGGGTGTTCAGTGTGGTTATTTTTAGATGGTGGGTTTACGAGTGGTTTCTCAAAATTCATCTTGCATAATAGTATTTTCTAGATTTTCTATAATGGTTACCTATCTCTTATCAAACAAACTAAAAGACTTTTTCAAATGTAAATTAAATACCTAGTCTCTCACATCTATGAAAGATGCAAATATGAACAGAGAAGTTCAGACATTTCCCTAGATAAATTCATGACCTCGATAAATTAGAAAGCCAGATCAAAACTAATGTAGTCTTAATTGAATCCAATCATTTCCTATTGCTTTCCTCTAGGGACCTGTATCTTTGAGAAGTTCATCTACCTGTCTTGTCCAAGATGGTAGCCACTAGCCACAGGCAGAATTTAGCATTAAGTTTATTTACTTAAACATAAGTAAAATTCAAGCTTCTGTTCCTCAGTGGCACCAGCTATATTTCAGATTCTCAGAAGCCTAATGTGGCTAATGGCACAGAAACAGAGAAACAGGAAATGCCCTCGATGCACAAAGATGTACTAGACTGCACTGGCCTAGAAGCTTTGGCTGCTAACTGAACACAATGTCACCATCAACTATGAGCAAACCTCCAGAGGGAAGGCCTCCCACAAATTTCTACGAAATAGGAGAGCAGGACTCAACTTATACCTGTTTTTCCCCCAAGCTGCGTCTGGTTCATAGAGAGTGACAAGGAGTGTCCTTGTGAATAATACACGGTTGGACCAAAGACCCCAATCTGAATAGTCTCTGGGCAATCATAAAACCTGAGTAGAAAATAGAGGAGCCACGGAAGTTTGGGGGCAAGCCCAGGCCTTCAGCCAATACCAGATTACAAATGGCTTTCTGAACAACTTAGCCACTTGTTTCAAGGGGTGCCCAATGGTGGAAGCCTATCGCTGCCTCATTTAGCAAAATGCAAACACGCTTTACACATGAAGAATAGTACACAGCACTGGCAGTGGGCATTAGCATAGGTCACTTAAACATCTTTAGTCACCGCTACACCACAGAGATGAGACCAGTATAACTCTCTATGCTTAGAGGAGACCATATTTTTAGTTTAGTAATACAAGCCCAGCTTATTTGATATTGTGCATCCTTGATTTGTCATTTAGATTTTTGCGACACAAAGTGTGATTGTTGGACGAACATCAGCATCACCTGGAAACTTCTTACAAAGGCAGAATCTCATCCCCCACTCCAGATCTAAATGAGTCAGAAACTCATTTTAACAAGATCCCCAGGGGATTCATGTGCACACTGACTGAAGATTGGGGCCCACTGATTTCTCTGCCTCTCACCTCTACTTTTGATTTCTAGAATGTAGAAGCAACCATGATCTCTCAGCCAAATTTTATGCAGTACTCTGGAAATGGAAAACAGGGTGGTATTTAATAAACACTTATTAACTGGAAATCTGTAACCTGGCTTTCAAAATTAGGAAGCCAATGTACCTCCTATGTGCTGTCAAAATATACATAAGAAATAATGTGAGCGTTTTAGTGTTTCCTTTTGTTTTAAAATGCAAAAAGTAGAGAATATCATATAGTAATACTAATAAGCAAATAATATACCATGCAAGATTCCTTTGTTCTTTACATTGCTTTCTATAAGGGCAATCATTTTTAAAAGCTTTTATTTGATAGCTTGAATAGAATCATGCCCTAATTATAGTCTTCCTTTTTATTTGCCACTGAGAGGAAATGCACCAGATGAAGCTGTTTGAGACTCTATGGTTTGTTCAGTTGTATTAAATGCTTCTAACTGCTGACTTTTATAGTTCTTAACAAGTCAAGACCAGACTGAATGTCTTTGAGGATAATTGTTTTTATTCATTTCCCTTCTGCATTGCTAAAATGGAGGCAGTATGTAAATTAAGGAAAGAGATGCGGATTCAGAACTGCCCCAGACCTCTGCTAATTCTAAGTGGCAAAACCAAATCTCCCCTGTTTAGGTTACTGCAGGTCTCTGTGATCAGTTGGTGCTCTTTCTTGATTCTATCAGGCAGTCTTTATGCCATTAAGTTAACCAGACTCGCAGATAGGATCCATTCCCCAAAAAATCCATGCCAATCTATGTCAATGCTCCTAACATTATGGTCCTATCCACAGAGTCGGCAATACGATGTGTAGAGTTGTATCACAGAAACTACTGTAGGCTAGGGGCTCAGACTTTCTGGGTGTTAGTCTCAATTCTACCATTTATTTGCTGTGTGACCTTGGGATAAAAAAATCAAGCCATGGTTCTCAAATGAAGGCGATTTTGTAAACCCTGTGGGGACATCTGGCAATGTCTGGAGACATCTTCACTATCATGATTTGGGGGTGCTACTGACATCTAGAACAGAGGCCAGGAATGCTAGGAAATACTTTATAACATGCAGGACAGCCCCCACAACAAAAATTTATTGGACTTAAAACATCAATAGTACAAGGCAGAGAAAGGCTGGACCTAAAGAACTCATCATCATTGCCACCATTTCGGCACTGATCTGCTTGTGCAAAAAGCACAGCCTCTGAAAACGCCAGAGACTTTGAATGACGGAATCCTCAAATCAATAAACAAGGATCTCGAGTTCTTCATGCTCAGCGCTGTTTTAGGTTCTACAAAAAACACAAAAGTGTAAAATGGCCTTTTACTTATTCTCTGGGAAGCTAGAAATTAGAATAAACCATCGAGGACTAATAGGATAATTCCTCATTGATCCATTCCAGTAATTTTTTGCTGCCTCTCTCCATGGTGCCCAGTCTAATTACGGGATGACTCCCTATTCCCCTGGGATGCCACTTTTCATTCTCTGTTCACTTCCTTGTTCTGAAGGAACAGCAATTTGCCACTGAATGGTTATTAGCCTTTTTCCCTTTAAGAGACTAAGAAGGAAAAAAAGCCCACAGGATAATTTTAAAAGTTGTTGCTCTAGTTTTTCTCCAACTTTAGAAATCTCTGTTGGCTTTTAATTAAGAACTTGCATTTAGACTGTGAGATGAACCAGATTTGAAGGATTGTGTTTTTTTTCTCTTTTAATGAAATGGCACTCATTTCCCTAGGAGGGGTTTTCCCCAGATTCTCATTGTTCTACTAAAGATGATTTACATGGGCATCTGTGGAGGTAGCTGAATCTCTGATTGGAGAGGGAGGCCAGGGTAGACACACTGTGCCTTCCCTCTGAGAAACTAGGAAATAAACACCCTCAGGACACCGAGCTGAAAGCCTCACCAACTTCACTGTGGAATGGCTTGCAGGTGGGGTAAGTCAGAGTCCCAAAGAGTGGCAGCAGGGGCTATGTGACATAAGTCCCAGAAATATGCCGTGAATGTGACTGAATCAGTCAGTTGTCTCAGACACCTGCGATGCACATTTCACTACACTCTTCCTTATTCAGCCTTAGAATCACGCATATTCAGAAGGACTCAGTGATAAAACAGACCCACACACCCAAATCTTGGACACCCACGTTTTGAGGTTCCTAAATCCTATTTTCTTTTCCTGAGCTGTTTAGCTAAGCAGGAGGGTCAACTGATCATTCTCTTCCTAGCCTTTAATATAGTATGGACAGTATATTTGCAAATTCTCAAAATATATACCCCCCAAAGTTATTGATTACAAAAGAGAAAGACTGAATAAACCTAGCAGACATTACTTTAACCAAATAATCTGGGTCAACATCACCAGTAATAAGACATAGCAACATCTTGTGCCACTCCTATGATGAACACAAAAGGATACTACATCATTTCTGTGGTATTCTTGACCAAAAATATTTAATCTCACTGTAAGTATGAGTAAACCCTCAAACAAACTAAAATTGAGGGACATTTTACAAACTGAGTAACCAGTACTCTTCAAAAGTGATACGATCGGGGCACCTCAGTGGTTCTGTGGGTTAAAGCCTCTGCCTTCAGCTCAGGTCATGATCTCGGGGTCCTGGGATCAAGCCCCGCATCGGACTCTTTGCTCAGCAGGGAGCCTGCTTCCCCCTCTCCCTCTGCCTGCCTCTCTGCCTACTTGTGATCTCTCTCCCTCTGTTGAATAAATAAATAAAATCTTAAAAAAAAAAAAGTGTTGGGCCCCTGGGTGGCACAGTTGGTTGAGTGACTGCCATCGGCTCAGGTCATGGTCCCGGAGCCCCGGGATCGAGTCCCACATCGGGCTCCCAGCTTCATGGGGAGTCCGCTTCTCACTCTGACCTGCTCTCTCTCACTCTCTCTCTTTCCTAATAAATAAATAAATAAAATCTTTAAAAAAAAAAAAAAAAGTGTTACGATCATGAAAGACAATACACAAACCATCACAGATTAAAGGAGACCAGGGAGACATGACATCTCAAACACAACATGGGATCCTGAATGGATCTTGGACCAGGAGAGGACATGAGTGGGAAAGTAGTGAAATACAAACAAGGTCTGTGTTTAAGTTAAGAGTTGTATCAGTGTTAATTTCCTAGTTCACTTAACTGTTCTGCTGTTATATGATGACAATAGTCATGTTAAAAGAAGTGGCATGAGGGTCTACAGGGAATCCATGTAGTGGTTTTTGTAGGTTTTCTTTAAGTATAAAATTATTTCAAAATAAAAGGTATGAAATATATAAAAAACTGCCTACAAATGATCTTGGATCAATATAGGCAGTGGAAAGACATAAGCTGATCATCAGACTTCCTTGTAGTCAATCCCTCTCCCACCCTGAACCCTGGCAACCACTCATCTATTTTCTGTTCCTATACTTTTGCCTTTTCTACAATGTTACACAAACGAAATTATACCATGTGGACCGTTCTGCGTCTGACTTCTTTTACTTAGCATACAGCCTTTAAGATGTATAAAGGTTGTTGCATTTATTAGTTGCTCATTCCTTTAAAGTGCTGAGTAGTATTCCATTTTAGAGATTTATCACAACTTGTTTATCTATTCACTAGCTGACGAAAAACAGAGATGTTTCCAGTTTGGGGTTACTATGAATGACCTTATCAACATTTACATACATTACCTATTTGTGAACTATGTGCATGTTTTCATTTCTCCTGCCTCAATACCTACGAGTAAGATTGCCAGAGCTTAGGACAAGCGTTATGTTTACATCTATTAAAAAACTAATTAAAAACACCCCCTCCTTCCCCCCACACACCCCTACTAAATGACTGAGGTTCTCATTCCCAATAGAAATATAAATTACAAATGACAGTTTATTTATATCATTGTCCAGGGACATGTGTCTGTGTATTTGTGTATGTATGCGTATGTTAGGAAGCACCCAGCCATGTACTTGAGCCAGCTTAATCAAGCTTTCAGCAGCCATTGTGTGTGTCTTTTCTCAGCTGCTCATCAGCGGTATCTCACAGGTAGCCTGAAAATATTTACACCACAGAAATCAACCACCACTAAAAATCAAGGCGGTGGCTTCTGCTGCTGCTGCTGCTTCTCCTTCTTTTTCTTCTTTTAAGGAAAGCTGGTTAACTATTTACCAACATACTACTTGATAAACCTATACATGTATCCCTGAAAAAAATGTATCTTTAGTAATTTCATGTCAAGTTTTTGAATGTTTACAGGGTAGAGATGGTGTCTCCCATTTTTTACTGTTGATAATTTAAGAGTTTTTTGTTTTAATAGACACTGAAATTGGTTCCGTTTTCTTTCTTTAAATGTGAAAAGAAAAGAATCAAGACATCTTTCTATTACTGATACTTAGTACATAATTAATAAGATGAAAGAGAAAAATATGTATTAGTCTATTCAAATTTGCCAAGCGGTACTTTAGCATGATGTGAGCAGAAGACCGAGGTCTGATTTCTGCAGTTTGCTGTGTGATGAGACACTGAGAATATGACAACCGTATCTCATATTCTATGTCCAGACCTAAACAGCTAAAAAAAATTTTTAATGTTTCTTTATGAATTTAAGAGGCCTCATGCTGTAAGAATGCAGTACATATACAATACCACATGACAAGAGCCCAGAAGTTTCAGACCTAACTTCATGAAGTATATATAATATTTACAAGTCCTATATATATTATTGCCAATTACTTTTGCTTTTACAAAATCCTTCTGAAACGAATGGGTTCTCCCGTGATTGACTTCAGTCGGATTTTTCATGGTTAAAAGGGGGCTCTTTAACATGGTGACCAAAAGCATTGCTGGTGTATTATATGTGATAATCAGATAGCTCCCCTAGCTCTCATATACCCACCTTATAAAATGGAATACAAGTCTTACTAAATCTTTATTAAAAGAGACCAAAGGTCATTTAGCAAAATACAAGTGAAAGTTTTAAAACTGATAATATAAAGTGGTTTGGTTTTATATACTGGGACTGTATATATAGGCAGCATTCTTTTCTTTTAAACAACTTTATTAAGATGTAATTCACATACTTCATCCATTTAAGTGTCAAATTCAATGGTGTTTAGTATAGTCACAAAGTCATACACTCATCACCGCAAAGATCTTGGAACATTTTCATTACCCCCAAAAGAACCCTGTACCCCTTAGCTATCACCCTCCAGACCCATCAATACTACTCCCAGATGTAAGCCACCACTGATCTCTTTTACACTATAAACTTGCCTGGTCTGGACATTTCACATAAACGGAATCATACAACATGTGGTGCATTTGCGCCTGGCTTCTTTCACTTCGTGTAGGATTTGCAAAGTTCATCCACGCTGTAGCCTGTATCAGGGCTACGTTTCCTTATATTGCCAAATAGTGTTCCATTATATAGATAGGCCACATTTGGTTCATGCATTCGTTTATCAATCAATGAACTTTATGATGTTTCCCCTTTTTGGCTATTATGAATAATACTGCCACAAACATTCGTGTACAAGTTTTTGCATGGACATATACCTAGGAGCAGAATTGCTACATCATATGATAACCATGTTTCACCATCGGAGGAACTGACAGATTGTTTACTAAAGCAGCTACACCATTTTATATTCCCACCTCAGGCAACATTCACAATCAACCCAAATTCCCAAGAAAATGTATACCATGGAATCCTACTTAAATACAAATAATTCAGTCAATTAATATTTTCTTTCCTTTATTCTACTCATTCATATGTAAGTTGCTAGGCAAGTTAGTTACCACCAGCATGACTATTCTTTTTTTTTTTTAATGTGTTTTTTAAAGATTTTTATTTATTTATTTGACAGAGAGGAGAGAGAGAGATCACAAGCAGGCAGAGAGGCAGGCAGAGAAAGAGGGGGAAGCAGGCTCCCCGCCGAGCAGAGAGCCCGATGCGGGGCTCGATCCCAGGACCCTGAGATCATGACCTAGGCCGAAGGCAGAGGCTTTAACCCACTGAGCCACCCAGGCACCCCCAGGATGACTATTCTAACGCTTTTGGTTTGCTGATCTTTGAAATGCTCAACATGTTTAAAGAAGTTCTTAAGTTTCAGTTAAGGACAAATTCTTTGGTGGTAATTAACATCATAAGGTTAGATGTTACTAAGACAAACTCGTAAGAATGGCTACAGCCAGGCCAAGGGTCCTATTTAGTGGATTCCTTCCTCAATATCTACCTTTAGAGGAAAAAAGGAGTTAGTGTCAATTGTTTACAAGACCACAGTCAACTAAATCTTCATAACATTAGGCTCTTCGGCATCTATTTTCAGTTACTGAATTTGACAAGGTCATATTCCAAGACGTGGACCAACAAACACAAACTCACATAACACAGAAGAATTCCTTTAATATACCAATAGTCTCAACTTCTGTTTTGGAAGAAGTCACACCGACAGTAATGAGTATGTGTTTCAGTGAAGCGGCAGCATCTTACACCATCTTGGGGGCCCGTTCAGTTATTCACCTTCCCCACATATACTTACCACCAGCAGTAATTAGTCATGGGCAAAATTTATGACAGAGTTACCAAAAAAAAAAAAAAATCCGAAAGAGTCTATAGGAAAAGATAATTGGCTTTTATTTTCCCTTGGAAAAACCAGGTTTATCTCTTAATATTTGCCTTCTTCAAATATCTCAGAGCCAGGGGTACCTGGGTGGCTCAGTAGGGGGGTATCTGACTCTTGACTGTCACTCAAGTCATGATCTAGGGGTCGAGGGATGGGCTCCAAGCTTGGCAGGGAGCCTCTTGGGATTCTCTCTCCCTCTCCCTTTGCCCCACCCCCTGCTTGTACTCGTTCTCTCCCTCTGTCTCTTTAAAATAAGTCTTAAAAAAAAACTCTCAGAGCCAAAGTGGATGATTGGCTTAGAGAACAGTAGAGTTGCTAAACTATCATATCCTCATGGACCCCACAGAATTGTGTTTCCATCTGCCTTAACTTCCCTACTAGATCGAAACTCCTTGAGTACAGCACTCTGTTTTCTCTTCTTGTAACATCCCTATAATGACTTGCATCCAATGAAAGCTTCATAAATGTTTCTTTTTTTTTAATTTTTTTTTATTTATTTGACAGAGAGAAAGAGAGAGATCACAAGTAGGCAGAGAGGCAGGCAGAGAGAGAGGGGGAAGCAGGCTCCCTCTCTCATCAGAGAACCCGATGTGGGGCTCGATCCCAGGACCCCGAGACCATGGCCCGAGCCGAAGGCAGAGGCTTTAACCCACTGAGCCACCCAGGCGCCCCCATAAATGTTTTCTAACGAAAGAATAAAATCAAGAGGAATATGACAATATCAAAAAAAAACACAAGTCCTTTTTTCATTTGCACCAGGGGCAATGCTGCCACCTAAATGGGAGGTATCATTAGTAAAGTGCATTGATTCTGCTGCTGTCAGAAACGTTCCTAGGATCTATGAAGTTACACCACATTCAAAGAGCAGCACACTAGCCCCCCACACCATTGCCACAGTATAGTGCCTGAACAGGAAACGAGGGACATCTGCTGCCACTGAATTGACAGAGAGATGAACTTGGGGGGTATCGATGCGAAATCTCCATTTAACACTTATTCAACTTCTTAACACCAACATAGTTAACGTATCAAAATTTCGGAGAATGTTTCAGTGACAAGGAATGTTAGAAAGCAAAACAAAACAATTTTTCCCATCCAGAAACCTATCTCTTACAGGAACTGGGTGAAGAGAGGCCATAGAGTACTTTTCTTAAAGTCTTAGCTTGACATTCAGTGCCACTTTAGTTTCTCTCTAATCCAACAAAATCTTTCAAAAGGGCTATAAGGAACCAAACCCAATACTGATCTTCTTAATTAATTTCAGAAGCATTCTCCATACTTGTCTCCAATTAACTTTTTTTTAAAAAAAAAGATTTATTTATTGAGAGAGAGAATGGGAGAGGATGTGGGGGCGGGGGGACAGAGGGAGAGGGAAAAAGAGAATCTCAAGCAGACCCCCACCAAGCACAGAGTCTGATCCCACAACCCCTGAGATGAGGACCTGAGCCAAAATCAAGAGTCAGACGCTTAACCAACTGAGCCACCCAGGTGCCCCTCCAATAACTTTTTTTTAAAGATTTTATTCATTTATTTGACAGAGAGACAGAGCACAAGCAGGGGGAGCAGCAGAGGGAGAGGGAGCAGGGAGCCTGATGTGTGGCTAGATCCCAGGATCCAGGGATCGCGATCTGAGCTGAAAGCAGACACAACCAACTGAGCCACCCAGGT
>CM052802.1:107602218-107685560 GCA_028533885.1 Nasua narica | reverse complement strand
TTTGGAGCGAGTAGACCTTTGGAGGAGCCTAGCCCATCCTGCTCAGGAGCTGTCCCAAGACCTGAGTTTAACTTGCAGAAGTCTCTGCTTGCCAAACCTTCCTTCAGTCTCCAACCTCCTTCCTCCTTCCCTCCTGGGCTTCCTGTCCTTTCTCTGGCCCAAGATTAACAGGCACCAGTGTTCCAAGGTCAATCTTTAGTACGGACCATCCTCCTCTTAGCCACAGCATTACCAAGTATTCTAGCTTGACATTCTCAGGGTGCTAATGTTACTGTCATTCTCCAAAACTGATCTCTAATGGTCTTCTGTCCAGAGTTTTGCTCTTTGGGCCCTTGGAAGCCAGGATACTGAGCAGATAGGGATGAAATAGCTACTTCCATCTCCAATTCAAAGACTTTACAGGATATTGGATGAAACACCCTTTGAGGGGTGGGAGAAGGTGCTAGAGAGACAGGCAGAGAGGAGATCCCAGTCTGTTAACCTTCGGCAGATATAAATTTTCAAGGTAGATAAACATTACTGGGATAAAGAGTACACTATATATGTTATCAGGGGAATCACCAGTACTAACACTGATTAAAGAACCCGCAGAGTGAAAATAGTGAGAAGAGAAAAAGTGTAAAATTATGCTCTCTTTTGAAAAGTATTAATAATTGCATGCACTTTTAAAATACCTCCTTCTTTATACCCAGTCACATTAAGATTAAGAAATAATATCTAGGGGCACCTGGGTGGCTCAGTGGGTTAAGCCGCTGACTTCAGCTCCGGTCATGATCCCAGCGTCCTGGGATCGAGCCCCGCATCGGGCTCTCTGCTCGGGAGGGACCCTGCTTCCCCCTCTCTCTGCCTACTTGTGATCTCTCTCTCTGTCAAATAAATAAATAAAATCTTTAAAAAAAATAAATAATATCTAAATCCTTGTATGTTTCAGATTAATGCATATAAATATTGCAATATATATCTTGCTCCCACAACACATTCATCTGTCATGCTTATCTGCTCACAACTTTAAAAAGCATCAAGAAAGATCATATATAACTAGGTATACATTTCATGAGCCATTAATAATTGAGATGACTAATACCTTGATTATATAAGTTAAGTATTTATTTGGATTTATCTATTAAAACTATATATTCACTGATTTTCTCTGCATATATTCTTAAAATATGAAACAGGAATATAAATGAAACAGAATACAAATAAATAGAACTGTCTTTAAATGCACTACATCACAAAAAGAGAACAGACCCAAAAATCTGTTGAGCTGTTATTGCAGATCTATTTTAATATATTCAGTGGTACTTATATTTGGCACTGGAATGTTCTTCCGTCATGATTTGAATGAAGGAAAGAAAACTCACCTTGAACACAGATTAAATTATAAATGTGAAGAGACCATTCGCAGAGTTACAAGTACTCTGCTGATAATTTCTTATCTAAAACTACCAGCTTTTTTCATCACTCTACCTTCTTCTTGCAAATCAATTTCTTAAATGACCAGAAGACCATGAATCATGATCACCATATAAACAGACAGAAAATAAGGGGTTCTTTTTGCGAGGGAACTGGAGAGTGGGGAGTGTTATTCTTTAAGCAAAGAAAAAAAGGAAAAGAAACTCCCCAAATCTTGCTTTTTATTGCTATTGTACATAAAGTAATGCACAAGGGATATTTTGGTCCTGAATGATCCATTCATTGGCCACACTGCTTTATTCATCTTTCTTTCTTTACCTTGGTATGTATGTCTTTCTCTGCCCCCTCCTCCATCCCGCATGAATTCTCCAGCAGCTCATACATATGGCCGGGTGAGGCAGTGCCTTCATTTCCAATACTTTCCCAACCAGAGGACATGTTTCATTTTTTAACTGGAGCGTGGCTAATGATGCAGATGAAATCTGGGCCTCATAACATTTGATCTGGCCTCAGACGAGCGGAGCAAGGTGGCATCAGCCTCCATCCTCCTGCAGTCTGTAGCCAAGGAGCCGCACCAGTATACAAGGGACATGCATGTCACATGTATCAAAGTGGAAGCTCAATCTGTAAGGCAGTAAGACTCTCTCACATCCCAGCATGGGTGCTGGCCCTGAGCTGCAGTTCCAGTAATTGACATAGTTGCCCAATGCTACAAAACAAACTCAGAAACTATTCTCATTAGACATCCCCCTGCTTTGCGACTCTGTTATTGTAAAACCCAAACACTGAGCCCCATACCAGCGTGGCTCTGTTTTTAATTAGTTCTGATGGCATTGGGCTGTAAGCCAAAGAAAAAATGAACTTCCTGTGACTGAGGCTTGCTGCTCAGTATGTTGCTTCCTTCTTAAAGAGATTGTTTTCACAACATTTTATGAAAAGGACTACTGACAGAAATAATATAAGTTTTTACTGCTTTTGATATTTTTTTCAGGCTTATAAAAAGCAGCCAAAAGTCAGAGAATTTGTAAAGTTACAATGCCATTATTTGGTCTTTCGTGTGACCCAGTTGACTTGTCTTTTGATTAAAGACATCCTACCCGATTAATTTTTTTTAATGGAGAAAACACAGGCTTCTGTTAAAATTTTAAGACCATGAATGTTTTAGTGTTTCCACTAAATTAATTCGGTGATATATTTTTTACTGCCTGGGTCACTGCTGGCGTGGTGTTAGAATTGAGATGCTGGTAAGGTCACCTTCTGACTACAAGGAAATAAAGGGCTGAGAGAAACTCCAGACAGATAAAAACACTTCAGATAAATGCTGGACTCTTACACAAAATGAACCTCTCCTGGCCACTGATCTATAGTTCTTTAGAACCTTTTGAAAATCCTCCCTTTACAGAAAATTTCTTGATTGAGAAAGTCCCTCCTAAGTAAGAAGCGAGGCATTTGTTTCCCAGATACCTTTGGAAGTTGTCCTAACAGAGGACTTAGGCTCTGCCAATGAGACACACCCACAGACAACGTCAAGAAAGTGAAATGAGGTATCGGAGACTCCACGTGGAATTTATTCCTCCAAGAGAAGGCACAGAGAGATTCCCCCAGCATTCAGGAGCAGCAGTGGCCCAGGTCCCAGCTGTGGCAGGCACCCTGCATCAGGACTAACCGCACCGGGGGCGAAGCCGTGTGCGGAGGTGGCGGTGGTGGGGCCTCCCCTAAATCAGTGCGGCGGTGAGATCGGCTGTATGCTTTTGGGATGCACAGACTTCAAGCCTGACTCCCGGGCCCTTCCTGGAGCTGGCCAATTCCCTTTAACCAACTCCTCCATGTCCATAAGCTAGAGTGGATTTTGTTAGTGACAAACAGGAACTCTGATACAACCACTTTGATGTTGTGCTAGGTTTCCAGTAAGAAGTAACAAGATGGTATTGAGGAGTGGTTAAAAAATATTTGGAGTTAGGAGGACATGATTGGAAGTCCTAGTTCTGCCACTTAAAAGCTGTGTGAACTGGGGCAGTCGCTTAACTTCTCTGAGCATTTCTTCACCTGAAAAATGAGCATTATTATCCATGATTCATAAGGTTCCTGGGATAATTTAGGAAAATATGGTTGCAATTAATATTATTATCACCAACAGAGGCATTTATAAGGCTTTTTCAAGTCCTTTTTGGTATGGCTATAAATTTTATTTTAAATAAATAGGCATTTACTTTTCTTGGGTATGGGCTTAGAAAATCACTGGGTTGCAGAACTGGAAGACATCCAAGGATTATCTCAGTCCTCCCCATACTGCTAAAAGGCTAATTATCTACAGCTTTCTGTAAAATACCAGAGAAAAGATGCCACTGGTTATTTTTCATTCAAAGTTTACTCATACATACAAGGCTTTTCTGACCAAACCAAAATAATTCCTACAATACTTATGCTTCTGTTCCTTTTGAACACATCTAGTAGCTTGACAAAGTTCTAGACATCCTTCAGAGTCCACTGACAATGTCACCTCCTCTCTAAAACCTTTTCCTGTTACCCTTAATCAGATAAGAGCTCACCTTTCTTGAACACACGTACCACTGTCTCTGGTGGCGGTTAATATATTCTTGCTTATGTGAAGGTGAGTTGTATGCATGACTTAAGTCCCCTCGCTGGTATAAACTAAGCTCCTTAAGATGAGGATTCATCTCTGCATCACGAGCAGCCCCTAGCAAAGTGCTGTCTGGACACACGATTTCCGCACAACACATTGTAATCTGTATTACTGCCGTATTTGCTCCTAACTGTGTGTAACTGTATTAGAAGCTCCTTGAAGACACAGATATTTCTTATCCTTACATCCTCCTTGGTGCCTATAACATATTTGTTGAATTAAAAACATTAAACTAAAATGTTCTGCATATTTTCTTTTATTATTAGCTTCTTTTCCCATTTCAATCAGGTCCTCTTTGATCCTTTGAGATCAGCATTTATGTCAGCCCAGCAAGTCTTTATGAATGTAAATTCTTTCTTTGTCCCCACTGCTGGCCACCCTTATTATTGCTTCTACATAATCTTTGCAAACTGGTCATAAAATATTTTCATTATAGCTTATGGTTTCGACCAACTATTACTGTTTCCTCTCCCTAACACCTACGTCTGGGCAGCTGTTGTGTAAAATGTGCTGCACATTGCTGTAATTCCTCTGACCTACAAAGGGAATTCATATTAATCTGTTTTCTACAATACTTCCAGTCCAAGGCCCCTCCTGGTTTCCGAACCTCTAAACTAGAAGGTGGTGGTAAAATAGCCACTTTCTCTTGTTCTGCCACAAGTGACATTTCTCCTCTTGCCCTGTCTTTAAATCTCCTTAGAGATCCTTACTAGAACAGTCTCTGGCTTTTCTTCTCGAGTCTCCATAAACACATTTTCTTTTTGATGTCCACCAGGGGCTCACCAAAATGGTGTATGAGATTTTTTTCAGAAAATTCTAATCTGAAGCCTCCCCTCTTCCTTTCTGAGGGAAAGGGCTCACCTTACCTCTTATTAATAAATAAGAGTTATTCCTGCTTTCCAACACTTCACAACAGAAACCATTCTGTATCCTATTTCCTCAGTGTGCTCTATTTCTGTGATCCAACACAAGCTGGGCTCCTACAGAAAATGTTTAAACACTTAACACAATGACCTCCAAGCCAGCACACACTTCCAAGGTGGGAGGGCAATAAATGGCAATGAGCAGCTGAAAACTCCTCCTTCCACCCATCTTTGCTCAAAAATTGGGTCCATAAGTGAATTCATCTGTTGCTGGAAACGTCATTTCATTTTTCCCTTTGAAATGTTCCCTCCTTGGATTACTTCCTACTAACGTGGTTGGTATAGAAAATTTCAAGCCTGCTAATTGATGTGAACACGCATTCAGTCCCTAAACCATGCCACTTCTTACTTGGAGATGTCATGCTATATCTTACTGACACCTAATACCCACTAAAATGTTTTCTATTAAACAGGAGATATTAGTGTTTTTCAGATCACGGATCCCTTTGAAAATCTGGTAAGGGTGAGAATTCTCTCCTCAGAAAAATGTACCTGTGGACTAAACGCACGCATACAATGTCAAGGGGTAAGGAAAACCATGGAAGCCTCCCTGTAAACCCACTAAATGGTAGTCCCAGTTAAAAAAAAAACCCACTGGAGTAGAAAAGGGATTTTTTTTAATGAGAGCACATTAAATTATCCACAACCCTTGAGGTAATCCAAGAGGTCACTATGAATCATATCAAAATGATAATGGAAACACAAGAGAGAAAAATCACTTCGGGAAATGAGCGATGCTGAGAAAGAGAGGCTGTATCCCTGTCAAAATGTTACCTGTTGGCTTCATGTAATGCTGTCACAGGACAGGCATTTGAGGGGTAAATTCAGTACATTTCTCATCTAGGAGTTCTCATTTCATTTAGACCGATGTAAGGCAAGCAGGACTCTCCTTATTTATCTACCTACCTATCCCCCCACCCACTCATCTAGCTATCTATATAACCTTATCACCAAAAATTTAATCCCTTGCCCTAAAAACTGGTCTTGATTTGAGACTGTCATCCAAAATTATCTGACCTATTTATTGTTGCAAGTTGAAAAACTAGAAATAATAGATATGTCAAAATAAAACAATAAAGAAAAACAGAGATTTTTAAAAAGGAAAAACTTCATTAGCATTTTTATACCTGACAAGTCACAAGGAGCTGTTCTTATTCAGTTGTGAAGTCTCAGTCGTTTGAAAACAAGGTAAAATACTACCCACTAAACCATCATGATGAGGAGTACATGTATGTTGGCTTCATTCTTCTCCACAAAGGGACTTGCTATCTGTCTCCATCTAAACATGTCAATAAAGCCTATATAAAATTACTGGGTCATGGGATAATTTTACGGATATTAGAAATTATATTTATAAATTTCCCCAGGTAGCCAAACCTTCACAAGAATTACCACATTATTCCAACTGGGTTAAGAGACAAATACATCAACAAAGTCCACAAAAACAATAATCAAAGTTCTCTGACCTTTACCCTCCCCTCATTACTCCTAGACCTCATCTCCTACTTGTCTCTCCCTTCGTACATGTCATCATGCCTTGCTCTACTTTCAATATGCTACACATACTCATGGAATCAGGGCCTGTTCACTTATTGTTGCCTCTACAAGGAATGCTCTTTATTCCCTTACTTCCTCCAGGTTTTTGCTCAAATGTCACCTTCTCAGTAAGGCCTTGTATACTTTACTTTTCTCAAATCACCTATCAACCGTCTAGCATACCATAGCTCACAAATTCACTTTTACTCCTGCATTTTGATTATAATCTGTCCCCCTCTGATTCCCCAAGATAAAATGTAAGCTCTATCAAGGCATATATTTCTGCCCATGTTTTTCACTGCTCTATACTCGGACCAGTATCCGACTATTCATAACTGATGTGCAATAAATACCCCCATATTATGGTATCTCATACCAGTAGTATCTTTCACTCAATGTTTGATACAGATGGAAACTAGGATATTCTCCCAGTTTGAAATAATATTCTCAAGTGTATATATACATATATATTCATATTTTTAATCAGCTAAAATACAATGGGTGGGTGCTCACCAAATGTTTGGAACTAAATAAAAGCCAGCAAGGCAGGCAGATACCACGGCGGAGAGGTCAAAGCCACTTTTCTAACATACTGGTTTTCAAAAACAGAAAAGTTAAGGTATTAAATTTAGGTTAGTAGATTAAGAGAAATAACTGGTAAGTTCTCACTCCTATTCCTATGGAAATAAACTGGATCAGGATGCACTTGAGACCATGATGCCCACAGAGGGGTAGAAGGCCTGTGACAGTGCCCATGCTCACTCACCACTCTTCTAACTGGTGTTCTCACCTGATAAAACCACAGGAGTTTTCACACTCAAGGAATCCCACAAAGTTCAGCAGCTCAGACAGAAGACACAGGTAGGGCAAGGATCCCCCAGAAAGAAGACTGTCAAGCGGTAGAAGGGTCTGGAACCAGAGATCTGGCCCATGTCTATAGAGCGGATAAGGCCTTATGTCAAGATATAAGTATATACAGATCTAGACTTTCTAAAGCACTGCAGCCCTGGTGGACTTAAAAAAAAAAAAAAAAAGAATCCTATTTTACCTGGTGGTGAAAGGTGTGACTATCATAGCAGTTGCCTCCATCTCTGATAAACCCTCAAATATTTGCAAAAGCAACAACAGCAGAAACAGCGGCGTTAAAGTAAACAATGTAGGGATCAAAGCACCTGTTCATCGAAAGCAGGCCAAAGGACACATGACAAAAGATCCAAAAGAATCTGTCTATAGTGCCATGATCACAGCTCAGAGTCATGAGGTAAGACACCAGGAATATGCCTCAGTATGTCACTGGCCAGCACACCTCAGAACCCAAAGGATATCTGGTAGCCCACTCTTTTGAAAGAACCCAAGCACCCAGGCTGCCTGGACATAATAAAGTTGAACTAACACAGCCAGAGCACAGCCAATCTGGGCACTGTGGCTATCAGAGCACTCTGGTCTCCACTGATTGTAAAAATCCAGTGATGGTAGCTAGTCACTAAACTATGACAGCACTAGTACCTCCTCTTCAACCTGTCTAGACAGCACAGAGAAGATCATGCATGGACACCCCGCTATCCACATGCATCCATTTCCATAATGAGAAAAGTGTCACCACAGCAGATTTTTAAATAGTTTTGTTACAGAAGAAATGTGATATCTTGTCTACAGCCCTTGAAGCAACTTGGTCTTTGTTCCACATTATGTTTTCCAGATCTACACCAAATACTTAGTAGGCTACTTCCAAGTCAATTACCATCTCTGATTATGATTAAATAGATCCAATGTACTAATTAGAGTTTCTTCCTATAGGCCCTGCCAAGTTTACTGAGTTTCTCTTGTCAATATTCTCCTTTACCTTTCATGGCTCCTTCCTAATTAGGCATCATTGAGATTTAGTAATGATGCTTCATATTATGGTAGCAATCTTATCCCAAGTAACATAAGTGGAAATAGTCAACTAGGAAAAAAAAATTAAGGAGTGAGCACATATGTGTTGAAACACAAGGGTATATCTGCATTCTACAATCTCAGAGCTGGGTGATCAGAAGAAATTCATAAAAATCAAGTAGTTGCCTCCTTAATAATATATTTTCTTGTTCATGAGAAAAACCAAGGGATATGTACTACCACAGTTTTTCAGCAAATGGTCTGCATATGTCCATTCTGTAGACAGAGCTAAAGTTAGATGGTATACCTGTCCAGTGAGATCAGATAAATCATCCGAACAAGGACAGTTAGTGTGCTAAAAGACATTAACAGTCAGTTTCTTTATTTTCTGTCAGGGGGCAAAAACTGTTCTATTTTTACTTCTAATAGAAATTGGACTAAAAATGGAAAGTAATATTCCTAAATGGCAATGTTAATAGTAGGCATGACACCTAAATAATTATTCTCATATAAATAAAATGGGAGAGATATAAAGTGATCTCTTCATTTTTTTCCCAGAACAAAAATTCATAAATATTATGTAGCTATTAAAATAAATTCCAGCGAAGATTCAAGACAATGGTTAGGCTGGTTCTCTAATATATGAGGAGACCAAAGCAACTCTGTTCCTAATCACAATACTTCTGGATTGGCTAAATGTGGGCCTCTGTTTCCATTTCAACTCAAAAGGAATTTTCTCATTTACACGTAAGAGAAAAAAAAAGAGAAATCCATGAATTAAATAGAATTTCTCACCAACATATATGTATATACCAATGTCAAGAAAAATTGGTATTCATACCATTAACTGTGACTTCAGAATCCTATTATTGGTCATATAAACCTAAGTTCACCAACATCCACTTAAGGGCTAAAAGCAAATCAATCTTATCTTACTCTTTTTTTTTTTTTTTTAAAGATTTTAACTATTTGAGAGAGAGAGCTACAGGGACAGGCAGAGAGAACCTGAAGCAGACTCCGCATTGAGCACAGAGCCCTACGCGGGGCTGGAGCTTACCACTGGGAGGCCATGACCTGAGCTGAAACCAAGAGCAGGCCCCCCAACTGATTAAGCCATCCAGGTACCTCAGATCTTCTCTTGTTCTTGGGTTAAATGAAAGAATAATGATAATGTTCTGTTTTTCTTGTGGCAGAAATCATCATCATGAGTCATTGAATAAAAATTTGGTGTTTGTTTTTTAATAGCCTGACTGAAAAAAGGATTTTTTTTTTTCATTTTGGGGACATGCTTGCTTTGTTCAATTTCAGACACGGAGATTGTATAATTATCCAGAAGTCTTCCTGCAGATGCAAGTGGACCCCTAATGCTTCCATATTCACTTGTCATTTTAGCATGGATAGGACATGCTTTTATTCATGTATATATTCCATATGGAGCAATGAAGCATGAAGACGGCTAGGCAGATTCTACACAGACCAGACTGTGTAGAAATCAATTGAAAAGCCTGGACTATGTGGTAAGAATGAAACAAAGAAGGTTGAAAAAACTGACTATTCAAATCCTCTATATAATTGCCTACTTTGTGGGGGAAAAAATAACTAAATAGTTGGTGGAGATCAAGTAGTTTGAACTACATTGCTAAACAGGAATCCCTGCAGATAGGTAAGTAATCTACAAATATAAGAAAGTGAGATTAATAAATGGTAGTACTTTGTCTTAATTATCTGCATAATTACCTTACACTTTAATTTCTATGTACACACACGGCTTTAGGCTGGGTTCAAACAATTTCTTTAAAAATTTAAGTGTGGCCATGTTGATTCATATTTAGGGACTATTTTAATGAGCAATTTGCTGGATAAAAGAACTAATCAATCAACAAATATTGAGGTACACTATGATCTTACTTCCCATAGTGGGAACAGAGAAAATTCCAAAAAATAGGACATGTTCTCATGTTTCAAGTATGGAAAAACTAGCTAGAGGCCAACAGCAAAAAGAGGTGGTAACACTGGATGATTAAACACTCAGAGGAAAAAAAGGAAAAAAAAAATTCAGGCCTTCGGATGAAACTACTGGGGTTTCAATTCCAACTCTGCCATTTAACTCTCATGCCTTGGAT
Source organism: Nasua narica (assembly GCA_028533885.1). Taxonomy (NCBI): domain Eukaryota; kingdom Metazoa; phylum Chordata; class Mammalia; order Carnivora; family Procyonidae; genus Nasua; species Nasua narica. Next base: position 107,675,043 of record CM052802.1, on the reverse strand, counting down.
TGGTACGCATCTATAAAATTGGCACAATAATAATATCTACCTCTTAGGATTTTGCATGGATTAAAAGATGGAGCCAAAGAAGGTACACAGTCTATATTCACTGAATAAATAAATTAATAAAATTTTGTACACAGGTTTTGAAGGGCAGTAATCAAAGACATATGAAGCCTGACTTCCAGTTCAGTGTCCAATACTGCTTCTATGTGTGATCTTGGACCAGTTACAAACTCATGGATTTCAATTTCTCCTACTTAAAAATAAGGGTTTGATTTAGATTACCTCAATACGGTATGATAGCTCTGGTTATGATTCTGTAATCACACATTCTTTGATGAGAATTTGATGAGAGAAAAAAGGTATCAGTGATGGCTAGAGAAAAGGAAGGTTTTAGTAAGGAGGTAAAGGTTATCTACCTGGGGAAATAGGAGAGAAACAAAGTGGTGGCATAGAGGCAGAAAACAAACACATGAGAAGATACTGAGAAGGAAAAAGAGTGGAGAGATTAGAGAAACTAAAAAGAGAAAGTTCTGGGGTGCCTGCGTGGCTCAGTGGGCTAAAGCCTCTGCCTTCAGCTCAGGTCATGATCTCAGGGTTCTGGGATTGAGCCCCGCATCGAGGTCTCTGCTCAGTGGGGAGCCTGCTTCCCTCTCTCTCTCTGCCTGCCTCTGCCTACTCGTGATCTCTCTCTCTCCGTCAAATAATTAAATAATATTTAAAAAATAAATAAGTAAAAATAAAAAGAGAAAGTTCTGACCTATCTGGATGCATGATGAATGAAACCTATGTGTAGAAAGACTTGAAAGAAAAGCCCAAGAGTTCCCTTGTAAAGCCAATAAGAACTAAGATCTCCTAAACATTTTTTGAGAGGGGGAATGGCAATGTGAAAGCAAGATTAATTTGATAAAGTTATGCAAGATGAATTACAGGAAGTGAAGATAATAAATTCAATTTTCTTTCTAAAACTGACTATTAATACTGCTCAAAAATAAATGCAATGAATGGCCACCTCAGAATAAGTTTCATGAGTCTATGACTAAAACTCAAACTTCAGCCACATATACTATTTTCCCTGTGTCACATTACTAAGTAAAGAATTCATAAAATCTTGTGACACATAAAAATTAAATACAACTATATTCATATTTAGGTCAAGCACCATTATGACAAATGCAAATAATGTGTCAAAATACTATCATTCTAGGGTTGTTTAAGTGGCTGAGTTGATTAAGCATCTACCTTCGATCAGGCCATGATCTCAGGGTCCTCAGCAAGGAAGTCTGCTTCTCCCTCTCCCTCTGCCCCTCCTCCAAGCTTGTGCTTGCTCGCTCTCTCTCTCTCCCTGCACTCTCTCTCAAATAAATAAAATCTTTCAAAAAATATACTATCATTCTATATACATGTCTCTCCCCAAAGATAAATGTAGTATGAATTAAATGAAATCTTACAGATTAAAAGAATCTGAGATTTCTGGATAACCTCAGCTCTGTTACATGATATTCAAGCATGTGTAATAAAATAATTCTGCAACACTTGCAAACTGTCATTTAGAACAGGAGAACAGAACCAAAATGCCCTTCAACAGATGAATGGATAAGGAAGATGTGGTACATCTATACAATGGAATATTATGCCTCCATCAGAAAGGATGAATATCCAACTTTTGTATCAACATGGACAGGACTAGAAGAGATTATACGGAGTGAAATAAGTCAAGCGGAGAGAGTCAATTATCTTATGGTCTCACTTACCTGTGGAGTATAAAGAAAATCATGGAGGGCATAGTGAGAAGGAAGGGAAAGGTGAATGGGGGGAAATCGGAGTGGGTGATGAACCAGGAGAGACTGTGGACTCTGAGCAACAAACAGGGTTTTGGAGGGGAGGGGGTTGGGGGGGGTGGGTGAGCCTGGTGGTGGGTATTCAGGAGGGCATGTATTGCATGGAGCACTGGGTGTGGTGCATGAACAATCAATCTTGTAACACTGAAAAAATAAACATATTTGGGGAAAAAAAAAAGAAAAAATAGAACAGGAGAATAGGAAAGCAGACTTTAGAGATCAAGAACGACACTGTTTAATGAGCCTCACTTCTGTTTCTCTCCTCTTCACTTTAACAGAGTAAGATTTAGCAATTCCCCAGGAAAGTTAGAATAATCTTAGCAATAGAACCGGATGATTCATTTTCCCCTGGACACTTAGGAGAAAAAGAAGTTTGGGCAGTTTTCAACAATGTGGTCATCCTATAATCTTCGTATTTTGAGAACAGGATGAATAAATTTGGAGTCATAGAACTTAATTTAGTATAATTCAATAAATATTTTTAACATCATCAATGAGCAAAGGAAAGTGATAAAACAGACAAAAGAAATGTGTTAAATATTAAATATATACTATATATATTCAGTACCACACTGGACACAACTTAAGTGTTATCTCATTTCTTTTATTTATTTCTAAAAGAGCTGTGATACTTTCCCAGTTGTACTGAGAAAGAAAGGAAGAAAGAAAGAAAAAAGAAAGAAAGAAAGACAACTTAAGTTCAAAGAACTAAAGAAACATATCTAAGGTCTCACAACTGACTGAGCCAGGATTTTAAAACTATTGCACCTAGACTTCCAATTACAGCCTCCATGGAATAACAGGGATCAGATTCACTCTCTTGCCTAAAACAATCAAAATACATCAAATAAGGTTTTCAAAATATTTGAAACAAGGTTTACAAAACACTCAGCATCAAGCAATGATGCATAATGATCCCTGAGGAGCAGGAAACAAAGTAAACCCTACCATCTCCCCCCAGCTTACCAAATTGAGAGAGTTTCCAGGTGAAAGCACAGGGAGGTGGAAACCAGAGCAGAGAGCCTCAGGAGATGGAGGCAACTAGAGCTCACAGGACATACGTCCTAAAGAGGAGAACATTGCACAGGAAAATGTGAAGATCTATAGAGGCTCCCCTTCGGTATTCAGCTGAGTAATAAGCACATGCATGCAAGGAATCTATAAGAACAGTATTACAGGAAAGGGTAGGAGGTAAGAGTGCAGCCCCAACACTCACATGGAGCCAGGTATAGCTCCTACCAAATCTGAAGATTCAATGAGCATTACCAGAAATAAACCCCTTCTTATATGGTCAATTAATGTATGACACAGAAGGCAAGAACATACAATGGAAAAAAGACAGTCTTCAATAAATAATGTTGGGAAAACTGGACAGTTACATTCCAAAGAATGATATTGAGCCACTTATTTATATGATACACAGAAGTAAACTCAAAGTGGATTAAAGACCTAACTATGAGACCTGAAACCACAAAATTCCTAAGAGAAAATATACACAGTAAGGCTTAGCAACATATTTATGGCTATGTCTCCCGAGGAAGGGAAACAAAAGCAAAAACAAACTACTGGGACTACACCAAAACAAAAAGCTTTTGCAGAGCAAAGGAAACATCAATGAAACAAAAAGGCAACCTACTGAATGGAAGAAGGTATTTGCAAATGATATATCTGATAAGGGGTTAGTATCCAAAATATATAATGAATTTATATAACCCAACACCAAAAAAGCCAAACAATCCAATTAGAAAATGAGTAGAGAACTTAAATAGACATTTTTCCAAAGAATATGCAGATGGTCAACAGACACATAAAAGATGCTCAACATCGCTCATCATCAGGGAAATGCAAATCAAAACCACAATGATATATCACCTCATATCAGTCAGAATAGCTAGTATCAAAAAGAAAAGAAATAACAAGTGTTGGTAAGGATGTGATAAAAAGGGATGCCTTGTACACTGTTGCTGGGAATGTAAATTGGTATAGCCACTGTGGAAAACAGTAAGGAGGTTCCTCAAAAAATTAAAAATAGAAATGCCATATGATCTAGTAATTCCACTACTGGACATTACCCAAAGAAAACAAAAATACTAATTCAAAAAGATGTATGCACCCCTGTGTTTACTGTAGTATTAACTACAATAGCCAAGATATAGAAACAACCAAATGTCCATCAGTAGATGAATAGATAAACAAGAAGTGCTATATATATTTGTTATTCAGCCATAAAAAAAGGAGATCTTGCGGGACGCCTGGGTGCCTCAGTTGGTTAGGCAACTGCCTTTGGCTCAGGTCATGATCCCAGCGTCTTGGGATTGAGTCCTGCATCGGGCTCCTTGCTCCACAGGGAGCCTGCTCCTCTCTCTGCCTCTGCCTGCCTCTCTGCCTGCTTGTGTTCTGTTAAATGAATAAATAAAATCTTTAAAAATAAAAAGGAGATCTTGGGATGCCTGGGTGACTTAGTTGGTTAAACAACTGCCTTTGGTTCAGGTCATGATCCTGAAGTCCTGGGATTGAGTCCCACATTGGACTGCTTGCACAGCAGGGAGTCGGCTTCTCCATCTGTCTCTCCCCTCTCACACTCTCTTGTCTCTCACTCTCATTCTCTCTCAAATAAATAAATAAAATATTTTTTAAATAAATAAAATCTTAAAAAAAAAGGAGATCTTGCCATTTGTGACAACATGGATAGACTTAGAGGGTATAATGTTATGTGAAATAAAGACAGAGAAAGACAAATATTGTATGATTTCACTTATATATGGACTATTAAAAATATTTTTTAAAAAGACAAATGAACAAACAAAAACAGACTCATAAATACAAAGAATAAACTGTGCTTGCCAGAAGTGAAGGGATTATGGGGGGATGGACAAACTAGATGAAGGGGATTAAGAGACATTCACTTCCAGGTATGAAATAAATAAGTCGTGGGGATATAATGTACAGCATATAGAATATATTAATAATATTATAATACAAACAAAACCCAAATCCAGAAGGGAGGAAATAACAAAGATTAGAGCAGAAATAAACAAAATGGAAACTAAAACACAATAGAACAGATCAATGAAAGCAGAAGCTGGTTCTTTGAAATGATCAACAAAATCAGTAAACCTTTAGCCAGACTCATAAAAAGGAGAGGGAAAGGGGACTCAAATAAATAAAATCAGAAAGGGGATCTTTCCAGAGTGGAAAACAGTATGGAGGTTCCTCAAAAAGTTAAAAATGGAACTACCTTATGATCTAGTGATCACACTACTGGGTATTTACCCAAGAAATACAAAACACTAATTCAAAGAGATACATGTGCCCTTATGTCTACAGCAGCACTATTTACATCAGCCAAAATATGGAAGCAGCCAAAATACAGAAGCAGCCCCTCAGGAGATGAATGGATAAAGAAGATGTGGTATATACAAACAATGGAATATTATTTAGCAGTAAGAAACAATTAAATCTTGCCATTTGCAACAACATGGATGGAGCTAGAGACTATAATGCTCGCAAAATAAGCCTGTCAGAGAAAATCAAATACCATATGATTTCACTCATATGTGGAATTTAAGAAACAAAAGAAAGTATAAAAAAAAAATGATTCTTAACTATAGAGAACAAAGAATCTTTGACAAAGCAGGTAAAATATCCAATGGAAAAGACAGTCTCTTCAACAAATGGTGTTGGGAAAATTGCACAGCCACATGCAGAAGAATGAAACTGGACCATTTCCTTACACCAAAAATAGACTCAAAATGGATGAAAGACAGGGCGCCTGGGTGGCTCAGTGGGTTGGGGCCTCTGCCTTCGGCTCAGGTCATGATCTCGGGGTCCTGGGATCGAGCCCCGCATCAGGCTCTCTGCTCAGCAGGGAGACTGCTTCCCCCCTCTCCCTCTGCCGACTTATGATCTCTCTCCCTCTCTCTGTCAAATAAATAAATAAAATCTTAAAAAAAAAAAAAAAGGATGAAAGACCTAAATGTGAAACAGGAATCCATCAAAATCCTTGAGGGGACAGGTAGCAACCTTTTTGACCTTAGCTACAGCAACTTCTTCCTAGACACATCACCAAAGACAAGAGAAGCAAGGGTAAAAATGAGCTATTGGGACTTCATAAAGATAAAAAGCTTTTGCACAACAAAGGAAACAGTCAACAAAACCAAAAGACAACCAACAGAATGGGAGAAGATATTTGCAAATGACATGTCAGATAAAGGGCTAGTACTCAAAATCTATAAAGAACTTTTGAAACTCAACACCCAAGGAACAAATAATCTAATCAAGAAATGGGCAGAAGACATGAACAGACATTTCTGCAAAGACACCCAAATGGCCAACAGACACACGAAAAAAGTGCTCAACATCACTCCACATCAGGGAAATACAAATCAAAATCACAATGAGATACAACCCCACACCAGTCAGAATGCTAAAATTAACAAGTCAAGAAACAACAGATGTTGGCAAGGATTCAGAGAAAGGGGAACCCTCCTACACTCTTATTGGGAATGCAAGTTGGTGCAGCCCCACTCTGGAAAACAGTATGGAGGTTCCTCAAAAAGTTGAAAAGAGAGCTACCCTATGACTCAGCAATTGCTCTACTGGGTATTTATCCCAAAGATACAGATGTAGTGATCTTCAGGGGCACCTGCACCTCAATGTTTATAGCAGCAATGTCCACAATAGCCAAACTATGGAAAGAGCCTATATGTCTATCAACAGCCAAATGGATAAAAAAGATGTGGTATATACATATATATATATATATATCCCTCTCAACCCATTCCACTCCAGCAACCCTCAGTTTGTTTCCTGAGATTAAGAGTCTCTTATGATTTGTCTCCCTCTCTGGTTTCAACTTGTTTCATATTTCCTCTCTTCCTCTCTGATCCTCTGCTTTGTTTCTCAAATTCCACATATCAGAGAGATCATATGATAATTATTTTTCTCTGATTGACTTACTTCACTTAGCATAATACTTGGCATAATACCCTCTAGTTCCATCCATGCCATTGCAAATGGCAAGATTCCATTTATTGATGGCTATTGATGGTAATATTCCATTATATATATATATATAATCATATATATGATATACAAGATATACAATGATGATATACAAGATATATATATCTTGTGTGTGTGTGTGTGTGTATAAGAAAATAGAGTTAGGAGGACAAGAGAGTAAAAAGAACCTCTTTTAAAAATTTTCTAAGAAACCAAAAAAAACAGGAAAATTGAAAAGCATAACTATATAGAGATGAGACAAATATAAAATGAACAGCAAATTGATAGACTTAAACCTAACCATATCAATAATCACATTAACTATAAACAGTCCAAATACCTCATTAAAAATGTTTTTAGGTAGATAAGGACAAAATAATCAAAACCCAATTACAAAAATATACCTGAAATATAAAGACAAAAATAAAGTAAAAGTTAAAAAAAATGTCAAAAGATATACTAATGCTAATACAAAGTAAGATTGGCTTTGTCTGACAAAGAAAATTTCAGAGTAGAGAATATTAACAGCAATAAAGATGGTCATTTCACAATGATAAAGGGATCAATTTATCAAAAATACATAACAATCCTAAATCTATTAACAGAGTTCAAAATAAATGAAGCAAAAACTAAAAAGATAAATAGATAACTCTAATGATAGGACTTCAGAATCCTCTCTCAATATATGGCAGAACAATTCGATAGAAGTCAAAAAGGATACAGAAGATTTGAATACTATCAGTCAATTTGATCTAAACTACTCCACCCAACAATTACCACATACACATTCTTTTAGAACACACACAGATTATTTTCCAAGATGGGCAGTATTTTAGGTCATAAAATAAGTCTCAATTAATTTGACAGCACTCAATTCATGCAAAATTCATTTTCTGAGAAAAATGGATTAAATTAGAAATCAGTAACAGAAAGATACCTAAAAATTTTCCCAAATAATTGGAATCTAACCAACACACCTTTAAATAACACATGGACCCAGGAAGAAATCAAAAGGAAAAGTAGAAAGCATTTTGAACTTAATGAAATTTAAGGGACAACATGTTAAAATTTATTAGATACCACTGAAGTAGTACTTAAGGAGAAACCTATAGCATTTATGCCTATATTTAGAAAAGAAAGCTCTCAAATCAATGACCTCAACTTCCAAGTTAAGAAACTAGAAAAAGAAGAGTAAGTTAAACCCAAAGTTAGTAGAACTAAGGGTATTATAACAATAAAGAGCAGTAATCAATACAAATAAAACAGGGAATAAAAGAAAGAAAAATCTCATTCTTTGAAAAAAGGGAATAAAATGGAAAAACCTCAACCCAGACTGATAACAAAAACTGAAAAACAATAAAGGCACAAATTTAAATTATCGGAAATAAGAGAGATGACATAATTATAGAGTCTACAAATATTAAAAGAATAAAAACAGAATATGATGGATAACTTTATGCCAATAAATGAATTATATATATATATAATTATATATCATTATGCTGATATCAAATCCTGGCAAAGCTATTACCAAAAAAAGGAAACTACAGAGATATATATATATAATTCATGAGTCAATATTACTCAATTACAATTTTACTCAATTACAATATTACTCAATATTACTTAGATACCATCTCTACCCAAAGTATCTTCAAATATAATGAATTCCTCCTCAAAATCCTGGCAGTTTTTCATTATAGAAAATGATGAACTGATTCTAAGTTCACATAAGAATGAAAAGGACCTATAATGACCAAAATACTTTGAAAAAGAAAAAATTTAACTGGATGGGGATGGGTATTAAAGAAGGCACATGTGTTGATGAACACTGAGTGTTGTACACAACTAATGAATCGTTCAACACTACATCAAAAACTAATGATATACTATATGTTGGCTAATTGAACATAATAATAATAAAAAAAAAAGAACAAGAACATATTTAGAGAACCAACACTACCTGAATTCAAGGCTCCTTATAAATCCACAGCAATCAAAATAGTGTACTACTGGCATAAAAGATAAACAACTGGATCAATAAAACAGAATAAAGTGTTCAAATATAAATACACACATGTATGGAGAACTGATTTTTAACAAGGTACAAATGCAATTTTGTAGAAATAGGAAAGTCTTTTCAAAAAACGATGCTGGAACAACTGGACACCCACATACAAAAACAAACCTAAAAACAAACAACAACAAAAAAATTCCAATCCATACCTCATACCATATGCAAAAACTACCTCAAAAACTAATGATGTACTGTATGTTGGCTAACTGAACATAACAAAAAATAATAATAATAAACTACCTCAAAATGGTTCATAGACCTAAATGCAAAACCTAAAATTATAAAATTTCTAGAAGAAAAACAGATTAAAAACTATTGCCACCTCAGATAAGGCAAAAAATTGTTAGCTACAACAATGAATGCACAATCCATGAAAGAGCAAATTGATAAACTGAACTTCATCAAAATTAAAATCTTCACAGTGTCTTCAAGAGACTATATTAAGGGAATGAAAAAAAGGCCACACACTGTGATAACTATTTGTAAATCACATATCTGTTAAAAGACTTCTATCCAGAATATATGAGGAACTCTCAAAACTGAGTAACAAGGAAAAAAATCCAATGAAAGTGTGGAAATTATGATATGAACACTTTGCCAGAGAAGATACACAATGGCGAACAAGCACATAAAAACATATTCAATATCATTAGTCATTAGGGAAATATACCACAAAGAGGTACGGCTACACATTTATTAGTGCAGCTAAAATTTTTAAAAAATTGATCATACCAAGTTTTGGCAAAGAAACAGAGGAACTAAAACTCTCATACATTACTGAAGGAAATAAAATGTCACTGCTGCTATGGAACAGTTTAACAGTTTCTTTAAAAGTTAAACACATACCTACTATGTAATCTAGCCATTTCTCCTTTAAGAATTTACCCAAGAAAAATGGAAGCATCTGTCCATACAGACACTTGCACCTCAAGGTTCACTGTAGCCACTTTATGTGTAATAGTCAAAACCTAAAACAACCAAATACCCATCAACAGGTAGGGTATGCCACCATAAAGTGTGGCATACCCAAAGAGTGGAATAGTACTCAGTAATAAAAAATAATGAACACTAGTACACACTACAATATGGATGACTCACAAAATATTTATGAGTGAAAAAACCCAGACAAAATATATACATACTCTATGATTCCATTTATATAACTTCTAAGCAAAGTAAATGAACCCACAGGGAGATGAATGTGGTTGCCTGAGTCGGTGGGGCAGCAAAGGGTGGGGAAAAGGGTTACAAAGGAAAACAAGGTAACCTCAGGGACTGATGATTACTTTCATTATCTCATTTTTGGCATTGATTTCACAAGTGTCTCTACATGTTGAAATCTATTGAATTGTACACCTTAAATATATGCAGCTGACTGCTTATCTCATTAATGCTATCTTTTAAAAAAGTGGTCTAACTTCAAGTCCCGTTCTTTCCTCCACTAACCCGCCACATTTGGCAGGCAGGTATTCAAATCCATGTGAATTCTTTGACCCTCCACCATCCCTGACCCTGCATCTGGCAGTAAGAATACAAAAAAGAATATGCGAGCTGCTAGAAAGCTTATTTTCAAAATAAATGTATATGTAGATCATATGGTAAGCATTGCGAAACCCCTTTTTCTGGTTCTACTTGTTGTCCCTGCCCTTACTTCTTTCTTGGGCCATCTAATTAGGTTTTCTGTATTCTTCGATCCTCTGAATTCCCTCTAAAACAGGATATATATATATAAATATAAATAATGATATAAATGCCTCAAACATGGTATTTGTCCTGGAGGAATCTGCAGCAAAAAAATAGTCCTCTTCAGCTACCTCACATCCTAGTGGAGAGGGCAGACTGTACACCAGTAATTATGCTACAAGATTTGATTTGTGAATATCATAAGGGTCTCAATACATTTAAAGTTAAAATATAAATACGTTTCATAGGAGAGAGCTGGAGAGGAGATGCTTAATTCTGATGAGGCCAACCTAAGTTCACAGAGAAGAGACAGCTTTCAATTGGGCTTTGAAGGATGTGTTGATTTTCAATGGGCAGAGGTGGAGGAAGGACATTCTAGGCAGAGAAACATCATAAACAAAGGAGTGAGTGTGAGAAAAGTCAGCATATATTCTTGGGCTAAAGAGTCGTCTAATGAGATGAGAGAGACACCCAACAAAGACCCCAACTGCTTGGTATCTGATGAGTTATTTAATAATCTCTCCAAGTTTCAGTGCCTTCCACTATGAAGTGGGAATAATTACACTATTGTATCCACCTAAAGAGGTTCTTGAAAGGTCTAAGAGAGAAATAATGAACATAAAGCACTCAGCACTAGGCCTGGCATATGCCTGTAGCTTACAAAACCAGTAGCATTTATTATTAAGTTTGAGGCTAGAGTCCAGAGGAGCAAAGGGGGAGAGAAAATTTAACCTCATTCGTATTTTTATATTGACAAGTTGTTGACCCAATTAGCTGAATGAATATATATGTCCAGTTGTACAATGACATCATCCTTTCTAAAACAAATTTCTGATTTCACCTGGTCTGCTAAAAAATTATTTAAAATGTGGAGGGTGGGGAGGGGAAGCACAGATGGCAATTTCATGCTTGATAATTTAGTCCTTCTCATTTGAGTTGAAAAAATAAAACAGACTTTATAGATTCTTCCTCCAGTCATGTGTCTTTAACTATTAAAAAAAATACATAATAGTCTCGTCAGGATTTAAAGTTTTAAGATTTTAAAGAATTCTTTTTCAAGTTACATACAATCATGTTTCTGGAAAGGATCATCTGGTTGAAACCTCACATTTTCAGGCCAATAATACAACAAACAAAAATGCCTTGAACAAACCAACCAAAAAGCAAATAAAAGCCCACTTGCAACTTGCTGCACACAACTATGTGATTTCATTTTCAGGAACCTTCAGACAGAGAAGATCACCATACCTCCCAAAACCATTGTGTGGTTGAAAATTAAACATGAGTTGAGAACAGCCACAACAAAAACTGAACAGACATTCATCTGTTCACTATGATGAGTTACAATCCAGCCTCAAGGCAAAGAGATTGAGTATATCAGAAAAAGTAATGGGATTTATTTGCTCTAGGAAAGCTATATGCCTAATAAGGCCCTAGTGTGCCTTTAAATATTTACATGTCTGCAGAACTAGGAGTTACCATAACTGTCTTAATGCATGTTGTCCTCCATTTTTCTCTCCCAGTATTGTCCTAGTTTTTCCATTCCTAGTCCATACGATCTCTGGACGCCCTGCTAACCAACTATTTTAGGAGTTCCCATAGAGACCTGTTCTAGCAGAAGCAAATTTTTTTTAAATAACAGTAAGTGATATAAATTCTCTTAATACATGAAAAGAAGCTTTTGATGTTACACACAAGACAGTTTCTGGATAGACCTGAAAAGTCAGAGTTATCAAACACATAAGAAGGTGTTAATCCATGAAAATGATTACCATGATTAGCTTTAAAATATCCAGAACAGTCCATGAGAAAACAAAGGGTTCTAAACATAAGCAAAGACCTCATTTCCAATGGCGTGTTTTCCAAAATGGAGCATCAATAGAGAAAGACATAGACACAGACACAGTATTTTTTTTTCCTCTCCAGGAAGTTTAAGGACTCTCTCTAGGTCTTCCCAGGTTGACAGATAAGCTGAGAGTTTGAAAAACTTACTCCTTTAACAGAGGATCTATTTTCACTCAAGACCGGAAATGTAGGTGAGATGTTGTGTCCATTCAAAGTAAAATAAAAATACAAATAAACATATATTCCTACTAGAAGAGGTGGAATAAGCAGAAGTACCAACAAAAACACATTTATTGTATTAAACACACAGCAACAAATACGTATTAGGCATAGTTACAAGCATTTTACAAATACTATCATCTAAATCAATCTGAAAACAACCCTAAAATGAAGACTCTGCTATACTGTCTCCAATAGCAGATGTGAAAGCTGAGAAAGGTTAAAAGACTTGCCCAAGCTCACATGGCTACTAAGTAGCAGAACTGAGCTTTGAATCCAGATGGCTTGGCTCCAAAATCATGTTTGTAATCACTTAACTATGTTGCCCGTTTTTCCTTGGAGACACTTCTGTTAGGGAATAAATTTAAATCTTTGAACATTTCTGGCTTTCCTACAGAGCCCTGAGAGAAATTTTACTTGTGGAGTAGGTACCATTCCACCGGCAAAATCAAAATTTTGGAGGGAGAGTTTCCCTAGAAACAAGTTTAAAATGCCTTTTTAATTACTACTCACTTTAGAATGACAGAGGAATTAATAATCCCACAGTTCCCTTTAGGAGGGAGAGGTGATAAACTTCAAGAATATGACCTCGTCAATTTTATAAACATCTTGAGGAGCCAAGAGGCAGGTGAAAACAGAGAGACACGGAGCTGTTCAGTGACTTCTCTGTGGCACACAGGTTCCTTCACAGACAACACATCCTGGAAAGGGCACTAGAATTCAGAGAAACCAAACGTGGCAGCTGGTAAGTCTTGTCTTCTCCATCCATCCAACTCCTGAGGAAGGAACCCTGGTATAGTCTATGATTCTTCGCAAATGAGACTTTCCGCAGTAGAAGAATCATCAGTGACAAGGCCCATGAGCAATAAGAAAGAAGAAAAATAAGCTTTCTCAAGGAAAGCAGGCCCAGTCAGCATAATGACTGATTGTGGACTAGATAGCATTGAACATAATTGCCTCCTTCTTCTTGGTAAAGGTCAAAGCCATCTTCAAAATGATTGCCCTATTCAGGTTTCTCATAATGGATTGGAAAATATGACTCAGACAAACACCCAGAAAGACTTGGACCCTAATTTCTCAGGTTTCCTTCTAGACAGTGTCTCAGCTTCCTAGAAAGTGGTACTCCACCATTTACCAAAGCAGGTGTGTGTGTGTGAATGTGTGCGTGTGTATGTGTGTGTGTGTATGTGTGTGTGTTTCTTTCCCCTCTTTCAACCCAAGAGGATAACATAAGCTTGAGAAACCATGCGTGTATGTGCATGTCTGTAGATTTAGAAAGCCATCCCGACTTTCCAGACATCAGAACTAAATCGACCACTAAAAACAAAAGCCAAGCAAAATCAGGCACATGCAAGTACCATTGCACTTTGAGGTGAAGGTGAAGGTTAGCAGTCCCTTCTGATTACTTGTCTTTGCACTAATATTCCTAAATGAATCGACATCCAGGGAATGGTGCTTACTCAGGATTCTACTCCAATTCTAGTACTGAGGTATCTACATAAAGCCCGAGTAGCTCTTGTTGCCCTAGGCTTACTATTCCTAATTGTATTGTTTTTGTTGCTCTGCTTGGTTCAGTAAGCTGATGCATTAATTGTATAGCAGCATACAAAAGAAAATATAAAATCATGTTAGTTTAAGCAGTGGCTTCTTGGCTTCCTTCTTTGCACATCCCCAGTGCTAGTGGTCAGTTGGAACGAACAGCAAGTACAACCTGATTTCCTGGGACATGAGGGTGGCCTTCTTCCAGTTTTATTAATCCTGCTTTCATCATTCATAGAAAAAACTGTAATGTGATCATCCTTTTTAGGTTCCTGATCACATCAGGGGCATTGGTTTCACTTTGATTATAGATTTACTTGGAAACCGTATTCAAAAGTTGGGAAACTGTTAACCTACTCAGTGAGAAGTCTCAGAATAAATGGAATCCCATTACTTTCAGAATAAAACTGAAACTGCCAAAAAAAAATCATACAAGGCTCTTGATAATATGGCCACTGCCCAGCTGTCCAGCCTCAGAGTTAACAAGAGCCTCTTCTCCCTCCCTCAACTCAACCCAACCCTAGATAATTATGGATTAATTATTCAAACCAGAATAAATTATGTGACATCCTCGATCCCCTGTGTTTTCTGCATTTACAATACAGTTGCATATGCTATTTGTATTAGTTACGGTGGGCTAACTGATACACAACAAGCAACCCCAACATTTTGGTCACCTACCACATTAAGGTTTATTGCTCACTCAAGTCACAATCCAGTGCAGTTCAACAGTGGTTCTCTGCTCTACTCAGTTATTCAGGAGCCCAAGTTCCCTCCATTCAATAGCTCCAATATCCTCTAAGGCAGCCCTTTTCAACTGGGGTTCTATGAAAGAATTAAGCCCTAACCCCTTGGGCATCCACTGTATGTGATGAATTAACCATTTCCTAACTAATCTATAATGATTCTAGCTAAGTAGCATTCTTGCTAAGAATGGAGAAAACAGTCACTAAAATTATTTTTCCATAGGGTTTGATTCTCCATGAATCCTTTGAGGAAGGCTGTTCCAGAGCATGGTCTTCAATGCTGCTGCATGTTAGAAAAGGCCTTAGAATTTTTAGTTAGATCATCTACACTACCCCACCAAAGATGTATGAGACAGAGGACGAAAAAGAACGCACAGAAAATCACACAGGAGGTCTTCCTACAGGGTGAGTTTAGTGTGATCATTTCTGTCCACAGTCCATAGGTGAGAACACACATAGCGCCATGTAACTGCAGTGAGACAAGAAATATAGTATCCTCTCTTGTGCCTAGAAGGGAAAAGGAAGGTGGTTGATACACTCTTAACATTATCTGTCACACTCTTCCCTTTACCTGCAGAGATGTCGTCTTTCCCTTCCCCCACACTTCCAGAACTGTTCTACTTGGTAGCTCTTCCTGTCCTCTGAAACCATAATGACTTGCTCTAGAAAACCTTCTCTCTCCATGCCTCCAAAGTTCCTGGGATACACCTTCAGAGGAGCACTCACCACACAGAAGTATCCTGGCTAGCTTCTCTGTCTCCTCCAGCTCCAACTTTGTATTCCTAGTGCTTGCTGCAGCTCCAGATACACAATGGATACTCAGTATATTTCAAGACCAGATGAATAAAGTGTCAGAATGTACTTCACATATATAGATGTCATAGTTCATCTTACCAAAAACTTCGTAACATCTCTATGTCTTGTGTTTTAGCAACTTAGAGGCCTAGTTAGTGAAACACTTGTTCCGAGTGACAAAATGGCAGAGATAAACAAGAGATGGTTTTATATCTGACTGTATAATGTATTATTTAATTGTGCTGTTGTGTTTTATCCTTCCTCTCCCAATTTAAAATAATAATGAAATGGTACATATATAAGGGAAAATATTCTATTCCCTTTTATGCCTCAAAAAAGTTCTTCTTGTTGGAAAGAGCATGAAAACATTCTCCCTCTTTTAAAGTCAACTATGAAGATACTCAATATCTTTTCCCTTTTGTCCATAGCAATGCTTGAAGAGAATTGTAGCAGCCTAAGTTTATCAAAACTAACTAGTCAACCTTACTAAAGGAACATAGCTTTGTTATTTTTATCAGATATAACCAAGAATAACCAAGTTTCCTATGGCATAAACGGGATTTTGGAGTGATTCCTTTCTTCTGACCTTCCTTCTTCCCTCCCTCCCTCTCTCTCCAGTACTATTGCCAACTGTTCTGTGACAACTGGAATGAAATGCTACATTAAAAAAAAAAAAATCTTCATGGGTGCCTGGGTGGCTCAGTGGGTTAAAGCCTCTGCCTTCGGCTCAGGTCATGAACTCAGGGTCCTGGGATCAAGCCCCACATCGGGCTCTCTGCTTGGCTCTCTGCCTACTTGTCATCTCTCTCTCTCTCTGTCTTTCTCTCTCTCTCTGTCAAATACATAAATAAAATCTTTAAGAAAAAAAATCTTCAGAAGATAGCAATGTCTATTTCTCAACTGGAACTAAGAAGTCCTATGGGAATTCAGTTTCAAGGAAAAGATTGATATTTAAATAAATAAATAATAGGATAAATATTAAACAGAAACACAGAAGCCAGTGATATGCACACACTCGGGCATGGTGGCCAGCGGCAGATGCCTGCAGGGTGGCAGGAGACGGTTGCAGGCGCACAGTTGGTGGTCAGGGCAGGCAACAAGGGCCCCGGGCCGACTGTGGGTGCACTGGCAGCTGTGTTGGCGCTAGCTGTTGGCAAGCACGACTGTGGCTGCAGTCTCACCGTGAATACCCTCCCATTAAATTCTTGAGCTGGGTATGGTATATTGGTACGCAGCATCTCCTCCCATCTTCTTCTATTGCACTTTTATTACAAAAGCTAGAAAGTTAAAAATTACATCGCTAGATCTTCTTTTTGATTAACAAAGCACATTACATTTGCAAATTAGGTTCCACCAATCAGAAGCACTCCCCTGAAATTTAGAAAGCAAAAGTGAAACTGAGATCACGTCCCTGTAACTTTCCCCATATTTCTGTGACAAGCAAACCTAAGAAGTCAACAGCCTCAGCTGTGCACACATTAATAGAACTGGAGCAACAGTATCCAGGCTCAGCTTCCCAATGCTCCCAGTTACAGATGTACAGTGGTGGTGATGACGACACCAGCAATGACAGGCTTCTGAATTCTAAATTCAGCAAGTTTTTGACTCATGGTTCCAGTGGCACCCTCTTGAACCCCTACTTCCTAAGCGTGGCAAAAATAGAAGCTCTTCTGACAGACCAATGCACTAATCTTATTCTAAGAGGCTTTCTTGGAGGTCCAGCCGAATGTTCGCTCTCTAGCCCTTCCAACAATTTTATAATCGTGTAACTAACCTGTGTAAATTTCCTACTATTTAAAATACCCAAAGTGTTTTTGTTTAAAGCACTGAATCCTAATTGATATGAACCTCAAAATGACCCGGGGGGATTCTATTATTATACCTCTTTTACATATGAGAAAACTGGGGAATCAAAAGGTAAAGTAAAAACATAAATGATGTGGCAAAAAAAGCCACAGACTGGGACATAAAAGCCATATCTGCAAAACGCAAGTGATAGATGAGCTGTATCTAAATTATACAAAAAACAAACAAACAAAAACTTTTAAAACTCAATAAAAAAACAACCCAACTAAAAAGTGAGCAAAACATTGGAGCAGATACCTCCTGAGAAAAGGTGTATGGATAGCAAATGAGCATATGAAAAGATGTTTAACAGTGTATGTCATCAAGGAACTACCAATTAAAACAATGATGAGGTACTACTACACACCTATCAGAATAGCTTAAATCCAAAGCACCAACATCACCAAATGCTGGTGAGGAAGGAGAGCAACAGGAACTCTCAGTCATTTCTGGTAGGAATGTAAAATGGAAGACTTTTTTGGAAATCTTTGGAAGACAGTTTGGTGATTTCTATTAAAACTGAACATACTCTTACCATTCAATCTAGCAACCACACTCCTTGATATTTACTCAAAATTGTTGAAAAGTTATGTCTATACAAAAACCTGTATGTGGATATTTAAGGCAACTTTATTCATAATTGCCAAAACTTAGAAGCAGCCAAGATGTCCTTTAGTAGGTAAATGGATAAATAAACTATGGTATATCCAGACAATAGAATATTATTCAGCAGTATAAAATGAACCATCAAGTGTCAACTACACTTCAATTATTAAAAATAATGAATGAAATTTAAATTAAAATAAATAAATAATGAACTATCTAGCTTGAAAAGATATAGAGGAAACTTAAATGCATACTGCTAAGTGAAAGAAGCAAGTCTGAAAAACATACATACTCTATGATCCCAATCACATGACATTCTGGAAAAGGAAAAAATATGGAGACAGCTAAAAGATTAGTAGTGGCCAGGGAACTACTAAAAGATTAGTAGTGGCCCAAGAGAGGGAAGGGATCAACAGCTGGAACACAGGAGATTCTTAGTAAAATTATTCTTCTGATAGCGTAACAGTCCGTATTTTTATGCATTTTATGCATTACGCATTTGCCAAACCATTTTATTATACAACACAAAGACTAAGCCCTAATATAAACTACCAATTTTAATTAATAATAGTATATCAATATTGATTCATTAATTATAACAAACGTATTATAATAATGGAAGATGTTAATCTCAGAAACTGTATGTGGGGCAGAATACATAACTCTTTGTACTTTCTGCCCAATTTTTCTGCTGAGGCAGAATAGAGCTCTTGGACCCCAGCCCCTCCCTGTCTGCTGCTCTCTGCTTCCCACAGGCCCCAGCTGCACTGAAGCAGAAGAGAGACCTTGGATCCCAGCCCAAGAGAGACCTTGGATCCCAGCCCTCCCTGTCTGCTACTCTCCACAAAGGGAGGGGGGTGGCAATGGGCCCTGAGAGACTGCAACAATGTCCCGTTTCCCTCCCCAAAACCTGTAGCCATAAAAATTCACCCCAAACCCTGCAGGTGGCTCAGTCTTGAGGAGTGATCCCACTGAGCCTTCCCTCTGCGTTCCGTGTGCCCTTTGAGTTTCCTCAGTCGCTTCCGTTTTCCTCAACACTGCAAATCTAAAACTGCTCTTAAAAAAGGTCAACTAGGGGCACCTGGGTGGCTCAGTGGGTAAAAGCCTCTGCCTTCAGCTCGGGTCATGGTCTCAGGGTCCTGGGATCGAGCCCCGCATCGGGCTCTCTGCTCAGTGGGAGCCTGCTTCCCCCTCTCTCTCTGCCTGCCTCTCTGCCTACTTGTGATCTCTCTCTCTCTCTCTGTCAAATAAATAAATAATTAATTTAAAAAAAAATCTTTAAAAAAAAAAAAGGTCTACTAGGGGACAAATGGGTGGCTCAATCGGGTGGGTGTCTGCCTTCGGCTCAGGTCATGATCTCAGGGTCCTGAGATCAAGTCCCTCCTCAGGCTCCTTGCTCATCAGGGAGCCTGCTTCTCCCTAGGCCTGCTGTTCCCCCTGCTTGTGCACTCTCTCTCTCTGATAAATAAATAAAATCTTTTTTTTAAGGCCTATTAATTTTTAAAAAGTGATGTAAAAAACTGTCTATGAAAACCCATATCTATAATCATACTTAATAATAAAAGGGTGAATGCTTTCCTTCTGAGATTAAGACAAGACGAGGAGGTCTATTCTTACAACTTCTATATAACACTGTACTAGAATTTCTAGTCAGGACAGTCAGGCAGGGAAAAGAAATAAAAGGAACCCAGAATGGAAAGGATGAAGTCAAACTATCACTATTTGCAAATGATATGATCTTGTATATACAAAACCCTAAGGAATCCACCAAAATATGTTAGAACTAATAAATAAGTCCAGAAAGATTGCAAGATACAAGATAAACATTTAAAAAAATGATTGAACAAAGAACAATCAGAAAATTACGTCAAGAAAACAATTCACTGGGCGCCTGGGTGACTCATAAGGTTAAGTGTCTGCCTTCGGCTTAGGTCATGATCTCAGAATCCTGGGATCAAGCCTCACATCCAGCTCCTGGCTCTACAGGGAGCCTGCTTCTCCATCTCCCTCTGCTGCTCCCCCTGCCTTTGCTCTCTCTCTGTCTGATAAATAAAATTTTTTAAAAAAAGAAAATAATTCATTTATAAGCATCCCAAAGAAAAAATACTTAGAAATACTTAAGAATAAATATTAATAAATACCTAGGAATGAATTTAAGAAAAGGAATATAAAACTTATACTCTGAAAATTACAAAACTTCATTAAGAAATTTTAAAAGAGGGGCACGTGGGTGGCTCAGTTGGTTAAGCATCTGCCTTCGGCTCAGGTCATGATCCCAGGGTAGTGGGATCGAAATCCGCATCCAGCTCCCTGCTCAGTGGGGAGCCTGCTTCCCTCTTCCATTGCCCCTTCCCCTGCTTATGCTCTCTCACTTTCTCACTCTCTTTCTCTCTCTCTCAAATAAATAAATAAAATCTTTAAAAAAAAAAAAGAAATTTTAAAAGAACTAATTAAATGGAAGGTCACTCCATGTTATGAATTTAAAGATTTAATATCAAGTTGATAACACTGCCCAAACTAATCTACAGATTCAACACCATCCCTATTAAAATTCTAAGTACTGTTTTTGCATTATTTGACAACCTGATCATAAAATTCATATAGAAATGCATAATAACCAAAACAATCTTGAAAACAAAGTTGGACCACTCATCTGATTTCTTTTTTTTTTCATTATGTTCAGTTAGCCAACATGTAGTACATGATAAGTTTTTGTTACAGTGTTCAATGATTCATTAGTTGCGTATAACACTCTTTCTGATTGCAAAACATATGACACAGCTATAGTAATCACATAAGTGTGGTCCTGGCTTAAGGATAAACACACATTAATAGAACAGAATTGAGAGTTCAGAAGTATATACTTCAATTTATAATGGATTTTCCACAAGGTTGCCAAAACAACTGAATGAGTTAAGAATTTCAACAGCTGGTGTTGGAACACTGGATACCCACATGCAAAAGAATAAAGTATTTTCACACATTATATAAAACTGAACTTAAAATACATGATAGTTCTGGTGTGTCTAGCAGGCTCAGTCTGTGGAGCATGCAACTTTTGATCTTGGGATTGTTGAGTTCGAGCCCCACTTTGGGGGTAACGATAACATACATACATATGTACATATACATACATACATAATTTAAAAAAGGACATGATAGTTCCAAATGTATGAGCTAAAACTATAAAATTTGTATTAGCTTCCTATGGCTGCTGTGACACATTAACACAAATTTGGTGGCTTATAATAACAGAAATGTTTTTCTCTTACATTTATAGAGGCCAGAAGCCCAAATCTGGTAACACACAGAAGTATACTTGAGTCTTTAGCCGAATATAGATCTATGTATATGTGAGAGGCCAGGAAAAGAATCAACAGGAAATAATATGCTATATAATGCTTAGAGCCCACATAAAGCTGGGAGGAGCTCTTCCTTCCACCAGTCGCAGAGAAAAGGTTTCCTATATCATGGGTCATGAGGATTAGAGTCTTCAAAGGGATATCATCTACTATCTACTATCTACTATGTACTACTACTGATATAATCTTAGTAGGAGGATTAAATTAGCCTTATAGTTAAAGCTCCTCTTGATCCACCCTAAAAAAACTTAAAAACTAATTCTAAGATTTACTTTAGTAATTTTATCTAAAGAGAGAAAACAACACACCTCTTGGGAAAAGGTGAGGGATTGAGAAGACAGACCCTGGTAAATAAATACTACAGCATCTGGCGATGACAGGCCTGCCGAGGAGAGAAACAAAGGCACTGGTGTTGCAGACAATAGCTGTCTGAAGCTCAGCAGAGGAAAAGATGAACTGAAACTCAAAAAATAATCAGTTAAAAGAAATAGATGACATGCATAACAGAATTATTAGAAAAAGAGGTTGCAAGAGTTACAACATATATATTTAGTCTATTGAACATATTGTGTATGTTACAAAACAAAGGGGAATCTATGAATATGATGATGCAAGAGATGCAAGATACTAAGGAAAGACTCAACTGGCAATTCAAGAAATGAAAAATACAGTATCTGAAAGGAAAAATACACTGCAAGGGGTTATGAGCTAGTTAAATGCCATATACGTATAAATCAGTGAACCTGATAACATAAAACCAGACACTGACCAAAAACAGAGAAAAAAAGAGACCACAAATAATAAATAAATAAATAACTGGGGGAAAAGTGGGAAAGAGGAGCTTTAACTCTAAGGCTAATTTAATCCTCCTACTAAGATTATATGAACAGAGCATCGATGAGCTGTACGATAAGAACAAATAGTCTAACATATATGTAATTAAAGTACCAAAAGAAGAAGTGAGAGGAGTGATAAAAAACAAAAATAATTGAAGAAAATCTTCCATGTTTTCCCAAACTATAAATCCACGGATCTAAGAACTTCAGCAAACCCTAAGCACAACAAACATAAAAGAAATCACACTAAGGTTCCTCATGATTGATCTGCTGAACATCAATGACAAATAGAAAATGCAGGAGCAATCACAAAAAAAGACATTATATCCAAGGAGAAATTATATTCAAGAAGGAATCACAATGAGAATTAGAAAATGTAACACATCATATAAAATTTTGTAGTATACAGCTAAAGCAGAATGTAGAGGGAAATTGATAGCTTTAAAGTTCTTATATTAGAAAAAGGGGCCTCAAATTAATATCAAGAAATATTAAAAACAAAAAAAGTTAAATCTAAAATAACTGAATGGAGAAAGTAATAAAGTTAAGAGTAGGAAAAAACAGGAGAGAAGAAAACCATAGGAAAAAATCGTACCCAAAATCTGTTTCCATGAAAAAAATTCATAAATGTTATAAATTTCTAGCCGGATTAATCAGAAAGAAAAGAAGGAAAACACCAATTATCAATACCAGAAATAAAAGCAGTAACATCACATGTTCTACAGACGTTAAAATAATCAAGGATTATTATGAACGACTTTATGCCAAAACAATTAACAATCAAGATGAAGTGGAAAATTCCATGAATGATACGAAGAACCAAAATTCATTCAAGAAGAAAAGAAACAGGGGTGTCTGGGTGGCTCAGCCAGGTAGGCATCTGCCCTCAGGGTTAGGCATCTGCCTTCAGCTCCGGTAAGGATCTCAGGGTCCTGGGATTAAGCTCCATATTAGGCTTCCAGCTCAGTGGAGAGCCTGCTGTCCTTCTCCCTCTGCCTGCCACTCCCCCTGCTTGTTCTCTCAATCTCTCTCTCTCTCTCTCTCTCTCTCTCTCTCTCTCTCATCAGATAAATAAAATCTAAAAAAGCAGGGGGAGGGCAAAGGGGAGGGGGAGAAGAAAACAGAAAACCTGATAGCCCTATTTTTTAGAGTAAAAGATTGTGTAGAGCAAGTAGAAACTCTGGACCTGATTTCATATATTTAACGTAGCCCCCAAATCACATAGCCTAACACTAACTCTGAATACTGATTTCAAGGGTTTATATGTACTGAAGTGAAAGCAGTAAGGGCCATTTCAATGCAGACTTAGATAACCATATCTAAGTCACTGTAGACTTGCAAATCCCTAAATGGAAACCACTCACCTTATTTCCAGGATTCCCAAACCTTCTACCATTCCCCTGTTCTGCACTCTGTCTGGCAAAGTTCAGATCAGGCCAAAAGCCAGGGCCAATTCAGGCAGTAGTATAATAATATGGTTTTAATGATTCTGGATCCTTTAACAGGAGGCAAAACATTCTAAAAGAAAACTATTAGAGATGAGGTCTAAAATGCAAATGCCCCAGCGGCAAATGTTAGTTTTAGCATCATACAGGTGCCTGGCTAACTACTGTAACACTGTGACCTTCCCTGGGGCCCAGGAATTACTTACGGACTGTCAGGTTAGTCTTCAGGATAATACTTCACACAAATCCCTTCCTTCTTATTCATTTCGATTTTACAGAATCTTGTTTCTAATGCTGACTGTGTTATTATTGACTCAATGAAGTCATTTCATTCTTATTTGAAAATCTAGTTGTTTTTCATCCTTTTTAAATTTAAAAGTAAGTGGATACAACACAATCTGAACTCCCTTTGTGGTTCTTCCATTAGGATTGGGCACGTTACAGTGTTTTTTTAACAACTTACAATGAAATAAAAGTTTCATGTATTCTGTTTCCTAGGAACAATGAGAGATCTATTTTCCTAGGAACAATGAGAGCATCACAATACATTTTCTATGAAAATGCAGATATTTAATTCATAATTATAGTGCCTCAAATTAATTTTAGCAGATTATATAGTCAAAAACATATTTGGCATTTTTTAAAATTTATAACAATGTAAACAAAATACTACCAAAAATCATTACAACTATTTAATTGGGTGTGATATAAATCTCCCTTAAGTAATTCACTACCTAGGTCATTTATAAAGACAGACTTTGCTTATGCCCCTTTTATAGGAGACTAATAGGAGGCCATTATCCTTTTGGAGTGGGCAGATTTATGCACATACCTTCCATTAGCATTAATAGAGGTCCACGTAAATCACAAGGCACCAATAGCCAAAGAGACCTTCTCCCTTCTATCGGGTAATTGGCTATTTCAGTTAAAAAATAATTTTGAGAGAAAGAAAACAAAAATTATGTTCTTACTATAATTATCTTAGGTTAAGACTACATTAAAATGACATAGTAAAGAATAGTGGGTGACCTGACACTTCGTTTGGCTTTTATTTTCCCTATTTTCTAAGTTAAACATAAACATAACAACAAGAAAGCATAAAGGTAGATGAGAATGAATGCTTTTAAAAAGACAGGAAGAGTGCATTACATGATACGTAAGTGCATTGACATAGATCATTAAATTAACAGAATGGAGTCACAACAAAAGCATATTGTTCCCTTCATATGGCAAACGTTTGCTACACTTGTACCTTAGACTAACATAGGATTTGCTTAACATTTTAATTGTATTATTTTAAGAAGTACAATGTCTTCCAAATGTTCTATTACTCTGCATATTTTTTTTAGTTCTGTATTGCCATTCATGCATATGGGCTTCTCAGGATCCCTGGCACAATTTTATGTACCTCGAAATACCATGTGCAGATGGTTACATTTTAGTTTTTCATTCCGCACACAGAAGAACTTTCATGTGCTTAATGTAAAGCAAAGCCTAGCATGTCAAGTTGTCTCGTGTGACAAATAGTGGTACATAAATAAATTCACCAGGATATACTCTAAAACGAAACAGAGATGTTTAACTTCTCAGAAAGAAGGTATCAGAAATCCAGCAGTCTTTCCCATATTTGGCAGATGATTTTGTAAGATGGGTTCACTCCTGGCAAAGTTATATCTTCATGGTTTAGCCAGACAGATACCACATAATCTCCGCTCAGATTTAAAATGCATGCTTGTGTAATATACATTTGCAAATCTGTCTTAGAAATGTTCTGCTACAGATCAGATGCCTTGTTACTGAGAAATCAAACAGTTCTTTAAATAGAGGTTGAAAACGAGGCAGAAGCTAATTTTTGCAGTACAAAACTAATTGTGTGTTTTATTTTCATTTAACAGATTAAATATAGTTCTACCCTTTGCTTTGATTCCTCTTCTGTTTCTTACAAATGTGACAGTGTCAGAGTACATACAGGGATTCCACTTAATTAAAAAAACATAGTCACAAAAAGAGAGAGAGAAAGGAACAATAAAAACAAAACCATTTATAGGGTTCTACTTATTGGCATTTAACAAAAGGCATGTCTAGGGAATTTTCAGGGAGGTATATTATGATTCCCCCAGTGGATGCTATGTATTCCTTTATTTATTTTTATACTGTTTGTTTTCAAATCAAACATAGAAGAGAGCCTGTAAAAAAAGGGGGGGGAACCAGAAAAAAAAAGAAATGGATGACTGCCTCTTTGTGACATATTTTCTCCCTCAGCCTTGCATATTTGCATTAAAGTGATTGTGAATAATGTACATTTGACCAGTGCTGTCTGCAGAACTAATGCCTATTAAAGGGATGGGAAGTAGCATATGTTGTGCCTAGGGCAGAGAAAGTCCAATCACCCCCACTGTGAGAGTCTCCAACTAAAACGCAGGACAGCCTGGGATTAATCCTAAATGAACCCAGCAGGGAGAAACAGGACACAGTCCCTCGGTCCACATTTAAGCTTCTGAACTAAGATATTTTAGAGTTTGTTTCCAAAAATAACCTATAATCTCTATCACTTCATTCACACAGAGAACATAATTTTTTTCTCTTTTGTCTTATTTACCAATCCTACAAAATTTCAAGGGAAACCATTGGGACAAGAAATCGGACACAAGCAATCAGTTGTTACAGAATTAGAATTATGCTCCTCATTGCCATTTTAGCAACTCTCTCCTCTGCTTGAAGTATTCCCCAGCACTATCTGACAAGCACGATTTTGTCGGTAATTGCAAAATGTTTTGGGTTTGTGGTTTCACTTTTATGTTCTTACACTCTACTAGAAATGCTCTGCTATTTAAACACTTTGCAAAGCTTCTCAGTCTTGTTATGTAATCTTTCTGTGACCTCTAGCATCAGGTTCAGATGCAAACTAGCTTTCCTTCTACCTGTGTTAACTTGATAGCTGAAAAACAGCAATTATAAAAATGTATGAGAATAACGAAATCAGCTGAACTAGGGAAAGAGAAGTGCCACATTACCATGTTTAGAGCAGTAGGACTGCCTCATTAGCTGCAGTATTACAGAAAGAGACAGAGACAAAGACAGATACCAAGAGAATAACCAGGAAACATATATTCAGATCATCATTCGGTATTCATATAACCCAAGGGGGGGAGGGGTAGTAAAAATAAAATACAATCAGAAAACTTGAGAGCTGCATCACAGCATGATATGAAAGAGTCTGTGTAATGCTGAAAGTAATAGAGTTGATATGATTTAGCTTATCTTTTCTCCTTCTTAGTGTTTAATTCTACTCAAATTACTGTGAAGATACTGTTATGTTTCAGAATAGAGGAAAGCTTCAAACCATTGATTTTAGTTTATTGGTCTACTCCTTGGGGTGGTAGGGGTGGCTGGGATTGCCCTGTTTTGAGAGCCTATAAGAAATTCATTCTACGAATGGTTAACTATAATGGAGGGTTAGATACTCTCACAGAAATTAAGTTTGGGGTGTTTAATTTTCTTCCTTTGGGACCACAGCCTGAGTTTTGCAGATCAAAGATCTCCCTCACCCACCACTGACTTTACCCTCCCTCCTGCTCTGCCAGAGGCCCCGGATGACTGTTTCGGCAAGCTGAGCAACTTCATTTTTCCCACAATCGCCGTCTTGCCCATTGTCCCCCAGTGGTATTCCCTCACAATGTGTGATCACTATAGTTCCTGATATCAACCAAACCAACCTTGGAAAAGCCTGACTGGGGCCACGATTCAGTGTCATAGATGCAGAAGACATTAATTCCCTATTAAGATTATGGAGGAGCTTCAATCTGCTCTGCAGTATTATAAACACTTATAAATTGTGGAGAGGGAACCTGATGGAAAGGCGATCTTCAAAACATGCTCATGGGGCACCTGGGTGGCTCAGTCATTAAGCGTCTGTCTTTAGCTCAGGTCGTGGTCCTAGGATCCTAGGATCGAGCCCCACATCGGGCTCCCAGATCAATGGGGAGCCTTTTTCTCCCTCTCCTACTCCCCCTGCTTGTGTTCCCTCTCTCGCTGTCTCTCTGTCAAATAAATAAATAAAATCTTTTAAAAAAATGCTCTTAAGTAACATAAAAATGACCTACTAGTTCATCAGAGGCTCAAAAATATCGATTGCTTGATCAATAAATTTACACAAATAACCCTTTACTTTATATATAATTTCTATCATTTCCTATCTTAATCCTATTCTTGGCCATTATTAAACTAGGGACTGGGGGCAGGGGAGGGTCACTAATTCATTCGTTATTTCAGCAAATATTTATCAGGCACCTGCTATGTGCTGACATAAAAAGTTCGTGGCCTCTGTTTCCACTGCACTTAAAGCTAGTATTGGAGACGGACAATTTATAGTACATTGTGATCATGCTTTGCTAAAATGAGTAATACGAGGTTCTACGGGAGTGCAAAGCAAAGAATGTAAAAAAAAAGTATAAAATGTAATTATGTTTTTAGAAAAGCTGTCAACCTCAGTTACTAAAGGTACAAACTGCTTGATTGTCTTGCTTACAGGAAAGTTACCCTTGTTGTTGTTGTTTTCCCAGTAATCATATATTATAGTTTATTCTCTTCTTAGCCACTCAAAGCTCAATACCACAAGTTAAGTCAGAGCTGGTGAACCATTCTCTGGACTAAGCTTCCTAGCAGACACACTCCCTCTTATGCATGCTTTCAGAGGCTTTGGTCATCTCACATTTTGCTGCTGGGGCTGGTGGAAGTTTATGTTGTGATGTATTACATTTGTCATCACGTGCCCCCCAAGCCGCCTCCTCTTCTTGCATTGCTTTATTGCAGCACAAGGTCTAAAACCCATGAATCTTGCTGTCTTCTAATAGCCCCCTTCTGTAACACTGCGACCTGTGCAAAATTAGAGCTAATAATTCATACCAAAAAGGATAAAAATCATAAAACAACTGGCTTGCTTCCAGATTCCACAGCGACATTTTTAAAGCTTGAATCAAATATTTTAAGCAGTGCCCTTTGTGAGGCAGAATTAAGGCAGTGCGTGGCTCCATCAGAAGCCCTGGGTTCTAGTCCTGGTTTTGTTACAGATGCAAGGCAAGCATGAGTCCCCTCTGGAACACAGTTCCCTTGTTTCTAAACAGAAGAGGCATGAACTAGAATATCCCCTAACATTAAGGTCAACTCCAGTATTCCATAAATGAATTTCAAAATAAACTAGATGAACTTTTTTCCTTTTAACATTCACAGGCTTCATCTATCCCAAGTTCCTAAAGAACATGCTAGGTAAGACTTCATGTATCACTGTAACATGAGAAAATGACCAAGAAATATCACACACTCCACTTTTCTGAAATAAAAATTCTGAATCCCAGTGACTTTTCTAAGAATACACAGTGACTCAGCAGAATATGGAATCAAATTCCTACTTCTTAAAATTTTAAATAAGAAACCAAAATATTCCATAGGAAAAAGATTTCATTTTTTCAAAAATTTCCTCTGATTCAGTTAACAATCTGACCCTCAATATGATTTGGTAAAACACTGACTATATTCTCTGCAGATGAAGTAGTTTTATTGGCCAAAAATGCATGGTTAAAGGAATGAGGTTATTCTTTACAGTACCAAATGGACGATACAGAAGGCACAAGCTGATGTTCCAATCTCAGTATTTGATGGTGATAGTCACTGTGGCAGAGGGGGAAAGCTAGACCAGAGGTATCTAAATGTTAGATCCTTCTACTCCGCTCTGAATGCTAAATACATTACCATGACTATTTGGTCCGCATGCTTGGATGTCTCCCTGGACCAGCTGGCAAAGCAACTACATGTCCTCAAGATAAATATGTATTCTCTTAATTTGCAGTGTCTCTAGCCCTCGGTGGGACACTGGGAAAATCAGAATTATTTTAAATGTCATGGTTTTGTGGAACACCCAAATCTCTAATTCTCGGAGAGACCTTAGGTTCCAAAGAGGTTAACACAGGCAATCTGGCACATTTTCCGTATCGCTTGCCTCCATCCTATCTTCTGCACGTGCACACATCAACATTGCAGATTTGCACCAGGTACAGATTTCTGACAAATGCTGTATTCACTTGTGAGTAGGAAATGATGGTTGAATACAATATATTTCTTGAAATCCTGCCCAGGAATCAATTCCGTCTGTTCCTCATCACTTTTTCCCCCGAGTTAGAATTCAGTCATCTCAAAAAAGTAACTGCCTAGCATTTAGAAGTTCTATTTTTTAAACATATTTTCAGTGGCAATTATCATGTCACTTATGTCAAATGTAGAGACTATTTTATCTTCTGTGTTTCAATGGCCATCCAGTGCTTTTCATCTTGCCAAATCCCCACCTCCTAATCTGTGCTAAGATTAAAGCTCGGTACTGGTCACTGTGATGTTTGACTGCAAGTAGAGACAGCCAAGTAATAAGTAAATTCAAAAGAATAAACTCTTTCCACTCCACTTTTTCCCTGGTGAACAAAATAAGACACACAGGTAATCAAATATATTAATCCTTTTACATTGAAAGCATTATAGAATCTTCATTTGAAGTATGATGCCACTTTCATTCCAAGAACAGAAAACAAATAAAATTTCCAGGTTTGCCTGTAATAAGAGCCTTCTTTTTTTTTTTTTTTAACAAGTACTCACTTCAGGAACACAAAACTATATGTAATTACTTAACAAATATCAAATAGAGCTTACTATGTGCAGGATAAATTTATAAAATTTAATTTTTTTAACCCTCATAATAATGTATGATTATCCCCATCTCTCAAATAAAGAGACTGAGAAACAAAGATTAAAGTAACTTTCTGAAAGTCAATTAGCCAATAAGAGGAGGAGCTGGGATTCAAATTCAGGCAGGATGGCTCAAGTCTATCTTCTTAACCTTCAACAAGATGATGTATATATCAATAAGATAATGTGAAAACTGGAAGCATTTCATTTCCAATTAAAACAGAAAGCTTCACTTAATTTACTGAACCTGATGTCATCAGTCCTAGAGTTGTGCTTTCTGATGCTTTCTGATGCTTTCTGATGACTCAATATTTGAAACAATATCCTAAGAAAAGGGCCCTTGTTTCTCAAAAACAGTTTATAGTTTATAGTCTTTCTCCAGATCTATAATAAGTACTAGTACAACTTTTGCTAGATTGATTTTTAGAAACTGGAGAGTAACAGAAGAAGATGATTTTGCAGAAAGAGGAAATGCAGGAGCTATTCTGTTTATCATCTTAATTCATGTGGTTGCAATAAGAAGAAAAAAAAAAAGAGACTGCAACATGAATTCAAACAGCTCTGTACACAAACCAAATCCTAATTCCACTATTCTGGGACTCTGCACCATTTGAGCATGCTGAGTTTTAATTTTTCTTTTGTAAGATATGGTTACAATACCTGCCTCATGGTGTTACAACACTGGCTAAATGAAATAATTTAAAGTGCTTAGCAGAGTTTCTGGTGCTAATAGCCCTCCACAGATATTCACTTTCTTCTCATTGTAGAAATTAAGGCTTTCTAGTTTGTAAACACTGAGGGAGAATTATTAAGCTTTTAAAGGTATGACTGAAGAAAACAGTCATTCAATCATTTAATAAATATATAACAAACACCTACTATATTCCAGGCACTATTATTATTTCAAACATAATAGGCTAGGATTCCAGAGGGCTAAAGTCTGTGAGTGTTCGTTTCAATGTTTCTAATTTTATTAGAAATAAATATGTAAATGGATGATCCCACCATCTCTGAATGGCTATTTCTTTGAAAGAACATACTACTTCCTTGGACAAGAACAGAGTATTCCGTGATCACTTTGGTCATCCCTTGACTTTAGAGGAATATCACTTCTGAACAGACACACAGCCGAAAAGATGCAAAATACTTGTTCTTAAAGCATTCAGAAATAATGGGCCAGTCAGGACTCAACACCAATTTCTGGTCACTCAAGTTAAGCCATCCCTAGATATCAGCATCAACGATAGCCAAGCCCCTGTAGAATGCACGATGTCTAATTTAATCATTGGCATTTAAGCAGTGCCTTTCAGATCTGTTTGGGGTCTGTTTTTAAGTTTTTAAACTTAAGAATATTTATCTTCCTTTTTAAAATGACCCAGGGTTGTTACTTGAGTTTCTAATACAATTATTAATGAACTTTCAGCTCCATGAAGAAAAATATAGCAAATGACCTCAAACGAGAGCTGTTTCTCCTAGCTCTCAGATTTGCCCCTCAGGTAGGAGACAGCTGCTTTCTGCATTAGCTACTTGTGTGGAAGAGAGACACTTTGATTCTTCTCAGGCTGGGAATTCTTTAGTCCACTCACATAGCAGCTTAGCTCTTGTCTTCGCTGACTTTCCACTTCTCTCTTATTTCTCACATAGTAGGTCAAGAGATATGGCCCTCTTGGTGGATTCCCAACCATTGTTTACATCGTTACTCCACAGTAGCTTATTGGGCACCTAAGTATGCGCTGAGTACTATGGAGAATACCGTAACAACAGTGCCACAAACAAAAGGCCATGTTTTATATACACGTGAAACAATTCCAATAACAATGCAAGAGGGTACACAATTAAGGGCCATTGCACACCTCTATTACCTGGTTCATGATTCTACTCTGGCCCCTCCAAACTCCCACTCACTCAAAAAGCACTCCCCTATGATACACCCACATCTCTACATTCCTCATTATATCATCAGTTAACAGCCCCTCTGCACAGGGAGATGCTGCTTTGCAACACTTTATATTCTATCCAAATTCCTTTAATAATATAATCTCTTTCAGAGTTGCCCCAGGGTTTCCAATGTCTTCATCTGAACTCCAAGATGAACCCCTAGAATTTATTCCTGCTGCTAAATCTGTCAGTATTTCCAGATTCCTTGGAGGGTTATACTTTGGTTGTACAATCTCACTTAGGATAAGAAGATCTTAACAGGAAAACACCACACACACACACACACACACACACACACACACACACACACACTCTTTATCTGTTCAATGCAGAGAACATAAAAATATCCCCAAATCTAACATTTTAGAGCCAACATGGGTCACAAGAAATTGTCTAGAATAATCTTTTAAGAAAGTTATTAGCCCTATTTTACAGAAGAGATTCTGGGGCTCAAGAAGAATGGGACTTGTCCTGGTTTATACAGCTCTAGGACATTTATAAGTAAATATACTTATTTTCTTTCACTTGTACTATGAGCATATGTAGTACTCTGGAGTATTTTTTACTATTTATACTTATCACATACTTATAAAAGTTAAAATAAAGGCATAATTTTTGTCAGCCTACTTTTCCTTCATATTTCATAACTATTTCCTTGCTGTTTCTTTACAAACAGGGAAATACTGGTTCCTCACATCACTTCTAAATTCAAATAAATTTAATATAGCCAATATTTAATGAATAATTACATTAATCCCTAGAAAATACTCATTCTATAGATTTTAAATCCCTATGTTGAAGATTCTGGCAAATAAAAGAGTTGACAAGGTGTTTGGGTGGCTCAGTCAGTTAAGCACCTTTTGATTTCAGCTTGGGTCATGATCTCGGGATTGTGGGATTGAGCCCCACCTTAGGTTCCATGTTCAGCGGGGAATCGGTTTAAGAATCTCTCTCTGCCCCTCACCCTCTGCCCCTCCCCCTGCTCTCGCACACAAGTGTGCACTCACTCGCTCTCTGTCTCTATCTCAAATAAATAAATACAACCTTTAAAAAAAGAGAGAGAGCGTGATGACAATTTGTGAGTGAATATGAAGATGCAAATAGCTGTTCTGAGTGATGCAGGGCATGTCTCTACTTACCATCTGGTCTCAGATCCTAGGGTGATTAATGCATTAAGAATGCTTTTGAAGATTCCTCTATATGTAGGAATTACCAAAGAAATATAATCATAAACGGCCCCAATCCCTCTGATCACTACCCTCTGGAAACTTACATTCCAATTACGGAGACAAGATCAAATTACTTTAAACATCAGCCAACAGTAATGGACAGCATACAATGAAATAGTACATTGAGAGCTACAGACCGTCAACGTTACATAAATACAGAGGGAGTGAAATGAGTAAGGTCTGGAGCTTCTGAGAAGGCTTCAGGGAATGAAGCAAACTTGATTTCTAACACCAGTATGGACAGAATGAGGATCAGAAGAAGGGAGAGTAACACACAAGAAAATTTACATGGTTGAAATCAGGAAGTTTGGGAGGCTATATTTCTATGAATAGTGCCATCTAGAGAGGTTACTTTTCCATGAACAGTTCGTGGATCCAACCATGTTTCAAACCCTAGAACTTTCCTTTACAGTGAAATTGCTTCAGTGATTTACTTCTCCAAATAGGTCATAATGGGAGTATCTGTGGAGCTATCCATGGACTAAAAATCTAATTAGGATGAGAATCTTTTAAAAAAGAAAACAGAGGAGGAGGAACACTAGAATGGGATGTCAACATAAGACTCCACAGGCTTTAAATATTTTTTTAAAGGTTTTTTTTAGGGCACTGTATACAGTATATACTGTGTATATACTATACACAGTATATACTGTATCCAGATATAGTATCTGTATGATACTGTAATAGTGGCTACATATCATTCCACATGTATCATTATGCATGATACATGACACATATTACATTCTATGTACCTGTAGAATGTAGAACACAAATAGTGAACCCTAATGCCCTAATGTAAACTACAGACTTTTTTTAATGTTATTGTAGCAATACAGGCTCATCTCTTACAACAAAGGTACCACATAATACAAGATGTTTACAGGGGTTCTCTGTGCGTGGAAGGGTGAGAAGGTATATAAGAACTCTATACTTTTCTACTCAGTTTTTCTCTAAATTTAAAACTGCTCTAGGGATGCCTGGGTGGCTCAGTCAAGTGTTTGCCCTCGGCTCAGGTCATGATCCCAGGGTACCGGGATCAAGCCCCACATCGAACTACCTGCTCGGCTGGAAGCCTGCTTCTCTCCCTCTCCCACTCCCCCTGCTTGTGTTCCTTCTCTCACTGTGTCAAATAAATAAAATCTTAAAAATAAATAAATAAAAACAAATTTTATGAGTCCCTTTAAAAAAAATTGCTCTAAAAATAAGTCTATTAATAATTCTTTTAAGTTTCTCCCATCAATACTCGCTAATCAAAATTTTTGACTACATTTCTAATGTCTGAAAAAAAGTAGAAATCCCATAGTTACTTTTTTTTTAATATTTTATTTATTTATTTGACAGAGAGAGACAACAAGAGAGGAAACACAGGAGGGTGACTCAGAGAGGGAGAAGCAGGCTTCCCTCTGAGTAGGGAGCCCAACCCTGGGCTTGATCCCAGGACCCTGAGATCATGACCTGAGCCAAAGGCAGATGCCAAAGGACTGAGCCACCCAGGTGCCTCTCCTCTAGTTACTTTTAGTCTTCAAAACAGAGTAGGCCCTGACAATCAACAGGAGTCCTTACAAAGAGTTGTAAACTAAAATGTCTATCTATGACGACATGGCTCGTATTCAAGAGATAAATAACTGGCCCAACTTAGCTAACTTACCAGTAAGTGATATTGTGAATGGGACAGAGGGCTCATAAATGTTGTCAATATGTATAACCTAGCCAGATCTCTCCCATCCAAGAAAACAGAGATATCCATTCTCTGCTCTCAAAATGAAATGCTCGTTTTATTTTTCTATATTATAAAAGTAACTCATATTCATGGTAGAAAATTTGGAAAGTTAGAGAAGAGCTTCTTTTTCATTGTCCACTATCCCATGTTTTGATAGTTTTCATTCTCGATTTTCTTCCCATGTATTTTAATATACTAATATTTTAATATATTTATGATTATAATTGGCAGAGTTTTAATCATTTTATTATCATAATCTAAATAAACTGCTAAAACTCCACTTTTCTTGATCCTGTCTTTAGTGTCCCTGATACTGCCTCCAAGTTTCACTTATGAGTAAAATAGCACAAGGTAAATCATAAGATATACTATAAGATTTTTGTAAATATGATAGGTACCAAGAACAGCTAAAGCCAACTTTTCAGCAATATACAAACTCTATAGCTGAACCCACATCTACAAACTGGCTTCTTATATCATCTAGAGAATATTGTTTTATGACTAAAACATTCTATCTTTATATATAAAAGCAGTTTGGACCAGAACACAAATTTGGAACATGTCACTTCGTTATTATTTATTACCATATATCTTAAACCTCTAGCAAAGTATACACACCAAGCATATATGATATAGTGAACATACTTTCAAATGAAATAGTGGTATCGTGTTGCAAAAACTGAAATGGAAACACAGCTAGATCACCATGAGCCACAGTGCATCAGGCTCCAGAACGACTCCTGCAAAACTGCCTACACTAAAGGCCACAGATGAGGACCCAGCTGGGAACAAGAATTCTCCCCCAGCCAGACCAGTTTTCACTACGGTGAAGGCCTAAAAAAGTAAAACTCATAACTATCCAAAGAAACAAAAGAATCCAATGACCAAAAATGTTAAACAATATAAAAAGCCATGGAAGACCAAAAACAGGGTAGATTAGATTATGCCCACTGAGCCAAAATACTTTCCTCCCAACGGCCTCTGTCTGCAGGACATTCCCTCAGAAGGCTACTGTCTAGGAAAACGAAGGAAAATGCTCTGTCCCCAAAGTCTCTGAGTAAAGGGATGAAGGGAATCAGACTTCATCTTTCTCCTCAATACTGCTGAAGAGGAGGCAAGGTGACTCTGAAGTTTGGTGTAGTATTAGCTCAGCAAACCAGGGAAGCACAGAAGGACCTGGCTCTAGCTGTACTTTTCGTGTGACCAGAGGAAAGTGATTTTGGGAAAACTCTTTGAGCCTCCATTTCTTTATTTTTAAAGTTTGTGTCATGCCCCATTTTTCTCCATTGCTCTCTCAACTGCCACAGTGAGCAACCTGTAGTTCTCAGAAAGCACCGTGCTCAGCTTTGGTTTTGCATCTACAATCTCCACTGCCAGAAATGTTCTCTGTATCTTTCCAGGTCCTCCTCACCCACTTAGCTAACCTCTACTCAAGATCCGGGTCTCAAATTAGACATGGCTGTGTCCAGGAAGCCCCGATGCCCTGATGTTGGCCAACGTGGTCTGCCTCTGTATCCCTCCCACAGTATTCCGGGTACTGAAACCCCATCTCATCGCACGAAAACCCCTGTGAACTTGGCAAGGACTAAGCACTCAAAAAGACACAGGTAGAAGAAAGAAAAAGGAAGGGAAGGGAAGCCAAGGAAAAGGTATGTTGCACTTTTTTCTTTACAGGGTTGTTATAAACACCAAATGAGACAATGTTTATGAAAGCACTACAAAAACTTTGTGTATCAGGATATTAAAGGAGACTTTTCCTGTTCTCTAGGAATTTGGAAATTTCTGCTGAGGCTCTAAGCTGAAGACAATGGATGACCTAACCGATCCTGAATCATTCATTCAAATACGTACCCATACCTGTATCTATATCTATATCTGTATCGACATCTACTCTCTCTTAAGTGAAGCACTGTTCATTCCAAATACATAAATGAACAAAACAAAGACCAAGGCCCTTGCAGAGCTTCCATTCATAAGAAGACAGATAATAAAAACAAACATGATAAAGAAAAAAATTACACAACATATTAAATGGGATAAGAGCATTAGGGAAAAATAAAAGAAGAAAATGACAGCAGCAAGACTAACAAGAGTACCATGGGTCTATGGGTTTATGGGTTTATAATTTTACTTACTTTTTTTAAAGGTTTGGTTTATTTATTTGAGAGAGAGAGAGAGAGAGAGCACACACATGAGTGAGGAGGGAGGAGGGAGAGAGAATCTGAAGCAGACTCCACCCTGAGCACAGAGCCCTAAACAGGGCTCAACCCCACCAGGAGTCTGTCACTTAACAGATTGAGCCACCCAGGTGCTTTTATGGGTTTGTAATTTTATTTTATTTTTTAAAGATTTTATTTATTTATTTATTTGACAGAGAGAGAGATCACAAGTAGACAGAGAAGCAGGAAGAGAGAGGGGGAAGCAGGCTCCTTGTTGAGCAGAGAACCCAATGTGGGACTCGATCCCAGAACCCTGAGATCATGACCTGAGCCAAAGGCAGAGGCTTTAACCCACTGAGCCACCCAGGGGCCCCACGGGTTTGTAATTTTAAAGGGGTGATCAGGGCAGTCTTTATTGGGAAGATGAAAAATCAGAAAAAGATGAAAAATTTCTCTTTGAGAAAAATCCTGAAGAGGAAGAGGGTTGACCTCACCAATACCTGGGAAGTAGATCATCCCTAGAAGAGAGATAACCAGGACAAAAGTCCTAAGAGGTTACTTGCCTGTCATGATTGAGGAACAGCAAGAAGGCCAGATCAGGGACTTGAGGAATAGAAAGAGATGAAGTCAACAGGGAAGCCAATTGGCACCCCTAAACTCTTTGTTGTTCAAGTGTCAACTGTAATGCTTTGCAAGCCATTGTAAGAATTCTGTCTCATCTATGAAACAGAGCCACTGAAGGGTTTAGAGCAGAGAAGGAGCATTATGTGACATATTTTTAAAGGGCCTCTCTGACTGCTGTACTGAAAATAAACCCTAGAGGAACAAGGGTGGATGCAGACAGCCAGATGAGGCCATTGCAATCATTTAAGCAAAAGATCTACATCAATAGACGTAGTGAGAAAGACTGGATTCTAAATATACTTGGAGGTTGAAACTCATTCTAATTCCTAATCTAGTCAGTCTTTAATGCTGCTAAAAGTGGAAAGACCTGAAACATCTTGAAAGGACTTTGCCCAAGATGACTACCCGGTACACTGCAGAGGTACATAGCTGGAGGGCAAGATCAGTCTTAAAAGGGTATCTACAGAAAAACCTTGCAGGGGACTCCAGTGGACCCACATCCCACCCCCTCCCCCACTCCGCCCATGATAATGACTGTACTAAACTCTGAACAGCCAGAGGGTACTCAGCAGCCAAGAGAAAAACACACAAGTGAATTAAAAGGCATTTGCCCCTTTTCCGGCATCTTTCTCTAGCTCTGCAGAAATCAGAAGCAGCTTAATGAGAGGGGGCAGAGAAACAGGTAAGAAAGGTGGAACAACAGTGGAAGAAAACTCAATTTCTGATCCATAGACATGGATTAGCCCTGAATTGGGAGGCAGGGAAAGTTTCAATTGGATAAGAGACTGATGTTTTGGATCGAACTATACTTTTCAATATCTGAAATGCTTTAATATATGTGAATAACTGGGAAAGGAATGGGATCTACTGGAGATACAGACAAGGTATGTAAAGAAGGAGGATATATCAAAGCATGTTTGAGGACAATGGTGGAAGGCGAAAGAAACATTTTCTATTCTTACCCCTTCCAATTAAACCTGGTTTACCAAACTAGTTCCTTATAGACATATATATTAAGACCTATAACAACTAATGCATACTAAATAACACTATGTGCCTGGTTCTTTTTGTTTTGGTTTTTTTTAAAAGATTTTATTTACTTATTTGACAGAGAGAGAGATTACAAGTAGGCAGAGAAGCAGGCAGAGCGAGAGAGGGAAGCAGGCTCCCTACTCAGCAGAGACCCTGATGTGGGGCTTGATCCTGGGACCCTGAGATCATGACCTGAGCCGAAGGCAGAGGCTTTAACCCACTGAGCCACCCAGGCACCCCTGTCTGGTCCTTTTTGAAGCACTTTTATGTACTATTTTTTTTTCCCCTATCAGGTTAGTACTACTGGTATTCCTAGTTTACAAATGAAAAAACTGAGGAAGGAGAAATTAAATAATTTACCCAAGGTCACAGAACTACTAAGTCACATTCTCTATGTAAATACCTCTACCTGTCTTAATCAGCTCTGGCTGGTGAATAAAATAAATTACATGGGTTCTAAGACTAATTTCAGTGGCAGGAGGAAAGTTCCACACCAATAAGCAATTCAACAGACAAGAGGGTGTCCAAGAACTAAATTCTACTTAGTTCTGACACTATCTACCCAGAGATAGTGTCCGATTCCACAGGTTGTAGACTCAGTCCTATAAGACCACTCCCCCAAACCCTAATTCAGACAGCAGTCATAAGCCCAAATTGTTACCTGTACTTCTGCCCAAACGGCTACAGAAAGGAGGTTCCCAAAGCCTCCTCCTTGGGTTCAATTAATTTGCTGGAGCAGCTCACAGAACTCAGAGAAATATTTCACTTACTAGATGACCATTTTATCATAAAAGGATGTAATTCAGGAACGTCCAGATGGAAGAGCTGCACAGGGCAAGGAACAGGGAAAGGACACAGTCGTCCCCTGCTCTCTCCAGGCACACTAGTTTCCCCACATCTTCACGG
The DNA here is from genome assembly GCA_028533885.1 of Nasua narica. NCBI lineage: Eukaryota > Metazoa > Chordata > Mammalia > Carnivora > Procyonidae > Nasua > Nasua narica. The sequence continues at coordinate 107,634,869 of CM052802.1, read as the reverse complement.
GCTCACCAGCCTGGAAGCTCTCCAAACCCAGTCCTTTGGGGTTTATATGGAGCCTTCATTATGTAGGCTTCATTATGTAGGCCTGATTGATAAAAACATTGGCCACTGTCATTTGATCCAACCTCAAGCCCCTCTCTGGAGGTCAAGGGTAGAACTGAAAAACTCCAACCTTCTAATCACCTGATTGGTTCCCTTGGCAACCAGGCCCCACCTTAGGGTTACCAAAGGGCCAGGACTCATCAAAAGTCACCTCATTATCATAACAAAAGACACTTTTATTGCCCTTATCACAGGAAATGCAAGGGTTTTGAAAGCTGTAAATCAGGAACTGTAGACAAAGACCAAATGTATATGAGAAATATATATATCTGGTCCTCTGAATGTCCGGATACATATTTCTTATAAATCACAATATTGCAACCATAGACAGGATGGCTTATAAACAAGAGAAGTTTATTTCTCACAGCTCTGGAGGCTGGGAAGTCCAAGATCAAGGCACCCGCAAATTCAGTGTCTGGTGAGAACCAGACTCCTGGTTCATTGATGGCTGTCTTCTAGCTGTAACCTCATAAGGCAGGAGGGTACAAGGCAGTTCTCTGGAGTCTCTTTTATAAGAGCACTTATAAGAGCACTTAATCCGGGGTGCCTGAGTGGCTCAGTGGGTCGAGCCTCTGCCTTCAGCTCAGGTCATGATCTCAGGGTCCTGGGATTGAGCCCCATATCAGGCTCTCTGCTCAGTGGGGAGCTTGTTTCCACCTCTCTCTGCCTGCCTTTCTGCCTACTTGTGATCTCTCTCTCTCTCTCTGTCAAATAAATAAATAAAATCATTAAATAAATAAATAAATAAATAAATAAATAAGAGTACTAATCCCCTCGTGAAGGTTTCACCCTGATGACCTAAACACCCCAACAAAGGCTCCACTTCCAAATACCACCACACTGGCCATTAGGTTTCAACATTCGAATTTTGAAGGTAGTACAAACTTCCATTCTACAGCAATGCCCCAGTACATTTTGTTTGGTTCAAACAGCATTTTTTGTTCGTTTTAATGTGAATGACTTTAAACTGGGTACAACTCTTCAAGTCAGTCCCACCACTCGCTACATTTCTTCCCACTTCGTTAATTTACATCACCCACCTACCTGGTAGAGACATTTGAGTTTGCAACTTCTGCCAATCAACCTAATCTCATTCCTGTCCCTTACTGTCGTCCTTTACCCATCAGCTTATACTTATCCTTCCTTTTTTAAAAATAATAAAAGATTTTATTTATTTGAGAGAGAGCCAGAAAGAGCACAAGCCAAAGGAGAGGCAAAAGTAGGCTCCCCAAGGAGTAGGGAACGCTACGTAGGGCTCAATCCAAGGACCCTGGAATCACGACCTGAGCCAAAGGTAGACGCTGAACAAACTCAGCCACTCAGGCACCCCTATATGTATCCTTCTTAATGTGAAACATTCTTCATGGTCTCTTTTCCAGATCAACTAAGATATTGAAATCCAGCTCAAGACCTAGCTTGAAGAACTCCCCGATTAATTTCAGTAAACAATAAACTTTCAAATCCTCCTAATTCCAACAGCACTTGCTAGTTGTGAATTATCCTCTTGGTCAGTTGCTTCATAAAGGCATGATTTATCTACCCTCCCATCAAAGTCTAAAAGTAGTGTGACTGCTTTTTTGATGTGTCAACTTTATTAGGCTACAGTCCCGAGTTATCCTAATGCTAATCTATAAATTGCTGTAAAGGGATTCTGCCAATGAATTTGGAGCCCCTAATCACTTCAGTTTAAATAAAGGAAAGTGTCCTGGATAACCGAGATGAGCCAGAGTTAAATCAGCTGGGAGGCCTTAAAAGAGAAACTAAAGATTCAGAGAAAGATTGAGAGAGATTGGGCTTGTGGACAATGGCTTTGGCCTGTACATAGGAAGGGGAGTTCTATCCTGCCTTCCTGACTGCCTGCCCTGTAGATTTTGAACTTGCTAATCCAAACCCCACAATTATGGCACCCAATTCCTTGTTTACACACATACACACTTATAAACACACATATATCCATCCTACGGATTCTACTTCTCTGGTTGAACCTGACCAATCCACACAGTAAGTAGAAAGAACCATCTCATCTTCCTGACACTAGGTCACAGAGAACATACACACACATACATATAAACTCACATTTGGGTGCCTAGCTAACACCAATGAATCAACCAAAGAGATTAAAATTGTGACAAAGTATTATATGCACAGAAAATGATGCAGGACTAAAAAAAGAAAAATATGCAGGATAAATAAATCCTGAAGAACAGAAAAAAAAACTATAAAAGTAAGCCAGTGTAAATCATGAGCCTTGTGGAAAGCAAAAAATTATTTGAAGCGAAGTCACTGAGTAAGTCTCAAATGTAGACAGTGGTAACAATGCAAAATAAAATACTTCTGTGTTTTGCATACAATGCAAAAGAAAAATACTTTTGAAACAATGGCAGGACAAGTTAATAGTGAACTATATGTATATCCACATACATATGTGAACAAAGTTCCAAATAATTAAAGTGCTACAAAACATGTATTTTATCTGTCTAGGTTCCCAATTTCTTAGTTCACTCTCCCAAGCTGCATAGTGATAGCAATAATTGATGTTTACTATTTTAATATTAAAGTTTTCTCACTAATGGTATTAGATATAAATGACTTTGATTTGTGATTTTTCCCCCAACACTATGCTTTTAGAATGCATGACATGATTATGTATGAAATGGGAATTGAAAATTCCCTTAATATCCATGAGCATGTATTTATGCAGTCTTTAAAATTTAGAATTATGTAGGTTGCCTAAGCACTAGATTCAAACATTCAAATATAAACGATTACATATATATGGTAATCATCCTATATGAAAGAATTGCAAGGAGCACAGAAAGAAGCAGTTCAGTACAGAAGTTCAAGGTTATAACTCTCTGGACATTCCACTATCTACAGAGCATGTACATTTTTTAAAATATTCTAAAGCTTCTGGTTAGCTATGCAATGACTCAATTGGCACACAACATCACTAAAACCAAAGGATATGTTTTTGGTTTGAAAATTGGTTTCTTGTGTCAGTTAAAATTCAGAAACATATTTGCTACTCCATTCCAACCTCCTTCTACCCCCCCTCCACACACACTATTATGTAAAATTATTTTAATCAAATGAAACTCTGTGGATCAAGTTTAACTTTTTACCAAATTATAAATCCTGAATTATAGAATGGAAATATTGATATTCCACCAGGGAAAGTGGAAGAAGGAGTTTTTTTATTATATTATTTTAATGAGAGAGAAAGAACTCCTGCCCCAAAATATTAAATTTAGTTCAAATTCAATTTAGCAAACATACATGAAGTACCTACTACTTACCAGGTGCTGACTTGACAAATGTGAATAAAACACAGTTATTGCCCTCAAGATAATCACTATGTAATGGAAACAACAGCTATGAAACAACGTGATAAGTACAATAATAGAGTTCCAAATAGAACATTATAGGACCAGAAAAGAGGGTTTCCTAAGCTTCTGGCAAGGACAGGAGTGTCAGGGGTGATTTCCTAATGGTTATTCTTGAGCTGAGTCTCTTTTTCTTTTTTTTTTAAGATTTATTCATTTATTAGGGGGTGGGGGCAACAGAGGGAGAAGGGAGGGTGAATCCCAAGCAAACTCCTTGCTGAGTGCAGAGCCAACACAGGGCTTGATCCCTGGACCCTGAGATCATGACCTGAGCCAAAATCAAGAGCCAAGCAACCAACTGTGCCACCCAGGCATCCCCATGAGCTGAGACTCAAAAGATGAGCAGAAAACAACCAAGCAAAGAGAAGGGAAGACAGCCTTACAAAGAGGGCCTTGTGAGTAACGCAAAAAGCAGACCCAGCATGCTGTTTTTAGGCTACCGGAGGACTCGGGTTGTTGAAGAGTAAGGAGACAAAGTCAATGAAGAGGAGCACCAACACACTGATTTAAGTCCATACCGAACTATACATATGATGATAACAAAGGCTTTCTTGATAGGATAGACGAATCTGGCATCTCACAGAGTATGGAGAAAGAAAAAACCAGTACCCAAAGAGAAGCTGAAGACATTACAAACATTGCTCCTTTGTAATTTTGGTTAGGCGGGTCCTAAACAGTTGTACAGACAGATAAACAACTTCCCCACTAACATCAAAAAATACCATCCACAGATGATTAAGCTTGCCTACAACATAAACATGAAGCCACAAACACATTCAGGCAAGCTCAAAAATATCGGCAATGTTTTGATTAAGCAAAATATTATTTTGACAACTCTATTCATTCTCATTATCAAAAAACCACAAAGGTGTGTAATATAGTGCCCTTATAGTGACACATATAATCCCTAAGCATTAGATTCCCTAGTTGTTTTCAAAAGTAAACAAACAAAAACAATAACAATGTGCATAACAAGGAATGCTTTCTTTCAAGAGATCTTCACTGTTAAATCTGATGTCTAGTCTGGGAATGACCAGTGGCTGGAAAACCCATTTTTTATCACATTAAATTCTGGTAGCAGTCTAATGATGTATAGAACTGAAGAGAGTGATATGACAATCTTTGCAAAAAGTTCCACTAGAGATCTAACCTAGGTCTGATAACCAAGAACGTGTGATAATTTTGCTTTCACCCATCTTATATCTTCTAGATTGGTAGTTCTGAATAGAGACGATATTATCACGAGGCAAATATGCAAATCAGGCAAGCAAAAGTCTGGTAGTTAAATAGAAGGCCTTGGGAATCACACAGACCTGGATTAAAATCCATTTTCTGCCGTTTATTTAGCCCTGTTACCTAAGGAGATGTACTTAACTTTCCTAAGCCTAGGGAACAATGAAGCAGACACATTTCACACATTTCAGAAGACCCTCAAAAGTCCTGGCAGGATCAATCCCAAACGCACCCCCGCCCCGGGTAACCAAACAATACTGCATCCTATTGCATCTTTGAATTGGCTCTCCCGTTCCCTGTATCCCATTCCCTCTCTTGAATTCCAGCTCGCCGAGATGAAAACCTCAAACTACCTCCATCCAAATTGTCACAGGCTCTTCTTTCAAGGGACCCCAGCGAAGACGGTGCCCCAAAGTAGTTGAAGCCTGTGGATGCTAACTACAGAGTGAAGAAAAAAGTTTTCGGATTCTCACCAGAACAGACACGTCCCCAAGGAAACGAGGTCCTTCTTCAACAGGCTGGAAGGGAAAGAGCACTTCTGGATTGGATACTTCCTATACCTTCTGGGACATCTTGCGTTCTCCCGATGTGCCCCAGGGGGCCAGCAGCACGTGCTCGGCTCCCTCTCGGAGCCAGGTCCAGCCGGGTGCCCCAGAAGCACGCAGCCACGCTGACGCATGCGCACACCTGGAGGGACCAGGTGATACACGCTCCACCGCAACTCGGGACCGGTGGCGTGGGGAGCAGGAGGATGCGCACTTGTCTCTACTCTCCGTGGTGCAAACTTTGTGATCAATTCTGTAACGCATCTCCTGATTGGCCTTCCCTCTTTCCTGGTTTTGCACCAGCCAGTCCCTCACTCCTTTCTCTTGGGTTCGCTTCCCAAGTTATATGACCCCTACCAAGCCATTTTCTGAGCCTCTTTAAGGGGGATCTGGGCTAAGAGAACGCCTGTCAGTAGATTAGACTACAACAAACACACCCTGGGAGAAAATCGTGGCCTCAGACTGTCCCAGAGGGTTGGCCTGTTAGACCAGATGGAGCTCTAAAAGGGCCAGGCCCATCAAGCATCACAGTTATTGCTAAAAATACAGTAAAATGCCACATATAGCAAAAATCGCACTTAACATTTCACGGTGCCATACTCAAACGCTTTCGTTTTATAATCGAGTTACATAAGCCAGATTTATACTGAAGGCCTCCTGCAAATCTATGGACCAAAGTGAAAAGTCTCATGGCAAGAGGCATTATTTTGGATGAGCCCCAGCCTCAGTGAGATGTCATCCTTCCCATCTATTATCAACTCACATCCCTAGCCAGGGACCCATGTTTAAATGGAGTAAACAAGATATATGACGGAAAAAAAAAAATTGATACCAATATGATCCTATAGATTTCATAGTTTTTGTCCAGTTATCATTAATAACAAAATTGTGTAAGACTAATAAATCTTTAATCAAATGAGTTAGACAATGAGGTGAAATAGTAATGTTGAAATTTAAATACAGGAAAAGGACAAAAAAGAAAATGGTTTAGCAGGTAGTGGGTTCTATGTTATTTCTGAACCACTAATGGAAAAGCCCCTCCAAAACAGTCCATGTTAGTTTATAAGCCATAACCAAGGGAGTTGAATGAGTTTACACTCAAGACAGAGATCTGTGGTCCCTTGGGAGAAAACTAGAAGGGGCAGTTGCTAGAAGGGTGAATTGGGAGAAATCAGAGGGGGAAACGGAACATGAGAGACTGTGGACTCTGAGAAACAAACTGAGAGTTTTAGAGGCGTGGGGGCTGGGGAGTTGGGTGAGGGGGTGGTGGGTATTGAGGAGGGCACGTATTGCATGAACAATGAATCTTGGAACGCTGAAAAAATAAAATAAAATTTAAAAAAAAGAAAAAAAGAAACAAAAAGCTGGGAGATCCTTGGGGAGTGCAGCCAGTTAAGCAACCAACTTGATTTCAGCTCAGGTTGTGATCTCAGGGTGGTCAGTTCAGGAGTGGTGAGTACAGGAGCCCTGTATTGAGCTCTGGGCTCAGTGTGGGGTCTTCATGAGATTTTCTTTCCCTCTCTCTCTGACCCTTCCACTCATGCTCACACTCTCTCCCTCTCTTTAAATAAGTAAATAAGTAAATCTTAAAGAGAGAGAGAGAGAGAAAACAAAAGGTGGAAGATGTTAGAAGTTCTACCTACCAAGATGGAAATGCCACAATTTGCAGCCTCATACAGCTGCACTGCTAATACACTACTTGATTCAACCATTGCTGAATGACATAACTCCTAGAATACATCTCCTTTCATATGAGTGCAGTTTTTATGGGGAAGGATTGGGGTGTGGGGTAGATTTTCTAAACTAATATTGATTTGAATTATGTAATTTGTCAAACATTGTGCTAAGTGATTGTTACTCCCTAATCATCTAACCACTCAGAATATTGCTATAAATATTATAAACCCATTTTGCAGATGAGAAAGCTGAAGCTTAGGTCTTAAGCAACTTTCACCAAGACCAAACACTTTGTTACAGGTAGAGCCAGACAGGCCTGTCTAACTCCAGAGTTACTGTTCTTTTTCACTACACAAGGCTGCTCATCTTTCTGTTTGCATCCGGACAAATTTATTGCTGAAGTTCTCAACTCCGTTTCACCTATGGTGAAGTGTTTTCTCTACAAGAATGCCAGAAGTGTTATATGTAGTACCTAGCTAGCTAAGTAACAAGAACAATTCTGTGTTCCAATATTGGCACCTACATTTAGAAATGTAGCCATGTTTCTGAATTGAACTGAATTACATAGAAGTTGACTGGGATAGGCCTGACTTGCCGATTTTTGAATATAAAGAATTTGGGATTAAAGAATTAAACCTTTTAATTTTATCAATTAAAGAAATTCTTTGAAGAGGATATAATAGGCAGGGCTGATATGTTTCCTTAAAAAAAAAAGAAAAAGCAAACACAAAAAGAAAGCCACCATTTCCAGACAGAGACTGAGCAGGGAATTAAATTTAAGCTCAAGGTCTTCAGTGATTCTTTCTAACTGTAAGACCACTCTCCAGAGAATGATCTGGAGGGGTCTCCACTCCGAGCAAATCTCTTTGGAGATAGCTCTTTGTCTTCCTGTTCAGCTTCTTCTCTTTCTAAAAATGTCTCAGCTTGTCTTTGAAATATCTGTGACATTAAAATGCAATTCTATCTTTCCTCTTTCCTTTTCTCCGAACAGTAGTCCGTAATTACCCTCTCCACCACCACCCAGAAACCCCTAGAATGTCTACATGTATAAAGTATCATGCATGTGCTCAACAGAATATGTTTTTTCTGTATAGAGAAAGCCTTGAAAATCTGACAAAGTCTTCAAGTTTCTATAACAGAATTTTGAGCACAGAATCTTTTTTTCTGCATTTAATATTGACCCCAGGCATCTTCTGTGGCTTAATGTCTACAAAATTATTATTCAATTTACATTCTTAGGGTTATATGAATGCCAGTTCCTCTCAGGCATTGTGGTTGGCTTGTCCTGGGATACTTGAGTTGCCTTCTCCTCATTGCTCTTGCAAGCTTAGTCAAGACTTTTAAAGTTCATGATTTTTATTAACCTCTTGGATGTTATGTTTCACAGTGTACCTCATCCTTGCTCTGGAATCTAGAGTTACATAGTCACCTGCATCACTGACCAAAGAGACTTTTCTTAGGATGTTATGCCACTTGGGAAACCTCCAGAGAGAGGAGAATTTATCACAATAATAATACAGTATGAAGTTATTTGCCAAGAAATATATTACCAGATAAATACCCAGCATGTATATCAGGGTGGATTAGTCCTGCATGCCATTTAAAGAAAGAAAACTACTTTGTAATAGGAAAATTATTTTTATATCTCTGATCTCACCTTCTGCATTTCCCTTCCATTCTGCTGATAATTTCATACACTTTTATGAAGAGCAATTCCAGACTCCATTATTGTTCCAAGCTCTGACATTCTCGTAGAAAATGAAAAACTGCCATAACCTTCCCTCCTGCTCATAAAGTCCTAGAAAAGGTGGATCAGACCAGAGAATCTTCTGACTTAGGGTAAATTTTTTATTCTTTTACATAAATCCCCCAGGCAGGAATAAGGAAGAAGTATTTCAAACCCAATTCCAAATATTTCCCTTGGAATCGCTCCCTGAGAAGAATGGAGCAGCTGCCAATTAGCATATCTGTAGATCTCCTGAAAAACTCAGTAATATTTTCACTAATAAGTTGACTGAACAGAGCCCCAGCTGTCACCTGGGTACATACCCCAACAGGAGAATTAAAAAAAAAAAAAAAAAAAAGGAAAAGAAACCTGAATGATTATTATTTCTCAAAATGCCTTTGTAAGGCATGGAGTCACTGAGCTAAAAGGGCCTATAAAGTCCAACTGGTCTACCTTCACTCTCTCCTTTTACAGGTAAAGAAACTAAGGCCCAAGGAACTTAGGAGAGGCATACATGGTCATGTGGCTACACAGTGACAGAACCAGCACTAGCGTTCATGTATCCTGACCACCAAACGAGGGTTGTTCTCACACCAATGAAAGTAATCTCTAATATGCTTTTCCATTATTTTCATAGTTTATAGATTTAACATAGTTGAATTGTTTTTTTCTCAAGAGCTTAATTATGCCTGTTGATCAGATATCATTGTTCTTTCAGATAGCCACTGAAACAACTGCAATGTCACTAAAATAAAAATGCCGAGGTCCCATTTGCTTTTTTACCTAAAATGTGTTTATCAGGATGTTTTCCCACTCATCTCGATACAGGGGCCTTTCAGTGCTGCTTTTGTGTGAAGGAGCATCCTCCTCTAACTAAGCCTTGCTTTTCCTTCTGTAGGCTGGCAGAGGATGGTGGAGCCATCAACACACAAAAATGCTAATGGGCAAGGCTCCTGAAAGTGGTGGTTTTATAAGCATTGTGTGCGTTTCACATCCACCCAGTAGGAATTGGTGTACTGCACTAGGTACTTCTCGTGTTACCTCTTCTCCTGTTCTGGAGGGGTAAGGGGTGTAGGAGATCCTCTGTGAGAAGGATGTTCTTCTTTTTTTTTTTTTTTAATTTATTTGTCAGAGAGAGAGCGCAAGAGCACAAGCAGGGGCAGTGACAGGCAGAGGGAGAAGCAGGCTGCCCACTGAGCAGGGAGCCTGATGCAGGACTCAATCCCAGACCCTGGGATCATAACCTGAGCCGAAGGCAGACACTTAACCAACTGAGCCACCCAGGTGTCCCGAGAGGGGTGTTCTCTTGAGGAGGTCATCACTGCTGGAAAGAGAGGAGTCCTTGCTTCTTGATGAGGAAATTCTGACATCACAGTCATAAGGCTTAGTCTGTAACTCTATCCCAAATTCACCCACGAAGGAAATGAAATGACGTATTGGACCATAACAGCACTGGTGTTCATTGCTTCGTATTGCTCTCTGATTATCTCACAGAAGCATGTTCCTCTTTTATCATGTCTTCATTTTTGTGCATTATCCTTGACCCCTCTTCATAAGAGCTCCACTCTTGTGACCTCCTTGAATCTTAATTATCTCCCAAACACTCTACCTCTTGATAATACCATATAGGGAGGGGAGTAGTGCTTCAACATATGAATTCGGAGGGAGCATTCACTCAATTCTGCCTACGTCATATGAAGCTTAAATACTTCAAATGAACTTAACTTTCTTAGTCACTTGAGTTCTTTGGGTGAAAAGGAAATCTCAGAAGATAAATTATCACTCTTTGGGAAGAAAGTATACCATTTAATATTTCTTTGGATTTCACTATGTTTCTGTCCATGCTCTTTACTTCAGTTTTAAAGCATGGCCAGATACAACTTTTTTAAGCAATTCAATCTCATGAGACCTCAGATGTTGCCCATCATCTGCTCTAATTTGAAATGTTCTTACTTGTACTTGTCAGTGTAGACAGAACTCTATCAATAAAAGTTTTTCCTTCCTTTTTTTTAATGCATTTGCACCTCTAGGATAGAAATTCTATTCTATGAATACCACAGAAAAATAATAAAATTAAAATATGATATGGCTAATATCACATTGCCAAAACCTAGAAAAAGGAAATATGTTATACTAAATTTCAACCATTTTACCATGATCTGTATTTAGATTAAAAAAATGATATCTGTGAATTCTAATAGTTTCCAAATTACCCTTTGATGACAGACTTCAGAGACGGAATCAATTGGATTTTAGTAGCAGTAGGGAGCGAGACGCTGTGTTAATAGGAACAGTAAAGTGGTCCCTTCCTTTAACAACATCCTCTCCTTTTAACTTAGTGCCAAATAAACACAACTCCTGGAATGAAGATTTAATAGGAAAAAAAGGGAAAATTTCCCAACAAATAATAACAGCAGCACTTAAAGCACATGAGGAATTAAGATACATCTCTGCCACCAGATTAGTAATGAATAAATAGGGCCCACTAATTTTTACTGTGCTTGCAGTAAAACAGACCACACAGGACTTCTCTTGTGGAATCTGGAAGTAGTGCTTTAAAATCCTTACATGGCTTTAGCACCTGTAATGACTTAGGATGTTCAGGGATGTCTAAAGGAAAAGGTACTCAGCATTTTCTTATACCTATAGTTAAAAATAATTTCTTGACTGTTAGCTACTATGACCCAGAGGACAGCTTCAGGCCCAAACACCAGGGGTATTATTCTCTACTCACTTATTATCTACATTAGCTTTTTTTTAATGTGACTCATCAATTACCCCTATATAAATTCATCCTCCAGCCCTGATGATTGATATAAATGTTCCCCATCCATGATAACATAATTTACAGCACTAACTTCCTTTCATCTACAATTCTGCAAAGGTTTTTTTACTCGTACTAAGATCCCATATCACTTTAATGTTTCATACTGAATTCATTTCAAGAGCTGCACCCTGAGATCCCCTCACATGACATCTCATTTTCAGGACAATCTGTAAACACTATGGCAATCTGTAAGCCGACCTGATAGGAGTTATGTTTGCAGAGACCCCAAGGAACTGCCAGTGCTGAAGGGAGAATCTTAGCATGTTACTGCCCCCACATTTGTGACAGCTCCTGCTAATAGCTGTGTTCTGACGGATGCTGGTATAGAGCTAAGTCAGATTCAGCAGAAATCACTCTTGGGTAGAGGCCTGGATAGTTGTACAACCTTTAATTCTCCAGGAACAAGGCAGGGATCAGGGTGGTTAGACAGAAGCAGAAATACCCCACTTTCTCCTCCCCATCCCCCAAATCCCCACTGGCATTATACTAGACTGTGTCCTGTGCTATGATGGAAATTTGACAGTAAAGAATTTACTGTGAGAGACCCACAGATCCTGTGCATTTGCCACTTTTTTCCCCCTCAAAAGCTGCTAGTTTTAAAAACAGCCATGTCTTTACAGATTGTAATCTGGATCCAGAACCTATGTCATGGGAAGCCCCACTGAAATTGCTGGGAAGCATGTATATGTGACATATTTAAATGGCCATGAAACAGTTAAACAGTAAAAACCTGTCAAGGCAGCCAGTGCATAGCTTTTAACCAAAGCCTGCTGATGTCATGGGGGTGGCATGGCATCGTTGATGGCAAAACACAGGAAGCAACAATAAAGTAAATGACTTCTGAGTAGTGGGGGAGACAATTTTTTAACTAGTGCTCAGCCTGAAGTTTGCTCTGTTTCCCACCCCTAAAAGCCAATAGAATCTTCAAAACCTCTTCATCTCTACAACAAAGGAGAGATATTTTTATCTAGGCAGTTATAGAAGCACTATACAATTACCGAATGGGAAGTTAATCACATTTTCAGCATTAACATGAATCCGTATAGTAAAAGATAGGAAGTAAATAGCTAAAGCCATGAAAATCAGTATATAAGGAGTTTGCACTTCAAAAAGTAAAACAAATGCGAATACAAAACTTTTGTTGTGGCAGATTGAGAGATTAAGAATTCTCCAGAATTTATATATCACCCTGACACAAGTAGATTGTGCCTACATTGGTCACTGTAAAATGGAATGCATTGACTTGGGGCTTGCATGGATCAATGGGACACCAGGTGATTAAAACAAACAACAAACAAAGACAAAACTAACGGCTAGACCTGACCCAGGGCAGAGATGTTTTCCTAGCCCTATCTGCTGCTTCTCACGGATTTGGTAAGAAGAAACTGAGAGATAACATAAAACTATAATATCATTAGTTCCAAATATAACTTAGAATTTGTTTCATCTATAGCTGTGCTTACATTCAGGATTTAGTAAGCACACTTAATTAATTCTACTATGAGCATTTAATTGTCCTTAAGTATTGTGATCTTTATTAAGAGTCTTTATAAAGACTTTGAATAACTCCATTTGATCATTTTTAAAGAGAGTAAACTCTATTAAAATGTTCCAAATCGGGCTTTCAGTCAAGATCTTTATATCAGGAAAGCATGTTAAAATGATGTCTGTTCTAGGTCTAGCCCTGTGTGAATATATCTTATATCTTTACATGGAAGACAGAACTACTATTTAACATATTGCAAATGGATGAGCTATGTTGTCTGACCAACGGGAACCTTCGAAATGGACTATTTGAACTTAAAGAAATATGACATAATCTAAGCCTGTTGCTCTTTCTCACTGGTGAGAGCTGCTAAGTTACCAGTTGCAGAAATACAGCCCGAATGCATTTCCTCTCCAACAGAAGGAAATCGTCTTTGAAAAGAAAATGCTTTCTCTACTTTTTAAAAACTTTTTTATGTAGAAATATTATCAAACTTACGCAAGTATTACAAAAATGGAACCAAGAGCTTCTGAATTCACCTAGATTCAGTTCTACTACATTTGTTACCTTCCTCCCTCTCTCCATCTCTCTTTCTCTCCTGAGCTACTTGACAAGGAGTTGCACATACCACACCGCTCTACCACAGTACAATTACAAAATCACAAAACTTAACATTGATGCAATACTATTTTCTAACATGGTATTCATATTTAATTTTCATCAGTTTCCTCAATAAATCCTTATAGCAAATTTTTCCTTGATCCAGGTCCTATTATGGTATCATAATTTGCAATTGGTTGCATGTCTCTTTAGTCTTCTGCAATCTGAAAGAGTTTCTTGGCCATTCTTCATCTTTCATGACACTCACTGATACTTTTGAAGAGCACATACACTTGCTGTGTATATGGCCCCCACATTTGGATTTATAGGATGTGTCCTTGTGATCACATTCAGATTATGGCCCCCTCTTATTTTGCGAGAAGTCAAAGTGCATAGTGACAACATAAGTGACATTTTCTTCTCAGTGTAAGTGACATTTTCTTCTCAGTGTATCACATCAGGAGGCACACAGCACTGGTTAAAGATGGTGCTAACCAGATTTCCATTGATACGGTAAAAGTCTCCCCTGAGGTCCTCCATTCATTTTCAGTTCCATAACAATTCCATTCCACTCTCCAAGGCACAAAGAACGCATTAGTAGAAATACTTCTCCTATATCCAAACAGTAAATAAGTTGAAATCATCCTTTACACTTTGATTAAAAATCATTCATGCTATGTACTGTTTTACTAGTGTATTTGTTTTAAAATCTTAAATTTATAATAGAGAATTGAAAACTTTACCTGGTGTTAAGAAAATTTCTGGCATCAGGGGGCGCCTGGGTGGCTCAGTTGGTTAAGCGACCGCCTTCAGCTCAGGTCGTGATCCCGGAATCTCAGAATCAAGTCCCACATCAGGCTCCCAGCTCCGTGGGGTGTCTTCTGTTCCCTCTGACCTTCTCCCCTCTCATGCTCTCTCTCTCACTCTCTCTCTCAAATAAATAAACAAAATCTTTAAGAAAAAGAAAAAGAAAAAAAGAAAATTTCTGGCATCAAAAAGCAAGTAGAAGAGTTATTTAGGAGGGAGGAAGCCTTCCCTTGCCTCAGCCTTATTAAATGTCTGCCTAATTCTAATGTACACATAATACTTTAGGGTCTTTAATATCAGGCATTCGGTGAGAAAGAAAAATGGCATTACTAGCCATTTCATTTGTTCATTCCTTAATTAATTCTTTATTTCTTCTTTCTGTCTTTCTATCTTACTTTCCTTTCTATCCCTGTATCCCCATCATTCATTCCTTCCTTGGCTAATCATTCAACCTATTCTTTGCCTTCCTGTGCTCCAAACTCCTAATGGTTAGATGCCAAAAAGCAGAGATAATTCTCAAAAATTAATGCCCTCTCTTTCTCCTCTACTTCTACCCTTGACCTGACATACAACCCCTCCTTAGAAACAAGATCATTGGATACACACACACACTTACAAGTCATCTAATTCGTTATTTCACTATTCACCTAAATTCTTACAGTCAAATTGATAAGTGCGTATTTTCTGTTACAGTTTAGAGTACTCTAGCATAGCAGTATGTCTGTTGCCCCCTGGAAGACTTCCAGAGGGTCAGCTAAGAATCTCTTCATCCCTTATTGCTGGGCAAGCCTATTAACTTTTGAATCTCCCTTTATTTGACCAACCCTACAAGGTCCATAATATTCCAGAGAACTTGGAAGAGATCGAATGAAACAGAATATGTAAAGGCGCACTATACAATGAAAAAAACTAAATAAACATAAACTATTTTTTTCATGATTCTTTTCAACAAAAGAATTTTCTTGGAGTTGGCTTAAAACCCTAATCTAATACTCATGCTTATGCACTGTTCTGAAGATATTAATTAAAAGAAAAAATGTGTCTCAGTTGGAATGATAAAATTTCAAGATACTAAAAGGACATTGGATTTCCTCTATGTATATCCTGGGAGCCCTACAACCGAAAATGATTTGGTTAGCTCAGTGATTCTATTTAAAGGAGAAGAAAAGAAAAAAAAAAAGGAGAAGAAAAGGAAGAAGGCAATGGAAAAGAGCAATTTATATATCTGTATATCTATCTTCATTTGTATCTCTATATATCTATATCTACCTCTGTGTGTATGTGTGTGTATATATACGCATATACATACACATACATAGGAATGTGTGTGTGTATATATATATATATATATATACACACATAAAGTGGGAGGAAAGGAGACAAAGGGAGAGAGAGAGCATCTTGGTTTTATTTGCTAAAAAATCTCTCTCAAAGAAAAAGAAGGAGGAGGAGGAGTGGGAGAAAAGAGGAGAAAGGGAAAGAATAAGAAGAACTATAAGAATATCCCTCTGTCACACAGTTCTGACTAAAAACTTTTAGGACTTCTCATCTAATGGACTCAACTCTACCACTACTTCAATAGTGTACGTGATGACCCAGTGTCTTTTGATGAATGTTAAGCGTTAAGTTGTTTGTTTTCCTTCCCTAAAGAAAGAACCAAATGCATTGCCCGTGCTTTGCTTTCCTTAATGCCACTATTGTGCAGGGATTCGCTCAGCAAGCTAGGGGCATAGCATGTGGATATTGAATACAAAGAGGCAGCAGGTTCCAAATGCAGCCTCGAAAAGAGGAGGCTGTCCCTGTACCCTGCATGGGATAGAATGAAACTGTGTTTTGTCCAAAATTAAAAAGCCTGACCTGCGGGTCCTTCGAGGAGAAAAAGATTTCCTATGAAGGTGACATCTGGATTCTCTCCCTGATTCTGCTACTGCTGCTGTTTTTACCACCATTTTCTATATTCCCATTTATTTTCACTGCAACTGTCAAAATTTAAGTTTGAAAATATTTTATCCAGCCCTCTTGTACTAAATAGTTGGGATGAGGGAGAAGCTTATGATTTCCCAAGCAGATATATTTTAAAAGGGTTAAAAGGCCCCACTATTTCTTCCAGAAATTTTAATAAGCATATAGAAATAGCCAGCTGGCTAATCCTGGGAATATCCCTCCTCCCTGTTCATTTTATAGAAAGATCCTGTGGTCAGGAAATATAAAGCTTTCAACACATTGACCACAGCTAGGATTATAGCCTCATATGGTGGAGCTTTTTCCCACTGTCTTTTTCTGGGTGTTGGCAATCTCCTGCCACCCTCTCACGGGTGTCCAAGTCACTGTCACCCTTCACTCACCGGGGAGAACTTCAAGATTGACTGCACTAATGAGGGAGTCTGGAATTGAGACATTACATGGAAATCCATCAGTGTGATTAAACTTAGCATGCACACTGTGTATGCATGGTACTTTCAAAGAGCCTGGCTATTAAATGGCTTCATATTTTTATACCTTTTGGCACCCTCATAAAAGGACTTAAGAAAACAGAATTTTTCCTCCACTGCTACAGATGGACTAAGGCAAATCTATACTAAGAAGCTATAAAATAATTTGAAACCTCTCAGGTTCATTGATAAATCAAATCATTAGCTCTGCAAAATATGTTTAAGTGTATGAAAACATATTAATAAGGTTATATGTGTATGTAAAGGCAGACATGTGGTGGGAAACCTATTACATGGCAAATAAAGTAAAACCTCATTAATTCAGAGTCACTTAAATCAGAATTTCTGATCTAACAAAGATCTGGCTGAGCGAAGTTTGCCTTTAACATATCAATGGAGAAAAGACTTGCTGAACAAATTGCTAGTGTAAATAAAGATTACAGGGAGAGTATATAAACTGTTTAAGAGAATACACTGTTTTCAGTATCCTCCAGCACTTGGGGAGCACCCATTTACATACAAATAATTGAGAGTATAATTACAAGGCAATCTTATGTATTAATCAAAGTTAGTACTCTAAGGACTTCTAAAAGGAAGATTTAATTTTTGCAGGTCCACTTCTATCTACTCAAAAGGGGTAATACTGCATCCTTTTAAAATACTCTATGGTTCAAACTTCTCACAAATGTATGCACACCTTTGTCCAGTTGATGTAAATTAGTAAACTATTAAAATATATATCATGCTATTATATATTCATATTCTAGCTTTATTGTTTTGCATTTTAAGTACTTTAAAAAAAGCATGTGTGCATTTCTGTGGCCTGTATGGATACATACTTGCATTAATTATGGCAGTATGGAATGATCTAGAAAGAGCATCAAACTTATGTGCTCTGCCACTTTCCTGCAAGGTGAGCTTGGTTTCTCAACCTGAGTCTAGGTTTCCCACCTGCAAAACCAAGAGAGGTGCTTTAGTACCTATCTTACATCTCAAACTTGTTGCAAGGGTCAAATTAAATGTTGTTACTTAAATTGATGAAAATACTTCATAAAGTGAAATGCAAATATAATTATTTTATCTCCATAACGGATAGTTATCTTTGGTTTAGAAGGAAATGTTGATGACACATACCATATTAAAATATCCAGATATAAATTTCAAATTCATTATTACGTGAAAAATATACTGGCTTGGGGCAAAACTCTAATAAAGGAAATTGAAGCAAACACGTACTCATTCTATTTAACACCTACAGTGCAGCATCAGGGGTTGAAAACATAGGTATTTTCGCAATTTGTAGAAATCTCTTAGATTTTAAAAATCTGAGATTCCTTACATAGCTAAGTGAAAATCTCACAAGTGGACAGAGTTTGGGACACACAGGATGGGCCAATCCGAAGAGTAGATATAACAGTATGCCCCAACCAAGAGCCTTTGCAGCCCAGTTCATCTACTGTAATGTAGCCAAGACCTAGCATAATAACTAGCACATAGGAGGCCCTCAACAATAACCTGTTGGACCACCATGTCTCTTGGCCAGCTATCAGCTAATCCTAGAGAGATTCACAAACACAGGATCAACCTCCTTGCCTTCAAGAACAAAAGACTGCAAATTTTACGAGGTAAAAGACCAGATCTATCTTGTTACTCATGTATCACCAAATCCTACAACTTAGTAACTGCTTAAAAAGAATCTATTGGATGAATTAGCAACTACTATATGCCATATTTTATGTAAGTTGATTAAGATATGCCATTTACACTTAAAGTTTATAAGATGGCCAGAGAGAGATTTTTTTATAAGGAGACAATGAGGTAAGTGCCATATTTTGAAGAAAGTGCTCTGAGAGCATAAAGTACTGATTTTTTTTTATCCTGGTTGTACATTAGAATCACCTGGGGATCTTGTGAAGCCATACCACTGTCTCAGATTAAATACGTCAGAGGATGGAGCTTGGACATCAGTATCTTTAAAAACTGTCTCTAGGTGATTTTAATACACAGCCAGGGTTGAGAACCATGGGAAGAAAAGTTAAAGAGTATAACAGTAGGTAAAGGAGTCAGGAAAGAAATTTTTTTCATTTGCAGTGATGTTTATACCAGGACTGTTTTTCCCTATGATCCATCAAGACCAGAAAAATGCTAAGATATCTTCTGCTTCCAAATTTCTAGCAGTGTCTCCTTTCCAGAGAGACCTTGTGAAGTTCTAAATCCGAAGGACTGAGAGGAGTAACAAGGATTTTTAGAGTCCTAAATAGAATTCACTAGAGAGTAAGATTTAATATCTCAATCTGCAACAAGGCTGAAAGAAAAGGGAGGACAGGGAACTTGGGATTCTTAAGTAGATGAATTGCCTGACGATGCCTAATTTCTTCACTTTGGGAGTTCTTTATATGCGGTCACACTCAAGGGTATGTGGTTTATGATTTAATGAGGGCTGGTATGATCTGAGAAGTCAAGGTATTAACTTTGTCATAAGTTTCAGTTATGTTCACACTTAATGTTAACTTACACTTGCTTTCATTTAAAAGTGAACAACCCGGTCCACCATATTAGGAAGGAAAACGATGGAGTTCTTTATCTTATTATCTTGACCCTCCAATCCCAATTAAGTTGGAGGAACGATTTTGACTCTCTTCTTATAATTAATGCCCAAAACTGCAATGCCAAAAGAACACCCATTATAAGAGATGTGTTTTTCAAAATACTGCACTTCATTCATATGGCATCAGAGTTTTCTTTAAAGACTCTTCTTCAAAACTACTAAAATATATATAGGAAAAAAATCTAACAATCTTATCAAGAATAAAAACCAAAGTCCAGGGGGGCCTAGGTGGCTCAGTCCTTGAGCCTCTGCTTTCGGCTCAGGTCATAATCCCAAGGGTCCTAGGATCAAGCCCCACATCAGGCTCCCTGCTTGGCAGGAAGCCTGCTTCTCTCTCTCTCACTCTCCCTGTTTGTGTTCCCTCTCCCTCTGTGTCTCTTCCTGTCAAATAAATAAATGAGATTTTATAAATACATACATACATACGTATGTATGTGTATGTGCATACCAAAGCCCTAAGACCTTCTATAGAGGAAAAAGCACTTTGGAACTAACTGTGGCTCTACCAGGAGCTACATGCATAAGGTTGGATAAGCCATTCTCCAACATCTATAAAATGAACTGTTGAAGATGATGATGATAGAAGAATTTTTTCCATGCTACCCTCCTATCCTACTTCAAATTTACATATTAATAACGGTTCCCAAGTGCATCCAAGGCAGGCAAGATAATATATGAGCAAAGAAAAAGCCAAGTCTCCCTCTAGTGTTTTCAACCTTTGTTTAACCGATTTCAACATTAAAAAACAAAAAAAATCACTCAAAGTTTGACCCTCCAACATCTTTGGATGACACATCTTTCATGTGTCACTCCAAGTAGCTTAGCACTAAGGCAGTTCTGCCCTGACCTGCTTATGAAAAGTCTTGGGAAGATATCATATATATATATATGGTGGGTATGTATATATATGTGTGTATATATAGGTATGTATGTATGTATATGTATATATACATATGTATATGTATATATGTGTATATGTGTGTGTGTATATATATATATGTATAAGTATAGGCAGCCCAAATGGACTTTATTGGTTGCAAGAAACTTTTCCTGCACAGCTACTACTCATCTAAATGAAGAGCCACAGCCCCTGTGCCCTATTTCTCTGCATAAGTACAGTGGGGTGTGGATAAAGTGACAGGGCTGTTAGGTAGTAAAAAGCAACATACAAAAGCAACTGTTATTATTACTGCTTTTAGGTCTCATCATGCTTATTCAAAGACTGTAAATCAATGAGTAAAATGGATACATGAGTGGAATGACAGGACATTGAAAGGCAGTCATACTTTCAAGCCCACCACCACCAATGGATCCAACAAGTGTGTTCAACACATCTGTGCATTTACAGACCTAACAGAGCCTGAAAGGATTCATGACCACTACTGCCTCTGTAAACTCAAAAAAGGTACTTCGGAGGGAGCATAAACTCCTCCCTTTATCACTATACATTTCATAGGCCCTTCTCTCATGTTAATGAGATTTTAGATAATACCTACTGGATCCCCAAAGCCCTAGCTATGTGACCTTTGTGGCTAGGGGCTCATGGACCCAAAGTCTTATCCAGAAACCAGTTGGACAGAAAAGGAATTTAACATGTGTTTGATCAGCATCATGAATTATATTATTAAACTAACCCAGGGTATGAATCATGGCAGGTCCAAAGGAGAATTAAAATCACCCAAATATTCCCCATAGCTGGGTAGGGCCACAAAGGACCTAACTGATTATAAGGTTAGAAATGACATTTTCAAGTTCCCATCTGGAGGCATGTTTGTTTCTTGCTGTGTAAGTTTGCTCCTGAGTTCCTCAATGGTCTGTTTTGAAAGGGTGGGACTGACTGAAGCAAATGCCTCTGTCTTAAGGACTTAAAAAAAAAATCACTGAAAAAAAAAATCACTGAAAACAATGTAAGGATATAAATGTCTGTGCCCACAGCCAAGATAAAAAATGCAAAGTCTGGGCCACCTTGCCTTTAATTTTCTAACTGCTGTTTTGTAAGGCTGTGTCATGCTTCTCAGTTCAAACACGCTTTGGCTCTTTATTATTCATGGACCTTTTTCTCAGTCAGTGGTGTTGAATAATAAAACAGCCCAGGATCAAATGGGCCAATTCTCCACGCTTGACACCAACTGCTACTGTTCGCTGGGCTCTGCCAAGCGTTGCCTCTGATAATGAGTGGGATTTGGTTAAACAGTAAATTAATGAATAATGAAATATCCAGGTTGATCAGTTAGAGAGCACGCTTGCTTTGCCCTGGGCTAAATGCTTGGGGCAGAAATTACTCTCAACCGGCACTTGCCTGGCTGCTGGTCTGGATAACTATTTTATAGCCTATTGCTTGACAGAATGCTGGGGAGGGGTGAAACCAGTGGGGGAGAGAAAAGGAAGAAGGACAGAGTTATTAACAGAAAAAAAAAGAGAGAGAGAGAGAGAAAGAGAGAGAGGAAGAATAACCTAGTTATCACCTTGTAGGTTTCTAAACTGCATGTGTAAGAACAAAGTCACAAATATGATCTGGAGAAGGGAGAGTTCCAAAATTCCCAACATGTGTTTAACATCAAGGAGAAATGGTGAATGAAAACAGTCTTCTGTGTGTGCCTATGCACATATGTGATTAAATGTAGAACAATTCAGCTACGAACTCATGTTTCCGTGTGCGCATTAGAGTGATGATATGCACAGAAGCCATCCAGTGTCCAGTGGACAGGAAAACTCTAGCCTCATTTAAAAGTTTCATGCTCTGGTTCTTAAACACATAACCTTCTACAAATTTGAGAACATTAAAAATGTTTTCAAATGGCCTCCATTTAAAAAAAGTTTCACTGCAGAGGTGCCTGGGTGGCTCAGTTAAGTGTCTGCCTTTGGATCAGGTCATGATACCAGGGACCTGGGATAGAGCCCTGCATTGGGCTCTTTGCTTGGTTGGGAGCCTTCTTCTCCCTCTCCCTCTGCCCACTTGTGCTCTCTCTCTGGCTCTGCTCTCTCTTTCTGTCAAATAAATAAATAAAATTTTTAAAAGATTTTATTTATTTGACAGAGAGAGAGAGATCATAAATAGGCAAAGAGGCAGGCAGAGAGAGAGCAGGGGAAGCAGGCTCTCTGCTGAGCAGAGAGCCTGATTGGGGGCTCCATCCCAGGACCCTGAGATCATGACCTGAGCTGAAGGCGGAAGCTTTAACCCACTGAGCCATCCAGGCGCCCCTCAAATAAAAAAATAAATTCTTAAAAGAAGAATACAAAAAGTTTCACTGCAACTGAGATTCCAGGACATACATATATTACATACAATATATAATAGTCCATATATAATATAGTCTATAACATAGTCATTTTTCAACTTTAACTTCACCAAAGAGTTTTAAATTGTTATGTAGCAGGGCACTTGGGTGGCTCAGTTGGTTGAGCATCTGACTCTTGGTTTCACCTCAGGTCATGATCTCACGGTTTGTGGGATTGAGTCCCACATTGACCTGAGTCCCTCGCTCAGCAGGTAGTCGGCTTGAAAGATTTTCTCCCTCTGCCCCCTTTCGTCACCACCCCCCGCCCTAATCACACTCTCTCTCTCAAAATAAATAAAGAAATCTTTTTTAAAAAATAGCTATATAGTTTCATGCATGGATATATAACCAGTTTACTCATTCATATGGGGACATTCATATGTCTTTACAAGAAACCACTTTGCATCATCAAAAACCCACAGCAGAGTGCCAAGAGGACAACACATACTAGGAAAACATCTTCTTTCACCCTTGACATCTGTTTGGGAAATAAATTTCTCTAATTGATTATCCCTAGACTATCTTATTCTTTCAGAACTTTGACCCTTTCAAATGGCCTCAAGATTGGTGGATTTCACAATTTTACACACCAAAAGCTAAAATACTTTTCAGTCAATTAACATGTCAAGTTGTTTAGCTTTGGCGTGATGATAGTTTCTTCTTAGGTGGAATAGAGAGGAGAGCCTTCACAAAAGTGGTGGGAGAGAGAGCATGTATTCAGGAACCTAATTTAACAGTCTTCACAATTGGAATGAAACTCAGAACAAGGCTGGAGAGAGACAGACATTATTTTCTTTTTATGGTAGTGTTGACAAATGATAGGATTATTTTCAAAAATTTTACACAGCCTAATAAACAAAGGCGCAATATGAATTACCTATAACTTCAGCGTACATGATTACTATGCTCAATTTCTTAGGTCCTGTCAAGCAACAGGCCTAGGGGCTGGTATTCCCCTAGTTTCATCCTGCAAAACAGTGTCATAGACAAAGTTTTTACCTCTCCATACTGGCAACCAAATCCCTCTCCCCAAGAAAAAATAAAATGCTCTAATTGTCTTTATTACTTTCAGACATTGGCCACCAAACACAGATGTTCACTATTGAGAATTAAAGGAAGGGTAAAAGGTCACAGGGACCCAGATCAGCTAGATCCTTCTTTGGATTATTTGGCCCCATTGTCTTGAATGACCCTTATTTTTTGAAGAAGAAAAGAATATTTAGATTGAACATAAAAGTGAAAGAATCACTCATGTGGGCCCATTTTGTTGGTAGGGCTCATGCCTGTGCCCCCTGCTTCTTAAAGACAGCAAAAGAGAAAGTATGTGAAATGACGTATTAAAAAGTAAAGTGTGAAAAAAAAAAAAAAAGTAAAGTATGCTTCTGCTTCAACTCTTAGAAGCTCCCTATCTATAGGAATCTCTGGCCAAAAGAATTTGGTCTTGAAAACAAGAGCCCTAAATCTTAAGATGTAAAAAAAAAATCTTTCCAACACATGGGACTTCCATGACAAAGAAAATTCGCACTGGTAACTATTCCACCGTGGCTGTTTTTTGTTTAGTCCAAGCCTTGGGGACTTCCCATATTGTGAAGTGTGTGTGTGTGTGTGTGTGTGTGTGTGTGTAAATAGCCCTAACTACAATGTCTCCCCCCGCCCCCCAAAAAAAGGTCTCTCACCTAGTTTCCTGGTAGAATGATTTATAAGATAGAATAACATATACACAAAATTCATCCTGGTCCAATACTGATACGTTGATCTCAAAGTTAGTGCTGGCACCTTCTTCTTCTCCCCCCACATCCCCCTTTTTTTTTCTTTTGTGAGGGCTGATGGGACATTGAGGTTTGGTTTGGTTTTATATTGTTTTCTTTGTCCTGACTGTGACTTTCCCAGCCATTTTGTACAACCCCTTCCTGACCCTTTCCAAACCTAGAACAGTCAACATTTTCTTTCTTTTTTTAACAGTCGACATTTCAACAGTAAAAACCACCGCTGTGTGGAAACTGTCTAAAATCCTATTTCCTTAAAAACTCAGATTATGGTCACACTCAGTTTTGCCACTTGAACAGCCATGGGCCCTTCTGTAATCAGGTGCTCCCAAGCTGCCCAGCTTCTAATTGCCAGTCCTAGTGGCTCAGGACCCAGTGGTTCACACTGCGAGCGCTAGAACTCATTGGTTTGACTCCATCCTCCTTCACTTCCGTCTTCCATAGTACAGGTCTGACCTGGGTCAAGTTTCCACGCCAGAAAAGACTAGCACGCCCAGTCTCAGTCCCAAGGAAGCTTCCCTTCCCATGTCTCTATATCCCACTGTTCTTGTGCCAGCTTCTTTTCTCTGGTCATTTGATAAATGTCAGTAAAGGAAGGGACATTTGTGGGGTGCCCGGGTGGCTCAGTTGTTAAGCGTCTGCCTTCAGCTCAGGTCATGATCCCCGTGTCCTGGGATGGAGCCCCGCATTGGGTTCCCTGCTCGGCGGGGAGCCTGCTTCTTCCTCTCCCACCCCTCCTGCTTGTATTCCCTCTCTCACTGTGTCTCTATCAAATGGATAAATAAAATATTTAAAAAAAAAAAAAAAGGAAGGGACATTTGTTACAGAGGGCGGACTCTGACCTCTCCAAAATATTCACATATATGCCCTGCCATGCCCACCTTTCAGTTAAGTGTGTTTAATGACATTCGACAGCCACATCCTCAAAACCTTGGCTAATATCTCCACTAACAGGCACGTCCAGGACGTTAACTGGTGCGCGAGTTACAGATGACTGCCAGAGTTGCCCTCCTTGCGGTCTGGGCAAGTCACGGTTTGCTAAGTCCATTGGCTATTGTACTGCTTTTTAAATTTTTTTTGAAAAGCATTTCTATGCAGAGGCCTCTCCCGGCAGCAGGTGTGACCCGTACTTGGGTCTGGACCCCTCTCTGCCTGGATCAGTTTCAGAAGGCGGAAGATCTCCAGAGAGAAGAGAAAAAGCGAAAAGCAGCAGGATGGGCAGAACGAATAAGGTTTCGAACAAGTGGGCAAAAAATCACCGCCTGACCTTGCTAGCTTGTGACCTGCATGGCACGTACTGAACTTGTGTGACAAAACACACACACGCACACGGCCCGCACTACAGCCGTTTTTTGCAAACTCAATCCCGAAGGCGCACAATAAAAACCCTTGCAAGCAAGTGCCGCGCCCTGGGCGGTAGCCCAGACTGGAGTTGCGCCCCGGGGCGCGGCAGCGCGTGTGTCCGCGCGTGCGCGATTCCAGACACCCTGCCCTGGCAACCAGGGGAGCGCGCCTAGACTCGGGCAGCGGCGCGGTATGCGTGGGCTCGGCGGAGGCAGGCACGGCGCACGCGTCATACGTGCGTGTGCGCGCGTAGACACCTTGCCTGGGTGTCAGTGTCACCGGTCTGGTGCCCCGGCCCAACACTGCTGCCGGTGGCTGCGTTCTGGAAACGTGCGGGGAGGGTGCTGGGAGTGTGCCAACCTGAGGGAGGGCAAGGAATCGGGATCCACGCAAGAAAGTCGACCCCAGGAGACGTTCCGAAAGAAGCGACGGGGTTATTTATGAGCCCTGATTTAAAAGTAGTGGCTGCTAGGGAAGTGAAAAAGGAGCTCACCCCAAGCTATGAGAGAAGCTATAGTCTCACGAATGCTGTTTATGACGATATAAATCAACGTGGAGCTTGTGATGGGAAATATGGAGAGCGTGAGTTTGGGATAGAAAACAAGGAAACAGTCAAAAAGGAAAAATGAGTTTTCGCCCTCTTTTTCCACCCCACCCCCTCTCCCTCTGCCTCTGCGCCCTTCCTTCCTTCCCCAGGAGTTTAAGATTCCAACCAGGAAGCTAGGGAGGCTGAGCGTACCCCATCCCGGATCAGGTCGAGTCTGCCCGAAACTTCCCCAAGTTTAAACGAGGCTCGTTAGAGGGCGAGGGAATACATGTAAATAAACAACTTGGAAGATTTATGGGAAGGAGTTCAATTTTATAGGACTGTATTTATAGAGCCAGCGCTGGCTCACTTATAAATAGATTAATGGCAAGCTAAAATTAATGGACTTGTGAGCTGCGCGTTTGATTTCTGTGGCTTCTACATGACAGACAAACACCCTTTGGAAGTCCAAGCATGGAAGGCAGCTTGCTTTCAGGGAGTCCTGATCGCCCTCAGGAAGGGACACATCCCTTCCGGCCCGAACGTCTCTAGGGGCTCCAGGCTCTGGCTGCCCCGGGGGTTTTAGGGGAGGGACCCCACGGGGCTGTTATTTGCAAACCAAGGAAAAGAATGTGGCCTCATAAAAAAATAATCGAGTCTTCCTCCTGGCATTATTTTTAATCAGGGCCCTTAAGCCTCTAATACCGGTGGGCAGGCGGGCTTTAGGGGGCACTGTAAGCTGCTCAACCCTGCTGGCTGCCTCCTGGCAGACAGGGGAGGCAGGGACACTTCCTCCAAGGTTACCTAGGGTCCCTGTGAGGTGCTTGTGGTCTGGGTCCTCAGCCTAGGGTTCCAGCTGTGGCTTTCCTTACTTCCTCCACAGCCTGATAAAGTAGTAACAAAGGAACTGGGGAGCTGTGACAAGGCCATTTTGTTATGCAAGTCTGTCTCAGGCTTCCTACCCCTTTCCATCTCTTTCTAGTTCTTTCTTCCATGTCTTTAGCTAGTTATTTTCTCACATTTGGGACCCTCTGGATCCTGGCTTTTACCTAGTAAAGATGATTATCTCAGATACTCTCCTTGTCAAATGCTGGTGGGAAGTGGGGTGGTCTGAAATTTACCTATGGGATAATAGATGACAGGTCTGTTTCACCAGAGTTGGGGCTGACACTTCTGCAGGAGAATTTGCCATAGGAGATGGACATTACTCACTACTCCTTTTGTATAATCCCAGTGGTAACCAAGCCCTCACTCTCCAAAAAGCAAATGAAAAGGGAACTCAATGTAATACAGTTGAGCCAGAGATAAGTACATATACCTATTTTCATTATAGATAAATGGATTGCATGCCCTCTTAATCACATTTCCCTTGCAGTTCTTTCCTTCCTTCTACTTCCCTTCCTTTTTGGGGGGAGGAGAGGGGGTTTCTATGATTTAGTTACTTATAATTCTATCCATGATACCCCCCCTTTCTTTAGTTAATAAGGAAGCCAAGAAGTGGAAGATCTCACATAAGCAGATTCCATTGTCCCTTCTGTCTTTCCCTATAGGGAAGTCCAACTGGGAATGATTCACCTGAAAAACAGAAAATTGATATGGGAGGCATATTATTAATTAACTGAGCATCAACTACATGCTAAGTACTCTCATAACCTGGAGTTATCAAGATTCGACTTTGCTGGTTATTCTTAAATGTATATATATGTTACTGTTTCTGCTTTTTATAATTAAACCAGACAGTATTTCAATGTTGGAAAGGACCCTAGGAGGCCCACATTTTACAGATAAAGACCTTGAGGTCCAAAGAGAAACAGTGACTTGTCCAAACTGTGTAACATCTTGGATGGCTTTACTTTCCTTGCCTCAGGGAA
Organism: Nasua narica; assembly: GCA_028533885.1. Taxonomy (NCBI): domain Eukaryota; kingdom Metazoa; phylum Chordata; class Mammalia; order Carnivora; family Procyonidae; genus Nasua; species Nasua narica. Next base: position 107,606,661 of record CM052802.1, on the reverse strand, counting down.
GACACCCAAGCCTTGGGATGAAATACAGATTGAGAAGATGTTTGATCACTGCAGCCCATTAGGGCTGGGCTGCAGCCCATTAACCCAAATGAGAAAAGCTCTGGCTTCTCTAGGCAGCCTCTGAGCCTAAGGTAAAAACCAACCTCCTAAGACAACTATGTCTTTTTCCGCCTCTGGGTCAAAGGAGCTGTTCCTCATTTGTTTATGGAGGGCCTTGCACAGCTGGTGAGGTCAGGGTTGGGTCCAATCCTGAAATAAGTCAGTTAACTCCTCCAGATCCCCAGGTGTGGGGTGCAGGAGCCCATACCTGGCCCTGTGGGCATCTCCTGCACCATTTCCTCCAAGGAACACCATGCCAGAATGCTATCCCATTAGCAGTGGGAGGGGAGCATCATCTTTGACTTGGACCCAGAGCCCTTTAGTTACTGGGACACAGAGTCTTTTAGTTACCTGGGAAGTAAATTTGACACTTCATTTTTTTAAAGGGCAAAAATAAACCAAGAGATGCAGTTAACATGAGCTTTTATTACAAATCTTGTTAGAAATAGGAGAGAAGAGTGTCAACTTGGAATTAAGAAAATAAAAAACGCCTCCTAGTGAAAACAAAAGTGTCTGTTCTTCTAAGAAGCAAAATTTATTGTATTTATGCTGTAACGAAAACATTGCCTGCATTACCGTGAGAGGGGACAAAAAAGAAAAAATTCTTGGCTATACTTTTTTCCTTCTGTAGAATTAAACAATGTCCGTATTCAAGAAACTGAAGATGAAAACACAACAAAAACACAACAGTCTTTTTATTTGTGTAAATCAGATCAACACTGGACAATAAACCAATTTCTACCCATTACCATAACAGCTTGTCTATAAAGAACAGAAAAATTCAGATAGGATTCTACCTAAGGTCAAGCGTTTTTTTTTTTTCTTGTTTTTTTTTTTTAACCACCCATTCACAGAGGTATAGATTCACAGATAAATAATCCCAAACTACTTGCCATATTTACACATTCCCATTAAATTAAGCATAAATAAATATATACAAACTTAACATGGATACCCTCCAGAACTCTTCTTCAGAAGAGTCAATAGATTGATATTTCTCGATTGTGTGGCAAAAACAACATTAGTGAATTAGAGACCAACTCAACAGTGGAGTCAATTTTGGCATTTAAAGAATAGTGTTCATTCCACTTTTTGAAAGAAAAGAAAAATGAATTTTGATATTTTGATATTTCTTCTTACTCTTCTTTCTTTTCTTTCTTTCCTTTCCTTTTTTCTTTCTTTCTCTTTTTAACCCCGATAATTTAACATATATTGGCACAGGAGGGGAAACACTATTTGGGCTCTTGAGGCAACATTAGTTGGTTTAAGGTTATTATTTCCTTTCCACATAATGTATTACGCATACAGGATATCAGATGTGATGACAAATTCTCTATAAACACTGTAAGTAGGAAGGAGTTGCCCTTTTAAGTAAGGCTTTGTACCAGAGGAACAGTGTGTAGATAAGTCCGGGGCTTCAGGTTTTCCATTCAACCAAAGTTTTCATAGGATATGAAATAATTGCTTGAGAGAAAGTGGTTTCCTTGGCCAAAGAAAATAAAACAGCCAGGTCTTTGAAAAGCCTCTTCGCTTCTTTATGTGGGGGTGGAGAAAGCTAAGGATGTGAAGCCAGAGAGAAGGAAAGAAAATGCAAGATAATTTTTGTGCTGGGGGTGGTGAAAGAACGTTAGTTTCCCAGTTTGCGGGAGAAATTAAAGATCATTTTGATGGTGGAAGCTTCTCCCAGAGATCTCCTCCGTCTTTTTTTTCCCCTCCCCTGAGGCCCATAATACCTGTAGGAGGAGGCAGGGTTGGACAGAGAATGGTCAGGAGACCTTTGGAACCTCCAAACGGAACTTGGAAAGTGGAAAGTGTGAAAGCAGCGCTCACATCCTGACTCCTTTTTTCTATCTTCAGCTATTTTCGTTTGGGATTGAGCATTCGGGAGGGGGTACGCGGCGCGGATAAAATGTCTACAGAGTGCAAGGTGGAGGAAGAGCAGCAACTCACCTGTTTGGTTTGAAAACAAAACTCAAAAGGTCTTGTTTTAAACGTTTCCCTTGACTTAAAAGGCAAACTCTTGCGTTAATCCTACTGTTTATTGATTTATGGGCCCAAGGAAACCAAATCTTTTAATAACTCAATTATCAGATAAATGTAGCGGACCTGGCTAACGAAAGCAAAGGGGGGGGGGGTCGTACATAAAAGGAGAAGTGAGGGAGGGGGAGGCAGTGCCTCTCTCCACGCGGGGGCTGGGGCGGGGAAGGCGCGCAAAGGGCTCTACTTAACCCGGAGCTGGAAGAACACTGGAATGAGGGCGAAGGACAATGAAGAGACCCTGCGTAGCCAAATAGGACAATTCGTACCCCATCACCCGCCTTCGGGAGCCTTAGGAGGGAGAGTTTTCGTCCTGCCAAAGGCTGGGGAAGCTTCCGATTCCCCGGACATTTCTAGGCCACTTGCCCTCGGGGAGCAGGCGCCCCGAGCGGCGGCTGGTAGCAAAGGACGTAGGCAGCGCTGAGACCCCTCCCCGCCTGCAGCCCGCGTGGCGCCGCCCCATTACCTACTGGAGAATGGGGCTTTCTCGGTCGCCTTAGCCCTTAGGGTGAGACCGAGAGCGAAAAGGGCCCGCGCGGCCCGAGGCCCCTGCAGCGGCTGATTCTATGTCCTCAACACGACTGGGCGCGAGTGGCCCACGCGCTCTCAGGACCTGCACAGTAAGAGCAAGGCGCGTCCATCGCGTCTCTCGCACGTCACACGCGTGGGGCGCGTTGCCCTGCAAGGAAAGGAGACGATGGTTTTCAGTGTGGTTTCTCCTGGCCTCGTGCAATCAGAATACATACAATGCAAGCGGCCAGGCCCTCCGACAAAGGCGCAGGCTTCTGAGCTGGGGAGAGATTGAGTGTCTACACTCTCCATACGGTTTAGTTCCCAGCCTTGGTATTTCACCTCCTCTAGGGCTGAGCTATGCACGCCCAGAAGTCCCCAAAGGAGCTAGCGGTAGATAGGCTGGGGTGTGATATAAACCGTTGTTTGGACCTTCCTGGTGACCTGAAACCAGCTCCCTAACTCCCTCCCCCTTATAAGTGTCAGAGCAAAACTCTCAGCAGGTGCCTAAACCCCAATCCTCCAACCTCCCCTCCAAAGCCAAAGCCCATGGGGGCAGCAGAACTGAGAGTCCCAGTGGATCCTACGTGTAAATCCTGCAGAACAGACATCTGGATCTTTATCTTTCAGGGATGTTGGAAAGGTCCTAAGGTCTAGTTTGTATAAAGAGGCGCGTGTATCAACACTAAGTTTAGAGACCACTGGAGGTGGATTTCCCCCACTGCTTTGGGGAGGGGGGGGACAATGGGTTCCAGATCTTACTTCATGATAATGCTCAGATGTAGCCCAAGAAAGGAGTAGGGCTGCCAGAAGGAGAGACATTAAATGCAGGAAACTTTGTCCACTGGGAATAGTCCCAATGTATACAGACGGTAAAATTCAAAGCTGAAATACATCTCCTTTCACTTTGCATTCGTTATTTTGCCATTATATGCCAAAAGAAGTGCACGTCTGGGAGGGGGGAGTGTCTCATTCATAAAGCATCTTGTAAGAAAGCAATTGTTGCTGAAACACGGGAGCTTGCACCACCCTCCTCCCCACCACCACTCGAAAAGCGGCTTCTTTACCCGCTAAAACAGCAAGCACTAAAGAGCCCAAGGAAATGGAATCTACTTCAAAGGCAGGGCAATATTGCTAAAATTTTGGGCTCCAAGAACCCTTACTCTTCTCCCCTAAAATTCATTTTTCAGCTCCCCCTCCCCTGGAATTCCGTGTTGAGGTATCTGTTAGCAACTAGACTCAAAGCTGCTTCAATCTCTTATTGGCCACTTTCTAAATTATTCCCTTTGAGCTTCTTTAAAGAAGTGCACCTGCAGAATTCTGACACACAGGCTTTGATTAAAAAGGGATCGGATTTTTTTTTCTCTGTACCTTATAGATTGTGTAGGAAGCCCAAGTCCTCTTTGAAGAAGCTCATAAACCATGCGGGCAAAGCTTTGGAAAACAGAAGAGAATGAAATGGTACATACCCCTTCGAAGGAATTACATACTAATCAACGTATTCATATTGTGCTTTTTTTTTTTTTACTATTGTTCTTAAAATTGGTAGATGACACAAATATAACAAATGCAAGGTTCTCTGTATGCAGATGCTGGCAAGGCTGGGAATTAGTAACATTTCTGAAATGAACTGATGATGAGTCTGAATCAACTTATTGATCTGGATTTTCCTCAGCCGCAGGAGCCTCTGCTCGGTGGGCCCGCCTGAGCGGCAGCCCCCGCCGGCACCACCTCGGGCCTCCCTCCCCGCCCGCCCTCACCCTCCCAAGGGTGCCAAGGAGCTGGGCGCCGGTGAGT
>CM052802.1:107421292-107592060 GCA_028533885.1 Nasua narica | reverse complement strand
GTATAAAGAAAATCATGGAGGGCATCGTGAAAAGGAGGGGAGGGGCGAATGGGGGGAAATTGGAGGGGGTGATGAACCAGGAGAGACTGTGGACTCTGAGCAACAAATTGAGGGTTTTGGAGGGGAGGGGGTGGGGGAGTGGGTGAGCCTGGTGGTGGGTATCGAGAGGGGCACGTACTGCATGGAGCACTGGGTGTGGTGCATGAACAATCAATCTTGTAACACTGAAAGATTAAAATAAACAAATTTGGGGAGAAAAAAAAAGAGACAATCAAAAAAAAAAAAAAAAAGAAAAAGATATTACCTAACAAAACAAAACAAAACAAAACATCCCTTGTATAGAACAGACTAGCCAACACTGAGTATTTTTGTAACAGCTTATTCTACTACAGATTCTGGCATTCATACCTCCATGATTGTCTAGAGACTGCTGAAAGCCAGGTAGGTCCCAAATTTCTTATTTATTAGGAATTGCATTTGGCCCTTAACAAACACCTTGTGAAAAAGGACTTTCCTGGAGAATGGATGGGGGTCCTGGAGCATTCCCTTTTGCTACTCCTTAGTACACATTTCAGTATTTCTGGATCTGTCTACAGAGTCCAAAGCCTTGTCTCAGGGCAGGTGAATGATGTTAGGTAACAGAGTGGATCTTCTGCACAGCTGTGGTGGTATGGGGAGCTACAGAGGGTGCTTTCTTTCTGATTTCCCTCATCATATTCTTATCAGTGAAGCTGCTTCCCATTTGAGAGTGAACCAATGAAAAGTCCAAGTGTGAGTATTAATTAAATTTCAGTAAAATATGGAGTTAAAGTTACTTAAAAGGTGGTGATTTGGGTAGGAACACTCTGTTATTTAATTCTCTTACATAACATCCACATCTATTTTGATCTGTCTTATTCTTTGCAATACTCTTAGTTTTCGTATTTCAAATTCATATTCAAAAACTCTAGGGGCACCTGGGTGGCTCAATCATTAACCGTCTGCCTTCAGCTCGGGTCATGATCCCAGTGTCCTGGGATCGAGTCCCGCATTGGGCTCCTTGCTCAGCGGGAAGCCTGCTTTCTCCCTCTACCACTCCTCTTGCTTGTGTTCCCTCTCTCGCTATGTCTCTCTCTGTCAAAAAAAAAAAAAAAAAAAAAAAAAAACAACCTCTAAACAAATAATTTATGAGAATTAGCATCAGATAATCTTGAACAAACTTCTCCCCAAAATACAGATGATGGCCTTTTGTAATTTTAACATGGTAAGAACTATAGAAATAAATTGCACTCTTCAACACTCAGCAATGTTTTTATAGTTAACATTTAATATTTTATATTTAATACTCTTAAATATTTTTGAGAAAGAATATATTAGCAATAAAAAACCTCACTACGCTGAAAATAGTAAGTTCAGTTCCTATTTCCCATATTGGACAACCTAATATCTCCTTAGGATTGTAATTTATCTGCTTCTGAGAGTCCCAGTTGCCAAATCTCTTGAAAAGCCAGGCCTTTAGAGACACTTTATAACCTGCCCTCTAATTTCACTATTGTTAATTGCCTGATTTACCTGACAAGAGCCATTTCCTATGGGGAATGTATATTGTTCCCTCCTGTGGGCTGTACCTTTCACAAATGCATTATCACCTAAATATCACAAATCCAGCCAGCTTCTGTCAGCACACTGCTGTCTTGTTGTTGTTGTTTTCCCCCAAAGACGCAAACTATTTGAGCAGACATGCTTCAGGTTATATTTCCATATTCTTAATTTAAGTATAAATCATGTTCCTACCCTCTACCCTCTCATCTTCAGGTTCTAACCCTCTCCTACTCTGGCCTTAAACCTAGACCCAAGGCTAGGTCTAGGTAGTTTAGACTCTACCCATTTCTTGTCCTAACTTTCCTTAAAATCCCTAGCACTCTTATCTACCTTCCCCTCCACTCTCACACCTGCTTAGCTCAGCTGATTAACCCCATATTTTATTCTCTTTGTCTTTTCCTTCTGTTTTCCTCCAGCTTATCAATAAACCCAGAGAGCAACAGGGCCCGGTTGATTTGTTAGTAATTATGAGCACACTGTTCCTGCTCATGGAACCCAGAGATGACTAAGATAGGTTTAAAGCGACAGCAGGAAATGGTAAGGAAATGGAGCATAGCAAAACTCAGCGTGAAGCTTTCAGTTCTTTACATGTTTACAATTTTCTGTGCATACATTAAAACCAGTGGGTTTTTTTTTTTTTCCCCTATTCAGTTCTCCGTTGCATATCATGACCAACTTCTGGATGTAACATTCACAAAACTTGCTCCCCTCTTTTTTTTCTTGTATTATATTGGGGAGAAGAAAAAAGGTTAAAACCGATCAATATTTCATTAGAGTGAGTGGAGTTTTATTTAAGAGAGAAGAAGACTGATTAGAGAAAGTATTACTCATTAGTGGACTACAGAGAGCCAAAGTGTTAATAGACTAGCTCTTAATCTGTATTCTTTAAACTTAAGTATGAAATCAGAGCCTTGATATCTTTGTATTTGACTGCAAACAGACCCTCTGTGGCTCTGATCTGCTAGTGGGGAAGAAGAGAAGAAATGAACCCTTTTAATAGATTCAAGGGTAAGTCCTTCTGAAAGATACTCGGACTTAAATATGTAAGCTACACCAGGAAGCTACCAAGAGGCTGAACAGTGCTTGAAATAACTATTTTTCACCAGCAGAACATCCCCTTCCTTTATACTTGCATTGTTTTTCATCTACCTGAGGGCTAAATATTATTTCACATGAATATATAGCACATCTATAAATGTGAGCACCAAATTCCTGGAAAGAAAAATAAAAGGATCCTCACAAAGAAAGCTGGAATATAAAGAACTACAAACATCCAGGGTTAGTTAGTTAGCATCCTCTAGGGACAAAGTCTAAGAGTCTAGAAACTGAAGTGGGTCCCATCACTTACTCTGTGTGTGGGACCTTGAGAAAGTCATTTATCTTCTGTTTCAGCTTTTTCACTAGGAGTGGAGGGGGTGGGAGTTGGAGAAGAGTGTCTAACCTTTCCAACTTTGAAATTCTGTGAACTTTGATTACTCCCTGGGTGGCTGGAATGTATCTCAGAGTCCCGAGTTGAATAAATACCTATTGGGATCCAAGTCAGCCCTGGAAATGTGAACCTCTTCCTTTAAGGGGAAACTCATACCTTTTCAAAGGCTCTGACATATTCTTGGTGTTTTTGCCTTCTAGGTCAGAAGGAAGAATCCCAACATTGTAATTGAAATTGGCAATTTCTCCATAGCCCCTCCCCCGCCCCAAAGAAAATCCACACTAATCAAAGTGTTTATATGGGGAAGGGGCCAGAACTAACGGAAAAAAAGTGGGAGAGAACTGAGGTTGAACTGAAACTAACCAAACAGGATATCCCTAAGACCAGTGAAAATGCCCCACAGTCACATTTGAACCTTGGATTCCAGCCATGCTAGCCTTTCCAAGAAATCCCAGCATATTTTCTGCTCTCTAAGGTGTCAAACCGATTGCATATTAGCCTCTGACTGCACCAAAAACTTTTTCTTAAAGCCTAGGTGAGCCTTTTTTTTACTTAAGCTATAGGATGGTGGAAGTGATCATTTATATTAGTTGGGCACCAACCCGCCCCCTCCCCAGCCCAGATTCCTAATCTTAATGGAACTGAGAGTTAAGAATGATTTTTTAATGTCTCGTTGGATTTTTAGACTGTTAATGTACCGAATCCTTCTCATTATTACTTTATTGATTGCTCATTGACCAGCCCCCTTCAAATCGTATTAACCACCCTCTGCCGGTTTAGATTAGGAGAGTTTAAAAAGCACCTTTCATTACTCGCTCCACTCCTGCCTTGGAGTTGAGACTCGGCATCTTAATGGGAGCTCTAATGGGGCAGCTAAGAGGAGAGGGGCCACGGTCCCTGCCGATTGCATTAATAGCTCAAAGGGGGCCAATACAGAAAATTAGCCGTAAACGAGCTCTGGAGATCTTCAAATGAAAGAGCCATTTATCACGCTGGCTACCTTCACTCCACTCGTTTGCTCTCTCTACTGGGAACAACTCATTTCCTCTTAACTAAATTACTTCAGAAATGTCAGCTAAGCCCAGATAGCAAACATAACAAGAGAGCTAGCCTATAATCTATGGGGTGATATCAACACGGGTGAAAAATTGGACTGGTTAAATTTTAGGAGGGAGTCCTTCCATAATTAGAATGAGAGATAGAGACATATATCCTTTATGCCCAAGTCTTCTGGCTTCAGTATATGTAATCGCAGAGACATCCGAACCTGGATCAGTGGCTGCACTTTTATTAATAAGGTAGACTTTTTAAAATCTCTCTACAAAAAATAAATTTTTTTAAAAAAAATCTCTCTAAAAGCCCATTAGAAAATAAATAAAGTAACCAAGTCTGTTGCCAGTTGTTGAAATTTAGAAAATTTAGTTCAGAAACTTTCTCACTTCCTTTTTTATGAAATTAATCTCTGGGAGATATCCCTTATTAGGGGAGGGGAGGGGACAAATGTAATGATGAGAGTCCAGAGGGCCAGGAAGAAGCAAGTGAATCCATACCCTTAAGTGGTTCATAGTTATCTAGAACAGTAAACCAACCACTTATTCCTATTTTGCCCATGCCTCTCTAAAGACAAACAAATAGTAGGATCTTTTCTTCATGTAATAAATACCTGAAATCTTAAATAATGGAGTTAACCTAACACTTCATATTCATACCTTGCCCCCTAACTCAATAAAGTGACTGGGATGCCACTTAGTTGTTGAGAGCTGCACAATTTTTAAAAAGGCTTTCAGAGCCAGAAAAAGTACTCCGTGTTTTCAAAACAGAACCAGCAACTTCAGTCAATATTCTCCTTTTCTTATTACTGGAGATACCCTTCTACATAGATAATCACATTTTGCTGACAAACATATACAAGCCCCGAAACCAAAGGATCCCACATCTAAGAACATTTTCAGCTCCGTTTTGTTAAGCAAGCTAAGTTCCAAATATTTTTATTGGCCTGTCTATTAATAACATTTCTGATTGGTCATCTGTTGGGCATGCCCCACTGACAGCCCAAATGTTGTTTCTAGGATACAGAACCTTGAGATAATGGGTTCTAGCCTTCCGTGAAAAGGGAGGGGGAGCTGAAACAAAAAATCCAATGGAGAAGTGCCTCCCCACCCTCCTCTACTCACCCGCATCAACCAGCAATTAACCAAAAGAGAAGGACCCCAGAGGAAATGGTGAAAGTGAGCTGTCAGCACAGTCGCAAATCTAAGCACCAAGCCTAGGTATCTGAGCAAACCCAAAAGCTGGCGTTGAAAACTGAAATGATACTATCCAAAATAATAATAATAATAAATAAAATAAATACAAAATGAAATGATACTGTCTAAAGAAGAGAGGGAGGGACGTTTGAAGCAACACTTAAATAGTTTTGCCCAGAACTTACTATTTCTTCTTCAGGATATTACATTCCAAAGCCAAATGGCGTTATTCCAAGTACAGCTGCCCCCCTCCCATCCTCCACCTCTCAAAGCTACTTTTTCTGTCTCCGTAAAAGAAGATAATTTAGAATACCTCACCCTGTTTGGAATTCTGACTTCACGGCCCTCCTACTGTAATGGCTTGACTTTGGGTTACTTTCCAAAGCACTTTCTCTTTAATTGTTTTTGTGAGTGTCGTGTGGCTCAAATTAATCAAAAATGACTGAAGCTAGGGATTGTTGACACCAAGTAGAAGGATGGGCCTATTCCAGAATCGATAAGAAAGGGTTACAGTAGTTAAAATTGTATCTCCAAATACCAGTTCTTGTGATAATTAAAGATTGCACTGTTTACACATTCAGGCTCCTAAATTGGTGGCATGTGAGTGACATTCGGGCCTTTCGGCAGCCACACTAATCGCCAGGCATTCTCTCAGTGACTGTCAGAAGAGAGGGGGAAAAATTAAGCAGCTGCAATACGCCCGAAATGAGTTATTGTAATTACATTTAATTAGTTTAATTAGTTAATTATTTTGCTTACAGCTGTACAAGAGACTGCAAACATTTGTTAATATCACATGCCCTTTAACAGTATGGGGTGATTCCACAGTCACACTAAATCATGAATGCATATGTAGAAAGATTTAGAAATGGGCATAGGCTGTCTCAACTTCTTAGGATGTGCATATTTAGCAACACATTTGGCACAATTTTTTTAAAAATAAGAAACAACTGATAAAACACAGGGAACTGGAAACAGAATCACCACACACACACACACACACACACACATCAAATACAAAAAGAAGAAGAGCAACTATCTCAACAATTTAGGGTTTAGCTCAGCAAACTCCAGTTATCAATGAAATAATTATAGCACATTTCTGAAAGCAGAGTTTCCTAGTCTGTTTCATACATGATGGTAGTTCAGTTATTTAAGATATACCTAGCATAGCTACCAAATGTTCCATGAGAAAAATACCAATAGTCTCTGTCCCTCTGTGTCTTATCTGGGTTTCTGCCTTTGGTTACCCCCACCCCCAAATTTCCTTCTTCCAGACATGCTTTTTCATCTAGATAGCCCCTGTCCTACGATGGTGAACAAATGTTTGTCTTATAAAATAACTAATTCCCCCAAAGTGAAAACTCATAAAGACATGACTGCACACGAAAACTTTGCTTACTTTTGGGAGGATTAATCCATACCTTTTTTTATGACAGACTGGTCCAATAGATTCATGCCGCTGTTATTGGCATCTTCAACTGACTGTGAATATAAAAACATCACTATTCAAATTGACTGGATATTAAAGAATTGCACACATAAATCATGTCATTCCAAACTGGAGTTTCTGTTATTTCCATTTATATTAATTCACAAAGGGAGGTTTTATTATTATCATTATTACCTCCAAATCAACATAGAAATGAAATTCACCCAAATTATAAATTCTTCCAATGGAAGCAGAGGAAAAAGGCAACTGTGAGAGACATCTGGGATGCAGTATTGGTTTAGTTATTATATTAAACATAGATGTTACACAGACATATAAAGTTTTATATTATTTGCTCTTATGAATTGTGAAAATTTGGCGACAGCTGAAAGATGTTCACCAATATTAGTAAGAATAATTTCTGTTTTCAGTTTTATCCCAGCACATCTTAACCCTAGAGTCATTTTACAAACACATAATAGTTTACATTATGGGATTTTAATTAAAGTCTGAGCAATTTGGAATGGAATGCAAACAGCAACATATAGGAACACGTTTGTAAGCTGGCAGGACCGCACACCCATGCAGTCCATACATGTCCTTGTGTGCTCTGAATTTCTTGCTGCATGATAATCTCTGCGAGGAACCTGCGCAATCTGGCCCCCTCCCTACCCTGCTGCTGCTCCTTCCCAGCAAGAGGCACACCTGTGAGGAGGACAGTAACTACTGACACACAGATCCAGAGCCTCAGAGCCTCCCAGTCAGCACCTAGGGAATGGCAAAGATCTTCTGTGCCGCTGTCTTATCCTCAAAAAGGGAAGTTTCAGCCCTGGGTGTTGGCAGCACTTCTGAGGGGAGGTAGCTGTTGGAATGAATTTCTTACTGTCAGGATGCACAAGAACAGAGTTCTGGCAGTGTATCCCAGAGCATCCGAAAGCATTGTGTTCCCTCCTCCATCTCCCAAAGAAAAAGAAATGCAAGGTCTTTCTGAAATATACTGGTACTTTCCCTGATTCTTAGAAACCCAAGTTTGGACCAGTTTGTCACCCACTCTACAGAGAGACAACAAGCAAAGGGCTTGAGAGAGAGGCTGTGTTTTCACAGCACCTTCCACCCACTCATGCCGCATCCCCAGACAGGGCGTGTGTTCATCACAGGGAAGAGACTGTCTACCCCAAACGAGCAGCACCTTAGAAATGAGATGATCTAATCGCGAAGGGAGCATGTTAATTTGTTTCTTTTCATTTTTAATAGTCACTCTTCAGATGTCGGAAAGGTGAGGAAAATTGTTATTCTCTGTTAAGAACCGTTTTCCATGCTGCAACATGCCATGTACATATTAAGAAATAGTAAAAACTTTAAAAAAAATACTTTATATAACTTGTTCGAAACTCCTTAGGAGACCCCACCACGCACACGCGCGCGCACACCCACACACACACTCACACAAGATTCACACCTTGCTATGCTCACGTGTCTACAATGCGAGGTGTCCACTCAGGACAAAAATAATCCCGTGTCTGTGGGCGGGCCGGCCGGGGATCTCAGGGGCCGGACCCGGGCGCCCCCAAGACTCACCCTCACATGGGTACGTAAATATGTATATACGCCTCATCAGCGACGTGGGGTAGTTGTGGTAGTTAATGAGAAGGCTCTTGTCTGATTTTCTATCTAATTACGGCCGCCTGCTGGGTTTTTGTACAGGATATTCACGCAGCATGCTGGCGCTTAATCGTCACGGGGAGGATCGTAAAGATTTAATTAGGACTGCATGCGGAAGCTCAGAAAAACAACTCAGACTCGTAATTACTAGACTTCTTTAGTTAAAAGTGATACCAGGGGTTGCTTTAAGACACTAGGGTGTGTTTGAGTGTGTGTGTGTGTGTGTGTGCGCCCGCGCGCGCGCGTGGTGAATTTGACAACATCCTGATACGTTTATACTCCGGGGTGGTAGAGGTGAGAGTTGAGAGAGCAAAGATCGGAAGAAGAGGTGTTCGGGACAACCGAACTCCAAACTAGGTGTCATCTCCATCTTTCCTACTGAGGCTGTTTTTCTGAGTTTTTAACACTGCACCCCCCAACACACATACACACAATGGGTGAAATGTAGCATACCCACAACCCAAACAGCGATTTGCTAGTTTAATAGCCCCTGTGAGTAAATTGAAATAGAAATTGACAGGGTTTTATAGTTTCATTTAAAAAATATTAGAAGCATTTGGTTAATTAGCTTCCCGTCCTTCTCTTCTCTCATGGTCGGGGCGGTGGCCCTCCCCGTGTGTGTCTGGGTCACCCAACATACCCCCATACCAACCCTCGGCCAGGTGAGTACCCCTTGCCTTGAAGCCCACCCGCCCAGTAGCACCCCGGGGATCTGTCTGGTTCGCGGCTGGGAGGAGAGGGGGGCAGGGATCCGGAACACATAATAGGTTCTTGAGATCGAACAAGTGACTAAGGTCCAGGCCGAGGCACTCTCTGGTCCCTTCTTAAAGACTGGTCGGGCTCAGCCAACCCAATCTAATGGTGCAGGAAACGGTGAGTTCCCCGATAGGCTTGTGTAACTTCAGCTCCCCCCTCCACCTCGCCCCCATGCGCTCCAGATCCCTAATTCGGAAATGGATCCTCAAAGATGGAGCACATGGGGCCCAGCCTCTGCATTCAGGGCTCTGGTCCTAGATACATCTTCGCCCCTGCCTTTGGCACCTGCCCTGTGTGCGTCAAGCACACCTAGGCCTCAGGAGGCCTGTCTTCGCCGTGGAAGCAGAGATCGTCCTCGCTGCCTGGGACAGGCGTGGGCTGTCTCCTCCCAACCCCCTGCACTGAGGGTCGTCCAGATAAAGTCCGGCGAGCTACCACGCCTCGCGAGAGGAGCGGCTGCGAAGCTTCTGGGGGAGGAACGAGACAGAGGTGTGTGGGCGGGGAGCATGCGTGGGCCGGGGCCTGCACCTTCTCTCCTGTGGGCACTTAGGACCTCGCGGTCGGTGTTCCGACGCAACTCAGCCTGCCGCGCTGTTCTCCCCAAGACACACTAAACTGCTCCTGTTCTCTCGTCCTTTGCGTTTGGCCAAACACTCAAAAGCCCTCACTATTATATCCTTAAAAACTAACCTAAACCTAAACTAAACTGAAACCAAGGAAATTATTCCCTCTTTTGAGAGAATTCCTGGGTTCAGTGGACTAAATCACTCGGCCTGCGGGGTGATGGAGATGCGGCCAGTGTGTTGGCATGGCCAACAGCAGTGGTGATGATGATCCACTTTCATTATCTGGCACTTTGAGTCCTCAGGAAGGTTCATTTAAGGACTTACGCCCCCCACCCGCAACACACACATTACCCCAGTACATTTTTTTAGAGCTATTAAATATTTCCTTCCTGTATGGTATTCCAAAAAGAGCAATCCCTCCAGATAGGGCTAATAAAGCTTGGTTAAACCAACAAAACCATCATTCTGGTTGATGATTACTACGGGTAAATCGAGCCACACATCAGGTGATTCCATCAGTTTTGGAAACACTTGAATTTCCTCTAAAACAATAAACCATTATAGACTACACACAGGCAGCATTTGATGCTGTCACCACATTTTAACTGTTCAAAATACATTTTTTTTCAAGTAAGGTAAAAAAAAGGGGGGGGGGCTCAAGAACTCTTTTTTCTTCCCCACTTCATTTTTCTTTGCTTTAGAGGTATGTCTAAAATGATGCATAATATACACAACTATGCCAAGGAGACCGAAGTGTCAAATACCTTTCAACCATATTTATCTTTTCTGCAGACTATTTAAATTAGGAAGCAAAAGGAGACCTGCTCAGAATCACCCAGACAGTTTTTAGAAATAATTTCTTTGATGTTTCTTTGTTTAGTTTAACCAAGTATTCTCAACCAAATCAGGCTCCATTGTGTAGGTTGCAGATGGGTTAGGGAGTGGGTGGGGGGGAGTGTTTTGAGCCTTTTGTTTTAAGAAACAAACACGTGATGCCTCTTTAACTGGGATAGTGGCTTTGGGCAGGAGAGTATAAACGGAGGGGGAGGACTGAGGAGGGATGCGGAGAATATTGCTCCACAGTCATTTAATGGATCAAAAGGTGAAACTATCTCCAAAATGCTATGTGTCCTCTTGGACTCCCAAGCAGAATTATGGCTTTCTGGGTCTCTCGCCACAATCATTCCATTTCTCAGGAGATGACCCTGGAACTCACTTATCTTGAAAAAGGGCTCAGCAGCTTATGAGACATTCAAAATAGGACCCGGTTTGGACAATCATAGCACATGTTTTTCTTCCCCTGTGCTTTGTCATGCTTAACATCCAGCAGGAACCTCTGGAGCCCAAAAGGACCCCGTGCCTCTCTGCTGAAGCTCCAGACTCTAGGCAGCCCAGGCTGCCACCTGCCTTGTCAGGAGGCCAGGCCCACTACGGGATGTGCATGGGCAGTGGGTTGGGAAGGGTACCCAGCTTGGTGGCACAAAATACCAGAGACTAGGAAGCAGCTAAGGCAAGACAAAAATATCTAGCCTTAATTCGGATGATGCTAAATATCAAAACACACACAAATATTTTTCTCCTTCCTGATTTCAAGTGGTTCCAGCTTTCATAACCAGACCTCCAGAAATTGCCACTACAGAGCCCTGTGCCTACAACACAAAAACAGTTCTATCTCTGGTGTCCAGCCATTCCAGGTCTAAAGATGGAAACTACCTCCCCCAAAGGACACAGAGCTGCCCCTCCCCCACCCTCCCATCTCCCAGGGGCATTCACTATTTATTTATTTATTGTCCTTTTCAGTTGTTTGTTTGTGGTTACCTGGACGTCTTCCATCCCGGGATGGCCGAGGCCGTGCAGCGAGAGGCTGTCACCCATGCCCGTGTCCAGGCCGTGGTGCGCCGAATGCAGCAGCACGTCTGGCCGGCGGACCGAGTGGTAGTCCCTCCGGGGGTCGAGGCCCGAGAGCTGGGGCAAGGCTGCCCGAGGCTGGGGCAGGAGAGAGCCGGCTTCCGAACCCACTTCTTGCCGCTGCCGTTGCCCCCAGGGATGCTGCTGGGGCTGGTGCAGTGGATTCAGGGAGTAGGGGTCGTTGACGTGGGAGTAGGGATCCTGGCTCTGATGGTAGGGGAGCGGCTGGTA
Source organism: Nasua narica (assembly GCA_028533885.1). Classification (NCBI taxonomy): domain Eukaryota; kingdom Metazoa; phylum Chordata; class Mammalia; order Carnivora; family Procyonidae; genus Nasua; species Nasua narica. The sequence goes on along the minus strand of CM052802.1, from coordinate 107,580,249 downwards.
GGGAGGCGGGAAGTAGGGCGGCTGGAAGTCTGACGACGGGGTGTGGGACAGCGGCGGGGCGCTGGAGTAAGGTCCTTGGGATACCGAGCCCAGCTGGGAGAGCCTGGAGCTGTGGCTCGGGACGCCATCGTGCCGGTCCTGGGAGCGGAGAGAAGAAGAGAGAGAAACAGAGTGACAGAGAGAGACAGAGGAGAGGGAGAAAGAGAGCGAGAGCGAGAGCGAGAGAGAGAAAGAAAGAAAAAAAAAATACAAGCGACTAATGGAAAAGCCCGGCTTCCGTATATTCTTCCCAGGACAGGGAAAGCGAGAGTCTGCAACTTATGCTCCCAAGTTGACTCAGAGGGCACATGACTCCAGCAGTCCCAAACCAGGCTTTAGGGGGAATGGGGAGAATCACCACCCACCTAACCAGCATCTGAGCCTTGTGTTGGGAGCGCAAAGTGGGCAATAAGAGATGAAGGTAAAGTAACTATGTTTGGGGAGAGAGTCTAAATTCCTTGCTTAAAAATACGGTAGCCTTACACAGACTATTTCCTCTTCTGGGTATTTTAAACTATTTTTTCGAACTCTTTCAGAGGTCCAAAGCATTACAAATAAAACTTCATACTTTTCGCCGTGCTGCTCCTCCTGTTCAAAACCAACTTCTGCCCTCACTGGCAACCCGGCCAGCTGACCAAAGAGCTCCCCGCAGGAACCTGGTAATTCCCGGGGCCCTGAGGACTCTGCCTGCTCTGAGTTCCCAGTCACCCCTCCCTCCCCAAGAGGAATTAAATAATTCAAATAGTGTTTGATTGGAATGGATCTCATTTGAAATCATATCCTGAACCCAGGTTAAATTAAGTTGAATTGTGGTTCCGAGGAGTTATTTCTGAGGTTGCTTTTCTGTATCTAATGCTATTAGACTCCAGGGTGTGAAAATGAAGGACCTGAGGTTGGGAGGGAAAAACAAGAAAAAGCCCAGACAAGTTACTGTTGGGTCCATCTGGAGTGGCAAACTAAGTGGAAGGAGAAGGGGGAGGTGTATGTGAGAGGAGTGTTTAAGCTTCTCCCTCTCCTCTGTGGAAATGCCTTGGTAAAGTCCCTATGGTTCTTTTTGGAGAAATAGTCACCTAAATTTCCAAACTGCAATGGCAAATAAAAAGTTTTTCTCTGAGGCCTCCCCCCTCCCCAGCTGACTCATGGAGCTCAGACGGAGAACACACAATGCAGAGAGAAGCAGCTGCAGCCTCGTCCAATTATGGTGCTAAATTACCAAGCCAAAGGCGCTCAAAGGAAGACAGAGACAGAGAGAGTGAGACACACGCACAGAGACGGAGAGACAGAGAGACAGTGAGAGGAGGGAGCATGCAATTCTGGTACGTGAATCCAAACTCACCATGGATGAATAGGTGTGGACTAACATCTGGAAAAAAAAGCCTGGTTACTGCTCAAAATCAAACAATGATTTAAAAAAAAAAAAAATCAAGGAGTCCAGCAGAGAAACGAGCTGGACGCAGGAGCCGAGCTTGAGGGGTTTCCAGGACAAGCCATCCAAAAAAAAAAAAAAATCCCCCCCACCACCCCCAAACAAGATCGGTGATGCCTGTCACACGCAGACAGAGCTGTTCATCGGTCTCTTGCTGTCTTTTTGGCCTCTTTTCTTCTGCCGCTCTTCGGGGCTCCAGATGCAGTCCTCTTCCACCCGAAGCTGGGCTCAGACTGCTCAGGCGCCCCTTCCTCCCTCCGCTTGCCTACACCGCCTCATAATAATTGATATTCATGACTATTAATATTACACGAGTACTTTAAAGGGAGAATGGAGGACAAATGGAGCGTGAAGCAGCAGCGAGCGCAGAGCTCCCCTACTATTGTAAATGACGTTCATTCAGTGGAGAATTACTAGATGTAATCAGACGAGGGGGCTGGCAAAGGCAGACTGGGGAAAAAGTTTAGCAGGAAAGAGGCAGAACTTCAATTAACTGAGCCGGGGACACGCGTAAAGCAGCCCCTGCTCCTTTGGACAAGGCAGTGAGGGAGAGCATCGCTGGGGGCTTGTACAGAACGTAGGTGTCCTTGTTCCTGGAGAGGGACTTTCCTAATGGGAAGAACTGATCGCCCTAGGTGCTTTGTGTGCAGATTAAAAAACAAAATAAAAAGGCGTTGCCTCATCATTTGGAGGGGAGAGAAAGTAAACCGGTGGGCCTGGTTGTTTACAGTGACGTTTAGAGACTTGCACTGAATACTGGAGATTATGCTTACTTATTAAAGGATAGGGGCTAGATGGGGGCTTTTCATCCCTTGCACAGACTTTCCCTCCTTATACTACTCATACAATCCATGATTTTTACCTCAATTTGAAATATATGCAATCAATCTTCAAGTACACTAAACTTATCCTTTCCAGGCAAAGCCAGGGGCAACAGAAAACCTTTTTGGATGTTTCAGGAACCCGTTCAACTGGCCTGACTGCCATTTCTGTTAAAGTTCAACCTTCCTCCCGACTTAAAAAGGTTCCTTCCACAGGGTTGCGGGTTCTCCTATATTATTGAGCAGAAAATTTAGGCAAATAGGGATACCTGCAATATTCTCTCTCCTCTCCCTCCTCTCCCTCCCTCTCTCTCTACCGCCTCTCCTCAGTTTTCTTTCCTTCTCTTGCCCCCTCCCTCCCATTTTATTCTCCTCTCTCTACCCCTCTTCCACTCCACCCCTCCCTCTTCCTCTTTCCCTCCGTCCGTCCTTTCTGTTCTCCCTCCCTCCTTTCCCACTTAGCCAGTTTACTTTTCATAAGCAAAGAAGTTTTATCCTGCTTACTTTTGGGAAACCACTGAAATCCCTGTACGTATATTCCGAGCTATTTACACACCGTGCCCCCGTCTCCGCCAGTCTCATGCCCACTTCGGGCGCTCGCATTCTTTAGGATAGTTCTAGCGACTTCGACTTTACCATTATCCCGCCTGTTAAAGAAAGAAAAAGGAGGCCGAACCGAAACAAACCGCACCAGGCGGAGGCGCGGCTCTTCGTTACAGTCAATACACAGCCACAAAAGAGGAAAGGAAAACTCTAATCGTCATTCCGCAGAAAGACGAATCTCCTCAATCTCCCTTTCTGTCTCTGTTTCTGTGTCTCTCTCTTACACACACACACGCACACACAAATGCACACACACCCTCCAAAATTAGGATTCGGAGCTGGCTGGAGCTGGGGGCAGTGGGCTGCCCGCGGGACGCAGCGGCCAGGCGGCGGCGGGGCCTGGGAGTCCCCGTCCGCCGGGGAAGACTGGGCCGCGGCGTCAGTCGGTGCTTACCGGCCGCTTCTGTGCGCGGCCCATTATCCGCGAGGCGGCTCCCTGCCGGGCTTTCCGGAGTCGTCCCGGAGCGGAGGGGTCGCATTTTTCTCCCCCACTGGTTTGGGGGAGCCTCTCTGCGTCCCACCGCGACCGTTCGGTACGGCCGATCGAGCGCTCCTCGCGCTCCTCGCCCGGAACTTGGCTTCCCGTCCTCTCTCCACGCTCCAACTTTTCCGCTTTACAGCCTGGGTCGGCCGGCTCTCCGGCGTCGACCTTCCCCCCGCCTTAGCTGTGTGGGCCTGTCCTCGAAGCTTTTCTGTCTGTCCTGCCTCCCTCGACGTCTCCTCCGGCCTTCGCTTCCCTCTTCCCCTGGCACCTAAGTCCGCGTCTGCGAGGCCATTCCGCTCCGAGCGAAGTTCCGCGGACCTCCGCTGCTGTTCCCGCCCCGTCCCGCCGCGCGCCCTGCCCGCGAGCCCCGGAGCTGCCCCGCCGCCGCATCGGGCCGCGCCCCGGACCGAGAAGGGCAAGAGGCGAGCGCGGCCACGGCCCCGCCGGGCGGCAGGCGCCCACCCGGACGCGGGCAACTTCTTCAGCCTGGGGAAGAGTTGCGCTAACCCCAGCGTTGGAGAGCGGGGCGCGCAGAACAAGGGCAGAACATTGAGTTAAAAACGCCCAAACATGGGGTGGTTGGACGCACTGGCCCTCAAAAAAGCAAAACACGAGAAAAAAACAAAAATAAACGATTTGCTAGGGCTCCTTGGCTTGTGCTCTCTCTCCACCCATCTAGCCGTCTATCTACCTCCCTCCTTCTAATTTTCCGTCCTCTACTTGGATCCGTTTGTCATTGATTTCAGAAATATTATTGAAAATAAAAATTAAAAGCCCGAGTCTGTTACGAATGAGGCTTGAAAATCTAATTCTCTCCCATACTCAAAACGAGGAGAGCCTCTGCCTTTATCAGTCTCTATTTCCTCTGCCCACATTCAGTAGCACCACATTCCCCATCAGAACCTTAAAGGGGGGGGAGCGAGGAAGAGAGAAAGAAAAATAAAAGAAAAAGAGCGAGAGAGCGAAATCTCCTAACTTAGAGTAGCCAGATTTCAACCTTAAAGTTCTTTTTCCGAATAGCGAAGTCTCCCCCCCAGCCAGCTTTTCTAAAAGTTTAGAGAAAGCTGAGAAAACCAGCCGGAAACCTACGACTAAATAGCCGAAAAATATCTATCAGTTGGGGTGTCAAGAAGCTCAAATTCTCTATCTGCAAAGCTCTAAGATGCATCCGGGGGTGTCGGCTCACCTCATAGATATCTTCGTACTTGACATTCTCCACGAGCTTCCAGAGCATGATGGCAGCCTGGTCTCTAGGAGGTGAGTGCATTCATGTGAGGAGCAGATGTCTGGCTTCTCAGGACTCCGCTGTCTGTAATGATCCATCTATAATTGGAAATGGGGGATACACACCAAATCCGACGCTCCTCTCCCATCGCAACTTATATCTGTTGTCTCAAACAATAGGCTGGAGAAGTAAGCCTCAGCAGAGAGAAAAACATTATTACACACACAGGAGTTAGATGCAACCCACAGACATATATATTATAAAAATCATAAACACGTATTTACACCCAGACACCCACATTGAGTTATATAAGCACCCCCTGGGTCATGCAGAGTCTACAGGCTCCCAACATGCATTTAAAGGAGAGATAGTCGTTCAGTGTGATTAATATAAATACACAGATTTAAAAACCTCGAGATGGAAAGTGATGAATCATTGTAGCCACTGACTAAAGTCCTTACAATTCATAATGAGAAACCAGGGGGCCCACAGTCCCCCATTTTCGATGTAGATTTTAAAAGGGGGACCATTACGGAGATTTTTATAAACAAAAGCTCCTATTCATGTGTGTTCAGCAGGAGGGTATGTTGAAAGCTGGATTTGGGGATTTTTTTAGGGCAATCTCTCTGTATTGATGTCTACAAACTTTTTTTTTTTTTTTTTTTTTTTTAGGCTGTACCTCTGTCAGTGTAGAGTAACAACAGCAAAAGCCAGCTCGCTACGGTGACCATGGCTAATATTTTTTGGCCATTTTGCCCTACACATTTGGAAGCTTAAATACTGTTATGAACACCTCAGTTTGTCTTGTTTGTCGTTTCAGGGGTTGTTTGTGTGCATTTTCAACGAATTCCTTGTGCCTTGGCTGGAGTCTCCGTATTATGAAGTGGGTTTTTTTTCACATGTTGGGAGTAACACATGCACACATTCACACACTGTTAATTTCAAGCCTTCTTTGCAGAGGCACAGGACATTGTATTTGCACTGTTGCCTAGAACTTTTAAGTGGTTTAAATCATGGACAGTCAAGAAATGTTCACCTGACCCTTTGGAGGATTTAAGCAGAATGTTCTTCAAAGAGATAGTGAAAAATATTTTAGTATGTACGGATTTTGTTTTTGTTTTGAATGTATTTTTTCCCCTTAGGTGAATTGTGTATTTTTTTTTCCCCAAAAAGAAACACATAACAATAACAAAGTTAACCAAACCTTGAAAATGGGCGCCCTTTAAGGAACACCAGGTTCCCGACTTTCATCACGAAGTGAATACTCACTTCATTCCTCTTTTTCCCACCCCCCTCTATTTTTCTACTCCTTTTCAGGGTACGGAAGGATTCTCACAGCCAGAAGGGAAATCCAGTGGAGGATCTCTGCCCCTGGGGCAGAAAATAAATGACAGGAGGGAATAAGGAGGGACCGGGCAATTTGGGGTGGAAGTTATTAAAGCTGATAAGAGTGAATCTGCAAAGGGCGATTGTCTGTAAATCTCAGGACTGCTGAGCGCTGCCTTGTGCGCGCGGGGGCAGACGCTCTTCCCAGAGAGGGTTCCGGACAACCGCGGTGGACTCGATAAAAACCAAGGAGAAGCTTCCTATAATGCAGAACGAACAATTCTGCAGGCTTTTAATTTGATTTCTTAACGATAAGTCCAATGAAAGGAACACCAAAAAATGTGCTTCAGAATTAACTTCAGGAAAAAAACCCCTTTTTTCTTCATTTCCAGTTGTAATTTTCATGTTTCACCTCTCCTTTTCTCCCTCCCTCCTACCCCTCCTCTCTCCCTCCTTCTTTTCTTCCTTTCGTCCTGTTATTCTTCCTTCCTTCCTTCTTCTTTTCCTCTACTTTAAATATTAACACCTTAAATCATACAAAATCTATAGAGATCTCCCACTGGGAGCATGAGCAAAGATTTCTTCTTTGCCCCCAGAACTGGTTTGGACAGGGGAAGGCATTCTTTCTAATTTCATTGTGTGGTAGGACTCGGAATGGGTTTTGCCATTCCTTCCCACCCTTTCCAGAATTAAAATCAGTCCCAGATCAATATTTTGCAAGACAAATATTATAGATTTGGAAATTCAGTTGCTCTAGACACAAATTTATTAATGAGAATAATTGTCTTTTTCCTTTCAAGTCAATAACTCCATTATCTTTTTAAATCTAAAGACCACTCCAACCCAAATAAAAAGCATTTGAAAAAAATCTCAATTTTTTTCTTCTAAAATCCTTTAAATCTTTCTGGTATATTATTGATTAGTCTAAAATAAATAAACTCTAAAGCTTAAAACAAGAGAAAATTCCATGAAGATACTTTTATATGTAAAGCTATTTAAAATTTATTATTAGCATAGCTATTTTATAGTCTTGTATATGTATAATTTCAAATTTCGCATATGTAATTTTATTTTTTGCTAATATTAGATATTTTTAAGATTAGAAACATCTTGAAATATTTGGTTAAAATTTATATACGTTCTTTAGGAAAACTGAAAAAAACCCACCCAAAGCTAGTTTTATTAAGAACGAAGCATAAATTTAAGAATATATACACATATATAAAGAGATATGCAAAGAAATACATAACTATAATTAAAACCCACGTCAGTTTTTCAATATGGGCATTATTTTAAAAAAATCCTAGAAATTCCAAGGGAAATCTTTCCTTGGGAGGCCTACGCTCAGTCATCGAACGGGCAACAGCGCCCTCTGTTGGGATTTTATACAAGCAAATCCTGCAAGGCGGCTGGATTTCTTTTTTTTAGCTATTTCCATTCTTGAAAACCTGTTATGGTTAAAAGCGTTTTAAAAGTTCAATTCTTATTACATCTGCTAACTTTTGAAACGATTGTCTCAAGATCTAAAAAGTTAAAAAGTCTCAAGAAATGTACAAATAAAAACTCAATCTCTACTGAGAAAATTTTCCTTACTTGAACCCGCTTTGCTTTGCTCCTGACTTTCTGCTGCGTTTCGCTTTAACCTCCAATCACACGATGTAGGAAGAGATCCCCGGGAGGACTTAATAAATGCGAAACAAAGCAAACGTAAAGGCGAAACCAATTCTGGTTTGAAAAGGAAGATAAACGAGTAAAATACGCATTCTCATCATTTCACTTTTCCATTCATCCTGCCTTATGCCACTATTTCTTTTTCAGGGCACGGACACAGTCGCCTAGGTAAAAAAGCTTGCTGGATACATTCCAGATAGTTATATTCGTATTTTCCCTTTTCACTTATATTTATTTCAATTTATAAGAGCGGAAAGGAGAGTTCATAATGCCGTCGTTTCCTCAGTATCAAACGGAGGAAGTGTTTTCTGATAAACGTAGGCGGCAGCATCTAGGATAGAGCCCTCTGCTGGTGATTATCGGAGTAGGTTTATCACGTTTCATAAAAAAATGTTACTGAAAAATACCATTATATTATTTTTTTAAAAAGGTTGTATTTATTTATTTGACAGAGAGACACAGGGAGAGATGGAACACAAGCAGGGGGAGTGGGAGAGGGAGAAGCAGGCTCCCCGCCGAGCAGGGAACCCAATGCAGGGCTCCATCTCAGGACCCTGGGATCATGACTTGAGCCAAAAGCAGACGCTTAACTGAGCCACCCAGGCACCTCTAAAAAATACCATTATATTAAATCAAGATCAACTATTAGCACTGTCATGTCTACTTTTTTCTAAAAATCTAGTTATGAATTAACTAATTTTCTCGGGCTTCCTTCCCTCCCCTCTTGGCACCTATGATTTCAGGTTCATCAACTAGCTCCCTTTGCAGCTGCCTGATGGACTGACTACCTTTTCTTTTACACATTACACGGGCCGCCTGGGTTTCCTTTTTTTTGTTTGTTTGTTGTTTTGTTTTTAATCATCCACAAACACAAGAATAATAAAATGGAAAAAGCCGAGACTTAGAATCAGTATTATTGTGCCAACTCAAGACCTCAACCCTCCTCAGTCTGGGTGCCAGGGCCTGGAGCAAGCCCCCGCTTGGAAAGTGGGGATGGAAATACCAATTTAGGTCTTCTATGTACTGAGCACTTTCCTCACAGCACCATGATGCTGTTTTCCTTCGTTCCTCCCTTCCTTCTGAAATTAAGATCATAGTATTTTTGGATTAAGTTTTTCCAGAGTTGTTTTTGTCCTGGATTTACAAACAGGCCAAGGAGCAGAGAAAGGGGAGCATTGACTTACTCTGACATGTGCGGATTCCACTCTTACCTCTCACCCATCAGAACCATTAATTCGCCACCAAGTTGATTAATAAGACCTAACAGTTGCACTTTTTATTGGTGGCGGCCTGATTCTACTTTTCTGACATGGTTCTATCTTGAAGCTTTCTCATAATCATATTTTTTTTAAGAATCTTGATTACATACATATATTTTAAAGATTTTATTCATTTATTTCATAGAGAGAGAGAGCACAAGCAAGAGGAGCAGCAGGCAGAGGGAGAGGAAGAAGCCGAGTACCCGCTGAGCAGGGAGCCCGCTGTGGGGCTCGATCCCAGGACCCTAGGATCATGACCTGAGCCGAAGGCAGAGGCTTTAACCCACTGAGCCACCCAGGCGCCCCTTGATCATATATTTTTAACATTAATTTGGAAAAATTACTGTCAAATGTGTGAAAACACAATTCAGGCACCTGTCCTTAGATATATAAGGCTTCACAACCACATAGCTTAAAGTGGTCTAGGTCTGAAGAAACAAAATAGGAGGAGCTAATTCTTCCACAAGAGCCCTTTAAAAAGTTGAACGAAGGTGAAATTACCTCTTCGTGACTATACAGAGTGACTATTGATTCTTTGTGATTGTATAGAGTGAGACAAATATTGGAAAGGAAGTGGATATAAAGGAATAATTTGTTATTTTAACTACAATATTCAAACAGGTGGGCACTTGTGAATTTGTAAAGTGATATTTAATTGAAATCACTTGTAAGAATGAAAATCGCTGTGCCTGTAGAAACTACTTTCTCCTGGACTTTTGAGGAGCAGTAGTAATTTTATCACATATTTTAGATGTTCTGAAGTCCTTGGGCTTTTCTGTTTAATTGCAGGGGTATGAAGTTGCCAAGGGGACAATTTTCAAATTTCTATCTCCTGGAGATAGAGGTTAAGAAATGGAAGATGCGGGGGGTGGGGGTGGGGGGTTGGAGGAAATGATGCAAACAGCCAGAGCACAGTTGTTCCCAATACCAAGGGATATTTCATACACAAAATGTGAGAGGTGCGCGGTTTCCCTGGTGTGACTAATGTGGGAAGACAGGTATTTCCATCATTGTGGACATTTTCCATATTATTGCTTTAAGAAGGAGCAATCTCAAAGGGTGAGAACACTAAACAATTTGGTTTCAAAATGCAACCAATAGACCAATACATTTCTGTGAGTAAAAATTTGCAAATAAAGACGTGGAAAGATGTAGAGCAGAAATATAACCTTTAAAGCATGAATAAACACATACAATGTATAACATCAGGGCTGAAATGTCTCTTAAGTACAAGGGACATTTGGGAGAAATTAACATTACTGTGGAACTACTTGCTAAAATTCACATTTATGCATTTTGTTAAAAACAGAAAGTGATATTCTTTTTATGACTTTTTAGTCCCTTAACATAAGATGTTTCTTCCACTTATCAGGTATGTCACCATGGGCATGCCCTTTGACCTTTGCAGATCTCAGGTTTTTTAATCTATAAAATGAAGCAAATTTACTGGGTGATAGCCAATTTTCTTCCTTAGAAATGGACTTTATGAAATTTATGAAAGCATCAAATAGGAATTAAAGAAAAGTTTAAAATCAAAGTGTTCCTTTTTGAACACATTACAGCAAAATCTCAACTCTCTGGAACTCTCTAGGGGAGAGTTTAAGAGAATTAACCCTGATCTTTTGATAAATACTGATATCACACACACACACACAGTTTTTAGGAATACCATCTGAGAAGAAAGCATAAAAAAGAAAAGGATAAGAATACAGCTCTAGGAAGAGGATGTAATTTTAATAGTACCTAATTGGCACTTTGAAAGAGGACAAACGTCTATGTCTAGAAGAATCATAATCTAATGTACTAAAAGAGTTTGTGGTTGTGATCTTGAAATTACGGTCAATAGCCTTTGATAAAATATGCAAAAGGGAAGCAATGACTAATAGAAGAGCCTGGAAAACACTCCATTTTTTCAGAAAGAGGGCAAACCACAGGTAGGGACTCGTGATATTATTTAGTCAGAAAAATAATAGTTTAGGCTGTCAGAGTGGTTAGTCATGTACTCTGGAAGGGAAAGAGGAAATCCCTAGGAATGAACATAGATTCAGGAAGAACAGATTGTTCTATGCATTCCCATTCCGTTTTGTTATAGGTTTACTAGACTGAACATCAGGAACATAACATGTCTGGAGCTCGCAGAGACGTGTCAAGAATTTCTCATTGGCTCCCCACCTGAGTTGAGTGATGCCATGGTATATGGAAGCAGTCTGTCTTTTGACTACAGACATGAGCTTTTTGGAGTAGGACAGATATGTGTGAAGTCCAGATCTGCCACTTACTCTCCTAGATAGTAGGAAAATTGCGATTTCCTTAAGTGAAAAATTTGAAACATATTTCCGTATAGGAGACTTATTAATTATATGAAACATGTACATAGCAATAATGATTGCATGAGGGTTGACATGATGATTAAATGAGATAATATATATAAAATATGTATCTTGGCCTCTAGCTTAAGGAAACCACTTGGTATGTTCTATCTACTGTTACCATCACAGATTTGTAGCTATTTGAATAATTCTCTCCCAAGGTGATTGACTGATTAATGAAAACCAATTTGAGGGAGTTGTTTCAATAGTTTCCATGGGAGGTTGTCCTTAGTCTTATTCTAATATTTTTTTAAAAATTGATGAATCAGAAGATGAAACAGGAGAAGAGTTTTGTATTTCTCAGGTATTAAACACTGGGAACAACAGTCAATACATCGGATTACGGGATAAGGAATTAAAACATTTCAACAGAATACTACTCCGGAACAAATCCCCAACCTATAATTTTAACAAACACAAAAGTAACAAAAATGTAAGTATGGTGGGGAGAACCAGAGACTGACAGAGGAAGGTAATAAAATATCTACAGTTGGGGCACGTGGGTGGCTCAGTCGCTTAAGCGCCCAACTCTTGATCTCAACACAGGTCATGATCTCAGGGTTGTGAAACCGAGCCCTGCCTCAGGCTCTGCTTGGCTGCTCTCCAAGGAGGCTGCTCCAGATTCTCTCTCTTCCGTTTCCCTGCTCCTCCCCAACCTAAAACAAAAACGAAACACCTATAGTTTCCTGCTGCTCAGGGTCCTTATGGTATCTGGGACACAATGACCACATCAGCATTCCATCCAACAATGCGTTGAGACTGGTAGTGAGTGACCTCCCAGGTTACTATAGTAAAGTTCCCGTGTTCAGTTCTGGAGAAGGTGCAATCCCATAGTCCTATATGCTGGACAAAGGGCGTTTTGGGACTGTGTTCCACTCGAGTGGACTGCTTTAAGATTGTCACCGATAACACTGAACCGTCTCTAAAAGAAAGCGATATGTGGTCCATCTATACGATGGAATATTATGCCTCCATCAGAAAGGATGAATATCCAACTTTTGTATCAACATGGACGGGACTAGAAGAGATTATGTGGACTGAAATAAATCAAGCGGAGAGAGTCAGTTATCTTATGGTCTCACCTACGTGTGGAGCATAAGGAAAATCATGGAGGGCATTGTGAGAAGAAAGGGAATGGTGAATGGGGGGAAATCGGAGGGGGCGATGAACCAGGAGAGACTGTGGACTCTGATCAACAAACTGAAGGGTTTGGAGGGGAGGGGGTGGGGGGGTTGGGCGAGCCTGGTGGTGGGTATTGAGGAGGGAACATAATGCACGGAGCACGGGGTGTGGTGCACGAACAATCAATCTTGTAACACTGAAAAAATAAAAAACATATTTGGGAAAAAACAAAAACAAACAAAAAAAAAGAGAAAGCGATCAGATTTTTAAAAGTCTCAGAAGCCACGTTAAAGAACAAAGAGTTGAGAAACCTGGGATAGTCATCGTAGACCAGAGAAAATGTAGGGATGTGAACTCTGTCTACATCTGGGGTTGGTCTTGGGGAAGAAGGAATGGATGGAGACAAAAGTTGGTATTTGTTTTCGTTCATTGCTCTATAGCCAGCATGTAGCAAAGTGGCTGGCCCAAATGTGTTCGACACATTTTAGGTGAAATAGTTCTCTTCCCCTAAAGATACAGAACAAAGTTCAGTAGAGGGATGTTACCCCAGGAGGTTGATTTAATTCAGTGTGAGAAAAGACCATTTTTCTAAAAATAGGATGTACTGGACAAAGCAGCTTTGATTGTGCTGAATTGCCAGTCCCTATAAGATTTGAACAGAGCCTGGATGACCTCTGTCAGGGATGCAGTAGTGCTGGTAAGCCTGGCCGGGAGGTCCTTTACAAGGGCCACCATATTGAGATTCTACGCCAAGTGCTCAGCTGGATGCTGCATTTCGAGTTTAGCAGATTAATAATTGTAAAGGACTGGCTTTGAGAGGTATATGTGGAAGATCCCATTATTTCTGCATCTGCGTAAGTATTATCTCATTGGGGAATTGTACACATTTACTGAGCCCATGTTTCCATGTACTGCATATGCTATCTGATTTCTATTAGTAGAAATAACATCACCGTAATTATTAGGCCTTATTGGTCTGTCAGTCTCTGTTTGTTTTGCTTCTGTAATTGTCACCTTTTCCCCATATTTAATAGAATTTCTGTGGGTGGTCGTATAGAATGAAAAAAAGGAAATTTATTTATTTGGAGTTATGGATGAAGGGCATTTTAGGCATTCATTTGCAATCATTTTTTTAAAAAGATTTTATTTATTTGACAGAGAGAGAGAGATCACAAGTAAGCAGAGAGGCAGGCAGAGAGAGAGGGGGAATCAGGCTCTCCACTGAGCACAGAGGCCGATGCGGGGCTTGATCCCATGACCCTGAGAGCAGGGCCCGAGCCAAAGGCAGAGGCTTTAACCCACCGAGCCACCCAGGCCTCCTGCAATCATTTTTGAGAAACATTTGTTTGATCCCTAAAAGAAATAAATCCGTTGTAGAGGATTTATCCAATGATCACACTCCAAGCCAGACTCCCTTTGAGCAATTTTCGAAAAATCTTTAAGTTATTATAGGTTTGTTGTTCTAAACAATGTACAGTAACTTTTATTTCTGGGTTCTTTTGTATAAGCAAATCTTTCTGCTCTCCATATTATAGGAACACTATGTCATCTTACCTCACAGAAAGTATATTAAAAGAGTAAATAATTTAAAAAACAACAATAAAACCAAAAAATCTTTAGGTGATTTAATAAGTGCACGACAAATAGAAAAGCAATCATTTCCAAGACTTTCCTTAATTGCAGAGGAATGTGAAGATCCTTCATAAAACTTTCACTGTTGCTTATAAAGAAATTATGAAGCATGTTCTTTTCCTGCTGTATTGTAAATATTTTTATTAACTCCAGCATTATGACCTAAACAAAGAGTAAAAAAAAATGTTTAAGACCTATTAATTTTATTTATATTTATTTATTTCTATTTATTTATTTGAGAGAAGAGAAAGCATGGTGGGGGAGGGGGAGGGGACGGTTAGAAGGAGAGGGAGAAGTAGGCTCCCTGCTGAGCAGAGAGCCCAATGCCAGGCTCGATCCCAGGACCCTGAGATCAACACCTGAGCGAAGGCAGAAACTTAACTGATTGGGCCACCCAGGCGCCCCAAGAATGAGCAGTTTTTAGTCCTCTCTCTCTGACTTCCTTCAGAGTTTTTGTCAATACGTGAAATACGGATTTTCATCATGAAAACTACCTGAAAGCTTCCAGGGAATTGAAATGGGGACTCAAGTGAGGTCATATTTGCAGCTTCTGAAGCCATTTGATGACTTTCTGGGGCTTGTCCTTTCCAAAAAATATGTATTTGGGCCTATTTTCTTTGCCATGCATTAAGTAGATATGAAGACATTGGAGAAGGAAATGGCTTAGAACATTTTGCTGTCTTAGTAAAGAAAGTGAAATATTATGGGACGAGGAGTTTGTGATCTTGACTATGAAACTACATACATTTAATGGTATTTTGTTTCTGAGTTAAAGTTTCTAAGTAACTTATCACATTCTTTTTTGTTTTGTTTTGTTTTAAGATTTTATTTGTTTATTTGACAGAGAGAGAGAGGAAGAGAGTACAAACAAGCAAGAGGAGTGGCAGGGAGAGGGAGAAGCAGGCTCCCGCAGAGTAGGAAGCCGGACGTGTGGGTCCAGCCCAGGATCCCAGGATCATGACCCCAGCCGAAGGCATTCATTTAACTGACTGAGCCACCCAGGTGCCCCTCTTCCATTTCTTAATAGAAGAAACTTCTGTATTCTGCCAGTTGTGACTTTGTCCCATAAAGTTTCATTCAGTGTCCTGAGTGTCCCTAGGTCTTGATTTATGAAGTCAGCAGTGGAAGCCTGTCTTTAGGGCTGCATCTCTGTCACTTCATAGCTTTTAGCCCTTGACCCTTGGGAAACAAAGAGTGTTGGACTGTGGACCTGTAAGGGGGCGAGTCTTGGTCTGGATACCAAGGTAGCCTGTGGCTTTGGCTGGTCTTCTTCTCTCCCTGGGTCTCAGCATCCAGGAATGAGATTCTGAATGTGCTGGAATGTTGAATGACAGCTCATGGAACCAGCTGGATGAGGCAGCAACTAGTCAAATACTTGCAGATGCTCAAAAGGATCTGTTTCAGGACTTACCTGCAGAAGCCCTAGCTTTACCTGGAAGGCATCATTCTGATGTTCACGAATCTGTAATGTGAGTCTGAGCATTGTTTATTCTTAACCTGGTATCTTGGGGCAATAGCTCTTTCTCTCTTTTTAAATCAGTGAGCTTGATTTATTTTTAATACTTCATTTTTGCAAATACCTTCCATTTCAGATATAGTTATGAGGACAATACCAGAAAACAAGACACACAATTTTAGGGAACATGATGATGATGCAAAGTGGCCTTTTGCCCAAGTGACTCTACAAATCTTTTTTTTTTTTTTTAAAGATTTGATTTATTTATTTATTTGACAGAGAGATCACAAGTAGGCAGAGAGGCAGGCAGAGAGAGAGGAGGAAGCAGGCTCCCTGCTGAGTAGAAAGCCCGATGTGGGGCTGGATCCCAGGACCCTGAGATCATGACCTGAGCTGAAGGCAGAGGCTTTAACTCACTGAGCCACCCAGGCACCCTGCCCAAGTGACTCTAAAGAACAAACTGACTTCAGCTCCAGAGATCAGAGGTCTAAGGCCTTCCCAGTCACACTAGATCTATCTGAAGGGTAGAAGCAGACCAGCTCTAGCCTTTTGGAATCACGGTGTTTCAAAAACTTCCTCTGAACATAATTTGGTGAGTTCAATTATTATTTCCAGCCGATGATTATTTTTTTCTTCAAAAGAGGAAGGGAGCCATTGCTTTTGGAAGGATTATTATTAATAAATTCTAGTGACACCAGCTTACATTTGAGAATAAATGCAGCTTTTCCTCTGTGAATTGGCCACATTACAGACACTTCAATTAAATTAGCAATTTGTGGATTTAACTGGGCAGAAAGACTCAAAGGATAACCGTCATTAACTTTGTCTTTAACATTTATTTTCTTTAGACGGATTAGATTCTATGTATTTGACGACTGACAACAATAATGCTTCAATTTCTGTTATGAGCGCTTTCACTCTTAAATTCTTCACTGTGATCAAAGCACAGCCTCCCTCTTTCTAGTAATCTGGTATTACTCAATAATAACTGCCACTGATTGAAACCTCACTGTGTCCCAGGCTTTAAGCTAAGCATCCCAAGCACTTGAGCTGACTTAATTGATTCTTCACAAGCCCTACAAGAAAGGCATTATTATTGCAGTTTTCAGATGAGGAAGCCAAAGTCCAAAGAGGGTTAGCAACCTCCTCAAACTGTCGTAAAATGGGTCAATTACAGAAACAGGATTTGAGCCCCACTTTGACTTCAGAACTGTCCCTTTAGACTGACTGCTAGTCTATGGGGGTTCATGGAGGCCCAGAGTCGGCTTTTCTCTGGCTTCCAAGGGCCAGTGGTGTACATGACGGCAAAACCAGGTCACATGTATTAAGAGATAGAAAAGAGAGAAGGAGAACAATAAAATGAACAATAAAAAGGAATCAAATGGAGGAAAGGAAAGAAAGATGTAAGGAGAAAGAGAGAAAATGAACAGAAAGGAAAGGAAACAGATATAGTGTGTAGTAGGTTGTTGGCTTTATGTCCAGGCAGTGAGCCTAATGGGGGGTGAGCTTCACCCCCAGAAGACAGTTAGAAACATTTAGAAACATTTTCTTCTTTTAAGGATTTAATTATTATTTGAGAGAGAGAGAGACAGCATGAGTGAGTGTGGCAGAGGGAGAGAGAGAAACCCAAGCAGACTCTATGCTGAGCGAGGAGCCCAAATTAGGGCTTGATCTCAGGACCCCAAGATTGTGACCTAAGCCAAAACCAAGAGTCAAACACTTAACCAACTGAGCCACCAGGTGCCCCCATATGGGGACATTTTCTAATTGTCATCACTAGGGGTGTGGGGTGCCGCTGCTAAACATTAAACAACACATACGACAGGTGACTGGGGGGCTCAGTCGCTTGAGTGCTGGACTCTTGGTTTCTGCTCAGGACACGATCTTGGGGTAGTGAGATGGAGCCCCGAGTTGAGCTATGCACTTAGTGCTCTGTGTTCAGTGTGGAGTCCTCCCTTTCCCGTCCTCTGGCCCTCCCCGAGCTCACTGGTGCACTCTCTCTTTCATTCTAAAATAAATAAATAAATAAAATATTTTAAAACTCCCCACAATACATAGGACAGCTTCCAGAACAAAGAATTAGCAAAACGTCAATAGTGCTGAGTTTGAGAAACGCTGGTCTAGGGTTTGATGGTCCAACCATTAAGGTGGGACATTTTAGAACAACTTAATTCTCTAAGAAGTCTTACATCATAATCCTCAAACAAGTCTGGGGTGCACAAAAACATGAGAGAAACCTTAGTACTGTTAATCTCTTTCTTTCCCTGAAGGTCTGAGAGGAAAAAAAAAAATCTATAATGTAGTTTTGGAGTGGTACATTTTCTATCCTTAATATAAATTGTATCTATGTAATGTTTTTTCTTTTCTTTTTTTAAATCTTTTTTTTAAAGATTTATTTATTTATTTGACAGACAGAGATCACAAGTAGGCAGAGAGACAGGCAGAGAGAGAGAGGGAAGCAGGCTCCCCCCTGAGCAGAGAGCCTGATGCGGGGCTCGATCCCAGGACCCTGAGATCATGACCTGAGCCAAGGCAGAGGCTTTAATCCACTGAGCCACCCAGGTGCCCCTATGTAATGTTTTTTCATATAAATCGCAATTCAACTAAATGCAGTCAACTCGAAGGAAGCAGAACCGGACTGAACAATGTTCTAACTGCTCTGCATGGGGACTTTGAAGCCTGGTGTTAGAACTGGGAGGAACATAAGGAACCATTATGCCAGTCCCATCATTTTACAGAGGAGGAAGTTAGGGCTCAGAGAGGTGAATCACTTGCCTAAGGTCGTAAGTGGCTGGGCTGGGACTAAAGCCAGTTCTTCCAACTCTTAGTTCTCCCCCTCCCCCAAATTCGCTCCTGCAATTCACTACTAACACACACCATGGAAACACTTAAGCACCTGTCCTTATGATTCCTCAGGTCTGTTAGTTAAAAACACACAAGGACACAAGCTCATCCCTAACACACACGAACATTCACAGACTGTCTTGAAAGTTTTGTGATGCTTGATAAAACATTAGCTCTTTCCTCCGAGAAATGTAATGATGAAGTACTGGACTGCTTTTGATTGAACGAGATTATAGTTTTGCGATGATGGTTGTTTGAGAACTTTCTTGGGAAAGATTTATTTATTTCAGAGAGAGAGAGAGAGAATGAGTGGGGATGTGGGGGGGGGAGGGGCAGAGGACAGGGGATGCAGACTCCCTAATGTGGGGCTCAATCTCACCACCCTGAGATCATGCCCTGAGCCAAAGTCAGATGCTTAACCAGCTGAGGCCCCCAGGGGTCCCAGTGGCTTGTGAATAACTGATGAAAACATTACAGATTCGCCACTGCCCTTCGTTTTAATGAAGTTTTCAAATGTGTTTAACTTCCTCATGAGTATAACTTAACTGTGGGAGAACGGAGCTCAAAAATTAAAATCAAATACGTGAATGAACTACGCATCGATGTACAGACCCTGGTTAGTGGTGTGTTGCTTGTCTCCAGCACACTGCGCAGTGACGACGACGGCTAATGCTTGCCGGGGGCTTCTCCGCGCCAGGCCAGGGTCCAGGTGTACATGTCACGCGTGTTATCTCACGTCCTGCACTTGCCACTGGACGAAAAGGCATTGTAGTAGGATTCTTCTGTCCTTTGGGAATGTATTTGATTGGGGAACCATACCTAGGAGGCTGGAAACCACTTGTCTATGGAAATGCTTGACCCAGTCTAAAAGGAAAATGGGTAGGAGGGAAAGCCAGTACTAGTCAGAACATGATTTTAATCAAGAGAATTGCTAGGAAAAGGTGGATGTGCAGCTAAAACCCAAGGGAATCAAGGGAGAAGGAACAAACACAAAAAGAGACAGAGGAGGAATGGGTGCCAGGCACTGCAAAAAAACAAAAACAAAAACAAAACCCTTTGGAATAGCAAGTGAGAAACCATGCTAATGATACTGGAATGTGCATTTGATGAACTGATATTTTTTGTGGTTATATTTGAAGGTGGAGTTATAAAGCTAATAAAGTGACTCAAGGTGAATTGGATTCAACTTGACTCCTCCTTGAACTTGGGACCCAAAGCCTTTGCGTGCAAGCCCAGAAGGATGCTGGCCAGAGTTAGGAGGGGTTCTGAGCAGAAAGACCGAGATCTTCAGGGATGTGGAAATAAATGGAATTTTTTTTTAAAGATTTTATTTATTTGACAGAAAGACACAGTGAGAGAGGGAATACAAGCCAGGGGAGAGGGAAAGTGAGAAGCAGGCTTCCCTCTGAGCAAGGAGCCCAATGTGGGGCTCGATCCCAGGACCCTGGGATCATGACCTGAGCCGAAGGCAGAGGCTTCATGACTGAGCCACCCAGGCACCCATAAATGGAATTTTCTTAACAGGATTGTGCTATGCAGACAATCCACACCTACAAAGTGGATCTAATAATTTGTTTCTTCATCTAGCCAACAATCTCACTCAGTGGGAATAAAAAAGAAAAAAAAACCACAATTTAATTTTCTTGGTGACCAGAAATATGCATAGGATGAAGCCATAATTGGCTCATTGATGTAGTCAAATATTTTTGTTTGGCAGAGTAACTCTCTCAAATATTACATATAGTGAACTGATAAAAAAAAGAGCAGCAATAACACCATCTTTGTTTTAATAACACTACTTAATTAGTTTAAAACAATATTCTAGAGAAATTGTAACAAAATACTAAAGCCTAGGTATGAAATTTCATTATGTGGTTCATTTAAAATATGTTAAAAAACACATTCTACTAAATTACCACAATAATTGGGGGAGAGGGCTACCTAAAGTTGACCTAATACAAGAAAGGTCTGGTTATCATCTTGTTCTCTAGGGAAAACAGGAAGAATGGCAAGGTTAAGGGACAATCCTGGGCCCCCGCAGTGAGTGAGAAGCATTACTTGTGTCATTAGGGAGGAGACCATTCTGTTTTGAAAGCAAATCTGGCTCTATTTTTACTTACTGATTTATGTTTGCTTTTACCTTCTTTAATTTTTTTCCAGTGGTTCTCATATTTGCTCCATTCCCTGGATCATTACTCATGTAATCCTTAAAAGGAAGTTATTAGAAGCTGTTGACATTCTCTGTCCACAGGATTTGAAGTCAGGAATAAATTATATGAAAAATCATATTTAAAAAGTTCGGTAAAAAGGGGATTTATAATTAAAATCAGACATTCCAGATTAATCCCTGATACAAAATGAAAGGAATAAAATGAATGAAATATGGCAAAGGAAGATAAATAACAAATGCTGATAAAGAAAACATGTTTCTTTTCATTTCCATGTAGCTTGGGTTTCATGAGGAATGAAACTTCATATGACTCTGAAAATTTGAATTTTGGCATACGAAGCCATTAGACAATGGGAAAAAATATAGCTTTCATTCTCTATGCAAATAATAGCAATATTATACTTGGGCATTCATGGGAAAAAGAGATGGAAAGTTCCCCTTAACAAATACTAGGATTTTCTTAAAATATTTTGATCTGAATGAGAAGCCTAAACCAATTTCAGGAATTGGTTCAAAAATAACACAATGAACAATAGTGTCTTTCTAATTCTGAAACATTGGATGGGAATTAAATCTTCCCCTCAACTTCCCGGATTCTGGGTCTACCTATTTATATACAAAGAAATAGTGAGAACGTAATTGGTTGTACACAAAGTGTGGATCACATTATGGAAACTCAGAAACCTGTATGTGAACATGAGCAAGAAATACTTGGGGGGCGCCTGGGTGGCTCAGTCAATAAGTGTCTGCCTTTGGCTCAGGTCATGATCCCAGGGTCCTGGGATCGAGCCCCGCATTGGGCTCCCTGCTCAGCTTCTCCCTCTCCCACTCCCCCTGCTTATGTTCCCTCTCTCATTGTGTCTCTCTCTGTCAAATAAATAAATAAAATCTTAAAAAAAAAAAAGAAAACATACTTGGCATTCTTTTTTTAGCATTCACCCTTCTCTTGCAAATGATCTAGCTCTTAAAGCAAATAAGGTAATTGAACTCAGTACTAGTGATATAATTTCACATGGTTCATCATGCAATGACAAGAGAGACAAGGGAAGCGTGGAAAATAAGTCATTTTGCTTGAATAGTTTTGGCGTATTACAAGAACTAAAAGAATGATATCACATTCATTTTATGCATTTTTGGCAGGAATAGCACAGAAATTATGTGTTCTTATTGCATCATATCAGAAAGCAGGGGCACCTCGGTGGCTTAGTCATTGAGCGTCTGCCTTCAGCTCAGGTCATGATCCCAGAGTCCTGGGATCAAGCTCCGCATCCGGCACCCTGCTCTCAGGGAAGCCTGCTGCTCCCGCACCCACTCCCCCTGCTTGTGTTCCTCTCTCTCTGTGTCTCTCTCTGTCAAATAATTGCTAATCTCATAAGAGAAAGACTGAGGACCTGTTCCATATTAAAATAGACAACTGAATGCAATGTGAGATCTGATACTTTCTTTTAGTATAAAAGTGTTGTTGGTGAAATTGGCAAAATCTAAATAGGGTGTAGATTTTAAATACTATTCTATCAATTCTAAGTTCCTGATTTTGAGAATTGGGTTGTGGCAATATAAAAGAATGTCTTTGAATTTAGGAAATAGACACTGAGGTATTTAAGCATAAAATATTATGTCTGCAATTTATTCTTAAAAGGATATATACATAGAGGATATGAGGTACAATGTTAATATTTGACAAATATGAGTTAAGTGTAAAGATCTGTAAAGACTTTCCAATGCAGTTACTTTATAGCCTTGGTGAACTCAGTTTTATTAGGAATAAACCTTGCTGAAAGGCTATCTTTCCCAAGGCTCAGCTGATCATAGAGTCAAAATGATTAGTGAACTATCAGTGCAGTGTGGCGTGACATTTCAGGAAGGGTGCTCAAATATAGTAGACTTTCAGCCAAGGAGGGCACATTTAACCTTTTCTCTCTCCCTCACTCCTCTTGCCTGCAGTATGGGTATGATAGCAGTCATCTTGGACCATGAATAGAATCTTAAAAGTGGAAACCAGGGCTCAGATGGTGGAAGTGAAGGATGGAAGGAGCCTGGCCATTAATGATTGGAGTTACTGCCCCACTAATGAACTGCCCTCTTCTGAATTTCTTGCATACGAGATAAATAAACTTTTATCTCACTTAAGCCATTGATATTTTGGATTTTCTCTTGAACCCCTTTCTCAACCAATTGACCACATTACTCTGAGATTCTCAATTAGACAGTTTCTCCAGGCACTTACTATAGTAAGATATCAAACCTATGCTAATGATATTTCCCTCAGCTTTTCAAGTTTGGAACACATTATGGAATGAGCCTATGCTGGAGACTAAGTTATTGTTCTTCAGCTTAGTGGAGGAAGATTGAGTCAAAACTTTTGCTTTACCTTTTGGCTCTTCCCATATGGGTACAGGTGGAGGACCCAGAGGTGTGGTGATGATGGTTTTCTTCTGGAACACAGGTGGTACATATGTTTCTTCTCTTATTCTGAGGCTTTAGAAGTTCACAAGGTCTGGGAAGGGAAGGCTTCCAGTCATTGGGAGAGGCCGATGATGTTAGGACATGCCTACTGTTAAGAGAAACTTACGGTAGCATCACTCTCCAGCACAGGTCTTCCTAAGACAGCACTGTCAATATCTCCTTCGTGCTGGAGAATTCCACTGGCTCTCTAGCATATCAAGCCCTCTGCCTGAACTGGAAGACCTCCAAAATGTTTTCTCACACCCTTTATTTCACCGATCATTTCTCTCAATCTTATCAAGAGATTATCATCTTTGTATATCAGCTACATCATTCCAATTCCCATTACTAGACTACTAGACTTTTCTTTTCTTTTTTTTTTTTTTTAAGATTTTATTTATTTATTTAACAGAGAGAGAACACAAGCAGGCAGAGAGGAGCAGGCTCCCTGCCGAGCAAGGAGCCCGATGCGGGACTTGATCCCAGGACACTGGGATCATGACCTGAGCCGAAGGCAGCTACTTAACCAACTGAGCCACCCAGGCGTCCCTAGACTACTAGACTTTTCTTACTCTCTGCCTAATTTTACTTTGGGTTTTATTTTTTGATATTCCTAATTTTAATATTATTTGGGAACCAGTCCAAGTTTCACCTTCTTGAATTGGCCCCCAGTTATTCGAGTGCTCACTGATTTCTCCAATTGCAGCAGGATCAGCAGCACACAGTTTAGTAATTAATCATCCTTTTATCTATCATGCTGTGGCCATTTCCTTGGACAAGATTAACACTTCCTTGAGGGTGGACAACATGGCTCTACCCCTCAATATATTCCATGGACATATGGGATATATTCTCTTGTGTACATGGCTTTCTGTATCCATGCTGTTTAATTAGATTTCAAAACATCTGAATGAAGCAAATAAAAGGTATTTCAAAAAACAATCACTTAACAGGAATGAAAGCTGTGAGGCTAATGGAAGTGAAATAATTAATAGAAAATAAATCGAAAAGTAAGAATTAAAGCTTCTTTCCTAGAGCTTCCTTTTCCGTTAGGTAACACATGTTAGAATGCAAGCTCCACGAGGGCAGGCACAGTAGTTTATCTTATTTAGCTGATAGATCCCCAGTGTTTAGACGAGTGTACAGAGCATAGTAGGTCCTCAATAAATTCATTGATTAACCAAATGGGGGCTTTTGAGCCTAGATAAGAATTAAGCTCAGTATTAAAAAGGATTATGGACATATCTTCAAGAAGGTGCCAGAAGAAGGTTAGTCTATTTGACTACAAGAAGCAAATAAAAAATAGACGGTGTCATTTATAATAAAGAAAAATACGCATAAATATATATGAAGCACCTATTTGTTTCATGTTCTCAGCTGATTAAATGAGGCTTTTTTGTGTGTTTGTGAAACAAAGCATATTTTTGAAACAAAGAGAAATTATTTTATAAAAAAGGAAACTAATTTATTTTAAGAAGTGAGGAATTCTCTACAAATGTGAATTTATCACTATGTAAATTTGTATACTCATGTGACAGGTTTGCCTGAAGTGCGGCAAACTGATGATGAGGGAATGGAGACCAGGTTCTTTTACCCATCAACCTTCCTCAAACATCACACCCATGTCAATAATTATCCTTATTGATAGATGGTGGGACTCCTAGACGGAAATATTTGCAGGAGTAGGAATTTAGAGCATTTTTTAAAATAGAGCTATCACATGCAGTTGGGATTCCCTGATTAGTACCATGGAAACCAACCTGAAGTTAAATGGAAAGCCCCTCAAATTGTCCAACTTAGAGTTGTAAGGGTTTATAAATGAACCATATAATTTTGTGGCTCACAAGTAAGGTATAGTAATGACGCCTTTCCATTTGGTATTTACTTCTACAGGCTGGAGCAGCAGATGCATGAGGAAAGATCTGAAGATTAACGTTTAAATCCTTTGGAAGAACCACATCAAATGGTGGAGGCCACCAAGGAGTGTAAACATCCTCTCCAGGAGGAGACATTATGGAAGGATTACTGGAGTAACCAGGACCGAAGACTTGCTGCCAGGAAACAACAGACATCTCTCCTAATCCACAGAAACTTCAGGGAAGACACCCGCATTGCCCAAGAGTGCTCGATGAGTCAGGAATGGAGACTAATACATCTCTACTGTGGGCTCCAGATCTTAACATTGCTTCTAAATAACAACTCATGAGAATAAATGGGTTCTCACTTTTTCTATGCATTTGGAACATGTAGATTCTTAGATTATAAGTAATTAGTTCAATTAGAATGAGATGGTCCAGATTTGGTGAATCATGGGATTGCCCCATTAGTGAAGATGTATGCACTGGAGGTAGAAAAATGTCACCTTTCCAGCCACTGTGGTTGTATATAAGATTTCAAGTAGGGGAAGGGGAAACCATCCTAGGGCTGTGTCTACCATCTTGGTCATGGAAAGGTGAGGGGAAAAGAAGAGCCAGAGATGTCATGGCACATGTGACGTGAAGGGTACTATTCTCTCCCTTTCCAATGTCCCATGGGGACTCCATTTTCCCTCAGCTTGTCACCTTCTCACAGACCTCCACAACCCTCTGCTAGCCCTTCCACCTCCTGCCCCCCATCCTTCTTTTATCCTGGACTCTCTGGCAGGCTTGAGCTACTTGAGGGAGACAGGTGGGCTTTTCTGTGCTTCTTTCTGTCCTCTGCTTCATTTTCTCAGCAGACAGGCCAGAGAGGAATCCTTGAAAACCACTGACCCTACAAAGTCCTGAGATGACCTCATTCTATGCCATTAACTCACCCCAAACTGCCTAGCAATTTCCATAGAGATTTTGCCAGTGTTGAAAAGGTTTATGATACTGAATCTCAATTCACTGCAATAAATTAAGAAACATGATTAAAACCAACAATCCTTAGCACACACTTACATACACCCTTAAATACTGCTCTGAAAATCATATGGTCTCTTCTAGTCTACACAGTTCCATTTTTACCACAAAAAGAAAGGGCAAAAAGAAACAGAAAGAGACAGAGAGGGAAGGAGAGAGAGATTATGGTGGATGAGGGTGGAGGGATGGTGAAAGAAGAGAAGAAAATTAGGGAATCAAAACAGACCCAGTCCTAGCGATGCAGGCATCAGAGATGTGTTTTGCTGCCCTCCCTGTTCTAACCTTAGTTCCCTGTTCTAAGGTAGTAATTTCCAAACTTGAAGGTGCTTTAATGGGGAGTGCACAAGTAACATGAGTTCTCAGGCTCACCCCTAAACATCATGATTCTGTGAATCAGGAGTAGGGTCTAGGGTATAGGGATTTTCCTTTAAACAAAGACTTCAGATAATTCAGATTCAGGTGATCCTATAAAAGTTTGTAGGTGGTAGTGTGTGTGTGTGTGTGTGTGTGTGTGTGTGTGTGAGAGAGAGAGAGACAGAGAGAGAGAAACCTTATTTGAAATAAATGTGAAAAAAAAAGAAATGTGACTATACTGGAAATTCAGGGCTAAGTTATTTTGACAAAAAGAAAGGATGTCTAAGTTAAAGAAGGAAAAGGAAAGTTTTATCTGTCAAATAGGGGAGATGTACTGTAGTTATTTTTCTGTTGTACTTTTTCAACTGACGTATGTGATGTGATGAGGTTTAAGATCTGAGCTCACCAAAACGGTAGTCTAGGCTTCCTCACAAAACTTTCAGTCAGTGGGACCATTCAGACAACAAGCTATATTAGGAGAAAACAGAGTGATAGAAATAACACACCGATCTGACAGCGTGGCATTCTGGGTTCAGCTTTGGTGCTGCTGGGGGCAAATTTTTTGTTCTCTAGTATCATTACTCTTATCTCTAAAATGAAGAGTCTGGGAAAGATGGTCTTTTCGTTCTCTTCTAGAGCTGAATTCTGCAGGAAGACTCTATAGTGGCCTTATTGGGTGATCCATTGTTTTTAAAAACTGAGTGTCAGGTTAGTCCATAGGCACCAAGTTGTTCAAAGACAAAATACCAGCAACAGTTTTACTTAGCCTCTATCTGGTACCAGGATCAGTGCTTCACCCTTGATGTGTCTTTTCCCCATTCTCTCCCGAATCCAGTAAGCTGGGTTTCTTTATTATCTCTTTGTTAATGAGGAAAATATGACTGAGGGAAGAGAGGTGGCATAATGTAGGGCTTGAGAGCAAGGATTCTAGAACCTTGAGCTCTAGGCTTGAATCCTGACTCCTCACCTAGTGACTCAGAGACTTAAGTCTGGAAACGTTACTTAACACTCTCTGTGCCTTAGCTTCCTCATTGGTGAATGAGGATTATTATTATTATTTTTAAAAGATTTTATTTATTTATTTGAGAGAGAGAGAGAGAGAGAGAGAGAACATGAGAGCGGAGAAGGTCAGAGGAAGAAGCAGACTCCCCGTGGAGCTGGGAGCCCGATGTGGCACTCGATCCTGGAACTCTGGGATCATGACCTGAGCCGAAGGCAGTTGCCCAACCAACTGAGCCACCCAGGCGCCCGTGAATGAGGATTATAATGGCGCTTCCCTCAGGGGGCTCTGGTCCACGATACATATTATCCAAGTGTTTGCTTTAATGGTTATTAAATGTTTTGTTAGAGCTGAGATTCAAAGCCAAGTTTGTCTGAATCTGAAACCCATGCTACTTCCTTGCCCCGTGATTGGAATAACATTGCCAAACCAGTGTCCCAACCCAAACACAACCGCAGTGGGTCAAGATGCATCACCCAAAAGTGAACGTCAGTAGCTGGCAAAGGAGCATTCAACCTGTCCCCAGAGTAGGACTGATTAAAATTTTAAGCCATTATATTTCATATAAACTTTCTGGGAACTTTGAATGAAACCCATGATTCTGATAAAATTACGTGATTAAATTTAAAAAACATATTTTAAGAAAACTCACACATACACATAAACACACAGTTTGTCACCCTCATTTGCCTTGTAATGTTGGAGTAAAAATTTTAAAGGTCAGAGAACTGAAGCACAAAACCATGCAATTATTTACTGAATGTTAAGTGTTCTCTTGGACTCAACAGTCCAGTAGGGCTCAGAAATAAATAAAGAAATGTATTAAAGAATTGTTGTGATAAGGTCTTTACCCATACATTTATTATCTATTATTTGACAATTTTCCTGTGTTCTATCCTAGACCTTTTCCCTCTGTGAAGCACTTCAGTTTATCAGTTATCTGGACATTGTGTAGGGTTCCTTACTCATCACACCCTCATCATTTTAAGTGTTATTCCAATTTTATTCTGCAGGTTTGTAGAAGTTTAGTCTAGTTTAGTCTAGTTCTGTAGAAGTTTAGTCTAGTTGCAGAATATAGATTCTCAGTATTGTCTCTAAATAATATTCCTATCTACCTATCTATAATCTATATCAAATGATTCAATGGCTAGCAGGTGGTAAATAACTCGCTGATAAATGAAATAAAGAGAGAGCGGCCATTTCTTCCCCTGGCTCTAGCAATCTAGTTGATGGGCGATAACTCGCCCCAACTCCCAGCAGAGGGCAGTAGAATACGCTCTCTAGCTTATCAAGGCCTTTGGAGCTACTGCTGATATTTCGAAAGCAAGTACGGTGTTCAGATACATTTTGAAGAAAAAGTAATGTGAGAGTTTTTGATGAAAATAAATTT
Source organism: Nasua narica (assembly GCA_028533885.1). Taxonomy (NCBI): domain Eukaryota; kingdom Metazoa; phylum Chordata; class Mammalia; order Carnivora; family Procyonidae; genus Nasua; species Nasua narica. The sequence continues at coordinate 107,551,731 of CM052802.1, read as the reverse complement.
AGAGAAAAGTGGGAGTTATGAATCAAAATAAAAAATTATTTCTCATAACTTTCTTTTTTAGGGAATTGGTAATTGGTGCGTCGTTCAAAAACATTCATCACCACATAATCCTGTAATTTTCAAGTATCTTTGTTAATTATCTTCTATATTTAGATACTATTTTCTCTGAATTGAATTTCCCTGTGAAAGAGGTTACAGGGAATATAAGTCTGTCCTTAGGCTTACTAGTTTATTTAATAAAGTAAAACTATGCTTTATAATTACTAAAATATTTAGTGGATAAGTTCATTTATTTATTTGTTTTTTATTAGTTTATTTATTAGTTATTCAGGAAATATTTAAAAATACCTTTAAAAAACACTTTTAGGGCAGAGATAATTTCCCAGAGCCCCACCTCTATAGAGAATTTTTTCCCAAACCTTGTTTGTTCATGCCAAACCTGTCAACGTGAAAGGATATGCAGAAAGTCTTCTGAGTCCTTGTCCTTTGATCTCACTACCTGTTAGATCATATTTTTGTATTCTTTCACTCACGTGTACATATCTCTATCATCCAAAAATACCCACGCGTCCCTTGTCCTTCCTTCTGCTGTGGTTATCACTGTCCATGCCAATTTTCAATGAGGAAGATAAAAAGTAAAAGAAGATCCATACTTCCTGCAGATCACAACCCCTTGAAGTATCTTGGTGTTGGAGACATTTAGCTGCCTCTCGGCCACCATGAAGGTGAAACTGGAATTTGGGGAAACAAATGAATGGGGAAAGAGGGGCCACAACAGGAGAGAAAGAAGGGTTTGCTGAGCAAAATCGTATTCACAGCACCTTGTGTCCTGGATAAGATTTAAAGGCAATATCACCTTAAATATCATATTAGTCCTTATTTTTTATAGGACTAAGGGACTGGATTAGATTCCATCTATGGTTCATTCCAAATTCAAATTCTCTAAGTAACTCCTCTTACCTTAGTGTTTCTCCAAGTGGTCTGATGTAACAATCTTCACCAACAACTTTTTCTGCCATCCTCGGCATTGTAAGAATAAGGTAGACGAGGTTTCTGTTCTCTTGTAGACCTTACAGTCCAGTAGAGATCATAAACAAATACAGAGAAGGGTAAATAAAGAATTGTATGGTAACAGATGGTAACTTAAACTTATTGTGGTGATCATTTCATAAGATATATAAATGTCAAATCACTATGTTGTACACCTGAAACTAATATAATATGGTATATCAATTATACTTAAAAAACAGAAGAAAATTAAAATACCCTCTGATAAAAAAAAAGAATTATAATGTTGCCTCCCCATTTAGTTTTTGTTTATTTATTTGACTAACATTTACTGACGACCTACTCTGTGTCAGGTACCCCACCTCCGTGGAGACAGGAAATAAATCATTCAACAAATAAACAGGGTAACTTCAGATAGTGGCGAGTGCTATGACAAAAGTAAATCCAGTTGCACAATATGGATCGAATGGGAGAAGAATGTCCCCTGACTGGATCTAATTTGGTTTAGATGATAGTTTTGGTAGTGGTGAGAGGTATCACAGAATGCTTATCAAAGGGTGTGATATATAAATTGAAGTCCAAAGATTCATAAATGGGATAGAGAGCATTCCAGTACGTGGAAGATCTAGGTGGTGCTACTTGCCTTCTCAGGTTGCTGAAAAAGTGCAGATTTTTCCCAGGATCTCTGATGAGTGCGGTGGGCGGTGGGGCTGGGGAGGCTGGCAGAGCAAAAACAGTGAATACCTTCTTAAGAGATTTGGACTTGCCACAAGAGTCATGGGAAACTAATACTCATTTAAATGGAATTGCTTCAAGTTTTAAGAAATATATGCTTTGGTACAGGGTGCCCATTTTCTACCTTGTGAACTCTTACTTTGGGATTGGCAGAAACTTTTTTTTTTTGTAAGAACTCTGTATTAACATAGGTTTTCCAAAATACACTTTTAATTTCTTTCATCTATTCATCAATATTTAAGTGAATATTTTATATAAGGCATTGTTTTGGTGATGGGGATACATATATCAGTGAACAAAATATTAAATTTCCCCACCCATGGAACTTCATTTGAAGGCATAAATTGGAAGGGAATTCCTCAGGAGATAGTTTTGTCAAGAACTGTAACTTTTTTTGAGATTTTACTTAATTGGAAGTTAACAATTTAGCCTACAACAGTTTCACAGAAGCTGACAAAAGACAAGAGACTCCTGGGTCAGAGACAAAAGACTTTATTATTTGTGGTAATAGTTGTAGCCAGAATGTAAGCATCTGCACCAGTTCTTAGGACCCCAGGACAACATGAAGAGGGCCAGTTGATACCTATACATACAGTGGGTCATGTCATAAGGGAAGAAATCTAAGTTAATGAAACATAAATCTTTTATAATGGGGAAAAAAAAGCATGGCTCTTCTGTCTTCTAGCAGGAGATATCATCTCTGTTTTCCAAGGCTGTTGGGAAACGTGCTCTTTGCTCTGGAAGGAGACACTATTTCTATTTTCCAGGACTGTTTACAATATGAACATCACGGAAGAACTAGTTCAGATGAAAGCAGTCAGTGCAAAAGATGTGTGGAAACACAGACCCATGCAGACTTGTCTCCCAACAGGTTTGTGTTTGGCCCAAGTAAGACTGAAAGTCTTCTTTTAATAGGAATAGTACATCCGGGTATATCCTTAGTGGGCCTACAAAGGTGAGAGGCACAGCGGGCCTCAGTGCATTCAATCTGTACAGTGTAGTCCTGTCTCAGACATGTTCTCAGAGAGGCTGAGAGGTCTGAGGGTTCTATATACTCCCTTTTGTGACTGCTTGGAGTTTTTTTTTTTTTTTTTTTACACCTTTAGGCACGCTTCAAGCCTGCCTTTTCTGCTTATGTTGAATTTGTGTGTTTATGTAAAATGAAAAGAACTAGGTATCATAAAATGTGCTCAGAAATAAGTTCCTCCTCAAAAATTAATTCGTAAAATGGTCAAGGTTGTAGCTCTTTTGGAGCCACAACTCTGAGATCAAGACCTGAGCTGTGATCAAGAGTTGGACACTTAACCAACTGAGCCACCTAGGTGCCCTAAGGTAGTAGCTCTCAAGAAATTGTCATGAAGAATTTTCTGGCCAAACTTCTTTTTTCATTTAAATTCAATTAGCCAAAGTATAGTACATTGTTAGTTTGTGATATAATGTTCAATGATTCATTAGTTGAATATAACACCCAGTGCTCATCATATTACGAGCCCCTGGCCAAACTTTTAATAGATGTTTAAGATTGGGGGTCCTTTTGATGGCTACTGGCCAGTGCCTTTAAATGATTTTCCATCTTATATAGAGTATTTAATTATGACTCATTACTTTTAACTCTAGAAGTCTAGTTAATTTGAAATTCAATATTACAGTATTTTCGGGGCACCTGGGTGGCTCAGTGGGTTGAAGCCTCTGCCTTCGGCTCAGGTCGTGATCTCAGGATCCTGGGATCGAGCCCCACACGTCGGGCTCTCTGCTCAGCAGGGAGCCTGCTTCCCCCTCTCCCTCTGTCTGCCTCTCTGCGTACTTGTGATCTCTCTCTCCTTGTCAAATAAATAAATAAAATCTTTAAAAAAATTACAGTATTTTCATAGAACATATTTAGTTCTTTATGCAATAATTATTATGAATTTTTATTTTTAAATTCTTTTTAAGGGATTTTATTTATTTTATTTTATTTATTTTATTTTGTTTCTAAGGAATCCACAGTGAAAGCAAAAGAAGATGTTGCTAATGTTTGCAAATCAATTGATTGTCAGAGTCACTATCAACAAGCATCCTTCCAGGAACTAGAAATCTTGGACACCGAAAGAGTGATTACATAATGATCTTTGGTTGCGTGTCTACACTGATGGCATCAGCAACCCTGGGTTTTGAAGATGAGCATCATCTAGCTCACATATGTGTCTCTGTGTCTCAGGGTTAGGGTGAGTGCTAAGGGCTGGGCAAATACTAGAGTCTCCCCGTGAGATTTGCTAATGCTTTTTGTCTACCTGGTCCTATGGGCACACACCAGCTTTCCTAATAAGATTTTATTTTATTTTTTAATATAGTTTTAGGTGTATACAAATTCTATTTTGATTTTTAGAATATTGCAATTTGTTTGGACCCAATGTGAATTACACTTGTCTCACAACCAATTCAAAATCCATGTCTACACCATAGATTTTTAAATTTGGCACTAAAATTGTTTTTATTATGATGATAGTCTCAGAAAAAAAATTATATTTGTGATATTACTGAAAAAGGATTTAAAAACACTTACCTCCAAGCTGTCCATATCACCCATCTGCCTTCAAACTAGAAGCAAGCTGGAAGAAAAAAGAAAGAGTGGGATAAGAGGTCTAAAGAGTGGATGTTAAGAGACTTCAAGGACTGAAAACCTCAACTGGTTTGCCCACTTTCTGGTTTTAAAATCCTCAGTGGTTCCCTATTGTACTTAAGATGAAATACAGGATCTTCCGTGGGGCCACACAGCTCAGAACATTTCTTCAGCCTCAACTTCACCCCTACTCCTGGCTCACCTGCCACTGGCTTGCTGTACCTCTGACCATTCCTGTAAACTCCAAGCTCTCTCCCCACTCAGGGGCTCCACATATGCTGTTCCTCCACCACGAATGCTCTTTTGTTCCCCCTTGGACTGGTTAACTATCACTCATCCTTTAGGTCATTCTCCCATCCATTAGAGAGTTTTGCGCTCTCTCTCTTCATTTAAATTAAATCTCTGCCATTTTGTTTATTTATTAATTAATTACATAAAATTATAGACAAATGCATATTTACTGTGAGTCAGGTATATTAGTACTATAGTACTAATAATAGTATTATACTATTAGTCAGGTATATTAAGTACTAAAACATGATTTTTCTCTTTTAATTCTCCTTATATGATTTAATCCCACCTTACAAGATTTAGAGAGGCTTCAGAACTCCCCAGAGCACACGGCTAGGAGGGGTGGAGTCCATATTCCAACTGAAGCAGTCTGACTCCAGCAACCCCCTCACTCCTAACCCTTTGCAAAACTGACTCTAAAATAACTTTCTCTGTGTGAGGCTATCTAGTAAACAATTTGTATGCACTTGTTCAGTCAAACCTCCCCACAACCCCGGATGGTGGTATTATTAGATCCTCATATCACAGATAAGAAAAATAAGGCATGGAGGCTAATTTGCCTTAGGTTATACCCAATTTGAAAGTGCCCATTTGCTTAGCAAAAGACCTCACTACAAAGTGGCCAAGCCAAGATCACCATCCAGACAACCCGATTCCAGTTTCTGCTTTAAACCAGTCCTGTATATGGCCCCCAGGGCTGCTCTCTGACTCTGGCGCTGCGGGTGTCAATTTTGTTTAGCAGCACATACCCAGCACAATGCCAAGGTCAGAGGAGTAAATCACCTGTATTTGTCTTACGAATGAAAAGACAGTGTTAGTCTTTTCTTTTTCTCTTTTTTTTTTTTAAAGATTTTATTTATTTATTAGGAAAGAGAGAGAGTGAGAGAGAGCATGAGAAGGGAGAAGGTCAGAGTGAGAAGCAGCCTCCCCATGGAGCTGGGAGCCTGATGTGGGACTCGATCCCGGGACTCCGGGATCATGACCTGAGCCGAAGGCAGTCGCCCAACCAACTGAGCCACCCAGGCGCCCCAGTGTTAGTCTTTTCAATCACAGCTGGAAATTTTGTTTGCTTAAATCAACATGTATTTTATCATCAGAAATTATTCTCCAGAAACTTACCAATACATGTGTTATATTAAGCGGTTAAAACAATTTCCTCTCTTTGACCACTGGTCCAGTGCTTTTGACAACTCTATGGAGCATGGCCAATAGACAAGTCAAAACTGTCTCACTCAGAGCAAAGGTGAGGCATCCTTCCTTGGTCCCTCAGTTTTTCAAAAAGGATGTCAACCTGTTAACAGTTTTTAATTGGCAACTGTCAGTTCCATATTGCTGGGTAACAAACCACCCCAGAACTTAGTGGATGTTAATAGCAACTATTATTTCTTCGAAGTCTGATGGTTGCCGGGGCCATCCCGCTGCTCTGAGTTCAGCTCCACTGTGCTTGGTGGGTCTTGCTTGTCATGCATCTGGCTTGAGCAGGTGGCATGAGCAGTTGATGAGGTAGTAGGTGGCCTGGTGGCTCGTCTCTTTTCCACAAAGTCCCATCTTTTTTTTTTTTTTAAAGATTTTATTTATTTATTTGACAGAGAGGAGAGAGATCACAAGTAGGCAGAGAGGCAGGCAGAGAGAGGAAGCAGGCTCCCTGCTGAGCAGAGAGCCCCACGTGGGGCTCCATCTCAGGACCCTGAGATCATGACCTGAGCCGAAGGCAGAGGCTTTAACCCACCGAGCCACCCAGGCGCCCCAAAGTCCCATCTTTTCCAGTTAGCTAGTCTCGATTCGTCCTCTAGACAGAGGCAGGGATTCAAGGGGTGGCAGATGGAGAGAGGAAGAAAGGGAGAAAGAGAACAAACAATTGCTTTTTCAAGGCTCTGCTTGCATCTAGTTTGTTACTTTTTCGTGAGCTACAGAAGGCCACATGGCCAAGCCCAGAGCTGGTGTGGGAGGGCACCGCCAAAGGGTGCAAGAGTACAGGAAGGTGGGAAAATTAGAACCATCGGTATATCAATAAGCAAAATGTCCAATAGTATTTACCTAGAAGGAAGTCGCTGCAACCCAATATCCATTAGAAGTTCAGGTCTAAGGAATAGTTTTCTTAAAGTCCTGACTGATGGATATCAGTTAGTTGCTCTAAATATAACCCAGGATTAAGTTAGGCCAATGGAGGGCTGGGTAACTGGACTATTGCTCTGGTCAAAAACAGTCTTGCTTTCATTGAACTATGTTTTGATATAATGTCATTCGTCTAAGAAACAGTCTTTCTTTTGTTGGATCTATTAAAGTGGTTCTTAATGGACAAAGCAAGGCAGGACGCATGGCCTCCAGGGACAGCTAGCAATGTCTGGAGACATTTTTGGTTGTCACAGCTGGGGGAGCAGTGCTATTGTCCTTCAATGGAGAGAGTCCAGGAATTTCCGCTAAATACCCCATAATATACGGGACATACCTGCACAGCAAAGAATTACCCTGCCGATATGTTAAGGGTGCTAAGGTGGAGAAACTTCAATCTGCTGAAAGAATGTTGTTCTTGGACCTTTTTTCAAGGATTCTTCGAAAATTCTTTTTGCTCTCTAAGTGTCAGAAATAGTTGTATTTCTGCTGAGCAATTGTTTTGGCTTAATCTTCAACACAAATACAAATACAACACGAAATTGAATCAGTCATCAACTTTTCCATTTTTCAATGGCTATTGGAAAGCTCAGAGTTAAGGGGTACCTGGGTAGCTTAGTCAGCTAAGTGTCTGATGCCTGATTTCGGCTCAGGTCATGACCACAGTGTCATGCCTAGCATAGAAGCTGCTTAAGATTCTCTCTCCCTCTCCCTCTGCTCTCTTCCCCCTCCCCAAACAAAACAAAACAAAGACAAAAAAGAAAGCTCAGTTAAATTTGTTATACACCTGTATGTAGCAAATACTAGTAATTCTATTTTTATTAGCCTCATTTCTGACTCTATTTTTATTACTTTACCATTTATTTGCCTTTTTATTTCTCAGCTATTTCTAATTTATACTATTTTATTATTTGCATAAGTTCCTGAAAGCTGTATTAAACTTAGTTTTGAAGAGTCTAGAAACAAATGAATAAATGCATAAAATAAGGTACTTCTAGTCTGTGATCAAGACTTACTTAATAATAAATACATAACGAGAATTGCTACTTATAATCACTGGAAATGAGCATGAGCTCATTTGAAGGACTTGAAAGTGATATGAATCTTGAAGAAACAAGACCAACAAAAACAAAGGACTGGATAGATTGAAGGTTCTAGTGTTATATGGTTAGCATAGCGACTAGCATATACTGAGTTCTCAATAAATATTTGTTGAATGAATGAAGGAGTTTAATTGGTCTCCATTATGATAACGGCTGTAAAAGGATTTTATTTTAAACATTTCTGGGTTCAAGAAAGTCTCATTGATTAAATATGATTTGTTGCTCTTGATTAGAATTTTAGCTTGACCAATTTGCAAAGAAATCCAGAATTTCCTAAGTTATCCTTACGTGCTCCAGGAGCTACATGTCCATATGTCACTTAAATACACACTTTCATATAATGCACGTTTAGCCAGACAACAGGAAGAAAACATACACAGTCTGCCCAGAGCACAGGGGTGCTTTTTCCTCCACGTTCTAAGGAAGTTACAGGCAATCTTCTCCCAATCCCTTTCCGTATAACCATTACAACAGTCTTCTGTCTCAAAGTCATTATAATAGCTTTATAACCTCTAGGATAAAAGACTATAATTTCCAGTGGAATTCTGTCATTCATTAAGAAAACAAAAACTTATCCATTCTAAAATGAAGTTAACTAATTAGAGAAAGCATTTATGAAGCTAGAAAGGAAATGCAGCCTTTCCATAGCCCCTCAACTACTCTCGGATAAGAAAAAAATCTCTACTGTGTTGGTAAATAGGCTTCAAATAGATAATTAGGATAATTGGGAACAATAAGCATTTATACTGATTTCAGTGCTGTTTGAGGATATAATTTGTACAAAGAATGCTTTGGTGTAGATGAGACAATAAGCTGTCAGTTTTATTTTCCATTACTCTTTTATTTAAAATTGTAGTTTTAACAATGTGCTTCCAGGATTTATACACTGGAGACTTGAGTGTGGTAATGACTTTCTGTGTTAATGCATGAGATGTTTTGTGCTTATCACTTTCTACTCTGGCACTGTGAATCTGAAAACACTCCTAGGGCTTCCAGTAATTTATGATTTGTCACTATTTCTTCCAAAGTATATGACGTATTTTCCCTATAGAACTTGGACTGGCATTGACTTTCATCTTCATTCGTCTATCAGTCATTCCTGCCAGGTAGGAGTTTGACAGGTAGGTACTGGGCTAGTTGCTGGAATTACAAAGATAGCCAAGATACATGGATTCCCTCTTCAAAACCTAATGATATTTAGTATTAACAATTCCACGGAGGCACCTGGCTGGCTCAGTCAGAAGAGCATGGGACTCTTCATCTCGGGGTTGTGAGTTTGAGCTCCACATGGGGTGCCGTGATTACTTAAATAAATAGAACTTTAAAAAAAAGGAACACAATTCCACTATTTGCAGTAATATATTATCACCTAGCTCATTTGGGCCCTTACCATAGTAAGTGCCAACATCTCAGGCACTGTTATTACTGTTTTACATGGAAAAATTAATTTAATTCTTATAATAACCCGATGATGTAAATACTATAATCGTCCTCATTTTACAGTGAAGGCAACTGGGGATCATCTAATAGGAAAGATAATTCAGTAAATAATTATTAAAAAAATCTTTAGTAAGTGACATGCCTAGGATAAATGGTAGCAGGGGAGCACAAAGGAGAGAAAAGCAACTTGGTTTAGAGAAGGAGAGAAGGCCTCTTTATTTAGTAGGAAGTATTCTAAAGATGAACTTCCACGATTTCCCATCTAATCCCTGGGACTCCAAATATAATGTAGGATCACATTCATAATTACATTACATCTTAGGGGATAAAGGAATACTGCAGATGTAATTAATGCTACTGATCCGTTGACTTCAAGTAAATCAAGGAGACATGCACAATCTAATCACGGGAGCCCCTTAAAAGCAGAAGTTTTCTCCACCTGATAGCTGAAGGGAAAGTCAAATTCACTGCTGATTCAATGCACTGTTGCTGCCCTTGAACACAGAGGGGTCCATGTGATGAAGAACGGAGAATGGAGTCTCGGAGCTCTGAGCGACTCCTGGCTGACAAGCAGCAAGGAGAGGGGGCCTTGGTTCTACGACCACAAGGAAATGAATTTTGCCAACCATCCGAAGGAGTTTGGAAATGGAATCTTCCCTAGAGGCTTCAGATAAGAGCCCAGCCTGGCTGTTGTCTTGAGTTGAGTCTAACGAGAGACTAAGCAGAGACCCAGTTGAGCCTGGCTGGACTTGGGACCTACAGAAATGGCATTAATAAATGGGTGTTAATTTAACCCACTAAGTTTGTGGTAATATGTCACGTAACAATAGAAAGCCCATAGAGTCGCACTGAATTAGTGACTTTTAAGCTGATACCTAAAACATAAGTAGAAGCTGGCTTGGTTAAGGAGGTTAGGTAGAACCTGATGTTCCAAGCTTAGACGACTATATAGTCCATCTCAGCTTGTGGATAGTTTCAGGAATTCACAGAAGCTTGATGGGACTGGACCATGGAGTGAGTATGTGGTGGGCCAGAGGAGGGAATATCATGAGGGAAGCCTGCATATAAAATAAAGGTGGAGGAAGCTAGAGGAGAGGCCAAAGGCCAGGTAAGAAGGATATTATAAATCTTCTAGAAGGGTTTGACTTAAAGGGAACAGCAAGCCTTGGAAAATTTTATTTAGGATGTGCCAATCAGAATTACTTTTTAGAATGATTTTTCTAAAGAAGGCAGAAAAGCCAGTTAGAAGGCTATTGCAATAATGCAATCAAGAGCTGATGTTGTCTGGAACTAAGAGAATGGCAGCTTCATACAGTTGATCATTAGGCCCTGAAAAATTAATTTATTATAATATTATTGTATTAACTTATCAGAACCTAGTGATTAACTGTAGGAAGGGGTAGAGATAGGGGAAAATTTAAGATAACTCACAAGTTTATGCCTTAGGCAACTGTATAAGGGCATCATTAACAGAAATGGAAAACTCAGGAGGAGGAAGATTGAGATTGAGGGAGGGGATTGATTAGAAATCCCTATTTTGATATATGTTGATATATATCAATATATCTATATCTATATTTGAAGATACCATTTTTCATAAGGCAATACAAGAAAATTGATTACACAGATCTGGAGTGCAGCAGTAGTCTGGGATGAAGGTATAGATTTGTAATTCATCAGCATTGTGTTAAACTAGGCTTATGAATAGCAGCAAAGAGACACACTGCCCACCCTATAATTTCAGTGGCTTAACATACTAGAAGTTTAGGTTGCAGTAAGAGGCACTTCTCTTCCACATGGTCATTCAGGGAACCAGGTACTTTGTATGTTGTGTTTCTGACATCTCTAAGACAGTGGTTCTTAACTAGTGGTTCTTAACTGTCTTTACAATGTCTGAAGACAATTTTGATTGTCACCCATTAGGAGAGATGTTACTGGCATCTAGTGCATAGAAGCCAAGGATCTGCTAAACATCCTAAAACACACAGGATAGGCCCTCACAATCAGGAATTATCTGGCCCAAAATGTTAGTAATGTCAAGGTTGAGAATCTTTGCCCTAGGGACCCATTATCATCTCATGCAGCTGGTAGAAGAGGACATAACATGGAGGCAAGTACATGGCTGGTTTTCATTTGTAGAATCTGGAAGTATCAAATATCACTTTCACTCCCCCACTGGAAAGAACTTAATCACAGCCACAATCAGCAAGAAATGCTGAGAAATGTAATCTGGGCCAAGAGTTAGCAAACAACAGTCTTCAGGTTCAAGATGGCCCAATATGTATTTTTGTAAAGAAAGATTTATTGGAACAGTCACATACATTTGTTTACAGATTGTCTATAGTTACTTTCATGCTACTATGACAGAGTTGATTAGTTGCAGCAGAACTCATATGGCCTGCATTACCTAGAATATTTACTACCTGGCCCTTTACAGAAAAAAGTTTACCAACCCCTGATAGACATATGCCCTGGATAAAGGTAAAATGGGCTTCATTAGATGTCTATTGGTCTTTGTCACAAGTAAAGACATAATACAAGGTGATTTTGCCCAGAGACAATATATGAGGTGAGAAGATAAAAGATCCCACTATATATGCACCTTATAAACTTTTATTGACTCCAGGAACATCTTGATTGGGCTTGGAACACTAAACAGAAATATCATGGCAAGGTCCTTGCTCCAAAAACCTCTTGATATGAATGAAATAATTGAGGAAATACAATGTTAAAGGAAGAATAGCTTTGAAACTTACATCAGACTTTGGCAATAACTCAACATGTGCGCATTTACTTATTTTTATTCTTTTCTGCCTCTTATGGGGATTATTTATTTCAAATTTTCCAAGTGTCTTGTTCCTTTTGAATTATCTGTGGTAAAGATGGGAAGTAGGTGAAGTATACTTTTTAAGTGTTGTAGGTATGAATGTCTGTCTGCCAATTTGAATATATGAGAAATAACACTTTTTTCTATGATGTGATATAATTTTTATATGTGAGCCTTCTTTTCAATGTGGCAGAAATTTAATCTTTTTTTTTTTAAAGATTTTATTTATTTTTATTTATTAGGAAAGAGAGAGAGTGAGAGAGAGCAGGTCAGAGTGAGAAGCGGACTCCCCATGGAGCCGGGAGCCCGATGTGGGACTCGATCCCAGGACTTCGGGATCATGACCTGAGCTGAAGGCAGTCGCTCAACCAACTGCGCCACCCAGGGGCCCCGGCAGAAATTTAATCTTAGTCCATTTAGAGTCTTCTTGGGTTGCACTGACATCCCACAGTTGGGGGAAGACGGCTTATGTAGGACCATGTTGTGTAGAGAAACATACGGTCTGGATCTTTGTCTACCGATGCTTCGTCTACCGGCTCCTGCGGAGACACACTTCTATATTGTGGGAGGCAGGGGTGGAAGTCTGCAAGCCATCTTTCTCACACCCTTTGCCAGCTGGCTTCTAACTGGACTCTGCCAATGGGAGACACTAGTAAGAATTCAAAGAAAGGAGGAGGTGAAAAGAATGCTCCATGTATTTCTCATTCGTTAGCTTCCCTTGAGCAGAAGCAGAAGGTTCTGGCTCTAGCCCCCAACTTCTTTTGTCTTCCTGGAGTTAGCCATGCTCTAGCCCCTCAGAGGTACTACCAGCATCCATGTCTGAGGTTTAAGCAACAACTGTGGAGGGGAGGGATGTCTCAGGAGTTCCCACGTGCAGGTAACCTCACCTCCTTCCTTGTGTTCTCCCATCTATAGGGGTGGCCGCTGCTTTTTTCAATTACTAATATTTGGGTGATTCCGTGTCTCATTTTTCACTCTTTTGACTTTCTAACCCCTGTCCAAGCTATTCTCTTTAATAAATCCTTTCTCCTTGAAATCCTTAGCAGGTTTCTGTTCTCCTAAACGGACTCTAACCGATGTGCCTGAATTCCCATCTGGTCTTCGGCGCATGTCTCAGGTTTCTCCTGGGCGTGCTCGCGTCCAATCTGTGAGGACTCAGTATGCTCCTCAGGGCACCTAAAATATCCCCTTTCTGCTGCATCCCCCCGGGGTGTGGGAATTCCTGCTGCTTTGTTGCCTGCTTCTACCCACATTGTCCTGGTAGCTCCACGCCATGTTGAAGAGAAACTCTTTGGGAGAAAGCCCGTGGGGCTGAGACCCATCTGCCTACACGCACACACACACCACCACCACCACCACATGGCCCATTCTCTGAGAGTTTAATCGTAGTTGAACTTCCCTACTTTTTTGTCTCCTTTCCCCAACATAAGGACTATTTTCTGGGCTCCAGTGTGTGTATGTATGTAGGGAAGAAAAATCTCTTGAGATGATTTTAAACCTCAATTCTTCCTTAGGGCCCCAGATTTCAAAACTGAAAACTTATACAAAAGTTCAATTCTTTTGTTACCTGCCTTCCATTGGGTCATCTTCCTACCTTGAGGCAATACAGGCAAAATGTTAGTTGCCCAAAGATGGGGGAGGAAGGTAGGAATAACCAGAAATACAAGGTGCATCTGTTGGTTTTCAAAATAGCATCCTGACCCAAATATTTTTAATTGACCCAGAACCATGTCTCTTTTCCTGATCATCTTCCCTGTCCCCGGATGTAATCCCCTCCCCTTCTCCCCAATTTCCTGGACGGTGCTCTAGTTTGTGTTGGGGCAACTGGTGCACATTTTCACTGATACTCACCATATTCTAAGAGTTGGGGCCTTCACAGGAGACTGAGAAGCTTGCAAAAAAAGTTCTATTCCACTCCGTATTTACGGCCTCTAGGACAGAGCCTGGCATGCAGAAAATACCGAAAAAACTGAGGAGAAACTGATTTCTAGATCTTAAAAATTGTTTGTCCAGACTAGGTATTAGAGACCATAGCTAAGAGTCACATAGCGCTTACTACACCCCTGCTTGGTCATAGCGAATGGGATACATTATCTCTTTGGTTCTGACGGAATTACGAGAGTAGGTATCTATTAGTGTCCTCACTTTACAGACGGGGAAGTGGGCATACAGAGAAGTTCGGCACTTTGCCCCAGGTCATGCAGCAGCAAGTGGAAAAAGCCACAATTTGAACCGGATTATTTGGCCTCAGAGTCTACATTCTTAGTCATGAGGCCAGGCCACCTCGTGCATAGTGACTTGGCTTTTATAAGGACACGGTATGCTCCTTGTGTAAAGGATTCTGATAAATTTTTTTAGATTGCACTGCTCTAAAATGCCTCCAAAGAGGCATAAAAGGAAGAACATAGAGGGAAATGGAATTATATTATTTTACTTATTAACAAGGACAAGTTACTGATACACTTACTGCAAAAGCACCAGGTGACAGAAGATCAAATCCTTATCACTGTCACTATAATATCACAGGATGCTCCTGGGTGTCCTAAAGGGTCATGTTCTGTCCTAGACGTTAAAGAGAATATACCCTCAAAGAAGGAAAAGGAAAAAGGAACTGCAAAGCCAGAAAGAATTATCCCTATTTTTAAAGCATCTGAAAAGAAGGGAGCAGGAGAATAGACTAGTAATCTTACCAAGTGCTCTGATCTTTCCGGAGGAGAAAAATATAGAGTCATTCGATTTCATTTATTTTTCTAGAACCACTAAACTTAAGTCAAATGGTAACTCTAATGAAATAGCCATGGAGGTGGCCTTTACATTGGTTATTTAAACAGCCTTCGACATTTATTTTCACAGGAATTTGGCTTAATCTTTCACAAGTTTAAATATAAAATTTGTACATTTATTAATTGTGGATGAGTATGAAATTTAGACAATTTTTCTGGGCAAGCATTAGTTAATCTGAAAAACTTTTCCATTGCTCTATTATTTCCTATAACACTGAAAATCAAATAAATTTTGGGGCGCCTGGGTGGCTCAGTGGGTTAAAGCCTCTGCCTTCTGCTCAGATCTCAAGATCCTGGGATCAAGCCCCACGTTGGGCTCTCTGCTCAGCAGGGAGTCTGCTTCCCCCTTTCTCTCTGCCTGCCTCACTGCCTATTTGTGATCCCTCTCTCTGTCAAATAAATAAATGAAATCTTAAAAAAAAAAGAAAATCATATAAATTTTTATTTGAACCTCTCTGTAAGCCCATTTCCACATCTGTTAAGTGAGAATGCTAATAGTGTTAGTAGAAAGATACCTACTCTCATAATTACCATCAGAACCAAAGAGTTAATATATCCCATTCACTACGACCAAATAGGGGCATAGTTAGTGCTATGTGAATCTTAGCTATGGACTCTAATACTTAGTCTAGACAAACAATTTTTAAGATCTAGAAATTTCAGTTTCTCCTCAGGTAACCTTCCTTTACTATAAATAATGATACTGATTATAACTTCACTTTTGTTAAAATTTGAATACCTAGTTTTCTTTATTGTTCTGTACTGAGTATATCTACTTGAAACTAATATGATATAGTGAAAATGCTATCTTAGTCAAGTAAAAAGAGCTATTTATAAATTACTATGGAAGAAGAAAACCAGATTGAAACACTGAGTATTGGGGGTGGAAAAAAAAGTAATAGGTCCTTTGGCCCATTTTGGACAAAGAACACACACACATTCATTTACTTATTTATTTAAAAAGTGTTGAGTACCTATTATATACAAGGCAAAAGTTGGTATGTTAACAATGTCTATTAGAATATGATAATAAATGACTCTCAACATGACCAGTCCATCAATTCATTTATGGCCTAATGGCTGGTTAAGTAAAACAATGGGTGCTGTCCATTTAAGGCTCTTAAGACACCCAGAATCCTCGTAAATAATATGCACTGAAGTTATTTATAGTTATGCTTTTGTTTCCAAGGCTAATAGATAATAACATCCCATTGAGGTGTTGAGAACCCCAGCTAGTCACAACTATGGGAGGAGAAGGTGGTACTATAAGCCAGACCTAATTTTTCATTTGATTATTGGTGAACATTTGACATGGTATATAACTACATTAAATATCTAGCAGATAAGCATATCAAAATGCCATATTAAATACATATGTAATTGTTAATAGTAAAAGGAATAAAAGAAAGCTAATGTGGAAATTTCACTAAGGAAATATTAGTAGCCCATATTATCTGTATAGAGAGCCTTTCTGTTACTTATTAAACTGAAATAGTCATCATTTTTGTTTCATGTGTATATTTTACAATATGGGAAATTTCATGTAAAATGGAATTGTTTACTTTGTGATGAAATTTGGAACTGCAGCAGAATCCCTGCTTTATTCTATTTTATTTCAAAAACTTTTCAATCCATGAATAATGGCAAAATTTAAAAAATGGAACTAGATAAACACATGAAATCACAATTCATTACTTTTACATTTATTTTAAGCTCTTCTATGGTATATAACTATAAAACCCCTTCATCATAGAATTCCTTAGTAGTGTCTTCCCTTAACTGAATTTAGTTTAGAAAATTTAGAGTTTCATTGATTATGGTTCTTTTCTGTACAAGATTGAAGATACAGGTCAAATAATTTTAAGAATTATTGTTAGGTAAAAAATATTTTGTGTGCTCTCCCCATGAAAAATCTTGAGCGGTTTCCTCTCAATTAAAAATAATACTAATATTCCCCATGGGATTATAATACGGCAGAGACTTTTTGAAAGTAACTGAAACGTGTTAGCAAGAGGACAATATTTTCATGCTAAACTTGTATCAGGAGTCCATATATTATTAAAATAATTTTTTTCATAGACGATGACCTACATCTTTATTTGCCTAGAAGTCTGAAAATTGTTAACAATAGAAAGGTCAGTACAATGTGATACCAATCAGGTTTCTTGACACATTCGGGTTTAAATGGACCAAACTTTGATTCAATTAGCCCCTGGCTTTTGCAGCCAGGAACCTCTCATTTTCAGTGTCTTAACTAAAGGACAATGAAGGTATAAGAACAAGCTATTAAAAAAAGGAAGGATCTTAAAAGCAAAAGTCTTCTCTGATCATCCTGGTTTTGTTTTCTTTGTTGAACACAGACCTGGATGTTTCTATGCCTCTAAAGGTTTAGAACGCAGCCATCAGGCATGTAGAAGAAGCAAGAAGGTAGAAAAAGAACGGCTCTTATTGTAACTAGATAATCATTGGCCACCAGCACTTCAAGGTGCCTCTACCAGTCCCCTGGGCTCATCTCCTGTCTCCGAGGGGCAAGGATCCCTGGAAACATCACTGTTCCTATTCCTGTCCTTTTCCAGGCAGCAAAATAGCACTGCTTTCCTTTGGGAGCCCAAGAGTGGCAAAGCTACCCTTTCCTGGGTCCATCCTGCCCCAAGCCACTAAGTGCAAGTCTATTTCCTTGAACTGTTAGGTTGGGGGTGTAAAGAAAATGAATAGAGGAGTTCATCTCTTAGCTTTTCCATATTATGCTGTCTCTTCTTACTTGTGGGTGGGGGGAGGTCCTAGGGTGGGGTGGGAATGGTCATACATAAAGAGGGCAGAGTTGTCTGCAATTTTTATATACCACCAAGGCACTGGTAGTTAAGTGGGCTAGAGGTGACCAAAACTTTAAGATTTCTGTCATTCCACAAGACAAAGATTCGTGACTGCCCTTTTCAGTTCCCAAAGCATTTATTGATGGATTGATTGCCAGACTGGTCTATTTAATGGAAAGAGGCACTCTTCTGTTACCAGGGAATTAAGTGAAGAAAGACTGGAGCGGTAAGCACTGGTGGTGGATTCCAGTTGGTCATGCTTTCTAATCCCTAACTACATGGTTGGACAAGAAAGTGCATCAGTTAGATGTGAAAAGGCATGTGCTGTCTCTCCAGAGTCCAGAAGTGCTTAAAAACTGTGATGTATATCATCCAGAACAATAAATTACGTGCACAAAAAGAGTTTATCGTAACATAAAATTAAAAAGTGACAATTTCATCACACAGTTACACTGCTATTTTCCTTTTTTTTCTTTTTTTGGGGGGGGTTTTGTCCTTTTTGTTTCATTTTTCATTTCCATTTTTGTTTTTTATGGAGGGTTGGGGGAGGGTAGAGATTTGGTCCACTGAAGATTAATCACCCTCAAGATATATATATTAGAAAAAATATCAGCAGCAAGACTTTCTAGAAATAGATTCTGTTTGATGTAGCTAGTCTGTCTTTTCTGTTTTGCCCTCTTTCACGGCAGCCTCTGAAGTTTTCCGCAGGGGGGCTTTCTCCGAGTTGGCATGTCCTTGGCCAGAATCCGCCGCTCCGCCATTTTTGTGAGTAGTGTGTTTTTCCAAGTAGTTCAGCATTTCACTGAGGACTGTTTGGAAAGTGCTTAGGGCTGCACATATTGCTGGAGTCCCAAAGCCATGAGTGATCAAACTGGAAATGAGAAGTGGTAGGGAAAAAGAAATGAACAACTTACAGTATGATACAGAGCAAGCATCTGATCCAGAGCATTCAATTAAACAGGCATTTATTGTGTTCCCAAGTGGCGTCAAGCATTAGGAAAGATAGAACACAAGTCAATGTATTGCTTTTGACCATAAGAAATTCAGGGTGCATGTAGATTCGTCATTGATAGACTTGATACGCACTGATGATCAGCAAACCTAAATATTTAACCCATGATCTGGCTCTGAGTCTCTATCTCATTAAGAAAGCCAAAATTAAATTTAAAAAAAAGGGGGGCAGAATTACAACTTGCTGTGCGTGGGAATTATCTCATTTTTAAGAATGGCATATATGCTTTGTATGAGCTTAGATCGCACAAGAAGAAATAAAGATTGGCTGATTTTGTTTGGTGGCTAGCTGTTCCCCTGACTTCATTCTTCTCTTCTCCATAGGAACAAAGTTTTATCTGGGTTCACAGTCATCTAGCTGGAGATTACATTTTTAAGCTTTCCTTGCAGTTACATTTGGATATGGGACCAACCTTCCCACACTAGAACATGAAGAGAAGAGTTGTATGTGATTCCCACCTGCTTAAAAGGAAACGGAGTGCCCTTAATTTTTCCTCTCAAAATAGTTATGCAGCTCTGCAAACGAAGATAATCACCCTGGTGGTAAGGGTAGAACAAGACTGAAGACGCTCACTCACCTTCAGCGTCCTCAATGAGAGAAAAGTAAAATTCTATCTTATGTAAGTCACTCCCTGTTTGGGTTTTAGTGGCTAACAAATTAACTAATAATCATAAATAGTGAGAAAATGTAGGGAGCGTTGTTGGCAACTTTAGCACAGGTAACTCTTCCAGTCACAACAAACTCCATCTCTAGCTGAACGAATACGTAATTGTAGATTCACTCTTGTGAACAGAACGCCCCCCCCCCCAGCTTGTTCATTTGGTCAATTGTTTCTGAGACTCTGCCAGGTTGCTCGCCATAATTAATATCTTGTAATGATATAGAAAGATATGCTTGATATATATTAGGCATATGTTACCTATAACATAATATATATAGTATACATTCAATAACTAGAACTAGTAATTGCTCACGAGTCCTAGTATCATTGTTATGACATTATCAGTTTTTAAATCAGACAGTATCAGCTGCCCTATGTTAACTCCCTTGTAAGGTAGATAATCTTTAGGAGCAAAAATAAGGAGATTTTAAAGCAATGCAAATGAAGGATTTACAATCCAAGGCAGCCTGCTGATAGGCCTGAGTGGTGATAATAATAGGATCTATCACATGAAATTGCTTATATTAGTCCATAAAAAGGGCTCAGGATGGTCCCAGACCTATAACAAGTATTCAGTACATGGTAAATATTGTTGGCTATGGGATATTCATGGTAAGAGTAAAATTTTCTGCACGTCTCACACTCTACTCCACGGTTGCTAGCACATTTCCTCTGAACATTTGACAAAGCTTGCTTTGTGCCTAGGTCATAATCAACATATATTAAAAAGGAAAGTCTTCGGTCTTCAATTATTTAGAAAATAAGAACAGTTAGTGCTTAGACAACTATGCATGCCAAAATCTGAAGTATAAGATATCATCATAGTTCAAGCATCTGCGTATCCTTGCTATGGTATCTTGCATTGCTGAGCGGGAAAACAGATCTCAGCTCCTTTTCTCAATGAGATAACTAGAAGGGAACCCATACGCTTTAAGATCTATCAGGGAATCTGGACAACAAATGGAATTGATTGGAGTGGTAGAAGAATTAATCATGGCTGCATCCACAAGAACAACGGAGTGAAGCCATTCATTAGTGTCGAAATGCTTGGCTCTGGTTACAAACTATCTCCCTGCTCACGCTTTATTCCTGTTTTGAGCTCCTTGTACCATGGGATGAATTTTATTGTCCTCTCTAGTGCCATGTCCTCTTGGTGGGCACTGTCCTCTTTCTCTGTGGCAGAGTATGCAGGATTTAGTTTCACTAGGTTAAATATTAAAGTTAATAAGCCAATATTTGAGTTCTGAACATATACCAGGCCCTGCTCTACATGCTTCATTCTGTATCACCTTCTATAATCCTGGAAACAACACTAAAAATTAGGTATGATTATTCCCACTTTTGCAGATGAAGAAACTAATGCGCAGTTAAGTAATTTGTCCGAGGAATCTAATATTCTGCATTGCCTCTGTGCTTATGTTCTCAGGATGTGGGTGTGTTTTATTTTATTTTATTTTTTTTTAGAAATCACATTCTGTTGGCAGTTTTAGCTTAGTTTTTCAAAATTTGTTCTGTTGGCAGACTTGTAGGCCTGGAAGATGAGAATTCTTTTTACTCTTCTAAGATTGTTTTTTTTTTTTTTTTAAATCAAGGACAAAGTGGGTAGGCCTATAGAAATGCTTTAATTCTCCATGTGGAGAAGAAGTGTCCCCATCATGAAAGATTCTTAAGCTGGTCTCCTTTCTTGGCTGAGGGCCCTGCTTGCTTCTACATGATGCAGTATCGTTAGCAGGATGCACAGTCATTTGTGCCTGGCACTGAGGACAAGCCATGCCAAGTCTTCACGCTGGCTCCGGCTGTAGGCACTCCGTGATCTGGAAGAAGTTATTTAGCTTTCTAGGATGACAATGGTCCGACTAGGACATCTGCAAATTCTTTCCAACCCTAGCCTTCAACCCACAGGTGCTAATGCTCTTCCTTAAACCCAGGACATGGAGAGAAAGGTTATGAAAATTGGAAGACCACTGAGCTCAACAGAGAAGTCTAAAATGGATTGTGGAATCCTCAACACCAGAAAAGTAACAATTTATGTTGTATATCTGAAACTTAACGTAACATTGTATGTCAATTACCTTCAATAAAAATAAACAAAACTTTAAAAAAAAGAGATGTAACTGCTTGAAATGTTATCTTTCAACATGGGAAACATCACATAAATTGTTAGTTTCCTTCATTTGACGACGTTACCTGCATATCAAAAAACATACATGGCACACTATATAGGACGATAATAAGTACAAAAGATAGCTTCTGTTCTAGCAGTTTTCAGTGAGATTTATGAATCTGAGTAATTAAAGTAATTTAATATTGTGTTAGAATAGCACTGAAAAAAATGTGAAATCACAGGATGATTAAAAGCAATTGCTGGAAATATCATGCTACTCTGTTGGCCCCAACCACTCCAGAAAAATAGGTGTATATCTCATTCATAGTGGCAGATAAAAAGGTAAAAAGAAATAATGTAGAAACTACAGAAAAAATCAAAGAAAAAGTAGAAATAGTAAGGCTGACTTTCAGTCTTAGAAAATAAACTGAGGTCATCTGTTAGTCAAATCTCTAAAACCTTTGATAACAGAGATCAATTTTTGCTTTAGAAAATATTATTTTTCAGCCACAGACTTAATATTGATGTTATAGTTGGGATTTGCTCATATTTTCATCAGATTAACAGGAGAGGGCATTGCACAGGCAAGTATTACCTGGGTTAAACAGAAGCCATGAATGGTTTGAAGAAGGTAGTCAAAATTTAGAAGATCTTCTAAATTCAAATTCATCTAAAAGTGTATCCTCAGGAACTAGACATATGAAAAAGACAACCAGCATTGAGCTCCACGTGTCCTCGTCATGCCACATTTTCAAAATTGTGGCTGAAGGTGGCAGCCAAGATAAATGCTCTATCAGATTTCCTATCATAGTTGCATTTCTCAGGCCTCCTTCCTCCCCCCCTTCGCAGTCATATGTTCTAGTTCTTTATTTTTGAAAGGCTTCTCTCAGGCTCCTCTCTTCTCTATTCCCAAACCTGTGACAGTCATTCCTACTTGGGCACCTTCGTTTGTCCTCCCTTTTCTTCTCAGCTGATCTAAAGTCCACTGACCCATTAAAGCTCTTTGGATGATACTGGAAAAAAAAATGTTAGTTTCCTGGTCCCTTGATTAAGACATTGAAAAAGATGTGCTCCTGCCAAAGGATAGAAAGTTGCCAAAGTGATACAAGAACTTAAATAGAATTTTTAGGAGAAAGGAGTAACATTCCCGCCCACCCCCCCCACCACCAAATTGTAAAACCAGAGCCTGGAAGGACCATGGGAAGACAAAGACGGGGGAGGGTAAGATCTCAGTCACAAAGGGAGGGAGAGGACTGGGAGCCATGTTCGTGGCCTCACAGCCCAGTGATAATCAAAGTATGCCAGATCTTAATACAGCAGCTAACAAGATGTTTTATGTGTCTTTAAAACTTGGTGGTTTGAGCTCTTACTATAAATCAGTAATCTAAAGTTATAGTGTCATCTTCAAAAAAAATTACAGAGTTGTTAAAATAAAAACAAACCACAAACGAACAGCAATGACAAAAACAAGCTGGGCTAAGACTCGACACTACTATCATTGGCTATACTGTTCCTGACACTGTCAACTGCTAGCCCTTGGCTACTGGTGACCCCCTGAGGCAGGAGCCTCAGGAGAGAGTAGAGATATGGGGTGGGGTACCTCAGTGTCCGACTTATGAAATGGCTAAAGTTTCCCTGGCTTCACTTGCAAGTCTCTGAAGCCCAGAGTAGTAGGATTCAGTGTAAAGTTAGGTTCTAAGAATGGGAAAGAGGAATGCTGCAGAGAAGGGTGCCATGTTAGCAGACAAAAGAGTAAATGGTAATTAAGATACTTGGCTTTCTTTTCAAACAGTTTAATGTTAAAACTGGCAATGATATAATGAATGGAGTTGAGACTTTTTTTTTAAGTATAGGAAACTCTTATTTCAGGATAAAGAAAATAGGCATGTGTTTTTGAGACACTGGAGTTGTTAGGTAATCTTTAAAAAGTCCTGGAAGATGGGAGAGAAGGTGTGAAATAGAATAGAGGAAACTGCTTTAATAATCAAAGTGGGGAAAGGGGTCTAAAGAGACATATTTTGGGAACTCTATTAAATTACATTTAATTCATTCCTTAACAAGTTTCTTGTAATGGGACATTAAAAAAAAAAAAGATTTATTTTAGAGACAGAAAGAGAGCAGGGAGGAACCGAGGGGGAGGGAGAGTGAGAGAAAATTTCCAGCTGACTCTGTGCTAAGCTAAGCTTGGAGCTGGGCTGGATCTCACGACCCTGAGATCAGGACCCTACATTACAACCCTGAGCAGAAACCAAGAGTGGAATGCTTAACCGACTACAGCACCCAGGCGCCCCTGTAGTCGGACATTTCTATTTTTTTAAATTTAATTTATTTTTTAAAAAACTTTATTTATTTGACACAAAGAGAGAGATCACAAGAGGCAGGCAGAGAGAGAGGGGGAAGCAGGATCCCCGCTGAGCAGAGAGCCTGATGTGGGGCTCGATCCCAGGACCCGAGACCATGACCTGAGCTGAAGGCAGAAGCTTTAACCCAATGAGCCACCCAGGTGCCCCGTAATTGGTCATTTTTAAAATCAGGTACATTGAATGTAAGTTTACATAGGGTAAGATTTATCCTCTTTAGGAATACAGACAGTTGAATTTTAACAAACCCATGCGGTTCTGTTACTGGTGCATACCCCAAAACAGTTTCTCATGTTCCTTGCTGGTCAGCCCCTTCTCTCCCGGCTCCTGGGAACCAGTGCTCTAATTTCTATCCCTGTAGTTATTACTTTTTTGCAACTGTCACATAAACTGAATAATAAAGTATAAACTCTTATAACTTGGCATAAATAATTTTGAGATTCATTCGTGTTGTGGTGTTTATCAATAGATTATTTTTTATTGCTGATTAAGTATCCCATTGAATGGATTTAATGACCATTTGTTCATATAATAGGTCCTTACAATTCTGAAGTGTTAATATTTTAAAAAGCGAAGCGACCACAGAAAGGTTCAGGAAGGAGCCCAATAAAGTAACTTCATTTTTTCAAAGATTTTTTTTTTTTATTTTTAAGTAATCTCTACACCCAACGTGGAGCTCCAACTTATAACCCCGAGATCAATAGTTGCATGTTCCACTGACTGAGCCAGCCAAACACCCCAGGAATAGTATTTTTTTTTAACAAAGTGTTATTAAAGGACAAACAATGCACTTTACTATAGGATTTTAACAATGCATCTGACATCTCCCCAAACACCATGCGATAAGTTGAGAGGACACGTGAACTAGATGAGGGCCGACTTAGGGAGACTCGCAGCTGGTCAGGCAATGACGCCCGAAGTGTAGACCTAGGGCACTTGTCAGCCTTGAAGAGTGCTTCCAGCAGAGTGCCCCAAGACTCTCCCATTCATCCCACTCTGCCTGCCATGTTAATTGAAATTGAAGGCATCCTAGATTTAAGTGTTGGCATTAAAATAGAGAGGAAAATTCCTGCATTGGATAATAGAACCAACATTTTTAAATATCTTAATGTGGTTAAAAAAAAAAAGCACTGGTGGTCGGCCAAAATCAAATGTGTGAAATTTAGGGGAGATTAAAAACATATCCACTTGCAGTATCCTGACAGAGAGATCTGAGCATCTTTCTGTAACATAAACCGTCTTTTCAAATTGGCCGAGCTCAGGAAGACAGTAACTATGGCTGGATCCCAAAGGGGAAATTCTACTTTTGACATACCCCTAAATGTCCCCTGCTAAATGTTCGCATTTCAGCAATTGGAGGGATAGCTCAGAGGAGAACTTTTTAGGGAGAGAGTATGACTGTGTGTCACGTGTACCTGCAGACTTATACTGTTTTTTGTCTTTTTATAAGATGGGATTCTGGGGGCACCTGAGTGGCTCAGCCAGTTAAGCATCAGACTTTTGATCTCCACTCAGGTCATGATCTCAGGGTCGTGAGTTCAAGCTCCCTGCATTGGCCTCCATGCTGGGCAGGGAGACTACTTAAGATAAATACATAAGTGAATGAATGAATGAATGAATGAATGAATAAAATTAAAGTAAAATAATATAATTAAACTATAAGGTGGCATTCTGATCTCTTCTTGACCAATGGGCTTGACCTAAGTAAGTTCTACTGATTATAGACTTCAACTTTTTAAGGGAAAAAGTATTACAATAGTTCAAACTATATTCTCTACCAATAGGGTTAAAAATGAAGAAATGGAGACAGAAATGACAGAGGTAATAATAGAAGATGGGAAAGAAGAAATCGCTCTTTGAAAGAGAATAAATTATAATCTTCTTTTTCCCTGTGTGGTTTTGCCAATAAGACATTAGGAAAAATCCAGCTTTAATGCAGTGTTTATGCTTATAAACTACTTGCCATGAATGATGAGAATCTATCGGGAAACTTCTGTATAATTGAAATTTCACAAACTTCTCATCACACCTTGTGATTTCTCATTAAAGTGCATTTTTTGCTTGTGGCTAAGGCCTTATATGTTTATCTTTTTTTTTAAGATTTTATTTATTTATTTATTTATTTATTTATTTATTTGAGAGAGAGAGAGAGAATGAGAGAGAGAGGAAGGGGTCAGATGGAGAAGCAGACTCCCGCTGAGGAGGGAGCCCGATGCAGGACTCGATCCAGGGACTCCAGGATCATGACCTGAGCCGAAGGCAGTTGCCCAACAACTAAGCCACCCAGGCACCCCTTATATGTTTATCTTGAAAATCTCCAGGGGCACCTGGGTGGCTCAGTCGGTTAAGTGTCTGTCTTCAGCTCAGGGCATGATCCTGGGTCCCGGGATTAAGCCTGGTATTAAGCCCCACATGGAGCCCTGCATGAGACTCCCTGCTCCATGGGGGGGGGGGGGGATCTGCTTTTCCCTCTCCCTCTGCCTGCTGCTCCCCCTGCTTTTGCGTATATGCTTTCTCTCTGTGTCAAATAGGTAAATAAAATCTTTTATTTAAAAAAAAAAAAAAAGGAGACAATCTCCAAAGCTTCAGTCCTTACTTGGAATATAAATTAATAGAAGATTCTGGAAAGACAACTACCTAAGGAAGAAGAGCTATTTTACTTTTCTTAATCTAAGTAAATACGGTTTATACTTCAGTAGCTTTGTTGTATACTAGAGAAATGTTACAAAGCTGTTTTCCATATTGCTCTAGTTGTCCTTCAGAAATGCTTTATCACTACTTTTAATTGATTTGTCTAAACTGATTTAAATTAAATCACTAAAGCTATTTTCTAAAACATAGCCTGGAGCAAACGGCTATGGAATCTTCCCTTGTATTCTTCCTATCTAAAGAGCTGGGCCTAGGATCCAGCACATCCTTCCCAAACACTAATAAGGAAACACTGGCTTAAAATGTATTGAAAAGGTGGGGCACCTGGCTGGCTCAAGTCAGTGGAGCATGTGACTCTTGATCTTGGGGTTGTGAGTTCAAGTCCCACATTGAATGTGGAGCCTACCTAATGATAATAATGATAATGATAATAATAATAAAGTAAAGAAAAATAAGTAAAATGCACTGAAAAGGAAGTAGTAGCCTCATTAGTATTTCCTACTGAAGACCAGGTCACTCAGGCGTGTCTGACAACAGTGGATGGATTTTTTAGCTTTCTTTTGGGATACAAAAAGCTGAACGTAATTAGATACTTCAATGCTACAAACTAGGAGACTGAACCATGAGTAGAAAACAGCCCGTTGTCATCATCTAGGTAATCTGAGTAAAAGCTGACTTCATTTTGTCAAATTTCAACTTTCTAACTGTTTGAAAATGTTTGAAAAGCAACCGTCTCTTCTTCTACTTCGGTAGAAGTGTGTCTAAAGGTTGAAATAGTTTGGGTTATCATTCTCATTATTTTGTTCCGTTGCATCATTCCAATGGGTGTTTGCTATCGTGTATCTTTGATTCCCTGAATTATAGACAGATGCCACTGTCACCCACCTCAGCTCTGTTTTTTGGCCCCGGGAGGCATGCAGGCAGCAAGATTTAAAAGGAAGACAAGCCTCCTTCTCTTTCCCTCCAGGATTATTCAGCTACTGCAGGCTTAGGTCCAAATGTAGCCTGAGGCTCAGTCTGTACTCCCCACTAAGGTGTTAGGTGGCGGCCAGAAAAACACCTTCTTCTGCTCAGGAGAACGGTGGTGAGGGCAGCAGGCTGGGGAACAGACCCTGGAGAACACCAGCAAAGCATTGTGGGGCTTCTCTGCAGAACCTTACTTCTTTTCAGAGCTAGGAGGGTAAGGCACTTCATCTCCCGGAAGCAGCACAAACCCTGAATATACGCCATGGACAGAGTAGAGGAAAGTAGCTGGGGCTGATCCTCCCAAAATTTGATAACATCTATCCTTTGTAGCCTATGTCCCGGCCGTGGACACAGAGGAAAAGAGGAACTGTCTGTGCTTATTTTCTACATAGGTTATACTGCTCCATGGCCCCAAGTAAACTCCATTTCCCAATGGAGTTTAATTAAAGTGCAGAGTTAAGGTATACAGTTCTCTGGTAGTGAGAAATTATTGAAATCTACTCATTAGCAAGGCCTTGACAGCACTCACAAACGTTCTGTGCTTCCTTCAGCTAGTGGTTCTCAACCCCAGATACATAGAAAAGTCACCTGGGGAACTTATTAAAAAAATACTAACATGTGGGTCCCATTCCAGAGACCCTGATTTCATTCACTTGGGTTGGGTCCAAAACATCATCATTTTTTAAACAGCACCTATTGGGGCGCCTTTGTGGCTCAGTGGGTTAGGCTTCTGCCTGCAGCTCAGGTCATGATCTTAGGGTCCTGGGATGGAGCCCTGCATCAGCCCTGCATCGGGCTTTCTGCTCAGCAGGGAGCCTGCTTCCCCCCTCCCTCTGCCTACCTCTCTGCCTACTTGTGATCTCTGTCAAATAAATAAAATCTTAAAAAAAAACCCCAGTACCTATTCAATTTAAATGCAGCCAGGGAGTTGGGTATGTTCCCGTAGGGCCAAGAAGTAAGCCTAGCTATCTTGTCTGCTATCCTTCCCAGGAAAAAGAGAATGAAGAACTTCAGTATTTCCCCCTAGAACTTCTGTAGAACCTTAGTTTCATGGGCTGTTAATAGTGACACTGAAAGGGGCACCTGGGTGGCTCAGTGGGTTAAAGCCTCTGCCTTCAGCTCAGGTCATGATCTCGGGGTCCTGGGATCAAGCCCCACATCTGGCTCTCTGCTCAGTGGGGAACCTGCTTCCCTCTCTCTCTCTGCCTGCCTCTCTGCCTACTTGTGATCTCTCTCTCTCTCTCTGTCAAATAAATAAATACAATCTTAAAAAAAATAGTGACTCTGAGAAAAAAAGACTTCCTGTGATCACCTTTTGGAAACAAGGGGCTGAGTATTTCTTCCATTCAAAAAGGGTACTGGGAACTTTTGATATGCTAATGTGTAACTGGCACACTTCAAGCAGATTATAATAGGGTTTCCCCCAAGCCATAAAACACTTGATCATGGGACACTTGCGAGGAGCACCTCAAGGGGCTAGAGTTCTACAAAACTCAAAAGCTCCCTTTGGAGAAGTTTACTTCTGACTGCCCAGATTCTCTGCCAGATTGGAATATGTGTCGCCCATCTACTGCCCTAAGGTCACGTTCCTCCTGCTCTTCTTAGCCACTTACTCAGTTCCCAAAGGGGATTGAGTCCTTGTGATTCCATTTTACTTCAATCTAGCTCATTAGCAAAGGAGGCTACAGATGTAATTATTGCACACACATTAGGAAACACCAAAGTCAATCACATTCAAGTCAACGTTTTCAAGGTAAAGACATTTTTAACATCGGCACCCTACTTTTGCATATAGGAATACAGATTTTAGGAATAAATGACCATCTCCTTATATTTCTCCCTATCAGGCAATTCATATTTTCTATTTAGAATAAGGGAATGGAAAGGCTGAGCTTAGGGCTTTTGTGCTTTTTTAGATGAATTTTATTCAATTGTTGACTTTTTATTTTCTCTCTCTCTTTTTTGGTTTAGATTTTATTTATTTATTTCAGACAGAGAGAGAGAGAGAGAGAGAGAGCGCGCGTGCGCGCATGTGAGCACAAATTCGGGGGGGGGGGGTGCTGAAAGAAGCAGGTTCCTGAAAGAAGCAGCCCCAAGGTGGGGCTGAATCCCATGACCGCGGGATCACGACCCGAGCTGAAGGCAGATGCTTAACTGACTGAGCCAACCAGGTGCCCCAACTGTTGACTTTTTAAAATGAACAAATTTCTAAAATATAAAGAGGAAAAGATGAGATCATATGGAAACACAGCATAAATAGTGATGTAACATGGAGCGGTAAATGGAGAATGGGGTAAAATATCATTGTTCTAGAAGAAGCCTTACAGATCATCTAGCTTAACTGTATCAACTTATGGATGAATGTGCAGAGGTCAGACTGGTAAAACGTTTCCTCTAAATCCACACTATCAACTGGTAACAAGAGGACACCCGAGTTAGGTCCCCGAAACCCATCCTGAGTGCTTCCCATAGTCCTGTGCCTTCTCTCCAAACTGTCCTCCAATCCACAGCTCGACAAAGACAGAAATTATTTAAATAAAAATTCCCAAATTTCTTCACCAACTATGCATTCCCCAATTATTCACATGTGTTGTTTTTACGGTGTCATGTTTGGAACTTGTTAGAAACAGTTGCCTCTGGTTTCTGTGGCTTGAATTACTAGTCTCCCTCGTGCTGCACCTAAAAATCATTTAACATGTCACCAAGTGACTTTCGAGGGGTGCTTTTATACAGGTATCTCCTGCAGCCTTTGGTTTGGTGCCATGCAATGTGTGAAGTACAATAAATATTGGCAACTGATTTAATTCAATTTCCTGCTTAATGTTAAATGAATATAAGTAATCTAATATAGATTTATACAAGAAGTTCATCATGGTTCCACTTATCTGCTAAGGGGGTGAAAACTGTTGCCTGTTTTATTTTTAGTTGACATTTTTACTAGTGAAAATATTACTTCAAGGGAGACTATTTTTACTCTTATGTAAATAAGAAACTGTCCATATTTAACTAGTGAATAAGACTTGACCATTTACAGGTATGTTTTTCTTTGGACCTGGGAGTGGCGCACAGTTTTTGAAGTCTGAGTTTTAAAGTTGAATTTCAATCTTACATGAAGAAGCTTAAGTGGGAAATATAGGGTTTTTTTCTTCACAATTTAGGCCCGTTATTTTGAATGTTCTTAAACAAAATGGTCCTAGAAGTCCTCTTGAGTTGGCAGAACATTCTGAAGGAGGCTTAATAATTTTATTTCTTATATGCTAAGCCTTGCATGATTTATTTCTGGTGAATTTTCTTTTGAGATTAGAGACTAAATGGAACTGTCTTCATTTCTCTTCTGACCCTAATGAGTGATTTCACAGGATTAATAAAATCATCCACTGCTGATTGTCTTCCCTACCACTTTCCCATCCCCTCAAAAGGAGAAAAATAAAAACAAAACCAAAATCTATATACATTTTAGGCTGCTTGGAGACAACCAAACAGGTCACATTCAAGTAGAGACACACATGCTTTCCTGCGTCAGCCACCGAGCACGAGGCTTGCAGAAGATAGTAGCTGACTGGAATTCATGTCATATGTGGAAAATAAAGAAAAGGGGGATGAATGGCCCAGCAAGAGAAAACTCAGACACCAGAGCTGTCTCTAGAAATTGGGAGGGAAATGGAATTAAACTTACTATGGAAGGCCCTCGAGGAGTGGGACATTAGGGAGACAGATGTTGCCTCAGTGGAAGGAAGGCATTTTGGATAGAGTTGTCAGGGATAGAAGGGATGTCTGGGCAATGAAAGAACTGTCTATCATTGAAAGTTTTTAAGCCCAGAATGGGTGACAACCTGACAAGGAGGGGAGACAAGATCCAAATGTTGAAGGAGAGTGGGGAATGTAAGGGCCCTTCCAACATTGAGAATCAATGAAGAGGATGCCATCACCAGCAAATATACAGATATCTGGGAAGTGCCTATACATTTCTTATTTCCAGGAATTATGGAAAGAGTAGGAGGGTCTATTTCTAAGAAGGTGTGATGTCAATTCACTTTTTGACTAAAACAGGAGAATTAAGTGTATAGATTATTTCACTTCCCTAACCCATGCTTCAATTAAAACACCATGGTCCTGGGAATAACCCAGTGGAGAATACATCCAAGACCTAATAGAGATATTATCATAATCCACACCGATGAACATATTTATTGGGTATATACTACGCGCTAAGTACTATGGATAGATAGATGGATTTTTTTTTCCTAATTACCCCAGGTAATTACCTGTATTGTGCTTAATCTTTTCTTACAAAATCTCTCATATATCATAAGTTCTTGAAAGTAATTTTCCTCCACATTGCAAGTTCCTAAGAATGGGACAATCCTTGAGTCCTAATCTTTGCACCACTGGCTATTACCACTATAAAATACAAGCAACAATAACTTTCCAGGCTCCTAAGGTGGGTGCTGAGAAAGAAAACTTCCTCATTTTTCTGATAGGCTGTTTTTTCTGAATGAAGCATTAAAGATAGTCTAGCTCCCTCCCCTTACTTATGTTGTCAGACGTACTTTTGCTAGACTTCAGATTCAAGGTGATTATGAGAGCGTAAAAAGGGAAAAGTTGCTAAGACTTCCTTGAGATCACGAAGAGAAGAGTTCCGAACATTGCAGAAAATGAGGCCCCTGGGCTTCCGTCTGCGCTGAGTCTGTTCTTATCTGTGAGGCCCCATGCCACCTTGGTCTAACTGCCACCACTGTTCCTGGGAATTGTATCTGTGGGGTCTTGTGCAGATTTTAATCAATTCTCTTCCCCCTTCCGGTGGGTGTTAGAGTGTTCTCTACACTCTAACTTTTGTGTTCTCTACACTTTTGATGGGACTCAGTAAATTATAAATAATGCATAAGCCTGACTACTGTCATTTTGATGGAGACAAACAACTTTCCAGGCTACAGATTGTAAGAAGGGTCACTGCTGTATGGTTTCCCAGAGCACACAGATATGTCAACTACCACAGAAAACTAGAAGTACTTACTGTGCTTTAGGAGATCAGATCATTCCCTAGCTTTATCTGGAAATATTCAAGGGGCTGAAAGGAAGCCACAGCCCTCAAAGTACCAAACCAGCCACACTGTAAGGTATAATTCAAATGGTCCACATTGGGAAGTATATTTTGACCAAGGAAAATAATAGCAAAAGTCGACGTTACTAATTAGAGCATTCTCGATGCCTATCCAATAACACTCTCTCCTTACTTCTTTTCCAGCCAGAACTCAGCAAAAACAATAGAAAAATCAGATCCTGCCAATGGACTGTTTTCAAAGTCAAGTGTGTTATGCTTCCTGTCTAACTCATTTTTCTCTTGAACTTATGCTTCTATCAAAATTAAAGTTACTGCTGTCAATAGGAAATTATGAAAGAGACACATTCCATGCTGACATGTTTTTACCTAGATTATTAGCGGAATAATAAATGTAGAATCCTTTCAATACGTTGGTATGTAAGACAGAACTTTATATAATTCTCCGTGTCACTTTAAAAATGAATTAGAACTGTTTTTCTTCCAAAGTTAAAAAAAAAAAACAGCTAATAGTCTAGAAATATCTTAGGGTCGTAGTTCCTAAAGCTGTCTAACTATCAGAATCAACTTCAGAGTTCTGCAAACAACATAGATGCCCAAGTCCAATGCTAGAATTGACCTATTAAATTAGATCTTTACTCCTGTCCTTGAGATTTTTTTAAGAAGCTCCAAGAGAGATTTTGCTGTGAAACCAAGTTTAAGGGCTACACTTAAAAAGTGTGAAGTCGGGGCGCCTGGGTGGCTCGGTTGGTTAAGCGACTGCCTTTGGCTCAGGTCATGATCCCAGAGTCCCGGGATCGAGTCCCACATCGGGCTCCCAGCTCCTCGGGGAGCCCGCTTCTCTCTCTGACCTTCTCTCCTCTCATGCGGTCTCTCAATCTCTCTCTCAAATAAATAAAATCTTTAAAAAAAAAAAGTGTGAAGTCTTTTTCAAGGTCAGGCTACAAGCTGACCTTTTATTGTCCTATTAAGCTTTCTATTGAGGATCCTTTTAATAAATGCAGAGTAAAAAAAAAAAGACATACATTTAAACTTGATATACATCAGGAGACTTTGATTTGAGTTTTAATTGGAAATGTTAACCATGTATCTTTTGTTTAAAAGGACATAGTTTAAGACATGCAGAAAAATGAAGCTGGACACCTACCTTACCATTATATATAAAAATTAACTCAAAATCCATCAAAGACCTAAACATAAGACCTACAACATAAAACTATTAGAAGAAAATGAGGGAAAGCTTCATGACTTTGAATTTGCCAAGGATTTCATGGATATGACACAGGCAACAAAAGTAAAAAAAAAAAAATCAAGATGAACAACATAAGAATTTCTGTGCATCAAAGGATATAATCAACAGAATAAAAAGGCAACCTGCAACCTACTGAATGAAAGAAAATATCTGTAAGTCCTATATCTAAAAGGGGCTAATATCCAGACTATATAAAGAACTTACAACTCAACAACAAAAAGCAAACAACCATATTAAAAATGGGTAAAGGACTTGAATACCCCTTTCTCCAAAAAATGACATAGAAACAGTCAAGAGGCTTATGCAAAGATGCTTCACATCGTTCATCACTAGGGAAATACAAATCAAAACTACAATGAGATATCACTTCATACCCATTAAGATAGCTGCTATTAAAAACAAAAATAGAAACAGTAAATAGTAAGTGTTGGTATGAATGTGGGGGAATTAGAACCCTTGTGTCCTGTTGGTGGGAATGTAAAATGGTGCAACCGCTATGAAAAACAATTAATCCATTTATTGAGTACATACCATGTGTCAAGTACTGTGTGGAAAGAAACATGAAAACATCTCCTGATTACCCCAGGTAATATTTACCCGTACTCTGCTTAATCTTCTATTATAAAATCTCTTGCATGTATTTTCAGTCCATGACAATTTCTCAAAAAATTAAAAAGAATTACTATATAATATACTAATTCTATTCTGGGTATATATATTCTGGGTATATATCCAAAAGAATTGAAAGCAAGATCTCAGAGATATTTGCATACTCATTTTGAGAGCAGTACTAAGCAACCCAAGTATCCAATTAATGAATGAAGAGATAAGCAAATGTGGCATATACAGACAATGGAATATTACTCAGTTTTAAAAAGGAAGGAAATTCTGACGCATGCTACAACACAGGTGAACCTTGAGAACATTATACTAAGTGAAATAAGCTAGTCACAAAAAAACATACTGTAGGATTCCACGTATATGAGGCATCTAGAATCGTTAAAATCACAGAGACAGAAAGTAGAATGGGAGCTGCCATGGGCTAGGGGGAGGGGGAAATGGGGAGTTGTTTAATGGTTATAGAGTTTCAGATTTGCCAAATGAAAAAGTCCTGGAGAGTTGTTGCGTAACGATGTGCATACACTTAACACTGCTTAATTGTTCATCCAGAAATGATTATGTAAAGTGCTTATTATCACAATAAAAAAAGATATAATTCAGGAAGTCTGCTATAAAGTGAATTTTAGTTAAGTGATTTCTATCATCCTACTACCTTCCATTATGAAATCAGAACATCTCATCAAAATAAATAATCTGGAATATAGTGAAAGCAAAGTAAGTCAAAAATCTGGAAATAAATAGGAAATAAATGATTAATATTGGAATAAATAGGAATAAATATTGGAATAAATAGGAAATTATAACTTTCTGATACCAAAATACTTAATATATAATATTTATAATAACATATTTATGCCCATGTATATTAATATATAAATAATAATACCAAAATTTTATAGATACTTTTATAAGTAGATATACCATGTAGTGTTAAATTCTTTTAAGGTATGGCTGTATATTTCAAATTGTTGCGACTGAGAATCTGCAGCCATAGATAATCTTGAGAGTTTTACACCCAAAATATAATCTCTTTTTTAACTGACGATGGGGGGGAAAGCAATTTTCAATATATGTAGCTCTTTTCTGGACAACACCGGGCTAGCTTGTTACCACATTCTGCATAGGGCGGAGGTAAATACGAGCAAATAAAGCCCAGGAAGGAAACATTCAGCTCAAGTTTAGAAGTTGAAGTTTTCTCTTAGGGGTTTTGTGGCATTGATTTGGCAACTAACTAAAGTATCAACAAATTTGCAGATTGTGCCTATGCTGAGCAAACATGTGGTTTGCCTATTTATTTCACACTGTCATTAATATTCAATTTACACATGCTGTATTTTGTTTTGAGCCTGAAAAAGGACAGCTCACTGTCTGATGAGGGCTGCAGCACCTGTAATTGGAAATAACCTGGTAGCTTTGATATAAAATCTGAATTCTCTATGTCTTAACAATAAATTCTTCCTTACAGTGCATTTGTGACTTCACAAAGTTCCTTAAATCAACTCTTGAACGTGTATAAAAATTATTAAGTTCGGAATTGAACTTCTGTAAAAATTACAAACATCTTTAGTGTGAATACAAAAATATGAAAAATATTTGTACAGATAGGACAGTGAAGCAAACCATACCTTCTAAAACTGGATTGGTGGTGGAGTAAACAACCCATCATTCACTGAATGCTTATTTTATATTCTTTATCTCATTTTATTTTTCATTTATTTATTTATTTAAAGTAAGCTCTATGCCCCAGATGGGGCTTGAACTCTCGGCCTCAAAATCAAGAATCACAAGCCAGCCCAGCACCCCTATATGCATTATGTCATGTTAGCTCACTACCACCATATAATGGAAGGGTTCTTATTCCATTTAAAGCTAGGTTGGGGCACCTGCGTGGCTCAGTGGGTTAAAGCCTCTGCCTTCGGCTCAGGTCATGATCTCAGGGTCCTGGGATCGAGCCCCGCATCGGGCTCTCTGCTCTGCAGGGAGCCTGCTTCCCCCTTTCTCTCTGCCTGCCTCTCTGCGGACTTGTGATCTCTCTCTCTCTGTCAAATAAATAAATAAAATCTTTAAAGAAAAATAAATAGGGGCGCCTGGGTGGCTCAGTTGGTTAAGCAACTGCCTTCGGCTCAGGTCATGATCCTGGAGTCCCGGGATCGAGTCCCACGTCGGGCTCCCGGCTCCATGGGGAGTCTGCTTCTCCCTCTGACCTTCTCAGCCTCTTATCTCTCTTTCACTCTTTCTCTCTCTCTCTCTCAAATAAATAAATAAAATCTTAAAAAAAAAGAAGAAAAATAAATAAAGCTAGGGAGGTTGAGGGTTGGAAGGAACACATGTTACCCCAAAACTACCCAACTCCCTGTATGAAGATTTGGATTTGAAGATGGTTCTATTGACTCCAAAGCCTCTTCCCCTTAACTTCTGGGCATTGTGATTTCTACCAGTGTTACTATACTCACTTTCATTAACCCAATTGAGTGCTAGGAGAAGAGTCCTGTGAGATATATTTTTGGTCTATCTGGTGCATTTTTAGAAGGCAAACTCTAAATTTAGTCTTCTAAGATGTATCTACTACATCTTAAGGAGCGTGTGGCAAGATGCAAAATAAAATATTCTATTTAAAAGCCTCCGATATTGCAGATAAAATTCCAACTCATTGAAATATATATTATTTTATATAATGGAGTATTCTCCTCCACAGCATTATCATTGGTGAGAGGTTCTGAAAACATTTTAAAATCTAATGTAAAATAGTCTTTATTTAACATTGTTTTTCTTTGTTTGTTTGCTTTGTTTTGTTTTAAGTAGGCTCCACGCCAGAGTAGAGCCCAACGTGGGCTTGAACTCAAGACCTGGGCTGAGATCAAAATGTTTAGCCAACTGTGCCCTGCTTAACATTGTTTTTTAAACTAAATGGTGATAGTTAAACGGGGATAAAATATTTTTTACATTGATGAGAAATATTATGTAAGGAATTAGAATTTTAGAGCTTTGAAACTGGAAGTTACCTGCATAATTATCTTCTTCCTTTCCACATTGCATCTGGGCATAAATTAACCAGAAAAAAATATTCTATTCTTTTCCAAAGCATCTCAGAAAATAAAATTTTAAAAGGGCTTTCAATAACACATTCCAGGAGCTTTAAAATATACTTGTGTGGTCTAATTTAAGAACCATTTGCAGCCTCTAATTGGGCAGAAATTATTAACATACGCTTATAAAATCAGTGTATGATGTCCCATTAATTTGTGCCATATCATCTGTCCATTCAACAATGTGCCTCACCAAAATAAAGAAGTATTTACATGATTTCAGAATCCTGATCCAAAACTGCCATTATTTGAAATAATACTGTTCACTTTCAAAGTCACAACTTCCTGAAATTTGCACAAAGACACTAAATTTTCTAATCTAAAATGTTTCATGCATTAGTTATTTTTATAATTTGATCTTAGATCCTTGCAATTTAAAAAGATTCAGTCAGTCACTATATGAATATATAAGTGCTATCTCTAAACGGAACTGTGACAGGAATACAAAAGTGTCTGGGATAATAAAGATGGTTTAAGAATTTAAAAGAGAGTCTGAGGAGATTGGAAAACCAGTCTTACCTGAAATGTGTTAAGTGTCTCTGGATGTCAAGGTCTAGAATTGGAGTGGGTCTGGAGGATCCCAGTGGTGATCTATCTTGGCTCAAAAGGTCTTGGAATTCTTTACAAATTTGTCTAAAATAAAGAAGATTCATCATTGAAGTTGAACTCTTAACATGGGGCTTTAATTTCATCCCATGATATTTACCAAAAGTTCCTGTTCTCCTTTAAAAAAGGATGACATAAAAATTATAATAAATAAATAAAATAAAAGAGGACTAGGTCAACTTTCATAAAACGGCCTCCAAAGTTCCATTTATAACATACAGATGAGGTTCACACCAGCAACTTTGCTCCCAAGCACTAGGGGAAAATTGTAAAAAATTTTAGCAGTGATCAACATCCCACGAGCACTGACAAAACCGTGTTCATTTGTAAGGTAAATATTCACAAATCAACCTCAGCATAAAGAAAAATCTATATGAAAGGATTACACTGAGTCATTGCTTTTTAAAAAATTAGAATATGAGTTTTGGAGGGGATACCACATTTATAAAAAGTTTAAATCAAGTTACAGCCTTCTTTCAGAGCTGTGATTCAAGTAGACTTTGGAAAATCCTGTTTCCTAGCATTTCATCAGAATTCAGACTCCTGTGAACTGAATTCATGTTTTAATATTTAGAGTATATAATCATTTACCACAATTCAGCCCACTAACTTCACAAAAATGATTGTTATGTCCCATGTAATATGGTTTCTTGCAAAAGGTGCACTTAAGTGTTACTTTCATATTGTGTGAGTTCATAGAAATTGCCCTTTTCGTTGTGAACACAGTTGAAAGTAAAAGTGGGTCACAAGGAGAGGAAAAACAAAAAAACCAAAAAGAGCCCTGATCTGCTCTGTATCAAACAGGAGCCTCCATATCCTCCAGCTAATGTTTAATCTCTAAAATATATCATCTAAATGTATGCTTTTAACAACTGCATGCGTCTACATTCATTGAGAATATTTGATCTGAATTCATTACTTTTTCTGTTCTGAGTTAGACTTAGTTGATTGACTTTCAGGTTTATTACAATTTAAACTAAGTTTTGATGCCAGTCAGTGGCAACAAATGATGCCATTTGGCAGGGTATCTGTTGCTTCGTGTTACTGAATAGAGTTAGATATACTGTTGTCTTTATTTTTTAGGAAATTTCTAACTATAAATTTAAATCCAGATTCATGCCATCATTTTTCAGACTGGCAATATAAATTACTATTTGGTAGACCATCAGTAGGATCCATTAGTACAAGAAAAATATTGGGGCTCTTTAAAGATGAGTCTTTCAATTGTATATCAGATTAAAATATATTTAAAAATTCAGATAAAGGTTGAAACATTGCTTTAGTTCTTGTGGTATGATATTGAAATTATTTGGATAATTGAATAAATTAGTTTATAAGCTGATAAATCAACTTCTTTATACTGTATAAATATTACAGCAAGTTATAATAAACTTAAAGTTGATGAAGAAATGAGGAAAAGGCCACATGTGGAAAATTTAACTGGTGCTAAGCAATTCAGCTACACCACACAGGAAACTGTATCAGGAGAAGTTCCAGAATTCTCAACCTCTGGTATTTGATTCTGTTGCTCTTTGCTCAGTGACTTAGGACAGCTTCTCGACTTAAAAACAGATGACAATTTTGTAGACTCCCCTTAGGCAATTATGATCATCATCTCATTATGACAGTTACGGAGTTATTATTTTTATGACTAGTTTCATCCTTATTTAAAATTTTATTTATAAAACTACAATAAGAAATACTCATTTCTCAAAACAAAATGTCACATTATGAATTATGTAACACAAGATGATCTTTGGTGAATCATAAATTCTAACTTTATCACTTACGTCACTGTCCTTAAGGACATAATTTTTAAGCTGATGTCTGAATTTTAAGTTCCGTGTTTCCCTTTTTGACAATTATTATGGTAACAATGAAAACGTGTTAATGATTCTGCTTTACCCTAATGCAGATCAAATAGTTAAACATATTTAGTTCCAAATTCAATGAAGAAGTTTAATGTGTTTTCCATGAATCAAATGTTTTGTCCAGTACATTTTTAGAATTCAAAAATGCTCTAATTTGTCCCTCCTATATAATTGTCTAATTACACCAAGATATTTGTTTAATCAACAAAACACAAGAAATTAAGAGGAATTAGGAGGCTGGACCCTTAGTCAATAGGCCTTTCATTTAATTATACAGTTGGCAACATAATTAAATACAACTGAATCTGTTATTCATAGAGGTAAAAGAAAAACATGTAAGCCAATCCAACAATGCAGATCAGATCTCTCATCCAAACATTTTGAATTTCATATGTATTTTTCATGCTATTGTTACAGTCTTGTGAAAAAAGGTGAGCTAAATAAAATGTAGTGAATATCCATGTGGGCTACTTAATTTCAACATTGAGGATTTTATTTGAAAATATCCAAAACTTTACTATTAGAAAACTAGAAACTGCTCAGAACACATGTTGGATCCATTCATAGATTGCAGGAAAAGTATGTTATTCCTACACATCCCTTAATTTATCCACTTACATTGATGACTACTTGTATATATTTGTTATGACTGCATAGTCTCTCATTCTTTTTTTTTTTTTTTAAAGATTTTATTTACTTATTAGAGAGAGAGAGACTGAGAATGAGAGGGGAGAAGGTCAGAGGGAGAAGCAGACTTCTCGCACAGCCGGGAGTCCGACATGGGACTCGATCCCGGGACTCCGGGACCACGACCCGAGCCGAAGGCAGTCGCTCAACCAACTGAGCCACCCAGGCGCCCCTCTCATTCTTTTAAAGATTTTTTTTTAATTTTATTTATTAGAGAGAGAGAGACTGAGAATGAGAGGGGAGAAGGTCAGAGGGAGAAGCAGACTTCCCACAGAGCCGGGAGTCCGATATGGGACTCGATCCCGGGACTCCGGGATCATGACCTGAGCCGAAGGCAGTCGCCCAACCAACTGAGCCACCCAGGCGCCCTATAGTCTCTCATTCTTGTTTCACATTGTCAAATAAGAAGATGGGATGTATATACATAACCAAAAAGACAAAAATTATACAGTCTATCTCCTAATTTTGAGATGTCTATGACTTATTTACTTGTATAAAATAAGGTTATTGGAATCAGTGAACCCAATTCTTGATTATTTAATAGTTTACAAATGTCTAGCTATGGGCAGAAAGATTGAAGAAAAATACATGTTCTCTGTTCTCACAATATTTTATGAAACCAAAGTCCCAAATATCATCTAAAAATAGACATTTTTCAGATCCTAAGTAAAAGGAAAATACTACTCCCAAGTAGAATTCACTACTGTAAAATAGACATCTCAGCATAACTTGGACAAGTTTGAAAGTACTTCTCTTAATCTCCTCAAGTTCTAACATTGGGCTTCTGTGAAAATGAAATCTCTGCATCAGTTTGAATGCACAGACATTTAAATAGAGTTATGGGAACTCTCAAGAAAATGGGTACTTGTGTTCTGAATGTTAATGGCGGCATTGCTGTGGGTGCTAGAGGTGGGCAGCTCTGGAACCATCGAGGGGAAAGGGGGACAAAAGGCAGGATTTCTCCGGATCAGGGAGTGAAAGTCTTAGAATATGCATGATGAAACTACGACCAACTAATTTCGAGGTAGAAAATATAGAGGTGTCTTCTGTTGGATAATTCCTATCTGGGGATAACAGTGTCATTCAGAGGTATCGCGTATGCATATTGGGAAAATCCGTATAATTCCGCTGCCTAGAAGGATACTATGCTTTGGGAACACCTGGAGGGCAGCATCTAACTTCTAGCAGGGTATTCTTCTCTTGATCTGCAACATGTCTTTATAGTCCTCCTGCCATGATATTAAGGATTCAAACTGATTATGTGCACTTTCTGTTTCTCCCGGAGAAACTAAAATATTCCCGATGAGGACCCCTCTGGGTCTTCCCATGCAAGAGGATAGGAGTAGAAGCAAAACAGAAGAAAAGATCCCTCAGGAGATAAGCCGCACAAAAAAATCCAGGTTCAGCTCTCTCTACCAGCAAGTTTTCAGAAGTTTGCACAGAATAAGGCCTATCCCCAAATCTCAAATCCACATTTTATATCTGCCTTATAATTTTCTTTCTCTAACTCTTGGTCTTCATTTCTTTCTCAGCTGTTCCTTTCCCTTTCATTTCCTTGTTTTACCTTTTTTTCTCCTTTTGCCACCACCTTTTGTTTTCCTTGTCTCTGGGGCAGGATGAATCATCTAAGTTACTCTCAGAAGAGTAATATGCAGGTATATCCCAAACCTAGCCAGTGCACCCACAAGCAGCGCAAACCCCAAATAAAGGACTCAGGATCGTGGGCAAGCCTGTGGGGTGGTAGGAATCCCATTTAAGCCCTTAAACTTGTAAAAACACACAAAAAGACCTATGTGACATCAGAAATTGGTAGAAGAAATATTAAGTTTTGGTTTTATGCATTTTGAGGCCATTTAAATTTTAGCTAACCTGTCGTGAAGTCTTTTTCCATCAGTTTCTAAGAAGCAACGTCTTTAATACTATCTACCTTATACTCTCTCTTTGAAAGTTTTCCCCAAATAAGAAACCAATTTAGAAATGATAATTTAACCCACTTGGGACTATTAGTTCTAAAATCTGAACATACAATTAGGAAATTAGGCAAGATTATTAATAGTCTATTATGTAGCATAACTTATTTGAATAAAGAGAAGAGAGCAAGAATTAGCTACTGTCCGAAAGATTTTTCTCTAAAAATTTGAACATGACTTTCAGCACCGTTGACTGTTTTGTTGGATTTTCACACAATCAATGGTAGTTCTTCCATTCCTTATCAAAGAACTGTCAAGTCTGAGGGAGTTTGAACTCATCTTAGGCAAGCTTCCCCTTTCCTACATCATCTCTATCATTATTTTAATTCAGATTTTTGCTGGACTTTTTACAATTTTCAAAAGCTTTCTCTATACATGATACCTTTTCTTTTCGACAGTATTACCACTGCAGGTGGGGCAGTATAGGGATTATTTGCTTAATTATACACCAGAAAAGATGGGGGTCCTTGGTCCTAGAGGACTCTGTTACCTCTTAAACACCTGGGTCCTCTTTCGTCATATTCTCTAAACATTCATGGTGTTTAGAGATCTTCACCCTCATGTATTAAGGTGCAGTGAGTGGTTTAGATCAAATCACACAGTAGCTAATGACATATTTGCCTGGAATCTACATTTCTTAAACATACTTTTCTCCTAAGAACGCCTGCATATTCTGAAGAGGTTTCCTAAAAACTTTCATCATTACTAAACAAAGGCACTTTGTAAATCTTGCTATGGCACAAGGCTGGGGGTGGGGACACGTCCTTGTGTAATACATCTAGCTGCCGAAATGTGAGACCCCCTGATTTAGAGAATTGGTACTTTCTAGACTCTTTCCCTCACTCAAAGAAAATGGAAAAACTGAGAGAAGGTGTCCAGAGACTTCCCATTCTGCTTACTTGGTCGCTAGGATCATCTTTTTTCTTGCTGTCTGTTCTTTCTGTTCCATATGTTGTCTGGCAAGATGTTCTCCTACAGCTTTGGCTGGAAACTCTGTTTCACAAGTGTAGCCAAAATCCCGAGCCAAGTGTAAAGCTTCCCCTGTTGGCAGACAATAAAAGTCAGTTTTCCACAAATGTCTAAACTCAGAAAGAGTAACACTTTATATTTTCCTCAAGCCTCCTCCTT
This sequence comes from Nasua narica, assembly GCA_028533885.1. Lineage (NCBI taxonomy): Eukaryota > Metazoa > Chordata > Mammalia > Carnivora > Procyonidae > Nasua > Nasua narica. The sequence continues at coordinate 107,507,988 of CM052802.1, read as the reverse complement.
CCTTGTGGTCAGAAGGTCACTTTTTCCTATTTATTCTAAAAAATCCTAGGGAAGGGACTTTTGGGGTGGGGGATGGAGTAGGATGAGAGGAAACTGAGGAACAGAGAAGCTACTTACCAGGCAGGAGTCTGTGAAAAACTGAGGGGAAAACAAGAACAATGATCTAGGAGTTTCGACTTCCCTAAAGGCTTGAGACCAGTTTAGCTTCTCAGATCCTACAGGTTAATACTGTAGAAAGGAAAAACTCCACGGGCTTGCCATTCTGTCGTCGATCGACCTAAAATCTATCTTTCGTATATTTGAAATATTCAGATATCTTTCCCAGGATATCTACCAAAATATTGGCAAAGGGTCCAACTAACTTTCCAAAGAACCCGGAACACTTCGGAAAGGGGCTAGCCGTGAACTTCATCAATTCCCTACAACTCTGTTTGCAAGGACGCTATATTGTGTGATCATAGGACCAGCATTATCAGGCCTCACGGCAGGCTTCAGTACCTTTTGGCACAGGGTGCAATGGTTCTTACGCACCTTAGTAAAAACACAATGCTTTTTAAGTATAATAAAATCATAAATAACTTTAAGTTATACCAATAACTGAGTAAATTAGTAAAAATGTGGTAAAAATGGCTTATCCACCAAGTAAGGTTTGGCAATGAAGTTCAACCTTGAAAACAATAGTAGTCTTCAAGTTCAAGCCAAATTTCACCTGAGCATGAGAACTTAAAAAAAAAAAAAAAAAGTAGGCTTTCATTGCACATACACTACGCTCCTCCTTTGCTCAAGGTGCAATGGCAACTGTCCCCATAACAGTAGCAAAAAACACCTTAGCACTTTCTAATTTATGCTGCAATCTATATGAACACTATCATCTGCTCATGTTTACTGACATTATGTTGTTATTATATGTAACACAAGCTATTGTACTATAAGTATCACATGAGTGTTTCAGATAAAACATTTTACAGACGTTTAAAGGGGGAGAAGGAGGTCAACATGGGAAATTTAGATCAGATAATGTTTTGTGAATTACGGATCATGATTTCTAGCCCCCTTCCTCATTTCAAAGCAGGGGCAGGTTTTTAGTTAAGATTTTCATACTCACATGGTAGGAAACATCCTTGTTAGCCATCTACTCTAAATAGGAAGAGGGCAAAACTACATGTAAAGGGTCCCTTTGTTGAGGAGTCCAGGTAGTGCTAGTTATTGAAGGGTCACAGTTTTAGATAAATGTACAAGAAATATTTTTAAAGGGCTTATTACCAGCAGTTCATCTCCTCAACCAATTGGGAAAGAAAACGTGTGCATATTTGGCAGAAAAATGGCACAAAGATTTTTTTTTTAATTAAAAAAAGACACGGTGGGACGCCTGGGTGGCTCACTAGGGTAAGTGTCTGCCTTTGGCTCAGGTCATGATCCCAGGGTCCTGGGATCAAGTCGGGTATCAGGCTCCCGGCTCCCTCCCTCCCCTCAGCAGGGAGACTGCTTCGCCTTCTGCCTGCCGCTCCCCTTGCTTGTGTTCTGTCTCTCTTTGGTAAATGAATAAACAAAATCATAAAAAAAAGACATTGTAATGCCATATAGGATGGTCACTTTTGTTAGAAAAATGACAGGAGAGAGATAATTCAAGACATTTCAAATTTGAGGCATAAAGTCTGAAACAGTGACCATCACACATGATGGAGGATAAGCTCACGTGATCTTGGGACTTGCAAGTATCTTGCCACTAACACAATAACCCGCTCACAGTGTCATCTTTGTACATGATGTTGAGTTATGTATACTGATATATCTGCATATTGCAATATTGTCACAGAAAGATAGTTGGATAACATTTTCACATATATATGTATATATATATAACCTATATATATATATACGCACACACACATACACATATTTGTCCTCTACTGCTTGTGCAGTAGTGGGAGAAATGAAATAGTGCAAATGGGAGGGTGGCCGCATGTCTCTTAAATTTTATGCTAAAACCTGATTCTGTCCCATTATATGCAAAGCTCTCACCGTGTGGTAGTTTTTAAAACAGTTTGAATGAAACAGCTGCTATTTACATTTACACTGACAGCCAGATCCGTCCTTCCCTTAGTTCTGTTTACTGCTTTCTCTTCCTTGCAATGTAACATTGTTACTGGATGTATAGCGATGCTACATCAAAAGAAGTGGCAAGTGAAGACACTCTGATATGTAGTTAAAATATGTGTATCATGCCACAAAAGCTTTGTGTGTAAGGACCCAAGAATGAATGAATAAATGAATCCGTGAATTAAAATACACATGATATTCAGTAAGGAGGACAAATCTGTATTTAAGTCCTGTACAGCAGGTATCTTAGAGCAAACAAGTTTAAAAAAAAAAACAGAAATTTAGGATCATAAAAGCATGTGGGGGCGCCTGGGTGGCTCAGTGGGTTAAAGCCTCTGCCTTCAGCGCAGGTCATGATCTCAGGATCCTGGGATGGAGCCCCACATTGGGTTCTCTGCTCAGCAGGGAGTCTGTTTCCCCCTCTCTCTCTGCCTGCCTCTCTGCCTACTTGTGGTCTCTCTCCCTCTGTCAAATAAATAAATAAAATCTTAAAAAAAATACAAAATAAAATTAAAAAAAAAGCATGTGAAAGGGAGCCTGTGTGGTTCAGTCAGTTAAGCATGGGACACTTGGTTTCCACTCCGGTCATTATCTCGTGGATCATGAGATCGAGTCCCACAATGGGGGGAGGTCCCCGCTCAGTGGGGAGTCTGTTTGCGATTCTCTCCCTCTGCCCCTGCCCCCACTCACATGCTTGCAAGCACGGGAGCATTCTGTCTCGCAAATAAGGAAATAAACTTTTCTAAAAAATTTTTTTAATAAGCATGTGAATAAGATTCATGAAGATAAAGATCAAGGAGCTTCTGTGTCTCTGCGTGTACAAGAAGCAGGTGCAATAACCTGTGATGGAAGAGTGATTCAGGAAGGGCCGAGAACATTTTCCCTTCTAATCCCATATGGCAAATACGTCACCTCATATCCTTGTAAGATGAGGTAGGATGTCCTAGTTTTTTCTTTGCAAAACAGGTTTAAGTCATTTTGAAATCTTAATGCACTGTGCCACTTCACAAACCAGTATCCTCTGCTCTTTTTTCCACGACTGGGCATTACACTAACTTTAGCATGGATGACCACTTTATATCGTGTCATTTCAAGGATATTTTAGAAGTAGGATGGACGTTTGGGAATTAGGGTTATTGTTTGTATAAGAGTATGTTAAGTGCAAGGTTTTAGGGTCGATAAGCCAGGTAGTGCTTATCCTCCTCTCCAAAAAAGTAGAAACCCCTAAGAAGTATTCATTTTTTTCAATACTAACATTAGCACTAGGTGACTCACGCTGAGTAACTCTCTCAAGAAGCTAGCAGAAGTAAAATTACAGAATATGAGATGAGCATAAAAAAAGAATTTGCTCCCTGATGTCAGGGCACTCATTTTTCACTCAAAAGCAAAAAGTGAACACTAGGAGAAAATATTAGGAAAAGTTTAAAGGTCCATCACTGATGCAGCCTAGAAGTGGAAAGTTAATGGGAAAATGTTTTCTGGATCACTTGTGTTACTGAGTGTCTGGGTTCCTATATTATTTTATAAGAAGATCTAAATGTATTTTTAAACAGAAATAAATAACCAGATTTTCAACCTTTTATAAATCATTAAGGATTTTTCCTTCCTTTAGAATTGTATTTTAGCAAAAAAAGTACTTCAGACAATTAAAAGTCAACGTCTAGTACACTAATTTGCACTAAAGGATACTTCTATATTATTATTACCAGATAATTCTTCTAACTGCCACTGTAACAGCATTGCCTTAAAAACAATTTGTTTAACTTAGTACTGCAATACCCAACGTTATTAAATAAAGCAATAATTCATACGTGTTATCTTCTAGTCACATATCTATGATTTCAATTTCATTTATATGTATGGGAAACAACACATTGAAATCTATCTGTGGGATTATTCCAAGAAGTACCTATTAGAAAGCAAATTTGAGGGACTCCTGACTCCGTTGGTAGAGCATGTGACTCTTGATCTCAAGATTGTGAGTTCGAGCCCCACGCTGGGTGTAGTGATTGCTTAAAAATAAAATCTTTAAAAGAAAAACAAACTTGAGACTGTTTTCAAACCTGGATAAGATAGTCTACTAAATAAACTGTAATATCAAGTCATAGTAAGCCCTAGAGCTGAAGGACAAAATTAATATATTATAGGTTTCCCAAACTATTCAGAAAGGAATGTACTCTATAGCACTACATATAATACAACCTATGATATAAGTAATTGCCTTATAATGTAGCAGTGCCCTAGTTTAATAATGATGCTGTTTAAACAGCAACACTGTTTTTCAAAGCAATAGTTTTTTTCCCCATTCCACACCATACACTTAGCACAGCCCCTGATTCATAACAAGTACTCAGTAAAAATCTGACACATGAAAAAGCTTTCAAAGATCTTATTGGTTAATTATAACAATAGTCTTGTGAAGACCTCTCATGAAAATGGTGAAAAACTAGAACAAAGAATTGCTAGAAAGAACGAACATATAGTTCATTCTAGAAAATCCATAAAAATAGAGTATATCCTTCTATCGGTGGAACCAATATTCTATTTTATAAAATAGACTATACCTATACTTTCAACACTTGCTGCTCCCATAACCTGGGGTTTGTGTTTTTGTTTTGTTTAATTTTATTTATTTATTTGACAGAGAGAGATCACAAGTAGGCAGAGAGGCAGGCTGGGGGGGGGGGGGGAAGCAGGCTCCCTGCTGAGCAGAGAAGCCCGATGTGGGGCTCGATTCCAGACCCTGAGATCATGACCTGAGCTGGAGTCAGGGGTTTTAACCCACTGAGTCATCCAGGCCCCCCGGTTTTGTTTTGTTTTTAATGTCCAAGTGTCACTCCATATCAATCTGGGAGTATTTGCCTGTTTTGAACCTCCTGAAGTCATCTCAGGCCAACATTAAGAACTACCGTCCCAAGGTGAAGGGAAAGCATTATGTAGGGATTAGTTGTACACTGTCATGAAATACCAGGATTCTGTGGCTTATACAAGAGGAAACCAGTCACTATAAAGTCAATTTTAAACTATAAAGGCCTCTGTGTATCAGGGCTTTTGCATAGAGTTCGGTATAGTATAACATAGTATACTAGTTGACATAGTATAACAAAACACAGTATAACAAAACGTAGTATAACAAAACAAAACAAAACAAAACAAAACAAAAAGTTGCCCAGCTGGCTCAGTCCGTAGAGCATGCAACTGTTGATCTTAGGATCATGAGTTCAAGCCCCACATTGGGAATGGAGCCTACTTTAAATAAATAAATATATATTTTTTAAATGGAAATATAGTGGTAGAAAGAGAAACAGACAGCACCATTAAGGAAACGAAGTCATCAGTCTACTGAAAAAGTGTATGTGTACAGAAAGATGAAATGAAGCTTGCTTTTCTTTTACTAGTAGGGAAAAGATGGGTTTTCAAGGAAAGGTGTTGGGACAACTGGGTGGCCATCTGGAAATAAACAAATAAAATTGGATCTATACCATGCATCTAACAACAAAACAAGGTCCAGATGGATCAATAATTTAAACATAAAAAATAGAACCACAAAGTAATTAGAACATGACAGAATTCTTTTATAGTCTTGGGATAAAAAAGACTTTTCAAATATTACAAGTTAGACTAAAAACTATGATATAAAATATATGAGACATATGATTATACTCATATCAAAAAGACTGTAAGACATAGATTTAAACAAATAAGCAAACCAACAGAAAACTCGTAACAGCAGAGAAACCAAAGCTAGTGGTGGGGAGGCCTTGAAACACAGATCAGAGACATTTAGCCAGCTTCCTGTTATATAATGAGCAGTTACCAATCAATAAGAAAAACATTTAAAAAAAAAACCCATAAGGACAAAGTAAATGAATAGACAGAGAAGCTCCTTAAATTCTTCTAGGAATACTCAACTCAACTTCCTTCATAACTGAGGTAGCCTTTTTTTTTTTAACCCATCAGATTTGCAAAGAACCAAAAGTTGCATATCTGCAGAATTATTTATGTAAGTGTGAGGTTACTCATTGCAGCATGATTTGTAATAACTGAAGATTGAAAACATCTATATAACATTCAGTTGGGAACCAGTTAAATAAATTATGAAACAGTCAAATAAGGGAATATCATGAGTGTTTAAAAGAATGGACAACTTGTAAGCCCTGAGCAAAAACACTCTTATAAGGTGTGAAAAAAAAAAGAACCCAACAGCTGAATAGTGTGTATAGAATAGTATAATTTCTTTTAAAAATTAAAAAATCCCAGGATGCGTGGGTGGCTCAGTGGGTTAAAGCCTCTGCCTTCTGCTCAGGTCATGATGTCAGAGTCCTGGGATCGAGCCCCACATCGGGCTCTGTGCTCAGCAGGGAGCTTGCTTCTCCCTCTCTCTCTGCCTACTTGTGATCTCTCTCTCTCTGTGTCAAATAAAAAAAAATTTAGGGGCACCTGGGTGGCTCAGTGGGTTAAAGCCTCTGCCTTCAGCTCAGGTCATGATCTCAGGGTCCTGAGATTGAGCCCCCACATTGGGCTCTCTGCTCAGCAGGCAGCCTGCTTCCCCGTCTCTCTCTGCCTGCCTCTCTGCCTACTTGTGATCTCTCTCCTCTCTGTCAAATAAATAAATAAAATCTTAAAAAAAAAATTTAAAAATCCCGTGCATACATGCACACATCCTTGGAAGGAAACAGAGAAACCATTTGTTTAACAGAATATTTGTTTTCTGCCAGGAGAGGAACTGGACAACTGGGGAATAGAGTGAAAAACAGATATTTTACTTTATGCTCTTTTGTAACTTTTAAATTTTCTTCTAATATTTGAATAAATTATCTATTTAAAATTATATTAATTCAAAAGTAAAATTACTCTCTGACTCCGTTCTTAGAGACATCTCACTCTAAACTCAAATATTTGTTGTATATTAAAACACAAGCAATTCTAAAACTGCTGATGCTTTTCACTACATCATTGCATTGATGTAGACATCAAGAGGAAGAACTACAGTCTATAATTTTATTAAAATGCCTATGAATTTTGATAAATGTAAATCATGGAAATAAAACAGAAACTGTTTGAAAAGCACTTTAGTCAAGGCATATACGTTGAAAGAGAGAATACTGGAAGGAAGAAAATAAAATCACGAGCGAAGTAATGTGGAGGAGTGTTTTTAAGTGAGCAGCACAATCTGTCAGAGTGAGCAGTGAGATGGACCAAAGTGCGCAAGGGCAGGCAGGACTCAGCCAAACAGGCTTGGAGATACTTGCCTTTTTGCAATGAATAAAAGCAGGAATTTAAGGGCACTCCAAGCACAAGTCAGACCCGAAGGCATAGGGGTAGTCGCCTATTTCCTTTGCCCCTACCCGTAAACACCTTTTTTCCCTGAAGATGAACGAAATCATAAGATGCAGATCAGGGCTGCAACATTACAAATGACTTAAGAACACGTCTGCTAAGATGGGGTCTATTTGCCCACAACGTTATCTGATACAATCTCTCGTTCATTGAGATCAACTCTTTCTTTTTAAAATGTTTTATTTATTCATTTGTCAGAGAGAGAGAGTACAAGCAAGGGGAGTGGCAGGTAGAGGCAGAGGGAGAAGCAGGCTCCCTGTTGAGCAGGGAGCCTGATGCAGGACTTGATCCCAGGACCCTAGGATCATGACCTGAGCTGAAAGCAGCCGCTTAAGGAAGTGAGCCACCCAGGCGTCCCTGAGATCAATTCTTGAAAATTCTGGTAAGTACTAGTTCCCAGATATAATATCTAATTGTTATCTAATTACCAATAATCAAAGCAGAGTCTCTCAGAAACTCTTCCTTAATTCAGAATAAGAAATTTACAGATAAGGTAATATTAATAGGGGGGGGAAAAAAAGCTTTTCCAAGACAGATCTTAAAATGACTTGCAGTGCTCTACTAGCATTTACTTTACTGAGCCCAATTCCACTGACAGCCCTGAAATGCAAAAACTGTGCCCAAGGCATTGTCGATGAGTGTTTGTATGCAAATGGGAGCACTGGGTTCTCTGAGTGATCTAGCTCTTTAAAGGATGTTAAAGGGGTAATTTAACATCCTTTTTAGATCATGCACAGTTTAAGAAGAAAGCTGGAAACCTTCGTCCTGAAGGAGGGACCAGTGTGGGGATGTGAGTCTGGAATGGCCAGTGGAGGAGTTATTTTGGGATGAAGGTCCTTTCAGACTTATGATCATGCCACGAGCCCCGAAGGCTGGCTTTCAGCTCCAGATTCCCACAGAAACCCACTGAGTGCCACGTGAAGGTAATGAGAACATCTGTTCTGTTCGAAATGTCACGAGAAGAGCAACTAAAGCTGAGTGTGCCTGGTGCATGTGTTATCACTAATATTTGGCAAAGGATTTGGGTGCTCGAATCCTCTGAATCTCAAGCAGTGAACGATACTTCTTCCTAAGATAAAAAGCGATGGACTAATCACATCAAGAAAACTTGATATGCCTCTACTCACTCACTGTACCTCTGCTCTAGGAAAGAGTTCATTGCCAAGTCAACTGTCCTTGTCTTTGTGAGTGTGTTTAATCCTACATAAGACTCACAAGACAGCTGTGGCAGAGATGAGTAAGGGACCATCAGGGTTTGCCTTTTCTTTACATACTATAGAGCGTTGTTGCTGAGAAGACTCTGCCCAGCCAGAGACTACATTTTCTACTATCCCCCACACCCACCTCTGGGACTGGCATTCTTGGAATGTGAACAGTACTAATATGGGTCACTTCCTGGCCAAGTGGGCAAGAAGCTGTGTACTTTTGCCACCATGTCTCTCCTTACTGTGAGCTCAATGAATGGGGCTCCGAGGACCTAGAGAAAGGAATAGCTACAGATGGAAGGACTCTGGGTCCTTGACTGAAACAGAAAAGGCCCCTGGTGAGGAACACCCACCCACATCAGACTATGACGAGAAATAAGGTTCTATCGTGGTAAGCCACTGACATTTGGGGAATTAACTATTCTAACAACTAGCATTATCCCAGTCATTACAGATATTATGATCTTTAGTTATAAACTAAGAAAATAAAGCTTAATCAAGTTAAGTAACCAGCTCAAAGTCTCACAAAATTTCAACAGTGACTATTTGGGGAAGGGGAGGCATACTTGCCCAATGGAAAATACATTTTGCAAGCGGGACAGCTAGTTCATGTGAAGACATGCAGGGCAGAGTCTGGAAGCTTACATTTTTTTGAAACTAAAGAATGAAACAACAACGAAGGATTTAAACTCAAAAAGAGTGAATGGAGATTATACACAATATTTGTAAATGATCCCTTTTGCTGGTGTATATTCACACCCTTCTCTGCCCCACACTGTTTTGAAATACACACACACACACACACACACACACACACACACAGGATTTGGCCCCCTGTCACAACAAACTGCAAGTTAAGGTATTTATGTTTAAGGGCTTAAAGGGTGCTTTCAGAACTCCTGGTGTTGCCTGAGAATGTTACATGAGCTTTTCTAAATTCAACAGAACTCTCCCAGGAAAACACTCCACTCCAGTGCACAAAACCTCCCTCCAGCAACACTCTGCAACTTTGGCCATCCTGGAAAACCTCAAGTGAGGGGGGAGTAATGGGTAGAAATAACTACATCATTGACTCCTCATGTTTATTTTAACAACCACCAACTCTGCAAAGATTGTTCTGGAATAAAATACAGAGAAGGCAGCTAACAGATGCTGCTGATTCATAAATAACAAATATATAGTAAGAGTATTAGAATCAGAATAATAATATTGGCCATATTTTTTGAATGTTTTCCAAAGATAGAATTATTACTATATAAGAAGCGGGGATTATCCCAAGATCTCCTCAAGAAGATACATGCATTGGGTTAAACGACTCTAATTCACCATATTTTCTGAAGAGTAACATCTCTGTTGTCATAGATAACCAGAATGAGACAAAAGAGAAGTCACAGCAATATGACTAAAATAAGGGGAAACAAAAAGAACATCAAGTTTATGATAAAGTGGGGAAGAAATTTCAACCTTTAGTTATATAACTAAAACCCATTAGATGAAGACGGATAAAGAGGGGAAATGATCTACTATTACATTCTGAGGACTCTGGATTCAAATATTCATATCTCCTTCTAGCTCAAATTTGTCTGTTATATGGACCCCCCAAAATCCCCACTCTAAATAACTGCCTTACCAAAATGTTCACTTTTCGAACAACTTCATGAGTTGAAAAGAAGTCAGTTTTAAGTTCTTCATCCTGGTGGTTACTAGGTACAATGATATTTGCAACAAATGTTGTGATTTAAATATAAATTTACATTAAATAGCGCTCTCCTTTAAATTCCTAAAATAATCCCAAAATAATTACTTTAATATGTTGATTTGAGAACAATGTTAGGGTGGCCCTATTAGTTGAGTGACTCCATTTAAAAGAAATACAGGGGGAAATTATTGTAAGACAATTAGAAACAGAATGATGGAAAAGCCCAAGACAAGCATGGAAATTTGTACTATCATAATGAAACTACTGTTATGTCAGTGACAGGGGTAGTTTTTGAAAAACCAATGTTCATTTGCTAATTTCAATCCTCATTATAAAATGCACCTTGCTGTTCACCGATTGGATCTTTACAAAGATTATATCATTTCTGCATGGAATGCCTACCAGAGTTTCCATGTACTACCTTTTTTTTTTTTTAAATTTCTATCAAGATAGAAACAATGGCAAGACTGTATTCAAATCTCCAGAAAAAGCCTGACAAATATGGTAACATCATGGACGGCTGACCTTCACGAAATTTATTTCTAAGTCTGGTGTATGAGAAATAAAGCCAATTAGATATTATCTCACTTATGCTCAAGTCCTGTAGCAAAATGGGGGTGGGGTGGGGTATGTGATTTAATGCTAATAATATATCGGACCAGCAGGATGTTTGAGAAATAACTCTATAAAGGTCTTAATCAAGAGCCTTAAGAGACATTTAAGATACATGAAAATAAAAAGCTGCACAGCCAAAGAAACAAACAACAAAACTAAAAGGCAACTGACAGAATGGGAGAAGATATCTGCAAATGACATATCTGACAAATTGTTAGTATCCAAAAGATATAAAAAACTTATAAAACTCAAACCCAAAAAGACAAATAATCCAATTTAAAAATGGGCAGAGCACCTGAATAGACATTTTCCCAAAGAAGACATCCAGATGACTTACAGACACATGAAAAGATGTTCATCACCACTTACCATCAGAGAAATACAAATAAAACCCACTGTGAGACATCACCTCACACCTGTCAGACTGGCTAAAATCAACAACACAAGAAACAACAGGTGTTGGAGAGAACATAGAGGAAAAGAACACTGGTGCACTGCTGGTGGGAGTGCAAAGTGGTAGAACCGCTCTGGAAAACAGTATGGAGGATTCTTAAAAAGTTAAAAATAGAACTGCCCTACCATCCAGCAATCACACTGCTGGGTATTTACACTAATTCAAAGGGATACATGCACCCCCATGTTTATAGCAGCCTTATTTACAATAGCCAAGATATGGAAATGGTCCAAGTGTCCATCTATTGATGAATGGATAAAGAAGGTGTGGTATATATAATGGAATATTATTCAAAGAAAAGAATGAAATCTTGTCATTTGCAATGACATGGATGAAGCTAGGGTAAATAAGTCAGAGAAAGACAAATACCATATCATTTCACTCGTATGTGGAATTTAGGAAACAAAACAAATGAGCAAGGGGCAGAAAAAAGAGAGAGAGACAGAGGGACAAACCAAGGAACAGATTCTTAACTATAGAGAACAACCAAGGGTTATGGGGGTGGGGGTAGAAATGGGGGAAATAGGTGATGGGGACGAAGGGGGACACTTACTGTGATAAGCATCAGGTGATGTAAGGAATTGCTGAATCACCATATTGTACACTTGAACTTAATATTAGACTGTATCTTAACTAACTAGAATTAAAACAAAAACTTAAAAAAAAAGAGCCATTTAAGAGAAGCTAAATTACTTGGTAACTGGTATTAAAATATACATATGGGTTACTGCAGAAAATCTAGCAAGTAAAAGGGAGATATCAATAAAAATGTTAAGAAAAATACTATTCCTTCCCATTAGACCACAGATTTACAAAAAGTTGATGGACCATTTTTGATGACTAGGAATCTAGTTTTGGAATTTCTGAAAAAATTAATCTGAAATGTTGCTGGCTCTTACAAAATATGTTTGATAGAAAGAGAAGAAAAGTATCACCCAAAGACACACTCAATTCAAAGTCTTACCAACACCAGCTGGTAAATACGGGAAAGTTCTGAAAGAACTGAATCAGACCCATCTTAGTTCAAAAAAGATCAAGATTCCAAAAATACCGAAGAGAAGCATTAACTATGTCAATCTTCCAGGGGCTTGATAAATCAGAATTGAGTCATCATTATTTTGTATATATCCAGCATCATCTACAGGATTCCAAAGACTATGAGCCTAATGCAGAAGATGGCATCTTGCTGACTGGAAAAAGTCATCAGCTGTCATGACCAATCCAACAAAATGTGGGAATAAAAATATACAGAAGAGTCCTCAGCTCTAAAACTGCTCTTCTTGTCGGCCAGGGATAAAATAAAGCCTATTTTAATTTAGATGGAATGTCCCTCTTCTTCGAGTATTAGGTTCTCTTCATGTCCTAAGACAACTTGTAATTTTTTAAACTGTGGGTCATGACTCAGGGTGAGTCTTGAAATAAAGTTAGCAGGTTCATCATCAACATTTAAAAAGAACACAAAAATATCGAATAGAATAAAAATCAGAGAATATAACACACGGTAATAAAACTTTTCAATGTGTGTGTGAGAGAGAGACAGAGAGAAAGTGTGCATGTGGATTTGAGGGCTGTAATATGTGGGGAGTGAAGGGATACAAAAGGTACCTTTGCCTCTAAAGGTCTTTTCCTCAGGTCCATCACAGTGTCTGGAATTAAACAAAAAAGATGTATTTCTCTACATCATGAGATTTGGGGGGATTTCAAAAGCATCCAATTAAAGTATCTGGAAAGAATTAAATCTTAGGTTTCATCAGCCGAGGCTGACGTGACTCCTCCATGAACACAAGCCAGGTAAACAGAATCCAGGTAGACACTTCTGCGGTAGGAGAGGGATGTTGAAGGGTAGAAGGCAAGACCACAAACATCACCCTAGGATTTTTAACTTTCACCTCTTCTGTTACACAGATGGATTCCCACACAGGATACTTTAGTGCTTGGCCACCATAACAGTCAGTAAGAAGATTTGTGAATATACCCTTTTATGAATGGCTCTTCAGCTTTGATTAGCCAAGATATTCATGGACACCACAGGAAACGGTCTTTCTTAGGACCTTTAATCTTCACATCAGTTACGAATGTCACAAGAATTCAGTTAGTCCGTCCTAGGAAGTGGAAAGGATCTCAAGAAACATTTCGACCAATGATCCTTAAACTTCATTATACATTAGATTCACTGGAGATGTTGGAAAAAAGTATAGAAGTCTGGGTCATACTCCCCTAGAGACTGAGTTTTACTTGGTTTAGGGATGGGGCTCAGGCATTTTTTAATAAATTGATTAATTTTAAATTGATTAATTTTAATAAATTGATTTTAATAAATTGATTCTCCTATAGAGTTGGGTTTAAGAGCCAGTCAAGTCTTAACTACCCATATGATTCTTTTTTTTTTAAAGATTTTATTTATTTATTTGACAGAGAGAGATCACAAGTAGGCAGAGAGGCAGGCAGAGAGAGAGGGGAAAGCAGGCTCCCCTGCTGAGCAGAGAGCCCAAAGCACGGCTCAATCCCAGGACCCTGAGATCATGACCTGAGCGGAAGGCAGAGGCTTTAACCCACTGAGCCACCCAATTGTCCCTAGAATACTAGATTTCTCTATTCCTCTACCCTTTCCTCTACCCAAATACAGCCCTAGATGTATTCTGCATGGTAGAACACTGAGAAAAATAAAAATATTCACATTTATAATTGATGAAATAGAAAATTATAGTAGTTTCATTGATGTTTGGTTTATTCAAATTTATTTATTTTTCTGCCAAATATTTAACTTTCTTTTTTTTTTAAGATTTTATTTATTTATTTGACAGAGAGAGAGATCACAAGTAGGCAGAGAGGCAGGCAGAGACAGAGGGGGGAAGCAGGCTCCCCACTGAGCAGAGAGCCCGATGTGGGGCTCGATCCCAGGACCCTGAAATCATGACCTGAGCCAAAGGCAGAGGCTTTAACCCACTGAGCCACCCAGGCGCCCCTACCCATATGATTCTTGAATCCACCTTGTTATATTCTGAATAGGTGTTTTTGTTCTATTGTTAAATAGATATAATTATGATTATCTTCTTACTTAAATTGAGCAGGAATCTGTCTCCCTTTAGAATCAGCCCATGTGTCATTTTTCTACCGTGTCCTTCCTCCAGCACCTCCAACCCGAGGAGTGGATGACAGGTCAACTTCTTCTGCCATTTGTTAGTTCTCAGGATCAGCACACACAAGCAAATACACCACAAACATGGTAACAGTAACTAACTTATTAAATATTGGTGGTCAGCAATATTACTACTGTTATCACTATTACAATTAGGGAACAAAGCAAAGGTAACTATTAATAGCAAAATCACCAAAGCAATTTTGCCCCAGACTAATGTCTAGAACATACTACTTCACAAAGTTGTACAGTACAAGGTATGAATGGATAATCTGGATAAGGGCAAGATGTTTGTTTTTGTGTTTCCCTTACTTTCCACTTCGTATAGTGCCTTGTAGACAAGAGAGTAACCAGTGCAAGAAAAGTGTCATGGGTGTGTTCAGGTGAGTTTTGGTAAAAAGGCCCCTTTTTTCATATTTAAAACAATAGCCTTCTGAGTTACGGAGGAAATCTACCTTGGCACTCAAAAGCTCTCCACAAAGTCAAAAAGAAGTCTCCAATAATACCTCTTCTTAAAAGAAGTTTGAATAAGATTATGTAGTTGAGTCCTTACAGAGGAAACAAAAAGCAAAGGGGGAGTTGGGGAAAAAAAAAAGTAACTGCTGGGAAGATATTTTGACCTCCATCTCTCTACCACTGATTAAGCTTAACCCTTCTGTGGGGTTCATCCACCCCAAAAGCCATGGAACGTCATGGTACTTTAAGAGATGCCTACTAGGATTAACTCGATATGCTCTCAGGCTTAGTATCATGCCTAGACTCCTGTGAACCCTATATAAAGGGTGATTATTTATCCTATAGATCATGTTTCACTGAATAATAATGAGTTAAGCTAGATTTATCTGAACCCTAAAATAAACAATAATAAAATTGACAAAACTCAGCCAGCTCTTTGGTTGCTGTTATTTAGGAAATACTGGTTGAAGTACTTAAATCATGCATTGTCTTCTGTATTACTGCCAAGATTAGCATATTAAATGACATCTTATGAATTATCTAAGCCTTATGTTGTCTAATGTAGTCATCTTTATCATGATCAATTGGGAAATTAACCCAATTTGTTAACCCTCCTACTTGATACTATAGACAAAAATGAAACGGCATATTCTCACAAGTCTGAGTTCCAAAGAATCACTAACTTTGTATCATTACTTTGCCGAGCTGAAACATCATACCTTCAACTAAGGAAGTCAGGAGGGTAACGTTGGCTGCTTTCCGTCTTCCTGCTGGCAAGTTCAGGCCAAGCCTATCCAGCTTCTCTCGCAGGCAGCGGCCCCCATTCTTGGATTTCGCTCTGCCCAAAAACAAAGTAAAAACCAAGTGTTGAAAGTTCACATTCTGAGGGAAATGATGACAAGATTTGACCACCAATTCAACGTGAGACGGAAGGTCTGAGGGCTGAGGGCGCGTATGGTAACAGTACAGTGAGAAGACACGATGTGCCAGAAAACAATTATCTTACCTTCTCAAAATGCCTCCCAAGAGTGAAGCATTGAGGCATTCCGGGGGTGAGAGGCGCCTCTTCACCTCAGCAATCGTCACCTTGTATTTGGAAGTTGAACTGAGAAGGGACAAACGGCCAGGCACAGAGCAAAACAAGTCTGTGGGGTTGACCACACAGGTGCCACCTTGCGGGGGGAGGGGGAAGTATATTACACATTAGCGACAGTGAGAGAAGAGAATTGCGTGAAAGACAAGTTAACATCAAGGCACTACTTGGGATTTGGGAATACACAGCAACAATTGTTCTCATATATACTTCACCGGGATCGTCTCAGAAAGCTGCTCTGACGATGGCCTTTCAGATAACGATAAAGGTTTTGTCTTTCAGATATCATATAGAATGTTTTTGTGGGGGTACAATTTTTTAATTTAAGCAAAAATTATCCTGCGTAGGGTTGACTGGCCCATCAGTGCTAATTTTGACATCATACACACCAAAAGACACTTCAATTAATTAAAAACCCCAAACTCTACCACTTAACCCCACAGAGGGTGTGTATTATTTCTCCATGGCTCTGTAAATGTGTGTGCATGTATGTGCACTAGATACAATGGATGGCTATAGTTTATCCATGACTTATTATATAGGCCAAAGTTTTGGAAGCTCTTTTCCAAATTGTTTGAAAACTGCCATCTCTTTTCCTTCATCCACCTACCAATTATAGGGACTGGAATCACTCAGTTCCCAAGTACCACCAAAAATAATCTGCCCATCGTCATAAACTTTCAACTCACGTGAGTGAACGATAGGTCACATCTCTCTACACATGTCAGCCCTCAGGGTTGGCACACACAGTCAAATACAGCACAAGGCGAGAACGTAGTAAGAGTCACATTAACTGTTAGTGGCCAATAATAGTATTGTTTTGCTTGTTGCTATCATTATTACTATTAGGGAACAAAGCAAGATAACTGCTGATAGCAAAATCACCAAAGCAATCTTGCCTTTGGTCTCTGAGCTCCAGGAGGATCTTGCCCTTTACTCTCCTCCGAGACAACAGAATACATTCCCTAACCTCAGGTGCCTGAAGTAGACCCAGAACCCAAGACGACAATCACTGAGGAGAGTTTCCTGCTGCCCAGTCCTCCCATACTGCAAAAATCCTGAGCCAATGTCCATACCGCCAACATGGTGGCTACACCACCCTGGCATTCAAGGCTGGCTTCTCATGCACTGAGCCATCTGAGGGCAGAGCTAATGAGGTTCATGGCAAATTCAAATTCAAGGCTTGCTTTCCTGAGCACACATTTGATATCTTCAACTATGGGAGATCTTAAGACTCATCTCCCTAAAAGGTCAAGTTCTATGAGAGAAAAGACAGAAAAGTCAGAGGAAGAGGAAAAACAAGCAGGAGAATGTTGTCCAAAGCCTTTTTACTCAAAGGGTGGTCCTCAACCACAGCATTGGCATCCCGAGAGCTTGATAGACATGCGGAATCCCAGGCCCAACTCCAGACCTTATGAATCAGAATCCGCCTTTTAACAAGATCCCCAGGTGGTTCACGGTCACATTAAAGTTTGAGAAGCCCTGGTCTAAGGCTCACCACTAGCCTCCAACATAGCTCCTCCCCTCCTCTACTAAGCTGCTCAGGGAGAATGTTAAGTTTCTGGAATCTCTGGCATTCAGATTTAGCTGTGTTCTCTGAGCATAGTGGCTAAGGAACCTGGGAGGATGTTTAAAAAGGCAAAGGGGTCCTGGACCTGGGTGGAGAGAACAGGTTAACTTTACGCCTCTCTTAAAGTGTGTCTGTCCCTGTACTACCTGGAATTCTTCCAGGCTGGCTTAGAGTCATTCAAGTCTCCCCTGAAAGTACTGGGACCACTGTCTTTTTCCTTAAGCATGGTGAGGCTGGCGATCACCCTGAATGACCCCCAACACAGAAGAGAGGATATTGAGAACATTAGAGCAGCCAGCCCTCTCCAGACTGGAAGACGAGTCCTATACACTTGGCTAAATTCCTAATTTTAGTGCCGGGGAACTGACCCTCAGTCTGAAATCTGAGAGGCCACAATATCGTCTGTCAAACTGAAATCCTTTTCTTGGCATTAAACTCATGGTCAACATAGTGGAATACTGTGTAGACGCCTGTCTTGGGAGCCCCTCACACAAATTCACCTGCGCTGCCCCACTTTGCATTGTCATAGAGAATTTTAAAGCTGATCATCATCATCGTCATAGTTTTCGCAGATTTGGGGGTCTGGAGCTACTGTTATCCATTCATTGATGCTCTCCCTTTATACCTATAGACACAAAATGCATTTCACAAATAAACTCTTAAGTGACTTCTCAAAGATTGAGATGAACAGGCTATCGATGGAGCTGCTTTTAGCATCATATTGTCAGACTCAAGACACTGATAAAATCTATAAAAATATTAAAGAATCATAATATCTGTTCAAAATTCACAGATCCCTCTTCTGAAAATGGGCTTCCACCCATGGTTACGGAATCATAAGCAAATTTACGTTCTTACATACACCCTCTTCTCTGGGAAAACAGCCGCTACACTACTGAGGAGACAAGCAGTCTCACCTAACGGGTCTCAAGTAAATTGTGAGAGAAAATGTTTGTGCATGTGTTACTTTCCCAGTAAGTCAAGGGAAAAGAAGGACAGCTTTAGACCTTTCCTATATTCACTAATCTACCGTGGGCCAGAAACCTAATTTAGGGAGGCACAGAAGATTATAAAAGATTTTTGTTAAAAAAAAAAAAAAAAGGAGTTAAATCAGGCTTTCTCCAACTGGAAAATTGCCCCCTTTTGGCAAAGTGAACCCCGTGTGGTGAAAGACAACTGCTCCCAGGGAAGTCACTGGATCTGCTACCCAGCCAAGTGCTATCTCCCTGGCTCTGGGGCTTTCTCTCCTGCACCCAGGTTAGGCTTCTGGCGTACACTCAAATAAGCACTTATTAGGTAAGTCACACAAGCTGCATGTTAAGAGTGTGCTTTATGCGCACACAAACTGCCTGGAGGATTTATTTTGTATTCAGGATTAGCCATCAACTCTAGAGTCTTTTATTTTTTATGTCACAGCATCTTTAAAGGGAATTTCTGTTGCTTTGATAGTTGGCATTGCTGCAGCCTTGGGGAACTCTCTCGTCCTGGCTAAAGATTTGGCAACTTGTAGAGTTTACAGCAGCATGGGGAACCTGATATCTTTCTTCCCAGTGGTTTATTTTGGGGGGAGGAAGAAAAGAGTAATAGGTCAACATAACCCGATTTTTGCATTTAGAATGAAGGTCCAATTAGGTGGGACTTCTTTAAGGGGACCCAGACTACAGATAGCATGATGAGATTTCAAAGGAAAGCCATGAGAGTCAACCATGCCAAGGCATTTACAGTATTAATCCTCAGGATTACCAGTTCCTCATGGTACCTGTGTTTCAGGTGGGCTCTTACTGAAATTACATAACATTTAGTCTAGATTCAGCACTCCAGTTAGAGGTGCCCCTGGTGCCAGAACCAGGTTTCTCACACAGAACTTCTCTAGAGTACACCTCTTGTGCATTCATAGTGCCCAGAAGTAATACTTCCATGGAGGGCACTATTTTCAAAATTGAAATTTGGACATGGGGCTTCCTATTCCCAGTGATGCTCAAACTCAGATCTGTAGCTGTAGAAACAGCATAAGAAATCAGGGACTATCTACTTAAGGTCACTTGTCTGGAACATGACTATCATAAAAGGGATAACTTTGCCATAATAGCTACAGGGAAAAGTCACCCAAAGAAATCGTGCAGGGGACCAAACTAGGCACAAAACACACAGAAGGAGATCCTTCAGCTGTCAGACCTTGTTAGGTCCCATGAAGCCAAAGAAAAACGAGGTCGGGCTGTGCCCTTCTTGGTGTGGCTGGAGACAGCTGGTCCTGTGTTGCCAGGCATAGCGTGAGGGAGTGGCAGAAGTACGGGGCTGCAAGTAAGAGGTTGGCCAACTAACGACCCACGCGATCTCTGATGAGTAACTCCCGGCCTTGTTCTGTCCCTCTGAAAGATGGGGATGCTCTCGCCTGCTCAACTTATTTCCCCAGCTCGTGGGAGGTGCAACGGGAAATGGAAGCCTCCTTGCCCAGCATCCTGAATAAAGCTCACCCAACTCCACCACTGCGTTGAGCAACTACCACCAATTAGGCGCGCGAGCTGTGGAGCGCAACAAGATCCCCACCCACCTTTTGCGCGGCTACGGGATAGAAAGACAAGCGCCGACGCCTGAGTGCGCTTTTCCTCTTCTTATCCAGGCAATTAGGGCAGAGGAAACAGCCGCGACAGTCTCCAAGGAGCTGTGGCTCTCCTGGCGCTCCCAAAGCTGCCTCTAAGCCACGCGCCCCCTCTGGGTGCCTTCCTCTCTATGAACGGAGCGGGTGATGGCTAGAGGCCCTGCGCGCTCACCAGGTGCGATCAATACTTCCTGGCTGGCTTCCGGGCGCGGGGCGGATGCACGCAGCCTCTCCAAAGCCGCAGCACCGCCCCACTCCCCGCCGCTTCGGTGTTGACATAATTAGACCAAATCTTGAGAGCAAAATAAATGTTCTGTTCGCCTTACAGCCAAACAGATGTTTACAATTCAAATGAAAGAAATACAAACGGCAGGGATTTTTTTTCTCCCCTTCTTCATCTCCAGTGATCTCTCGTTTTTTCTGACACATTAAAAATGTGTAAGCGATTATAGGAGTTTCCTGTCCCTGTTTGTTCTGCGGGTGCATTTCTGTGAGGTGCCCGTGTAAGCTGGGTGGGGGTAGGATCATTCTCGGTGGCATCCTCTCTAGCCCCTCGCCCTGCTCGATCCCAAACTCCTTGGGGAATCCCCTCCTTGCTCCTCCCCACCCCTTCGCCTCAGATATTCATTGTAATCAAACAGCAAAGGGATAGTGGTTTAATTGCAATCAAATAGGCCTCAAATAGGCCCAGCTAGCTGGGCTGAGGGGGGAGAATATACCCTTACAGGTATAACTGGATTACGAGGTTTGGACACGCTCCTCCCTGTGCAGATTCCAGGCAGAACAAAAGAAACGCAGGTCTGCACGGAGAGACACTGGTTTAATGTGGTGGTGGGTGTGTAATTGTGTGTGTGTGTGCGTGTGTGTGAATTCATCCCCATTTCTTAATGCAGGGATTGCTTTGGTTTTTGCTTATTTTCACAGCGATAAAGAAATTGGAGAGGTGGCGGTAGGCTACGGAAAAGGGGCTCCCCTCCCCCCAAAACAAAACAAAACAAAACAAAACAAAACAAAACAAAACAGATTTTTAAGAAATCATGCCTATGGGTCTTTTGGTATATGAATTTCAGTCTTCATATAAAGGAGATTGAATTCCAATCTGCAGCATCTGTATTTGAGGACTAACAAGGCAGGAGAGGTGTGTTTCTGGCTCTGTTTTCAAAATGGATGAGCTAGATGTATGAGTTTTGGCGATTCTAGTAAAGAGAGATTCTGGGGGCCCTGACAAAAGAAGAGGAGGAAGCCTTCCCACCTACTCCATTCCAATCTTCCTCCTTCTGGAAGCTGCTGAAAGAGCCCCAGGCTCTTCCTAGTTCCAAAACTTAGGGCCCTGGCAAAACCGGAAAGAACTGAAGCAGCTCGTCTTCCTGCCCAAGCAGCCTGTGGGCAGCCAGCTGTGGGGACCGCAGAAGGGAAGAGCGGTCAGGTCCATCCACCCAGTTATGGGCAGACGGGGCGATTGAAGCTAAACTCCATTTCACAGAAGCAGTTTTTAAAAATTAAATCAAATCTGACAATGTTTGTACCACAGCATAAACGCCTCCTCCTTGGCGTGCCGATCACCTCCAAGCGATCTGACAAACTCTAGCTCTCTTAAAACGTGCAGAGTTCAGATCATATTAATTTCCCAAAAATGTTTTGATTCAAAGTAGTTTGTATTTTGTGTAGCCACGGGCAATCCGGAAAGCGCTCCTGCCTGCCCGTGGCCGGTCCGCTCCCTCTCCGAGTGGCCCAGAGGCTATGGCGGTATTTAAGCGTCTGAAATTAGCCTGGGGCTGCAAGGCAGAGGGATCACAAAGTGAAACAAGGGCGCTTCCCCTCTTCACTTTTTCATTTTTTTCTTTCTTCCCTTTTTTTTTTTTTTTTGAGTTTGCCATTACGATTTCTCAAAAAAGACCAAAAGGGCCAAAATGTCACTTCTCACCCAAATATGGAAAGGCTGGGTCTTCTCATCTCATCTCCACCCTCTTCTGTAGGCCACAGCCCCCTACCCAATTGAACCCCTACCCCTGCCATTCCAACCTGGATCCATTCATTATAAGCATCATCGTCGTCGTC
Organism: Nasua narica; assembly: GCA_028533885.1. Taxonomy (NCBI): domain Eukaryota; kingdom Metazoa; phylum Chordata; class Mammalia; order Carnivora; family Procyonidae; genus Nasua; species Nasua narica. The sequence continues at coordinate 107,485,660 of CM052802.1, read as the reverse complement.
GTCGTCGTCATCAACCCTGTTCTCCTACTATTAAATTCTCAGAGCAAGAAATGAAAGGGACCAGAGCCTGACAAAGGGGAGGGGGCCATGAGGGAGCCTCAGAAGATTCATGGGGAAAAGAAGAGTGGGTTTTCCTTTCTTTTTTTAATGATTAAAAACACAGACAACTCCTGTAAATAGAAGCCTCATTTCTTCAAGAGACGCCTTTTGAAACCCAGTATCTGAATATTCAACGAAGCCAAAGCTCCACTCTGTACGTACAACATTAATATGATCTCTGCAGAATTTGCTACTCAGAAATATTAACATATCAAAGCCAAAGCCGGAGGCGAGAGAAGCTATCGATACGCGAGCACAGGGTAAAGTAAAGATTATTGGTTCTGATGGTTGGAGTGGCGGAGCTGCGGGCAAAATCGCGCACACCATTAAGCGAGAGTGAGCGCAGGAGCTCCGAGGCGGTGGCAAATATTTTATCTAGGTGGTAATTACCTTGCCGCTGCCCCTCTTCCACACTACCCGGCCTTCATTATAGGCAAAAACAATGTAACTGCCACTTACCGAAGTGAGTCAGAGAAATGGTATTTTGTTCTTTGCAAATAGAGATGGCCAAATATAAAGAACTGAGCACTCCCCCCATACACACACACACACACACACACACACACACACACACACCCTGCAAACCAAGACAGCCTCTCTCTGGTGAGCTCATATGGAGCACGTAGGGATCTTTCTTCTAGAAGAACATTCAGGAGTCTTTGGAAGTGAAGGCTGTTTTGTTCCTCCCACAGTAAATTCTGGAAATCATTAGAAATGTAAGTTTATCAGAGAACTTAGCAAGGGAGGAAAAATTGGCAAAAAGTTGTGCTTTTCAAGAAATCATGTTTTCTGTGGAGAGTTACCTATAAACATGGATTAGAAGAGAAACAGACATTCCTACCTAAACAAAACCATTACACAACAAGGCAATATGGCAGAGTGCTTGACTTAATACCCTCCTGGTTTTTCATGAACAAAGGTGACTTGAGCTATTTATATTAAGAATCTGGTGCACTACCATGACAACAGAGAGAAGGGGCTTCCTCAGCTTTCCTTCAAAAAGGGGAGTCCTGAGATGAGGGGCTGGGCAGCCTCCAGCAGGATGTGCAAAACCTTTAAGCAAGACTTCCTTGCTATCCATTTGTAAATTGTCATGAACATTGATTGTTTCAGAGTAATAGACACACATAGACTCACACTTGCTCTCTGGAGCTCAACCAAGTTAACTGGCCTTTCTCTAAGACACGTGGAAATGGAATAAACTCAGCAGCTAAATTCTGAATTCCTTTGCAGGGAGTGGGGGGAGGAGGGAGGCCTGGGATTTAGTCAAACAATACAGATAGAAGCCCCAAGTTACCACCCCTTTCTCTTTGGAGCTTTGCTGTTCTCCTAAAAGATCAATGTTTGGTTTAAAATCACAGGCTCCATGCTGATTTTCAGGTGAAACAAAGTGACACGAAATTCTGTAAGAACAATAAAACAGCACCTAAGGAAGACCATTTCTGTGGCTCTAATGGGGTAAGAATGCAGTTCCCATTTTGTAGTTATCCAAGAGCGTGGGCCTTTCTTGGGGAATACTGAGCGGGTGTCCACTAAATCTCTCTCCAAAAACTTCAACTGATTACAAAGCCACCTCTCTGCCAGCTCCCGCCCTCGGTCTCAAATCATTCCCAGCCTCTGCCAGCTACTGTAAGATCTGATGCAATTTCCAAGCATTTGAGAAGGTAATCTCGGAGTAAGTGCGCAACCGAACGCGTCAACCGCAGTAGCGCCAGCCGGGCTCTGGAAGGAGCCGGCTTCCGGCGCTAATTAGTGGCGCTGTTCTTCAGCACCACCGACATCTCTGAGCGTCCTCAGTGCTCGGCCTCACCTTCAGTGTGACCGCCCCAACACACCCAGATCAGCACATTTCACCTGACTCCTCTTTCACCAATGCATTTTAACCCCTCCCTCCAACAGTATGTGTATTTTATTTCAGTTTTCACTAGTCTTGGGCCTATTTCATCTCACTTCAACATGGCTGAATATTAGCCGGGCTGACAAGCTTGATGTTACTCATTTTAAAAAAATCCTTATGGAGCAACACTAGTGGGTTTTTGAAAAATAGTTTCAAATCTCCATGGAGTGAAACAGCAGAGTTGGATAGCTATTTTACATCTAGTGAAAGCTCCAAATATCCACTATGACAATCGTCAAGTTCCAGAAGAAAAGCCATCTTTGTTTTTGATCCTCCTCCATTTAAGTGGAATTTCACATTGGACACTGGGTTGTAAAATCTGCAGTTTAAACATGAAAGAATCCAGTGCTTTCTTTGGAAAAGCGCTGGAATCTTTCGACAGGCTTTGAAAAGGATGGACAGGGACTGAAGGACATTTATTTGGTGCCATCAGAAGTGATTCAGTCGTTAGTAGTTCAGTTACTAAAGACAACTGCGGCCCTCGAGCTGGAATTAGTCCTGGTGAATAGGCCACATCTTATTAATTCGTATGAAGTTGGGATAACAGCTGGTCCCCTTGCCTGTGTGCTCCTCGGGTTACTCAGCTTTGCTAGGAAAATAAGCTTCAGAGGCTCTGGGTACAGTTAAGTGGGGGAAGCCAGCAAAATCTGCACCGCCTTGAGGCCCTTAAAATGTCATAGTTCAAAACCTTTTGTCAAAATGGAACATCTGAGATGCAGCCCCCTTCAGTGTCTGAGCCAAAATCAACAGCTCTCGACTCTTGCCTTCCCCCCACCTTCCAATTCCATGGGTAACTCTGGATTCAGATGTTTTCCTCAACAGATGGGAACAAGAAAGCTTTATCCGGTACAGTTAACACCACCTCCTCCTCCCACCTCCCTTAAAGAAAGAAATGTTCTGGACACTTAGAAAAATAAGGGCAGCTACAATATTGGTGTTTCATTAGCCTTCCCTGAAGCCTCAACGAATCTAGCCTTTCATAGAATGCTTCAAAGCCTCAAGCTAACACCATCACCTCAATCACCCAGGCTGTGGCTGGCACATTCGGGACTAAAAGAGACCAGAAATTCTGCTTGAGGAGGGTGGTGATGGGGAAAGGAGGTGTGACAAGGATTTTTTTTCCCCTTTCTCTTCTTTCTTTCTTCTTTTTTCTTTTTCTCCCCCTCTAACTTGGATTCTGTCACCATTCCATGAAGAACAGCAAATCTCTTTTATCATAGCTCTTTGGGGCACAGTCTGGGTTCAAGCCTCAATGAAGGAAGGGAGTATGCCTATGTGAGACAAAAGTAATTGACCAAGAGTAATTGACAAGGAATCTGATGCTTAAAAGCACCACCAGATCTTCAAAACAAAGTATCAGACGAGAAGAATGTTTCATTTTAACATGTCACTTACCTCTTCTTATCACTCCACCTTGACCATTGAGAACAAGCCCACACTGAGCTTCCACGGAGCCCTTAATGAAAGAAAAAATAAATAAAAGCACTCAAATAGGTACTAATAGGTATGACCGCATGAGTTAAGTCTTTCAATCTGCCCCATTCCTGAACTCCACATCTACATAGTAGACATTTAAAAGCGACCATCAAGGTGGAACAAGTTTGGCAGCACACATGATTTTAAGGGAAAAAAGTTCCAGAAAAACCACAATCTAAAAGTTGTATAAATCTTAAGGTATGCATTTTGCAGCACCATACAATATTACACTTCAAAGCGCCTGAGTGCCTTTCATCTTGGCATAAGGGAACGAGAAGCTCTTTGAGTCCCCATCAAGGCAGAGAGCATATATACAGACAGTTTCCACAGCACTTTCTGCGTGGAGCAAATTACACTAAAAGTGTCAAGTCTGGCACTGTGGGTTTCTGGGGAGCTCCGAGGAGCCATTTCAAGTGCAGCCTTCAAGATATCTGATGTTGGTTCTGCTTTACCACAGAAGTAGGAGTATCCTACCCAAAATACACCTTAGAGAGGAAACACCTTCAGGTTCACTCACTGTAGATCTTTAGGCTCCTAGTGGATTGAGGGATCGTTTGAGCTGGGAAGAAGGAAAAGGTTTGCTGATTTTTGGTAAAGAAAAATAAAAATTTCTCTCTCTGTCTTTTTTTTCCCCTGAGTTGAAATGTGTTAAAGGCTCATTTTCCTTTACAAACAAACGAGGTATTGGACATGAAAGAGGCCTTGAAGGGTGTTAACCTACCCAACAGCCCGTGAAGAGTTAAGTAAATGCGGAGAGAGTCGGTGCATAATAAAAACCCACTTTACAAAACAACCTTTACAGCCCTGGCTCCCTTTTGCTTCCCCATTTTCACCATATTGAGGCAGGCCTGTAAGACCCCCCTTTTCAACCTACTCACGAGCTCTTTCTTATTTTAAATGTTCTGCCTTAAAGTGATTATCAAATCAATATGAAAAAAAAAACTTGGAGACTGAGCATAAATTAAAGCGGTGATGGGAAAAGGTGTGACAGTTTCCTTTGTTGGCCATAGCAAATCTTTTTAGGGGACTCAAAGATGGAACTGAAGCCACAAGACTGTTTGCATCTGTTAGGCAGACTTAGACCGCCCTGCAAACCATTGGACTTTCACTTAAAATTCTGTGCAGGGAAAAGTATATTTACATTTGTTGCATTTGAAATGAGGCATATGCTGATGAATGTTTTAAAAAGGAAGAAATAAAAGGAGAGAGACGGGTTTCTCCCACACATCCCCTCCCTATTTCTCTTTTTAAAAGTAGCTATTACTTTTTTTTCTCTTTCTTTTTCATTCTGCCAACTAAGTCCAAGAGGAGTGCAAGAAAACAACTTGCCAGATTTACAACTTGCTTCATATATATATATATACATATATATATAGCATATATATATACACACATACACAATGATATGTACATATATAGATATGTCTATAGACATAGATACATAAATATATCACATATTATACTCCTCAATTTCTTCTAGGATCTTGGAGTGTTTCTCTCAGTATGAATACTCCCTCAGTATGAGCAATAAACTAAAAAACTAAAAAAAGACTATAAATATAAAAAAGACATAAACTGAAGAAAAGGTCTCAAAATATCTGAAATGTAGAAGGTAAAAGGCCTTGAAGCTCTCCAAGGGAGCGAACCACTCCTTCCATTCTCTGGCGCACTGTTAAGATGTTTATTTTCTTAGAAGCAACGAATCTTGGTCTCTACACTTAACAAACTTTTCCCCCTCATAAGTAAAACATGTTGTTTGGTCGGATGACATTGCATAAATGACCCGTTGAATGGCACTAAGTCGAAAATTGGATAAACTACGGTGTTCTTTTGCACGGGATTCGCTCTTTGTTTGGTGCTTGCAAATGTTCTAATCCCCTCTTTTGAAAAATGCCCGGCTTTGTGCCTAGCACAGAAAAAAAATTTGTACAGATACAAAAAAATCAGCAGCAGACGCGGCTATTAAAAGGAGTAAATAGGTTTTAGTTGAGCTAAGCAGTGAATGGCAGATTTTTCCCCCCTTGAGACATAAGGGGATCCTCGTGAAAAATGTAAAAATGTTCTGAGCGTATAAAATTATTTGTGAATATAAATGTAGAAAGTCAAGGTTTATGGAGCCAAATCTTTTTTCTTGTGTGCCGATCTTGTGCCCACGGCTCTTTGTTGGGACTGTGAGGGCTTTCACTTTAATTTTAAAATAATCCCTTGCTCGGAGGTAAATGAGGGGCAAAGATTTTCTGTGCGCAACAAGGGATCTCTTACGTCTCCAACTTGTGCTCTTGGAGTATCTCCCATTTCGTTATGGAGGCTGTGGAGACCGTGGCCAGCTTTGTGCGGACTGAAAAAGTAGGAACTCAGCTGCAGTTGTCCTTTTAGCTAAAAGAAGCTACAAATTCATGTCTTTTGAGTTCTTTTTTGGATATTTGTGGGTTTATTTGTTTGCAATGTGGCTGTGACAATATGTTTGAAAAATTATAAATTCTATTGGTGGGAAAGATTATGCAAAAATACATTAAGAAAGAAAGTAGGAGAGAGATCATCCGATTGATGGCCTCCACAGTACCTGGATTCCTCCCTCCTTTCCTTCTTTCCTATTTTTTCTCTCTTCCTCATCCCTCCTTTCTTTTTCTCCTTTCTTCCTCCCTTCTTATTTCCTTCCCCTCCCCCCTTCATTTATTTCTTCATTTCCTTCTTTTTAAGAAGATGCATCTCGTGTAAAAGTTAATAACCTGGTTAGAAAAATAAAGTTGTGAATTACCCAACTGGGTGGTGGGATTGGGTGCTTCTTAGAATTAAGCTCAACTCCATAACCTGGTGAAGTGCATTGTCCAGATTCTTTGATGTAAATTTTTGAGACTTTCATTTGCAATTCTTTACTATCCACAGCAATCTAGTATATTAGGGGAAACTTTTGCTAGAGCCAACAAAGTCGCAGAACAAACTAGCCCCCAATTCTTAGTAAGTTTCCACAAGCTCAGTCTGGGACAAACACCTAGGACGCGGGTGTAGACCCAGCAAAACGCAGAGACTGAGGGTGCGATTGGTCATCATCTTATCGGGTCTTACTCTGCGACCAGTTGGCTCAACTCAGCCTTCGTGATCTCTTCCACCCCATCCCCTCAGGGACAGAAAAGAGGATTCACAACCGACTTCTGTGCAGACCGACTGAAAGTGGGGGCCTGCAGCTAGCCAGACTCCCAGGCGTCCAGGTGAAATGCCTTGATCCAATGAGAGTGACAGAATGGCACACGCCTCCTCTAATTGTTTTGATAACTTTCCATAATAAGTGGGGTGTGTGCGTGTGTGTCAGAGAGAGACAGAGAGACAGTGAGAGAGGAGAGGAGAGGAGAGGAGATGGGAGGAGAGGAGAGGAGAGGAGAGGAAGGTAGCTTATAGTTAGGGCTTTAACGGAGCGGGAGGGGGAGGGCAAAGAGGGGAGGGCGCAGACAAATTCGCTGCATGCTTATTTACCTGCAAGTCGTCTGCTCCCGCGGCGGCCAGCCCCAGGCTGGGCCCTGGCAGGAGTCTTTGATCTGGGTGCATTCCATACTGAGAGCCATGGCTCATGAGGGACAGGTCGTGGCGGCGGTAGGCATCGAGGCAGCCCAGCTCCCGCCTCTGCTCGTCCAGGCAGGACGACTTGAGCGCCCGCGCATTGTGCAGGTTAATAAAGTCGGTGGGCTCCCCGTGGTGGATCTGCTGGTAGTACTGTTGCGAGTGGTGGAGCGAGTTCAGAGAGTAGGCGTCGGGGGTGACGGCCGGGTGGCTGTGCTGAAACTCGTAATGGAAGGACTGGTGGTGGAGCGGGGTGTACTGGTGGTTAGTGGAGAAGTAGGGGGACGCGAACTCGGTGCCGGTGGTAGAGTAAGTTAAAGGAGAGGAGGAGGAATAGGCGACAGTGGAATTGGCTACGGACTCCAGACAGCCAAGCTGCATCAAACGGTAGCTGTTTGATCCGTCGTGACGTATCTGGAAGGAAGAGGGGGAAAAGGGAGAGCAGAAAAACTTGAGGTTTGTCATTTTGCAACCGAGGCGCCGCTCTCCCGGAACCAGGAGCTTTCTCTGGCTCTCCAAGGGGAGCGAGCACGCAGGGCTGGGGCCGAGCCGCAGCCCCGGCTCAGCGCCTTTGCCAGAGAGCCTTTGCTAGCAGGCGAACTGGGGGTGGGCGGCCTCGTCCTCACAGTCGAGAGGGCGGAAAAAAATCCCCCACCCTATATAGGTGCGGGTGACACACCACACACACACATACGCGCGCACACACACACACACGCACACGCACACACACACACACACAGCCCCTGCCTAACTTGCACAGGGAGCTGGGCGCTGGGAGCCAGGTTTCCGACTGACTCCGGGGCGGCGGGGAGCGGAACCCGAGTCCACACGCACAGAACGCGGGCCGGCGCCTCGCCACTGCAACCAGATCCCAGCACCGGGATTCCGCGGCTGTCCATGCTGAGCTGTTCCTCCAGGGCCGCTCAAAATCATTATCCATATATTTACAAAATCCAGTCTGTGCAAATCGTTCAACTTGCTCATTTCCTTAACCATTTGGGGCAAGGAATCCGACCCCCCTCTTTCTGCTTCACTTTCCTAGAATAAGCCCATTCCAAAAGGGGTGCGTTGTTCCCCACCCCCCTTGTCCACCTACCGCCCCCCATCAATCTCTTTACTTTGCCTTTCTGAGTATCTTTTTTCCATCTCTATCTCTTTCTCCTCACCCCCTCCTCCCTTTCTTTATTATTAGGATTATGTTTCCCCCCTCATTATGGCAAATGTTTCTTAACGTGGCAGAGTTGCCCTTCCTGGCGACAGATGTCATAACGAACTTTCTCCCCGTTCCGTCCTTAACTTCCCCCGAAAGCCAGATTATAATTAAACGTAACGGTCCAATATAGATTAGAGACAGGGAAAGCTGCCACCGCCGCCGCCACCGCCGCCGCCGCCGCCACACACACGCGCGCTCAAAAAAAAAAAAAAAAAAAAAAAAAAAAAAGTAATAATACCTCGGCATCGTGGACTAGTCCCGGAAAGGTAGTTGACATGTTGGGTTTCTCCGAAAGCTTACGATGCAATTTCCCCCTCCAAAAAAAGAATCAGGAAAAAAATCCAAACTTCTTGTATTTTCCAATTTTTTTTTAAGGAAAAAAAATGTTCTATAGATAGAGATCTAAATTGTAATGGCTTTGCCCGGATCAGATAGCTCCTTGCCTCATACCCACTTAAAAACCTGTAGGAACAAAATTTTCCCTCTGCACAAAAGCAGCTCCCTGGAACAGATTTTGTACTTGCTGAGTATTTCTTTGGCTGATGTCGTAGGTCCCTTGGTAATATAGAAGTTTTGAAAATTAAGCATCAGCACTGAGAACTGGGAGGACAATAGGCAGAAGAGATTTATCCCAGGAGACAAGGAATAAATATTGTATCTTCGCCTAATAAGGAACTGGAGGTTCTTTCAACATTTTTATCCATTTTTTCCAACCTTTATCATGCTTTTCTATACCGACTGAGGTGGGGACTCATCTCTACAGAGAGCATTTGCACACATTTTATTGTGAAGATAGATTCAGCCCCGATATGTGTATATTAGAGATATAAATATATATTAATTAAAGCTTCCTTTTACATGAGTTAGTGTTCATTCCTATTGGTTCCACTCCCTAGATGCTGAAAGCTGCTTTTTCCAACAAGCACCCAAATCAATTTCACCCAGATTGGGGTGTCTGCCTTTACTTAAGTGGAAACAATACTGCTCTTTCCATATTTACATCGAATTTGGGTTCTTTTCCCTTCTTTGAAAGGCAACACCCTGCAGTAGCTTACACTTTCAGCAGCTTTTAAAATAAATAGCCATGGTGGACAGCCCCAACTTTTCATCATAAAGAAATGGTGTAACTGGCCATATATTTAAGAAAAATACAAGAGAATAAAGACGTGTGACAAGATTCTACATTTAGGTAAAACGTTGTCTTCCACTCCCCTATCCGGCCCATTTTCCCCCTCTTTTGTGTTTTCCTCCTTCTCTTTCTGAAACAGTGCTGGATGGGTGTGTGTGTGTGTGTAGACCATTTAGCAGTGACATTAGGTATTTGAACATTAATACCCCCAAACAATCCTTAAATGTTTGAAAGTTGTGTTTTACAAAGAGAGGGCAGAAAGGAGGCAGTGCACATCTATCTCTGTATCTTTGGTGGATTTCTCAACTTTCAAACAGTATTTGAGCTTTACTTCGTTCAAAATTCAGCTTCCTGCAGCAAGTGTTCTAGCACTTGGCGGGGTAGTGGTGGCTACATGCCCGCAATACTGAGGCTTTGCAAGGTCCGCTCTTCAACCCTATCTCCTAAGAACCGGCTGGCCCCACAGATTCATCTCAGAGATAGAAGGGGTAATTTAGTCTTAATTGCCATTTCATTTGGTTAGCTTTTAAGTGTTTAAGCTGAGAAGGTGTCTTAATAATAAGCCGCAGGCAAACAGGCATGTGGCTTTTTTTTTTTTTTTTTAGGTCGGGGTTTGGGAGGGTTTATTAGGATCTGCTCATGCAGGCTAACTGGGGCTGTCACTCAGCGCTCTTTGCTTTATATAAATGGACAAAGGCACACGACAAGAATTGAAATGCACTATCTGAAATGGAGATCCGTGATGCTTCAGTCCTGCACAAGGGTCAGCAGCCAGCACTTGCTCCCTTTTTCAAGGTGCGCAAGCGCTCCCCCCCCCCCCTTGAAATTCTGTATTTTGGTCTAATGAAGTCAGGAGAATGAGAGCCCAGTGAAGATGAAAAGAAAGAATGCCCAACTTAATCTTTAAGCAGGAGGGGGTAAGATGAGTGCCCTTGGCACGGAAGGCTGAATCCCCAAATGCTTGCAGCGGAATCTTTTGTTTGTCAGGACTGAGCGAGGCCTCTATATTCCACCCACAGAGGAAATAAATAACCGTCTGTGGGAGCTGGGGCCTGCCCCCACTGACCTTACCCCAGGAACCCCCGCCCCTGCGAAGGTGTAACACCCCTCTCACCCCCACCGCCCCCCCTTCCTCGGAACCGGTAGAGCCCGCAGGTTATCTTGGGAATTGCCAGACGCGCTTTTCTAGGTAGATGATGTTGGTCCGAGCTCAGATGGAGAAGGAAGGCCCTTCTCAGACAAGCGGCAAACCCCTCCCCCAACTCCCCTACTGTCAGATACGTCTTCATTGAAGGCGAAGGGACCTTCTTTCTCCGGCTTACGTCCAGGCAGCAGACGCAAAACCCTCTCCCCTGGGAACGACCAGGAGGCTCAGGACGCGGTGGCCGCCTGCTCTGCCTGGTGTGCCAGCGCGTCTGGCCCACGTGTTTGTTCCCGTTCGGGAGAAGATCCACACGCAGCCCCCGCACTGCCGATACTCTTGGTAATGAGCTCTGGCCTGGAACTGAGTACATCCGCAGAATGACCTCCAGTTGTCTCGTTCCTATAAATCCTTCCGGACGTCACGGAAGAACGCGCAATCTGAACTCTCCTTTCCACTCCCTATCCCCATTTCGTTTTCCCCAGTGACTTCTAGATACCAAGACAAAAGGTGTCCACGGCTCATTTACTGTTTCTCAAACCTCAGTGGAATTAGAGGAAACTGAAGATCTGGCAGAATGAGAAAAAACAAACTTGTGTTTGTATTTAAAGGAAACGAAGCGGGGAGGGTAAAGTGTGTCTCTTGGCTTAAGGGTCTACTTTGCCAGGGCCCACATCTGCCTTGAAAAGCTTTCCCCCCACTCCCGTGTCCCAGCTCCCCACACCAGCGTCTGAACGGTAGGAAACTGCATTTGGCCAACTGCTCCCTCTCGCCTCATCCCAACAAAAAGAAAAAAAAAAGCTGTCTGTCCCTGAAAGAAAAGTTGGGGAAATCATCCGCGCCATATGCACATACTGGTCAGCGCTCCCTTCCATCTGCTCTGGGGTTGCTCGGCGCGCCCCTTTTCTAAAGAAACTCATCGAGGCAGGTGTGTGGCTGTGCTTGGTGTGTGAGTGTGTGTGTGTGTGTGTGTGTGTGTGTGTGTGTGTGGCGCGCGCCCGCTCGGGCGCAGGATTTGGTGCTGTCAGTCCCCCCATCCCCCACCATCTCCCCTTCCCATCCAATTAATAGTCTTGAGCAATTAATAAGTGCCATCCGGCTTGACCCAAAGGCTGGGCTTTTCAGGAAAGCTAATTCCTCTTTCTCTGCTTTGCCCCTTTCCGGGAGAGCGATTGGCCACACATTCTCCAGCGGGCGCGTAATTGAATTAACTGGCCACGGCGAGTTGGAGACTGGTGACAATCGCCTGGGGCTCCCTCCCTCGGGAAACCGGTAGTGAGCATCCTAGCCTGAGCCCAAGGCCGGGCGGGCTCCCGCCCACTCGAGATAGCTCATAAAAGCAGGGGAGAACCCCCGCCAGCCTCGCACCCTGGAAGCTGAAGAAGGGTCTCCCTTACCACCCAGCGCTTCTGTTCTGCCTTCTGATTCCATGCCCCACACCCCAGGAGGGATTGTTCTACCGCAGTCGCTTTAGGAATCTGCCATCTTTGTATCTATCATTACTGTCTTGGTTAGGATCCAAAGCTAGAAAAGGGAGGTTATGAACTATTTCCTACAGTTCAAATCCTGGTGTGGGAAGTTCAAATCCCTTCCTGAGCTTCTGGGCTGGAATCATACAAGTCACCCCAGTTTTCATCCAATCCCAAACATCTCCACTGAAAAAGCCAGCCACCCACTGTGGTTTTAAGTTGGTGGGCAATTACCAGCAAACAAGTGCCTACCCTAACTTTATTAAACACATGTTTCTCCTTTTCCTCTTCCTCTCCCACTCCCTTCTCCCCCACCCCCAAACTCCTCTTCTTTCTTTTTCCTACTTGGGATTTCCTTTGCTCCTCCAAACAGATTTTATGTGTTTTCCTGTTGCCTAAATGCATTTTCCTCACAAAATTGCTTGCATAATGCTAAGTGAAATGGAGTAAAGATTGTAATTAATGTAATTATTTGGACACTTTTCACCCAAATTATTTCCTTGGATATATTCATTCATATGAATCAACCAGAGTATCTTCCTTCTTTCTTTTTCCTTCCTTCCTCTCTACCTTCCTCCTTTCCTTCCTTTCTTCCTTCCCCTTCCTTCTTTCCTTCCTTCCTCTCTTTTCCTTCCTTCCTTCCTTCCTTCCTTCCTTCCTTCCTTCCTTCCCTCCTTCCTTCCTTCCTTCTTCTTTAGGCGAAGGTAGAAAGGAGATTGAATCCATTAAAATTATGCCATATCAGGGCATCTGTACATTATCTAATAATGAAATTTAGTGTCTTCTGCTCCAGTGGGGCATGCAGTTCCATAACCCAGACATGAGTTTGGGGAGAAAATTTTCATGATTACAAAACCCAGCTTTGGAAGAGTACTAGTATGGGGAAAGAGCAGAGCACTGAAGATCCAATATAGTAGGCAGACCTTCTTTCCATAAAGCAAAACAAGGGGTGTAGATCTGAATATCAGTACCTCTCCTAACCCTTCCAATCCTTTCTTTCCACTTTTTGTTTTGGATGCACTTACAGAGCAGAGGGGCCTTTAGAGAGACTAAAGAAAGCAAATGACCAATGTGTCCTGTCTTATTTTCTTTTAAAGTAAGTTCTATACTCAATGTGAGGCTTGAACTCAGGACCAAGAGTTGTATGCTCTACTGAGCCAGCCAGGCACTCCTGCTCTGTCCCATCTTAGCGTGTCTGGTTCTGCCCTCTCTCAGGCACCCTTCCACCTGTTCTTGAGTCCCCTGCTCTCTGAGTGCCTCCATCTTCGCTGGATAAGCTTCTGAGCTCAGCCTGGGGTTCCTAGTGCCAAACAGAGGGAGCTCTCAGGGCCCTCTGGGGGAGGGGGTCCAAGTTTCACAGTCTCTCAGGATTTTAATGACAATAGAAAGGTCTTATCCGAGGACGTCCTCTGGTTTAATTCCTCTAATCCTCCCAATTATCGACGCAGTAGGTAGGTAGGCAGGTGGGGACAACCCTACAAGTCTTTGAAAGGCAACCGTTTGGGTCCACGACACAGTATTCGGATCCCTGGTTCATTCATTTTTCCTCATAAGTAATGAACGCAAGATGGAGAGAGAAGAGTGTTCCAAATACCAGGAAAATTCTGGTCAGGAGCCAAGAAGCTAAAACTGTCCCAGTTTCAAGGGCCAGGATATTTGAAGAGAAAAGTCTTGGGCAGCAGGGGCATTCATGCCTAGGCACTCCAGGTGAGACCCTCCTCCCCACCCCCTCCCCCACCCAGCTAAGAGCGAATTGCTTGCCTTGCCTTTTCCCCTGAGCTAATGCTGACTCTGGATGTCTTTGGAAAGGTTCCTCAGGTTCTTTTTCCAGTCAGGATGTGATAACTCTTCTACCTTCTCTTAGTATCTTCTCCCCGACCCCGACTCCACTTTTATCAACAGAAGGGACACTTTGCGTAAAATGTTACTATTTCCAAACGAGAAAAGGCTCATTTTAAAAAAGAGCTTTGGGATATTTAAGGGAAATTACCATTTCTGACAGACGCTCCGGTCATTTCAGTTTAAGGGTTGTCATTGATTTTTCTAAATTCTTTTTTCTTACTTACTTTTTTTTTTTTTTTTTAAACTCTCCTCCCGCACGACCCTACCCCGCCCTCCGCGCTGTTTGTCAAAAGCCTAACGCGGATCTGTATTCCGCTTCAGCCTTGCAGCCGACAGGCAACACGGATTCCATAATCGTACAGAGAAGATGCATTTGCAAGCAATTAAAAAGCCTTGCGAATGTATTGGTCGAAAATTAAATAGAGGAACTCTCGTCTCAAGTCTTCTCTTTGATAACAGTGCAGCAAGGAGCCGAGACCCTCAGGCGAGAGGGCAGCCTCCTAGCTCTTCTGCCTCGGCGGCGGAGCAGGACCCAGGCAGGGCACGGGCAAGGGCTCGCGCACCCTCTCCGCACGGCGGGGGAGCCTGGGGCGCCGGCCTCGCCAGCCCGGCGGCGTCCTGGGGGCCGCTCACCCGTGGCAGCCGCGCGAGCCCGGGAGGGCGCGGCGCGCCGGAGGCCCCCTAGTTCTTCAGCTAAGGCCTTGCTCTCTCCTGGGGAAACTTGCTCCTTTCCGCAAGGAACTGCGTGAGTTCACAAAGGGCCGCGCTCTGTCCCGTCCCCCCTGCCTTCAGTGTTTCACCTTGCGGGGCGCTAGGGGTGTGTGAGGCGTTCGGGTCGCCTATGGAGGCTTCCTTCTCTAAGCACCTTTACAAATATTGACTCGTTTGATCCTGAGAACGCGCCCCTTCCCACAACGCAAGGAGGGAGGATTTGAATAGTTACTACTTAGTTTTTATAGAGCAAAGAATAGCAACAAAATAATAGCAAGAACTGGCATTTATGGAGCACTTGCTGTCTTTGGACTCCGTACAAGCATTAGGTCGTTTTATCCCGATCACAACCCTATGAGGTAGGTAGAGTGTGCTAATATTAGTTGGAGGTAATGCTGGGTAAGTGCTCCTCCCAGGGGAAACTGAGGCACTTGGCAGTTGCTCAAGCTTCTTCGGCCCCCCGCAGGTAGGCGTGCCTCCAGAAAGTGAGTAGGAGTGATCGCCCAGGTGTCCTACGGCTACATCTTCTGGCCCGTGCTGTTAAATGGAAATTTTTCCAGAGTTTTCATTTCTTCCTTCGTATCCCTCAGTTCTAGACTCCTGACGGAAACCACTCACCTGGAGGCCCAGTCCGGGTTTCCTTCGCAGTAAGAGATGCGCCACCTTGACGCATTCCAGGGGAAGCCTTCCGGACTCCCGAGGCCTCAAATCCCACCTTCCTGATCTTACCCCTCTCTTCTCTGGTGGCGGCTGTGTACCGGGCTTCCAGAGCCTGTCCCCTGGCCTCGCGCGCTGGCCTGGGGCCCTAACCCAGGGAGTCAGTGGCTCAGGGCCTGCGGGAGCCAGGCCGCCCCAGGCAACCGGAGGGTCCCGCCAGTTTCCCTCAGCACCTGCTCCCGGGCAAGGTGGCGAGTGCTTCTCTGTGGGTCCAGCGCTAGACTCCGGGACCTGCTCGTCACCTCTGCAACCACAGGGCCTGGGGCTTCAATCTCGATTCTACCTCAGCTCTTTAATTTTCTCGCCTGCAAAACGGGAATATTATGAACACATAGCTTATGGGGACATTGTGAGGCTCCAGTGAATATATATATATATATATATATATCCCTTTGATCAGCCTGGATGGAAGGAAACTCTTAAGAAATGTTGGGTATAATTATTTGGAAGGAGGGGGGTTGTTAGGGAAGTAACTGAAGAGAGACATTATTAGTAGGGCAAACTAGCTTCCCTAGAGTTGGTCTTTGCAGCCTTTGGACATATGGCAGCAAAGAAAATCCAGCTGGGGGAGATGTAGGAGGCCAACGGGTCCTATCCTTTTTGCTCAAGTCACACAGCTAAGCAAGTGACAAGGCCAGGGCTGGGACTAGAACTCAGAAGCTTGTATCCACTCTGTCCAAAGTCTCTCATTCAGGATCCAGGGAATAGATAGCTCATTCCTCCTTCTGCACATCCTAATTCCCTTTCCTTTATGGTTAATCGTTTCCAGTATTTGCTCCTGGATTAATGAATATTTTCGTCTTTCAAATTTTTGAGTTTCGTTTCTTCCTCACTTCTTCTCTCTCTTTTTTCGCTTCCTCTCTTCCCTCTCCTTCCCTCCCTCTCCTTCTCTCTTCTTCATTCTTTTCCTCCTTCTCTCCCCCCTACTTTTGCTCCAGGGTCCCCACACATGCCCTCCTGGGACTCTGCTCTGGTTTAGCTCCCTCTCTTCCAGTGTCCAGAGGTTTCTGTCTCTTTTGGGCATTTTCTCAGTAACATGAGGGCTGGGAGTGTGTGTGTGGGGGGCTTCTCCATTTGTAATGCTTCAAGTTCTGGTCACTCTAGTACATATCTTATTGCCTACCTTCTAACTGACCCCTGTTGATGTGCCTGGTGGCTGATCCTAAGCCCCTGCCTCTTCTCCCTGTTAGTAGCCTTGAGGAGCTTGGAGGCAATCAAGGCCTCCAGTTACCTTTTTTTTTTTTCCCCTGAAACAGCTTTGTCTTCCACTTCTGTCATTACCCCAGCAAGCCTCTCAGAGGTCCTGTTTATTTTTCCATTGACCTTTTCTTCCTTATGTACTGGAACAATGCCTTATTATTTTATTTATCTTAATCTCTGGTGCAATCGCCCTTTATTCTTCAACTTGGCTGTGCTAGTGTTTGCCTTTACACTTTCTTGACTTCATTATGTAATCTTGCCGAATCTCCGCGCTCTGTGCATGCTGTTTGGACCTCACGTCCGTCTTTTACTTACCCTTGAACACTTTTGTTTTGAAACTCCTGGTCCATCCATATTTACCTTATTCCTTTGTTTCCTGCTATCTGTCTGCTGCCTGGAATGTTCAGGGACATTGTCCAGAAATATGTACCTGTTCTGCCTTATTATGTATCTTACCTAACAGGACATCCTATTAGATATTTTTTTCCTGCTTTGGCCCTGCCATTTTTGGTCACCTGAGGTAATGTCCCTTCCTCCCAAGCCACTTCTGGTTATAGGCATCATACGGGTATTAGATATTTGCTAGGATGAATTTACCTCTTTTGATTTCCCTCTACTTTTGAGCAAGTGAAGGATGGTGAAGAATGAAGGGATTCTTCCACTGACTGGCTCTGTGATGTCCGGCAAGTCGCTTAACCACTCTGCTCTCTTTCACGGATCGTTTATATTAGATGGGGGTAAATATATATGGATCGACTTTGTGATTGATAATGAGCTTTAAAATGATTAGGTACGATTGATTTCTGCAAATTCCCTTCCTGTTGGTAAGCCAACCCTTCTCATGGGTTTGTATCAATCCTAAGAGTGATGAAGGGTATTGTTTATCTTCCATGACCCATCCTTTCCAACACTAAATTCTGGTTTGTCCGTCTTCATTGTAAACATTTCTACTGCTCCCCGTGTCAGAGTACTATCCTTCTGAAGTCTAGATTCAGAGGGGACAACTTTGCTCAGGCCTCTTCTCCATTCTGGTGTTATGGAAAGCCTTGAGGGAACCTGTAGGCATACTCCCAAATCCCCTCTGTCTCTCAGTGTTCTCTGCCGGGGATGGACGTAGCAATCCCAGAAACACTGTATCACCCCTGCTGCCCTTTGTTCATCCTCTCACTATTAGTATTTTTTTCCTGCTCTCAATCACTCCCTTTCTCTCTCTTTGTCCTCAGATAAAGCATCTTTAATGAAGAAATTACTGCAGAAAAGAAGACAACCCACTCTAATGATTCTTGTAGTCTTGCCCCCTTGGGAGTATCCTGCCAATCTGGCTGGGATGAGGGCATGTCATGGAATGGCCATTTTGAGAAGTTCAGTGAAGTAGGGATGGTATGGGTTAATGTAACTCTTCAGATGTAAAAATAACACCTCTCAAGCCCTCCTTTTGGAAAATTAGAGACTAAATCTAGCATTGAGACTTCTCTCTAGTATAAGACACTGGGAACACGTATAGACTGTGATGTATTAAATATGTACCAGACATTAGAAATATCTGTAATGAATGCAGACATTCTGATAAATAATACAGTGTAAGGTTCTTTGTATGATTGAACACTATCTACTTCTCATATATTTATGTGCCAGCAGTTAAGGAGAACAGGTTTCTTTCCCTAGTTAAATACGTCGAAACAGCATTAGTCTTTTAGGAGTGTGTTCCAACCTGAATGCTAAGATTTAGATGGTGACAAAACTAAGCATGCGTAGATGTTCTGTGCCAGAACACACAGTTTTGACTTAGTGGAGGAAGCTTTTCCATTAATTATCTGGACTCTGGCAGTGGAGGAGGAATGGCAATGCAGAATGTTAGAGAGACATTATTTTAACACAATTTTCATTTACAAGGTCAAGTATGTCTCAGGTACAGTTGACAGCAAACTGCAAAATCCTTGAGATGTAGAACTTGTAACCTTGGCAATGTGCTTATTTACCACCATTATGTAGATTACGGTGGCTGGAATAACCCTAAAGGGTTATTTTCAAAGGTCTGAGATTTCAAATTGTTCACGCTTAACATTTTTCTCTCCTTCTTCAAAAAACCAAAAATCACTCCCAAATCTGTGATTTTCTGTAGAACATGGAACCTACTCCTATTTTCACAGAAAAGTAAGACTACTGGCCTCTTAGGAAATAAGTATAGAAAGTTCATCTTGTCCCTTCCTAACGTGGTATATCTAGCATGAGACAGAGGCTCTTTTATGATTCTTGCTAGGTTGGGAAGAATGCCACTTGGGTGGCTTGGAATGACAGAGTTAGGGTTCCGACGACACTAAAATCTATTCTCAAGAAGTGATTCATTGACTGGAAACGGGAAATGTAAAAGGATAGGGAGGTGTTTCATCCACTTTATTTAACTGCTCCTGGAATTCCACCCTAACGTGAAAAATTGGGTCATCTTGACACCTCATTACAGAACTCTTTGCCATGAAGTCAGTACATTACATTATAGGGAAAAGACATGATAAAAAGAGGCATCAAAAATATCCAGAGTTCCTTTTAGCAGTGAAACTTGCACAAACTTTTTATTCTACTGATAAATGTCCCCAGTCAATGTGAGTCTCTAGCAAATAGATGCAATCAATTTCAAATTGTCTATAATTGTACTGTTTTATGCCTAGGTACATGTGGTTATGGAGTGTCATTGTGGACCGAGTTGTTCCCTCCAAAATTCATATATATATATTTTTAAAGATTTTATTTATTTATTTGAGAGACAGAGAAAGTGAGAGAGAGCATGAGAGGAGAGAAGGTTAGAGGAAGAAGCAGACTCCCCGTGGAGCTGGGAGCCCGATGTGGGACTCGATCCCAGAACTCAAGGGTCATGACCTGACCTGAAGGCAGTCGCTCAACCAACTGAGCCACCCAGGTGCCCCAAAATTCATATATTGAAGCTCTAACCCCCAATGGGGCCTTTAAGGAGGTAATTAAGGTTGTATGAGGTCATAAGAGTGGGGCCATCAGGTGTGTGAGGGGACGGGGTAATTGAATGATGGGCATAAAGGAGGGCACATGATGAGATGAGCACTGGGTGTTGTATGCAACTGATGAATCATTGAACACTATATCTGAAACTAATGATGTACTATATGTTGACTAATTGAATTTAAATTTAAAATAAGAGTGGGTCCCTAATCCAATATGACTCATGTCCTTCTAAGAAGAGGAACAGGAACCAGGAATGTGTACCCACAGAGGAGAGACCATGTGAGGACACAGCAAGAAGGCGGCCAAATCAAGGAGAAAGGCTTCTGCTGACCCCTTGATCTTGGATTCCAGCCTCCAGAACTGTAAGAAAATAAGCTTCAGTTATTTAAGCCTCCAGTCTGTGATATTTTGTTATGGCAGCCCTAGAAGACTAATACAAGCACTTTGATAAAAAAAACTAAACTACTCTACCCACCCCTCCACCCACCCAATAGCCCCCAAATGGCTTCTGACATCCAGGAGTTGAACTAGTATTATCAGCTAAGCCATGGTGTTGCTATAGGCTGGCCTAACTCACAGTCAGGGGTTGGTGTTCTATCGAATACAAACCATCTCGCAGAACATCAACATTACACAGGGTCTCTCTGTGACCATGACAGATTCAGAGGAACACGAGACTACTCTGCAATCATGTCTGAACACAGACAAGACATGAACGTTGCACACCTGAAAATACCCAACATCCTCCTTTCCTGGCCAATGACTGCTGCTTCTTTACTCATTACAGCTTTTGCTTCAGTCTTCCCTCGGTGTAAAACATTTATTGTGATACTTAAGCACAAAATTTCCCCCTCTTTCTGAGAATACTCAATCCAGTGTGAACCTCTACTTCTTTGGACCATTCCTGAAAAAGCTCAACCAAAGTTCAAATCCTATAATCAATCCTTTCTAACTCCCTTTATTGAGGTGTTCCATGATTCCCTATGATGTGCACACGAGTCCTAAACCCAATTTCTTCAACTACAGGTATGTGTTTGGTGATTTTGGCTAGAAGGCATTGGCAATTTGAAAAAAAGTTAGTCCAAACTGAGCTGTGTTGTAAGTATAAAATACACAGCTGATTTTCATATACTTATTTGAAAAAGGAAATTTTAAGCATGTCAAAACTTTTGTATTGACCATAGTGATAATATTTTGACATATTGATAAATATATTATGAAAAAGAAATTTACTTGTTCTTTTTTCTTTTAAAAATATAACTACTAGAAGATTTAAAATGACTTATTTAACTGGCATTTTCTTTCTTTTTTTTAAGATTTAATTTTATTTTTTCAGTGTTCCAAGATTCATTGTTCATGCACCACACCCAGTGCTCCATGTTATCCGTGCCCTCCTCAATACCCACCACCAGGCTCCCCCAACCCCCTCCCCTATCCCCTCCAAACCTGCATTTTATTTCTGTCAAACAGCACTGATTTGTAATATCCCAAGAAAGGTCAATCCTTGGCAATTCTGACCATGGGAAGCTTACTATTTTTTTTTTTTCTTTAAAGGAGTTATTTTTTTTTAAAAGGTTTTATTTATTTATTTGACAGAGAGAGAGATCACAAGTAGGCAGAGAGACAGGCAGAGAGAGAGGGGGAAGCAGGCTCCCCGCTGAGCAGAGAGCCTGATGCGGGGCTTGATCCCAGGACCCTGGGATCATGACCTGAACGGAAGGCATAGGCTTTAACCCACTGAGCCACCCAGGTGCCCCTAAAGGAGTTTATTAGTCAGATTAGGGCATGCTACACTGTGATAACAAATAACTCCCAAATCTCTGTATCTTAACACAGCAAAAGTTTATTTCCCTCATGTACACAGTTCATTGTGAATTTGGACACCTCACCAGGGCTGCTATTCTTCTTATGGAGACTCAGGGATCTAGTGAGATCTTTATCTCTGCGTTATCACAAGATTATGTTAGGGAGGGGTCTGGAGGTTCCGGGACAAGTAAATAAGTTCTTAGTTCCAGGCCAGAGCTAGTCATGTGGCTGTGGTTAACTACAGGGCAAGGAAAGAATGTAATCTTCCCACATGCTCAGAAGACAGGGAGAACTAAAAATGAGGAGCAATATTTACATGCCCCATATGGGGAGAAATGTAAATGGAATGCATGTTCTAGGTCTTAGTTTAACAAAAACATGTGATATATTTGATATATGCCTAATGTATTTTATTTTGGAGACTTTGACTCAGAGGATATCAGCACTGATATTGAACATACCATCAAAAAGATTCTTAAATTTTCCAACTCTTGGTTCTGTGAAAACATCTTAATGTTTCAAGGCACTTAAATGAATGCAATGTGTGATTACCAATAGCTCACTATTCTTTCATCTTTTTCTTATACCCAGGTGAACTTTATTTTTTTTATTTTTATTTTTTTAAAGATTTTATTTTATTTATTTGACAGAGAGAGAGAGAGAGATTACAAGTAGGCAGAGAGGCAGGCAGATAGAGAGGGGGAAGCAGGCTCCCTGCCGAGCAGAGAGCCCTACGTGGGGCTCCATCCCAGGACCCTGAGATCATGACCTGAGCCGAAGGCAGAGGCTTTAACCCACTGAGCCACCCAGGCGCCCCTCAGATGAACTTTAAAACAAAGTTCAAATCTTGTTTGAAAGCAGTGTGCCAGTGGAATAAATAGAAGAAACTTTTCAAGATCATTGATATTTTTAAGTTGGCTGATCAGGCTCAATGTCCATCTATATCTATGCATCTATTTCCATCTCTCCTTAAATACAATACATACTCGTATATACATGCACACTCATACATATAGACACACATATAATATATATGCATACATAAACACGGGCAAGAATTACTTTATTTAACAAGGTTTTATAACATTAAAAACAAATGGGATCCTTGAGATTTCATTAGTTAGAACCCTCCCATCTGCAGGAGGGATTCCTAAAATGCAGGCGAACTTGCCTTTATCTTCAAAGGTTTCCTCCTAGCATCAGAAAAGTTGTTTGTAGTAAGCCCAGGGGAGGGAGGAGGGTCTGACAAGCTTTCTCCTCCCCGTTTGTGGCTGAACTGAGGAGGCTTCTAGTATAACTAATTTTACCAATATAGATCAGTAGGTTAATTTCTGGAGGAGGCAAGCCTATGGCTGTGTGAGGTATAAGGAAGAGGGGGGGAGTCAGCACTTGATTTCACTCTCCGGGCCTCTTTCTCTCCTCTGTCTTCAGGGTCTGCCTGTGCCCTCCTAGACTGCGAGCCCCCAGCGCACAGCCTAAGAGAATGGAGCTGTCCGTTCAGTACCGGGACCACATGCAACCTGCCCGCCAAAACACAAAGAACTGAAATATTAATTAAAAAAAGCCAATCTGCTCAATCCTCCGCCCGCAGGCAGGCTCTAACGGAAAACCGCATATGCTTTCCCTTTCTCCTTAATAAATCTTCATGTGGGCATTAAAATACCTAAAAGGATTAGTCATTAAATGCTTGTACATTTGGCTTAATTCGCAAGAAACTGTATGTCACAGGGTTACATCAGAACTGCAGTTTAATCTAATTTGCAGTATTTGCGTAAATGCTTTATTTCTTCTGCTGATTGTTACAGAGGATAATATTAATATCCCAAGTGTCCAGAGGGAGAAGGTTAACACACCAGCACGGAAATGAGCTGGATGCTGACTGATGTATAAAATTATCAAAGCTTCTTTTAAGGTAAAACACAAAAAAGAATAAATGGGACTGTGGCTTTTCCTCCTCAAGCTGCATTTATTATTATTATTTATTATTTGATCCTCAGGTAATAAGGAAAATGCGTTTTTTGAAAAGGATTTTTGCACTTCAGTTGGGTATGCTGTCCTACATACTGCATTCAAAAACTGTCTGTATGGAAGCAGTGTCACAACTCTTCAAAGCATTTAATTGCAGAATCATTCTTATTTTCTTCTGAGACATTTCTGTTGTAGCAACAACATCCAGTCCAGTTGGATGAGCCATCCCTTTCCCCACCCCCTGCCAAACATTTCTTCTTTCACTGAGCTACTGGAGCATGCACTGTTGTCTGTATTAGGCATCTACATCTGGCCCTGATAATTTACCTTTTGGTGCTCCTACTTATTTTTGTACACAGTTTTTATAATTTTACTGGACAGTAAGTCCCTAGGCAAAGGGAATCAAAACTCTAACACTATCTAGAAAAGTAATTGTATTTCTTAAATATATGTTTATTGATTAACTCCTCCGTGTGAGAACTCTGCTGCTTTTTACTCATAGCATATTTTCTGAAATTATTTTTTGTTTACATATTGGGGACACATCCTAAATTAATGAAAGAAGCCCTTATTTGGGTCAATTCTTGCTTTCTTTGGCCAGAATGCTCATGGAACACAAACTATTGTATTTATGAAATGCATTTTTAAAAAAGATTTTATTTATTTATTTGACAGAGAGAGAGATCACAAGTAGGCAGAGAGACAGGCAGAGGGAGAGGGGGAAGCAGGCTCCCTGCCGAGCAGAAAGCCCGATGCGGGGCTCGATCCCAGGACCCTGAGATCATGACCTGAGCCGAAGGCAGAGGCTTTAACCCACTGAGCCACCCAGGTGCCCCTTAAATGCATTTTTTTTTTAAATCAAAGTTTGTGTCAATTTTAGTAGAATTCAGTTTTAAGAATTCAATAAGATATTTGAATATGAAGTCAATGTTTGAGTGTCCAAACTTTATCTACTGGTAAAAAATAGCCTTAGACAAGAATCCATTTCAATTTAAGTTTTTCCTTTGTCCGTGACGTACTGTATGGCATAGACAATTGGTTAGCAATAAAGACTCTATTGATATATTGTGCAGGTGGTGAAAAAAAGAAGATAAATGCGCAATTTGAGGCATCCCTTGGAATAGAAGAAGTTTTTTAGGGCATTTATAATTGAACCAGTGTGTATTATTATACATGATAGATAAGTGAATGTTGGTCTATTGTGGTAAAAAAGGCACATTGTGGTAAAAAATGCACTTACAGAGTTAAATTTTTTTCTTTTTTTTTTTTTTCAGAGTTAAATTTTTTTCTATTCCTGGTTCAGTCACTGATTTTCACACCTATAGGAAATTTCTTAGTCTCTGATCCTTATCTCTTATGTTAAGCAGGTATATTAGACATCTTTAAGATTTCATCATGTTCTGACCTTCTATTAGTGTAACTGAACATCTTCAACTTCTGAAGTTTTCTTTCCATGTCCTATCATGACATTCTTTTTTAAGTTAAAAGGTGTCTTCTTAGGTATGCCTGGCTGGCTCAGTTGGAGGACCGTGTGACTCTTGCTCTCCAGGTTGTGAGTTCAAGCCCCACCCCGGGTGGAGAGATTACTAAAAATAAAATCTTAAAAAAAAAGTCACTCTTCTTAGTTTATTTCAAATATGGGTAAATAATACAGAAATTTTTGTCAACAATTAGAACTGAAATCATTAGATCATTTCAGCTTTTACTTATTTTCTCTGACAATTTATGGTTTATCTGTTATTTTTACTCCCATCTTTTTAATCTTGTATTATTACTGAATAATAAATTCTTCATCAAAACATAAATGATTACTATTGCTTTCTTAATAGTTAATCAGGGTCATGATGATTTATTTACAAAGTTTTGTTTTTATTTGAAGAGACTGAATGTACAAAATTAAACTGATTCTGGTACTCAAACCTAGTATTTTGCTCTCTGTTAGATATAAGTTTAACATGTTAATTCTCAATAATTTAATTAAATTATAAAAAATTAAGTAAACACCTATTTTATTTATACCTAATACCCCATTAGGTAGTAAGGAAAGCACTAAGAAGCGTATAAAGCATAATTTTCAGAATTTGGGGAACTTACAATCCAGTTGAGGAAATAATTCTTACATGTGAAATCAATTATATGAATGGCAGTCAATTGTATGAATGGCAAAATGTAACAAATGTGACGTAATAATGTGAAGCAGGGTGATTTAGGTTCATTTTCTGGGCCTTGGTAGAGAGCGGCATTCTAAAACAACACGGTCATAGCCTAAGCATTGATATATGGCATTAAAAGTCAAAGTTACAGAATCGTAATAATTAGTTCACATTTACCTCAAACTCTCGTTTGACAGACAGATAATTTTTTCTCCCACTTTTATACTAGAACATGGGTATCATTTCTATTTTGTCCTTTACATTAAGCCTTTCTCTTTCCAGGAAAATCTCATGTTTTCTTTGCTCTGAGGAGGGAAGTGATACTCACATTTAAAGCATAAACCCCCTCTTCTCATGGGACTGCTTGGATGATAACTGGATAAGAGAATTACATTAGGGTAAAAGTGTGGGTCATATCATATCAAACCAAAAGCATGAGGTTAGAATCAAGTTTGGTGAATTTTCCTTGTATCGGATCATTTTCAGACCAGCTCTACTATTTAACCTTCCTTAAATAAGGATAATATTCTTGTCACTGAACAATAAATTGAATTTTTCTAAAGCAATAATCTAGCAAACAGAGTACTACCAACTGAGGAATTAGATATGATCTGGGATGAATTGAGATGAATAACTTCTTATTAAAATAACAACAATTCAAATATATGACCCATAAAATTGATTGTGTGAGCTTCTAAGTTAAGGATACTGCTTTTTAGCAAGTGCATCATTTCTAATGCACTGGTAATTCTAGGGAGGGAAGTTTTGGGGAAACATCTACAAGACTATTTAATGTCATCTGTTGTCTACAAAAATGCATAGCATTTACATCTAATTTGTATTTTTAACAATCATTTTGAGAAAGTTCTTGCTATGACAACACTTTTTTGCTAATATATTCTGTCTGTTACATTTGGTACATATTTACAAACTCTGGAAAGAGATTTTAAGGTAACGGATGCTATAATAATTTTAAAATCTATATTATGTGCGATATAATGGCTTTGTTTAAATAATGTTTGAACTATAGTCTTAAATTTCAAAATATGCGATATGTTCAGTATAGACCCAGAACACATGTATAACAACTTAGGACCTGAGCCCAAAAATATAATAATACATCATATGGAGGTTTTAAAACAAGTCTGCAAAATCTTTTACACCCTTTTCATCAAGTAGTATGTGTGTGTTGCTTATCCCTGAATCTAAACTGATTTTAGTTATTCTTTTCAGCTAATAGAATGCTGTGGAGGAGACACTGCATGACTTACAAAACTGGAAAAGCTTCCACCCTGTCTGTGGACTGGGATTCTTGCTTTGGAGCATTTTTTTTTTTTTTTAAGAAAGTGGCGGGTGGGTGGACAGAGAAAGGAAAAGAGAATCTTAAGCAGGCTCCATGCCCAGTGCAGAGCTGATGCAGGGCTCGATCTCACAACCCTGAGATCATGACCTGGGCTGAAATCAAGAGTCATCCAGCTTAACCAAATGAGCCACCCGACTGGAGCTTTTTATTTTCTTGTTCAGCCTAAGAATTCCTACAGTATTCTTTTTTTTTTTTTTAAAGATTTTTATTTATTTGTTAGAGAGCGAGAGACTGAGAATGAGAGGGGAGAAGGTCAGAGGGAGAAGCAGACTTCCCGCAGAGCCGGGAGTCCGATATGGGACTCGATCCCGGTACTCCAGGATCATGACCTGAGCCGAAGGCAGTTGCTCAACCAACTGAGCCACTCAGGCGCCTCTCCTATAGTATTCTAAAAAAATATTGAAATAGGGAAGAAGCAACAAGCGATGCTAGAGTTTTGTAGTATTCTCCAGAAAAAATTTTATAGGTCTAGGTTGTCATTTTTTTCTTTCTTTCTGTTTTGGCATGTTTGTACATCTGTCTCTCCTTTGATGCCCTCCACTAGATATATTAAAGTCCTTATACATCCTCAGCCTAGGTGAAGGTGAGCATAACAATATGACTATCTTTATGAGGTTTAACATTACTTTTAAGCTATTTGGTCTAACAGCTGACTGAGGTGGGGAAGCCATAGTGTCCCACTTATTTCTTAGGAAATAAACAGACCTTTCTTTGCTTTGCTCAGTTCCCACAGAAATGCAGTTCTTACTAATGATTGGTTTGGCACATAATATGTTCTAGATACTGTGCTAACTATATATATTGTCTTTTTATTTATCGTCAAAATTCTATGAAGTATTCATTATTGTTTTCCATAATTCATAGATGAAGAAACTGGTTTAAAGACACTAAGTCACTTGCCCAAGCTGACCTGTATAGTAAGGACAGGAGCCAGGATTTAAACTTAACTATCTTACTCCAGAGTCTGCGATTATTTCATTTTCTTAGAATCTTGTCAGGCAACACACACACACACACACACACACACACACACACACACACACACACAGAGCCATTGGTATAGCCACTATGAAAAATAGGAGGTTCAGGGGCGCCTGGGTGGCTCAGTTGGTTAGGTGACTGCCTTCGGCTCAGGTCATGATCCTGGAGTCCTGGGATCGAGTCCCACATCGGGCTCCCGGCTCCATGGGGAGTCTGCTTCTCCCTCTGACCTTCTCCCCTCTCATGCTCTCTCTCACTGTCTCTATCTCAAATAAATAAACAAAATCTTAAAAAAAAAATAGGAGGTTCCTCAAAAGAGTAAAAATAGAACTATCAGAAGATCCAGCAATACCATTTCTGGGTATATATCCAAAGGAAATAAAATACTATCTCACGGAGATATATGTACCTCCATGTTTACTGTAGCATTATCACAATAGCAAGATATGGAAACAATTGAAATGTCTGTCAATGGGTGATGGCTGTATGTATGTATAAAGTGTATGCATATATGTATATATATTGAATTTATTGTATATATTTCATTGTATGAATTATAATTATTATATTAATGTTATATGTATATAAAGGAGTATTATTCAGTCTTAAAAAAGAAGGAAATCCTGACATTTGTGACAAATAATAAAACCAGAGGACATTATGCTAAGTTAAATAAACCAGACATAGAACGACAGATACTGCGTTAAATCCACAGTAGCCAAACTATGCAAAGAACCCAGATGTACATTGACAGATGAATGGATAAAGAAGATGTCACATCCATCCACAATGGAATATTATGTACCCATCAAAAATGAAATCTTGCCATTTGCAATGACGTGGATGGAACTAGAGGGTATTATGCTAAGTGAAATAAGTCGATCAGAGAAAGACAGTTATCATATGCTCTTACTGATATGTGGAATTTGAGAAACAAGGTAGAGAATAAGGGGGAAGAGAGAAAAAAATGAAACAAGATGAAACCAGAGAGGGAGACAAACCATAAAAGACTCTTAATTTCAGGAAGCAAACTGAGGATTGCTGGAATGGAAGAGGGTGGGAGGGATGAGGTGGCTGGGGGATGGACTTTGGGGAGGACATTGGGGAGGCTGTGTGTGGGGCTGCTGTGTATTGTTTAAGACCGATGAATCACAGACTTGTACTCCTGAAACAAATAATACATTATACGTTAATAAAAAAAGAAAGATACTGCATGATCTCAATTACATATGAAATCTAAAAAAAAAAAAACAAGAAGAAGAAGGAAGAGGAGGAAGACGTGGAGGGGGAGAAGAAGAACTCAGTTTCAGAGAGTAGAATGAGGGAGAAGGTCATGGGGAGTTATGATTTAATGGGTCTAGAGTTTTAGTGTTACAAGATGAAAAGTATTTTGGAGATAGATAATGATGATGATTGCACCACAGTATGAATGCATTTAATACCACTGAACTGTAAACTTGAAAGTGGTTAATATACTAAATTTTCTTACGTGTATTTTAGCACAATAGAAAAAACAGAAAAAGAGGAAAACATTTAAAAAAGAAATTGTGCATTTTCCATAGTCTTGCTTAACTACTCATATGAGAGTCATCACTCAGCCTCTACCAAGTAGAGGAAAACACTATCCCAAGTGTAAAAGAACAATGAGATGGCAAAAACCTTGCTCTGAATGACCACACTGAATAGACCTGTTCCACTAGTGGGAGCCACTTTTCACGTGGAGAGAAATAAACTACTCTCCTCAAAGCCATTGTATTTTTACATATATATTTGACACCATGGTTTAGCCTATAAAATAATCAATTTATTTATTTGTTTAAGATGTTTTTTAAAATTTACTTGACAGAGAGAGAGAGAGATCACAAGCAGGCAGAGAGGCAGGCAGAGGGAGAGAGGGGGAAGCAGGCTCCTTGCCGAGCAGAGAGCCCGATGCGGGGCTCCATCCCAGGACCCTGAGATCATGACCTGAGCCGAGGGCAGAGGCTTTAACCCTCTGGGCCACCCAGGCGCCCCTAAAATAGTCAATTTAGTCTTTTAAGTTCAGTTTTATTACTAAGAAATTAAATGAGAGAAATTAAAGGATTATTCTAAGATCACACACATCTAGCTGCCTATCTTCAAATTCCATGCTTGTTTTACTCCAGCATATCAGTTCCAGACACAAGGGGAAGAGTCGAGGAGCTCCAGTGAGATAGATTTTGAGAGCTCACTGAAAATCAGACATGTAGTTCAATTGTGGAAGCCGTCTGGGGGTTTTCTTTGTATATTTAGTTCAGAACCATCAACGTATTTTGAGAACTTGGTGTGTGATGAGCATTTTGCTGGACATTGGGATTAACAATTGCGTAAGATCCAGCCTCTGTCTTTAGACTGAGCTGTGAGTCAGGGTTATGGCGGGAAAGGGAATTCAGCTAAGATAAGGCCAGTAATGAGACTTTCATGAGGGGACTATTTAAAGAGATGTGGCTAGGGTTAAAGGAACGAAGGATGTTGAGTTACCCAAGGAAAATCAATCAGTAGATGTAATAGTAGGAGACTGCTAGGACTGAAGAGAGAAAATCAAGGAACTAGTGTTATTGGAGACTGGCGAAAGCTGAGTCAGATGGAAAGGGGCTCTGAACAGGAGCTGACCCACAGCTTCTTCTGCTGAAGACATTGTACAGTTGTTGCTACCCACTGACCAATCCAAAGAGAAAAATAAATGGCCACAGAGTCCAGATTACAGGGTTTGAGCCTACTGGAGTACAGAGAAGGGCACAGAAGGGTGGAGAATAATCCTTTCGTTCCTAGAGGAAGCTAATTAAGAAGAACTAGCACAGAGTTTTTATAGTCTATTTTAAGAAGTGGGAGAGGGGCAGTGACCCCATGTGTTGATTGACAGAATGTAATTTTAGAAATGTATTTTAAGTCTTTAACTTCACCTAAAATCTACCCTCATTACTGAGTAGAACACATATGCAGGTTTCCAGCGGCCTATTGAACTCAGTGAGTCATGGTGGAAGAAGCACGTCAGAGGGGAGCTATCCACTACTTATTTAGTTTAATGTTAGATGACCAACTATTACTATTTTATTAAGGTAGTTACAACTAGGAGATTGTATGGCATGGCTCCCTCAAAGATTGCCAGACACCCGACAGCTAGCATATTTCGCAGCCTGATATCTTTCCTGCAAAGCCCAAGTTTTCCATTATTCACGGAACGGTGCAACTTGTCAAGATTCCTTGACAAGATAACAAGCAACCCAAACTGATTTTAGCTGATTATGCAGAAAGGAAGCTATTAAAAAAATTTTGAGTGGCTCACTGAATTGCCAGAAGATTGGATAAACTGACTTGGAGAACAGGCAAGGTAAAGGAGCCACGAAGTGTGAACCTCAGGCATAAATCATGGCTTAGAACCATTCTGCTGAGGGCAAGACTACTTTTGCTTATTGAACACTGAACCATTGTTTCTACCTCCAACATGTACCCACCACCACTCCTGAGTTTTGTTCTACTAGAAGGTCTGGGAATCAGACTTGGAAGAGCTATGTCTGATTGGCCAGTCCTAGTTCATGTGTCCTACTTAGCTGTAACAGAAGCCAAAAAAGCAAGTATTCAGATTTTTAGCTCTCCGCCCCCCACCAGGGGGCAGATTCTTGCCCCTACCAGGACCTACAAAATTAGGAATTCTGAAAATCTAGAAATAAGATTTAAATACTGAACTTAACATACATGTTAATTTCACCTGGCTATCCATTTTGCATCTATATCTTATATATAATAAAATCTATTACATACATATATAATGATAAAATGACTGGATGATACAAAAAAAACTGTCTTAGGAGGAAAAGACACTAACAATTTTTGACTGATGTTCTCCTAACTCTAAATGTAATATTGATCTTCAATGATAAGATAACTTGTTTAAAAGATCAAAAAAGTAACACTGGTGTAGAGTAAATGAAATCATTTAACATGTATACGAGTGCCTACATCATGCATCCCAAGGCTTTCTTAGAAGGTCCACACATGGTTAATAGCACTTTATAAATTTCATCTTAAATCTCCAAATTAGATTAAAAAACTGTATGGATTTAGTTTTAGGCCAAACACATTATAAAATTCACTGTTTAATAACAGCACATTTTAGCAGCTATGCCTCTTCAAAGGACTTAATATCACTACAACTGCAAAATTTCATTTGTTTTCCAACTCAAAATAATTTATAAAGATGTAGCTTTTCCCATGTTATCGTACAGATTTGAGACTGAAACCAGGACTTGGACTCCATTTCAATGTTCATTTTCCTTTTGATTTGTTTGAGGAGTAAATAAACTTGAGTTACATCCGCCATCTCCTTGCAATTATAATCATACCAATAATAAAAAAACCTCATGTATTTTGAATAGGATAGACAATGCTGGGATTTTTAAATTTCTTTTTGAGCTGACACTCAAATACACAGAGAACAGCTTAGTTGTGGACATAATATGTCAGAAAAATTTCATGTTTAATTTTCATGTAGAGTAACAAGAATTTCTGGTTTTGAATAATGATTCAGATGTGATTTGCTGATTGCAGA
The DNA here is from genome assembly GCA_028533885.1 of Nasua narica. Lineage (NCBI taxonomy): Eukaryota > Metazoa > Chordata > Mammalia > Carnivora > Procyonidae > Nasua > Nasua narica. Next base: position 107,453,400 of record CM052802.1, on the reverse strand, counting down.
GACAATATGCTTCAAACATATGTTATTTAAGATTGGAACAATTTTCAGAGTCCAGTCTTCAATTATTTCTGAGAATGTCCTGTGGAAGGAAAATGAATTAGAAAGGATCTGATAAGGGAAATTCATTTGCATCCCATGTACAGCAGAGAACCTGTTGAATGACATTTAAAAGAGGATTAAAGCTGATTTCTTACAAGCTCTAGGATAATCAGATTTCTAAGCTAAAGCAGAATTAGGACTTCCAATTCATTTACAAAGTAACTGATGTCATTGACCAGAGGGCTCGGGGCGATGCATTTGCTTCTGGACGTACGATCCTCTACACTTTTATCTCTTTTAAGACTTTGCTTCTTTCCAATATTTTTTAATGACAGGGGGTTATGTGTTGTTGTTTTGTGTTGCTGGTATTATTAATATACAAACTTTAGAATGGTATTTTATAGTTATGACGAATTAGGCCTTGGCATAGTTCCTTAGGCTCTATTACATTTACTTGAATAGTATAGATGCTTCCTATAATGAGTATTAATTTAAAGACGTAAACACAATGTTGAAAAGAGCATATTCCTTAAGTGATTAACAGTATGACAATTTTTGTGATATCAGTGTGAAATGCATTTTTGAGATCATGTCAGTCTCCTTTTAGAAACTCTAGATACTGGGGTTTACTGGATTTCCTTGGGAATAGCCTTATATTCCCATTACATTTTTCTTCTGTATTTATCAAATTTGATTCTGTGAAAAGCAGATTTTGAGTATGATTTCTGGGCCATGAGAGACAATGAGAATCTTTTCCCACACTATCTTTTTTCTGTTTTTTAATTGAGATGTAACTTTGTGTTAGTTTAAGATGTAGGATGTGATGGTTTGATACATTTGTATATTGCAATATGGTTGCCATGCTAGCATGCTAGCATTATCTAATACTTTTATAATATCACATGATCATCATTCCTTCTTTGTGGTGAGAAAAGTTAAGATCAAGTCTCTTAGCAACTTTGAAGTATAAAATATAGTATCGTTGACAATAATCACTGTGCTGTGCATTAGATCTCCAGAAGTTATTTATCTACTAGCTGAAAGTTTGTACCATTAAACTACATCTCCCCAGTTCTGCCACCCCATACCCCTTGGTAACCATGATTTTAGTGCTTTTACGAGTTCTTTAGATTCCATATATAAGTGATATACAGTATGCACCTTTGTCTGACTTATTTTATTTCATGTAATGCCCTTGAGGTCCACCCATGTTGTTGCAAATAGCTGGATTTCCTCCCCACACTACTCTTTTTTTTTTTTTTAAATTCTTCTCACCTTCAATATCAGTTGGTGTGATAGTTAACATTATTGTTCAACACATGTTTACTCTCTTCTTACTGAAGGTGGAGTATGCTTTATTGTCTCATTTAATGTCATCTTTGGCCATGTGACTTGGTTTGGCCCATGGAATGTTATAAAAGTCTAAAACATGCTTTCATAGTTTTGCTTGGCTCCTGGACTTCTGCCGTTTCCATGAGAATATGTCCTGGTAGCTGCTGTCCGTCAGCCTGACCCCAGAACCAGATTCATGGAACAGGCTTGACCTATCCCTTGTTCTAGAGGCATGTCTGGCTGGGTCTGGCTGAGATCAGCCACACTTCAACTCCTGGGAACAAGAAAAAAAAGTACTTGTTGATGTAATCGATCAAGAATAGGAGGTTATTTGTTATGCGGCATTATTGCGGCAATAGCTGATTATACAGAGGGTAAAATCATTCCTCAAGACAAGGAAAAGTAATTTCCAGGGTATAACTGAATTGTAAGAAGACACTGGGGCTATCACTTTATTATTTTGAGAGTAAATTGCTTATTTTACATTATTGTAGATGATATTTAAAACTAATTGAGCCCCTACTATATATCCTAAATTGTGCTAAATGCTTTACACAGAGCATCTCATTTAATTTTCACCATAACTCTGAGAGGTAGGCCAGGTTATTATTACTCTAGAGCTAAGGAAACAATGGTAGTTACTTTATGGCATGTGATGCATCCAAGATTCAAAAGAAGAGGCAAGTAGACTCAAAGCCCGTAGTCTTGACATTGACATGGCAAACACTTCTTTGGATGAGACAAACAGTCCATTGTGTCCAATCCTGACACACTGACAGGAAGGGAAAATAGTATTTTGTATGAAAGCATCACTGCCTTTATTTACTTTTACCTAAAAAACTCAGCGATATGAGACCAGATTTCCTTTATCTAGTTATACGTTTATTATTTTGATCTTTCAATGTATATGTCTATACCTCTTGTTTATGCAACTACTTGATGTAATCTGTATGATAAATTCACTACGCACAAAGGTGATTTGTTTATCCTAAAAATATCTCCTTCAGATTTCATGGTTTAGGTCCTGGTTGTGAAAATTTCAGATTTGGTGAAAGTCTAATTGACCTTACTCATAGCTTTAGCATAAGTTACAAACATTGACCTCTCAAATTTTATTGTCCTAAGATTCCTCCATCTCTCTAGTTAATGATCTTCTGACCAATTTTCACTAAGCCCCTCCCCCCTTTTTTTTTCAAGGATTAGTCCTTATTTTGCATCAGAGTTATATAACACTTTCAATTTTGTTTCTAGTTGCCCTTCTGGAAATCTCCAGGATCATTCTGAACCTTCGGGCCTTGGCCTTATCATCTTCGGGATGTGCGCTCTTTAGAGGGACCTCAGCTCACCTTCTGAATTATTCAGCAGCATTTAGGTCACATTTCACCAATGATACGTTACTTTCCCTAAAATAAGCTTTCCATCAACTACAGTGAGTCAATTTTGCAGTTCTCTCTGTGGTAAGGATGCTTAGATTACAAGATTTTGTGGACTTGATAATGCAAATATTGAAGGATTATCCATATACGTTATAACTACCTTTGAAGAATTCCTGAGAAATGCCATGTAATCAGAAGATTGTAAGCATGTCCTTGCCAAAGTGTACATTTGATGGTGGTGGTGAGGTGTAGAACAAAAGTGAACAGTGCGCTTGGCTATGATCTTCTTTTAGCCATGACAAAAACAAGAGAGGACACATCAGTATCATGGTAGTAGTCAGGGGATTCATGTTTCCTCAGGCCAATCAAAAGCAATTATAGAGTTGCCTGGGTGGCGCAGTGGGTTAAAGCCTCTGCCTTCAGCTCAGGTCATGATCCCAGGGTCCTGGGATAGAGCCCCCATTGGGGTCTCTGCTCAGCAGGGATCCTGCTTCCCCCTCCTCTCTCTGCCTGCCTCTCTGACTGCTTGTGATCTCTCTCCTCTCTGTCAAATAAATAAATAAAATCTTTAAAAAAAAGCAATTATATACAATCTAAAGAAGAGCAAAATCTAACATTGTTGGTTGTGTTGGGGGTTGAGATTTGGTTGAGGATAAAATCTGCTAATTATGATTTACCTGACTTCTCATTGCTTCAGTGGCAATGTGTTGGATGGTTTACACAATGATGAAATAGGCCTTCCAAAGTGTAAGCGTAGAAAGTAACAGGATATGCACACACTTATGTGTACACGCACTCACAGGCACTCATTCATACTTGGTCTGTGTTCCCTATCAACTGAACTACTGATATAGATGTTTATTCCTTGGAACCAGCTTTTCACAAATTTGTCATTTAGATGGGGTCCAAGGGCTCAAGACCAATCATGTGATAATATCAATACTCTAGATAGATTTTCCTCCCCTTTCTTGCCTTATCACAAGTGCAAACAGAAAGACTAATAAGTCTGAAAAATCCATTTTCATCCATCTTAATGGTAAATGTAACTTTTACATTTAATATTTTATATCTCTAAGAAAGTATCACGGCCTTATGTGAAAATACAGGGGATGTGACATCCATTATATGGCAGTTTGTCATGGAATGGAGGCTAGTACAATAGTTCAAGGTTTTTACATCATCTACCAGTGGAAAAGCATAGGGATATTACCAAAAGATAGGAGAAATTATTTCTTCTATTCAGAAAAGGAAGCACTGTGGAGGTTGGAGAAATGATTCTCAGGGTGATTTTTAGTCCTGTTCTCACTTTAATTGGGATTGGTTTTGGGTGCAGCAAGAGGCTACACACACATAATGATGGTTTTTGTGCAAGGCTATGTAAAAACATTCTTATACTGATTTCTTTTTCCAGGAGCAGCAGGGGCCTTGGATCATCTTTTCTCTGTCACTCAGGTTTATGACTAACTAGAGAGGAAAACTCTGTAGGAACTAAAGGGACATTCTTCTCCTTTCCTCATCTCTCCAGGGAGACCTTCAAAGAACAGAGTCAAAACCACTGGATATCTACTACTTATTTTTATAACTGTAGCTAATTTCTGCCAGTGACCATCGACCTTATATCCTTCCTTTCATCTTCCTGGATGCACCCCTGGACAATACTGTGAAAAGAAGGGGGGAGGGTGCTTTGATGGGTAAATGAAAATCCCCCATTTACTAAACAGTAGATTCAGCCACATCTTTGAAAGGGAGTAATACAATGTCCGGAGGAAGGGTAAATGACTAAAACAAACAGAAGTAGCAAGTCACTTTCTGCTTCCTAAAAATTTCAGTCGGCAACCCCCATTTTTGAGCAGCTTGACTTCAGTTCAAGAGCTCATTTGAAAGCAGGAGAGTTTGACCCTCTGGATTAAGAACTAATTTCAGAGTTCTTTTTTTTTTAAAAAAACCATCTTTCTTTGTTTTCCTAAATCTCTCCAGACTTTGCTGAACTTCAGTTCTCCACTGTCATTCTAGCAGCTTATATTCAGAAGCTTCCCTCCAGGCTAAGAAATCATCAGAAGGTGGCCAAACATCTTCCTCCAAAAAAAGAATGATTGCATTTCTTTTTATTTAACATTTACTTACAAGATATGATGAGAAGCTACTAACCAAGTTACCACGTTTGCAATCCTTAATACCTAGGAGCAGTGTAAAATTTTAATTCAACTATTACTGTGTTCATAACCTTTGTTTTTGGGATCCTTTATTATTTAAAATGTTAAATATCTGCAGTAGTAATTAAATAAGATAATTCAGGAAGGCAGGGTCAAAGTAGCAAATCCCCTTCCATAAAAAAACAGTGAAATCAGTAAAAAAAAAGTCTTCAGTTTTATTCTATTTAGTGACCAAATCTTTTTCTTACAGAAAATTATATGTGTGGGAAAAACCATTTTCAATTGCTTAAGAAAGCACTGCGATTGTGATATGACAAATAGTTTAGATAGTAAATTGTAAAAACACTTCACTAAGTAATAATATATTTAATACACTAGAAGAAGGGAAATTCCATTTAATAATTCTCTACGGTGCATGTATGAGGTGGGTGCATTATGTTCAGCGTATTATCGAATTTCATTTTCTTAGTAGGTGAAGGTAAAATTCAAATTAAATTTAAACTGCTTCCTCTTCTTCCTACAACAGAGAAATGAATAAATTCCTGCTTGTCTGGAGCAAAGAGGAACGATCCTTAATTCTGTGAAATTTTCATCTGTTAATATTCTCATTCTCGAGATTTTTTTCCAGCCTATTTAAAGTATGTTAGTAACATCCACTTGTTGCCAAAAAGTTTATGTACTCATTAAGAACAACCCTTATTTATTAACTGTAGAAAGAGTTCAGAGGCCTCTCCATGAATGTTGGAGGCATTTGAAAGGAAGTTTCATTTCTCAAAAATTGTCTCTAATATTGACTATGTGGTATGGTGACTTCCTTTCCTTCAGTTCATTCCCTAACTACGTAAGATCCTGCTGTGTTTCAGAATAGGGCAGGAAAGGGGGAGAGAGAGACTGCTGGAGGTTGGTGGGGAAGGGTTGAAATTTTAGGCAAGTAGGACAGGGAAGATCTTATTGAGTTGACATCTGAGTAAAGAGCTAAGGGAAGGGGGGAGCAAGCTACGTCAGAGAGGAATGTGATAAGTTGTACAATACAGCAGGTGCTGAGGCCCGAATAAGAATGTACCAGGAATGTGCAGAGACCGCGAGGGGACCATCGTGGCTGAGTGGGACAAAGCAGGGGGGGATAGACAAACAGGAAAGTTCTAAAGGGCCTGACGATTTTTAACTTTTAGTTATTTAGTTTTTCATTTGCTTTTATTTTGAGCGAGATATGACAAGATTGCCGAATTCTGACCTGACTTGACCTAATGGGATCACTCTGGCTGCCCTGCTGAGAATTTTCTTGAGACAAACCCAGGCAAAAGAACTAGCTCTTGCACTAATTCCGATGGGAGATGATGGTGGCCTGGGCCAGACTGGTGAAAGGGAAGATGTGGAAGACGGTGGCCTTCTCCATACAGCTTACAGTTCTAGCTTGACAGGGTTTGATTACAGACAGGAGAGAAAGGATGAATTCCAGAACGACTCCAGAGTTTTTGGCTGGAACAACTGGAATTGTTGAGTTGTAATTATTGGGGATGGAAACGCTTAAAAGAAGAGCAGATTGAAGCAGAAATTTGTGACTTTGACTTGAGGACGTACTGAGTTTCAGATCTCCACTTCAAAGTGGAGATGCTAAGAAGGCAATTGGATATACAAGTTTGGATATGGGGAATTTGGTTGGCCTCTGGATTATAAACTTGGTATAAATTTTGGAATTAGGAGCATTTTTATGGTTTAGAAATCCATGGGTCTGGCTCAGATAACACAGAGTAATAGAAAAAAAGAAACCGAAAGCCTCAGCTCTGGGGTTCCTCACTGTTTATTTAGAGTCTGGAAAGAAGAGGAGAGACCCATAAAGGAGGCTGAGAATGAACATAGTGAGGTAGGTACAGATATAGAAGGAACCTTAGTGTTACCATTTGCAACAACGCGGATGAACTTAGTGAGACAAACAGCATGTGATTTCACTTACATGTATGATCTAAAAAGCAAGACAAATGAAGGAACAAACCAATAGAATAGAAACAGACTTACAGATATCAGAACAAACTGGTCATTGCCAGAGAGGAGGCAGTAGGAAGGATGCATGAAATAGGTGAAGGGGATTAAGAAGTACAAACTTCCAGCTGTAAAATAAGTAAGTAGTGGGGATGAAAAGTAAAGCAGAGGGAATAGTCAATAATGCTCTACTAATGCTATCTGGCAAGAGACGATTACACCTACCGTAGTGAACATAATATATAGAATTGTCAAGTCACTGTGCTGTGCACCTGAAACATAATATTGTATGCCAATTATACTTCAGTAATAAATTAAAAAACGAACTAAGACAGTGGTTTAAGGCAGAGTTTCTGTTGTTGTTTCTGTTTTTTTTTTTTTTTTTTTAAGGTGAGAGAAGCAATAACATGTTTGTGCACTGATGGAAAAAATCCAGTAGAGAGAGAGAATCCATGTGATTCAGTAGAGAGTGAGGAGACTTCCGGAAGGAATGATTATTCTTTTTTTTTTTAAAAGATTTTATTTATTTATTTGACAGAGAGAGAGATCACAAGTAGGCAGAGAGGCAGACAGAGAGGGAGAGGGGGAAGGACGCTCCCCGCTGAGCAGAGAGCCTGACCTGGGGCTTGATCCCAGGACCCTGAGATCATGACCTGAGCCGAGGGCAGAAGCTTTAACCCACTGAGCCAGCCGGGCACCCCAGGAATGATTATTCTTTTACTGATGTAAGAGGATATATATGTTGTACGGGCGGATTCACTGATTTGCCCAAGAGCATAAAAAGTCCATTCTTAGCAGCAACAGGAAGACTTACCATATGATACAGATGCTGATAGGGATGCATATGGGAGTTTGCGAATGTTCTCTTTTGAAGCAAGTATGAGGTAGGAGGTGTTGGAGGATTAGAGGATAGAAATTGAAGTCTGAAATGGACGTCCATGAGTATAGCATGGATGAGCTAGGGAAATACAGGGTGATTTCCAGGCAGCACTGAGGACCCCCCAAGGCTCTTGGTCATGCCTTGGAAGTGAGATCACTCGGCATGCTTTCCTTCCACATGCTTCTCTCCAGCCTGGATTAGCTGTTCAGATTAATTATTAAAAACATTTAATTATTTTCATGCTAAATATCATGTACTGGGGATATAAAAATGACAAAGAAACAGTACGGTCCCAAAGGAGCTCATAGTCTACTGAATTTAAAGGATTTGTAAACGGATGATAAAAAAAGTATCGTGACAATTTCTATATTAGTTGTACAAAGTATGTTCACACCTTACTTTACGCTGAATGGAACTCAGTCTTTTTTTGTTTTGTTTTTTAAAAAGATTTTATTTATTTATTTGACAGAGAGAAAGAGATCACAAGTAGGCAGAGAGGCAGGGAGAGAGAGAGGGGGAAGCAGGATCCCCGCTGAGCAGAGAGCCTGATGTGGGGCTCCATCCCAGGACCCTGAGATCATGACCTGAGCTGAAGGTAGAGGCTTTAACCCACTGAGCCACCCAGGCGCCCTGGAACTCAGTCTTTTACATACCAATTGGTCATAGCAAACTTAAAAAAAAAAAGTTTTTTTTTTAAGATTTTATTTATTTATTTCACAGAGAGAGATCACAAGTAGGCAGAGAGGCAGGCAGAGAGAGAGGGGGAAGCAAGCTCCCTGCCTAGCAGAGAGCCCGATGCGAGGCTCGATCCCAGGACCCTGAGATCATAACCTGAGCTGAAGGCAGAGGCTTTAACCCACTGAACCACCCAGGCACCCCCTCCCCCCAAAAAATAGATTTTTAGGGAATATTTACTCACTTTGATATTTGGCATGTCTGCGCGAAATGTACCTGTGGTATTTGTAAATGATTGCAAACTATGCACTTTAGGGAAATTGTTAGAATTATGGAAAATCAGAGCTGGAATGAAACATGACTCATTCCTTAATTTTAGAAATGAAGAAACTGGATCTCAGGCTGAGAAGGCAAATGGTGTAAGAGGACATGCCTGGTTACTCAGCCTAGGGCTCTTTCCACTCCACCACTTGCTGTCTCCAGACCCGGACTCTGCTCAACCCAAGGTTCTGTGGTCATTCTTACTTATTTTTCTAATTGGAAGTGGCACTGGGCTTTCCTACTTTGTAAGCCTTTCCACCCTTCTGTGGTTTGAGAACAGAAATTGCTCTGGTATATTTCAAAGTCTAAATTCCAAAAGAACTAAAAAGCAACCTGGAAGTAAAAAGGAGACAAAAGAAAAACGAAAGTGAAAAACCCTTCAGGGAAGAGTTATTATGGGGGATTTAAATTTTCTCTCAATTTCTGCCTTTTCTTAGTATAACATGTAATTGGTGAAGATCTATTATTTATCACCAGGCATATAGAAAATTATAGAAGAAGGTCCTTACCTTTGAGAAAATTAATGTCGTTGGACCAAGAGAACCTGCTTTCCTGTCCATTCTGTCTTTCTTTCTTCTGTGGTCTCCTGCATTCATATTCTAGGCTTACAAAAATTTATAAGTGAGAGGAAGCATTCTCTGTCATGAACCTAGTCAGCAAATTTCTCCTTATATTTCTGAAAATATCAACTGAGTTTGGGTAAACAAGACATATGTAAAAGAGGAAAGACTTTTTTCTTAAAGAACATAGTAAAAACTCATAGTCCAACCAGTCTAGTTATTCAATTAGTTGACTAATTATTAAATCAATGTTTGTGTGTCTATAATATGCCCCAAATTGTTTGAGAGGCTAACATATATGTGTCAATGGCCCATGCATAGAATACATAAAATACAAAAATTGATGGTTTGTCATGAGTTTAAGTTGATAGAGAATAGTTCTTTAAAAAATTTTCTGTCCGTATATTTAAATAAGAATATTTGGTTTCTATTTTTTGCATCATATATTGCTCGCTAATAAAATGAACATAAGCTCACAATGTGTATGTGTGTGTGTGTGTGTGTGTGTGTGTTTGTGTGTGTAGAGTCACACACGGTAAAGGAGCAGTGACAATGATGACTTAGTCTGGTATTTGCGGGTGAGGGCTACTGGGAGTTAGAGAGGACAAGGACAGAATGGAATGCACAAAAATCCCTTTTTAATGATTATAAACAAATAGTAGGATGAGATATTTATTATTATTTATTTATTTTTGGCTTGGGTTTCCATCTTTACAGTCAAAACAAGGCAATTGGAAAACCACATCCCTCTTGCACCATTATTCTTGCTCTTTCCTACTGGTGAACCATCTTCCCTAGTTCTCCATTCCTTTAATTGGTCCTCGGAGAGTCCTCTCAAACCTTTACAGTGACATTCAGTGAACATTTCTGAGTGGTGCCAAGCCAGAATCTCTGTGATAGCTCACAAATTACAGATTGAACTAAAGCTGTATTACTTCCTTTTGCGATGTTTAATGCATGAGTTTTCTTATTTGGTATGGCTAAGCTGATGGCATAAGATCTTTTTTTCTTCTTAAAGCTTCATGAATTTCTGGGAATATGGTTTAAAATGTATTCTTTAAAAATGATTACATGGCAAACCTTTCCTTCTATCGTTTCCTCTGCACATGGGTTGAAATGAAATGATTACGCATGAATGGTGTATTTCTGAAAAAGTAGAAATAGTCTGCAGAGATGGATTTAAGATACTTAAAAGTTACAGACTGTACTTTGACAGTTCTACACAAAAAGAAGTAAGTTTTGGAGGAGGTGCAGATCTCTTCAACAGCTCATAAATGAGAAAAAAAGCCTTTTTTTCAAGGTGGTGGTTGTAATATATCAGCTTCGAAATATTTTCAGTATTGACTGAATAAGCTTTAGATGTAGGAGAACACTTAATCAATTTTTTGATAGAGAGGAGAAATTTTTCTTTCATTTATTTTTTTAAAGATTTAATTATTTCTTTGAGAGAGGGGGGACAGCGAGGGGCAAAGAGAGAGAAACTTCAAGCAGACTCCCTGCTGAGTGAGGAGCCCAGTGTGGGGCTTGATCCCAGAACCCATGAGATCATGACCTGAGCTGAAACCAAGAGTCGGGTACTTAACTGACTGAGCCACCAAGGAGCCCCAAAAGGAGAAAAGTTTTCAAAAGTTACTCATGATCATTTTTGTTTTCTGTTTCCTTACATTTCAAGATTGAGTGTACTGTGCATAAAAATCCAATAAATGTTATTTTCTGTCCTGACTTATTAGTCATTAAATAATTCACTTCCATCTCTTCCTTCCTTTTTTCTTTCTTTCTTTCTTTCTCTCTTTCTTTCTTTCTTTCTTTCTTTCTTTCTTTCTTTCTTTCTTTAGATTTTATTTATTTATTTGACAGAGAGAGAGATCACAAGTAGGCAGAGAGAGAGGGCGATGCAGGCTCCCTGCTGAGCAGAAAGCCCAATGCGGGGCTCAATCCCAGGACCCTGAGATCATGACCTGAGCCAAGGCAGAGGTTTTCACCAACTGAGCCACCCAGGTACCTGTCTTTCTTTCTTTCTTTCTTTCTTTCTTCCTTTCTTCCTTTCTTCCTTTCTTCCTTTCTTCCTTTCTTCCTTTCTTTCTCTTCCTTTGTACAACATTTTCAGACATATTTGATATGTATTAAATTTTATGATTAGTGTTTTTCTCTAATGATCAGAATGAAAGCTCCAAGAGACCAGGGGTTTGGTCTATTTCATTCACTGCTGTAGCCCCACTACCCAGAACTTAGGCTATAGAAAAAGGTGAGATCAGTGCTATCTTAATGATACATAAAGATCCTCCATCGGAAAGGAGAAATTCTTTTCTAGGAGGTAAGAGCTGCTAGACAGATAAAGTAACAGTCTACTATCTTTGACTTACTGCTTTCTTACACCCTCAAGCTAAGACATACATATTGCAACACGTACAGTTGCACCTGTGTGCTTTTTGCCATTTACGATTTTAAGAGCCATCTCAGGTTGCAACTAAAAATATCTCACTCTTCCCCAGTGGGAGACACATCATGTCACTTCTTGCTGTTGCATCTAGTCCCAATTCCAGATGATAGATTTTCCTTGAGATTGAGTCCAGATTTGGCTCCATAGGACTTGACAATGAAGCGATTATAAATTTCACTGTCTCTAACACTCTCCTGAGCCGGAAGAACAAGGAATCTCTCTGCTGTGGCAGGGGAGATGGTTTCTTGGTAAGCCCAAGAGAAGCCTCTGCCTTGTTCGTTGTTTTCCATGACCACAATTGCACAATTGACACAGAAGGATTTCTATTCTAGAAGCTGCACCCCTTGAGCCTCTCACCCTCTGGAGGCATGGTTTGTTGGGGCAGCAGGTAAAGAATTAATTGCCTTGCTACTTTATTGAATTTATTTTCCACACTGGTTAGCTATTCATCAGTCTTGGTGTTCTTAACCAGACATAGTCCTTGAATGCAGGCTACCGTCATAATCTTCACTCTGGCTTTCCTTTGTAGGAAGCCGCCAGAGGCTTTTCTCCTTGGCTGAAGTTAGGAAAAAGACAAGGATGCCCCCTATGTACTATTTGATACAATGTTACTCAATAAACTTAGAGAAGAGAAAGCAAATAGAAGCATAAAAATGTGAAAGGAAGATATAAAACCTGTTTTTCTACATATAAATATACTTTTCAAGATAAGTATCTTGCTTTCTTTCTCCTGTTCTCTCTCTCAAATAAATAAATAAATCTTTAACAAAAATGTATGAAAGGATGCTTACTGTTGCTCATAAGAGAATGCACGTGAAAACTACAGCAATGGGAAGTCTTTCTGCCTTCCGCTTGGGTCGTGATCTCAGGGTCCTGGGATCCAGTTCCGCATCAGGCTCTTTGCTCAGAAGGGAGCCTGCTTCTCCCTCTGTTACTCCCCTTGCTTGTGCTCTTTTTCTCTCTGATAAATAAATAAAAAACTTTTAATAAATAAAAAAAGAAAACTACAATGGGAAATGATATTCAACAGTTTGAGAACACACTCCATTGGCAAAGATGTGAGGAAAGGGCACTTTCCTCTCTTACTGAAGGGATTACAAAATTATATATGAATTAACCTGGTGACCAAGAAATTACTTCTAAAAATATATCTCACAGATAAACTGGCAAAACAAGACAAGACAAAAAGGAAAAACAAATCATGTATGTGCAAGGCTATTCATTGCCATATTATTTGTATAGCAGAGACCGGAAACAACCAAAATATCCATTAATAAGGGACTGATAAAAAAATAGCACATTCACACAAAAGAGTACTCTGAAGCTGTAAAAAGGAAAGGGAAAGATTTATATATCCTGTTGGAGATTGAGTGACAGAATATATAGTGTCATAAAAAAAAAACCAGGTGAGAATAGTGTATATAGAAGGTTTCCTTTTGTGTAAGAAAGGGGTGGATATATGATTCACAGACTCTACTATGACCCTCAGTCATCCTTGCCTCCTGGTTCTCACGTCCTTGTGTAATAGTCATGGATGTTGGTGGGAACTGTGACTTGTTTGCAACAATAGAATATGGCAAATACGACGGGTTGTCATTTCTATAATTATATTATTTTTCTTTGCCTTATTTTTACTATGTTGGGATTCTTTGTATTTTCTGGATTACACCTACATACACTTCTTATCCTCTTAATTTTATTCTTTTTGGTGAACGGATGTTTTTTAATTTTAAAGAAGTCCGATTTATTAACCTTTTCTTTAACGTTTATGTTTTTTGGTGTGTTCGGTTATTTATTTACACTTGTTGTGTGTGTTCTTTATTTTTTTTTTAAGATTTTATTTATTTATTTGGCAGAGAGATAGAGAGAGCCAGAGAGCACAAGTAGGGGGAATGGCAGAGGGAGAGGGAGAAGTAGGCCCTCCCCTGAGCAGGGAGCCTGAAGCGAGGCTCAATCCTGGGACCCTGGAATCATGACCTGAGCTGAAAGCAGACACTTAAAGGACTTAGCCACCCGGGCAACCCTCTCTGTTCTTTTAAAGAAATCTTTGGATATGTGGTGGTTATGGATATATTCTCTTACATTTTCTTCTAGAAGTTTGTATTTTTAACTTTCACATTTAGGCTTATGAGCCTTTTCAAACTAAGTTTTGTGTATGACATGAATTAGAGGTCAGAATTCACTCTTTTCCCATATAGATTCCTGCATCCCAGAGCCATCGATTGAAAGGTCATCCTTTCCCTACAGAACTGAAACAATCTCCTAACTGGTCTCCTTGCCTCAGACTTCTAGAGAGTCTGTTCTTCATGTAGCAACGAGGGTGATTTTTTTAAGATTGTGCATTGTATGATATTTCCATGCTTAAACCTCTCTAATAGCTTCTCATCACACTATAAAATTAAAGAATCCCATATCACACAAGAACCCACATTACCCGGTTCCTACATAACCTGCCTCTATATTTGACTTCATATTCCATCACTCTTTTCATCACTCCTGGTGCTGTAGTCACACACACACTAACCCCCGATCCTTGAACGCTCTATGGCCTTTGAACTAGTGTTTCCTGTTCCTCAAAATGCCCATCTCCAGGTATATGCATGACTCACTATACCCCAGCACCTCCAATGCCATTTCCCCGGAAAGGCCCCCTGTGCCGATTGTCCTAAATGATCTATAAGAGTACTGAGTCTCTACTCCTCGGGTACCTTATTTTCCTTCGTGGCACATTTCACGACCTGACACTACACTCGTTTGTTTATTGTTTGACTCTCACATTAGAATATAAGCTCCATAAAGGCAAGGACCATGCCTCCCAAAACTAGAACAGTGGGTGATATACAGTAGGAACTCAACTGGTATATGTTAAATGAATTATTAAATGCATGGAAAAATGAAAGTTGATGCCAATGATGTAGAAAGACATAAAAGGATGCAGAGAGGAGGATTGAAAATGTACTTCTCTCTTTCTTTTGAACTCTTAATTATTTTGTGTTGTGATACTGTGCTTCTGACGTGTAGTTTTGCTGTTACTCACATAGCAAAATGCCAAAAAAAAATATATGGGTTCAAATCTTAATTCCATCATGTGCTAGTCCTGTGATCTTTGAGACTCTCAGAGCCGCAGTTTCCTGTGAAATGGGAATTAGAAGTACCTGCCTCACTGTGTCATTATTGTCAGGATTATAAACTACCCATGAAGATTGTCTACCCAAAGGTATATATGTAGGATTCCAAATGGTAACTGTTATTATTATTATTATATGCTTTCCTATTTATAAATTAAATGAAGGTATCATTAATTCAAAAAAATCTCTCGGTATACTTCAGTCACCAGCAGAATTTTTTTGCATATATGAAGAGCACAATAAATGTTTTTAGAATAAAGGAATAGATACAGCCAGGCTATCTTAAGAACTAAAATTCCAACAAGAGTCTGTTTTCTTCTTTCTGTCTGTATTTCACATTGATTTATTGATTAATAATGGAATTAATCTGTTCTTGGACTATTTTTTTAGAAAGATCTCTGGAGAAAAAAAAGTCCCCAGTTTACATAGTCTCTTAGTCTCTATAAAATATTTTTGATTTTTTATTTCTTCTCTAACTTTAGAGTTAGACCTTTTTGATTCTTTGGTATGCACAATTGTATATGTCAGTGATTTTTTTCAATAGGCAAAATACTTCTCCCCCTTCCCTTTTCACTTATAAAACCTCACAAGCTGTTAAAATGTCCATCCCTTCTGCTCCATTTCCTCACCAAAATCCTATCACATACCATATGAATTTTTAACCCTAACACCTGTCTACCCACATGGCTCCAGAGGGGTAAATTAAAAACAACATCAACAACAACAATAAAGCTCACACATATCCCTATGCAACTAGCCCACAAAGTATATAAAACATAGTTTGTCTACATTGATTACCTACTGTGTACAAAACTCCAGGGACGAGAAGAATGTAAATTGTATGTATTAAGATCACGGCCTTTCCACTTTCCTTGGTTCCTGACCAATGATTGTGTTACTCTTCAGTTCGTATGGCTTCCAAACCCTTGAATTTAAAGCTTTTGTCTCATCATCCAGGTGCCAAGCCGTCCTCCAGGCTGCAGAGAAAGCTGTTCTGTGAGATCTGCTTCCGCCTTAGGGTGTGGTGTAGGACAGAAAAGAACAAGAAGGAAGTGTGTTAGTGCCAATTTTAATTTAATTCATTAATTACACAAATGCTTGATATTAATAATTTTCTTATTCTTGTATTGGTTGTGGGTAAAGAAACCTTTAAAGAAAGCTTCTGTCTAAATCTGTAGCTCTGAAATTTGGATTTCTATATACCAGAAGTCAGTTAATGCTTCTGTAGGGTACCCAGAATGATTGACAAGCTTCTGCACTAAGCATCCCTTATTATCCCATACTTCATCACATTAATATCTATCTATCTTTCTATCTATCATCTATCTATCTATCGTCTATCCATCTATCTATCTATCGATCCAATTGGGAACCAAGGGGAAATGAAGTGTAAGAGTAGCTTTACTGGGGCAGGGAGGAGTGTTATTCACACTGTTCAGAAACGCTGGTCCATGGTGATAAAGAAAAGCAGAGTCTAACTTTGAGTTGGTTTTATCATTGTTTTGAGATTTTCAATAGACAACATAATCTATTGTTGGCATCCCGGACATGCCATCATTTGCATGCCCTTTGCCCCCAACATACTATTGATAGCTTGGCATAGTTGATGTCGCAAGAGATACTGAAGTATAACGTCGGGAGTTCAATTCAGTGATTAGAAGATGACTATTTTGATGGAAAAAAGAGAAAGACCTATCTTAATCTGACTCTGTGTTAGGTGTTTTCCTTAGGGAATTGCACATAGCTGGGTTTTTGTCCTCTTTATTTCTGTTCTTTTATTTATTTATTTATTTATTTATTTGAGAGAGAGAGAGAGAGAGTGAGAGAGAGCACAAGCAGAGGAGAGGGTCAGAGGGAGAAGCAGATTCCTCACTGAGTGGGGAGTGTGATGTGGGACTCGATACCGGGATTCCAGGATCATGACCTGAGTCGAAGGCAGTCACTAAACGAACTGAGCCACCTGGGTGCCCTATTTTTGGTCTTCTTGATTTGAAAAGTTTCAGCTTAAGGGTTTTGCTGGTAGGGCAAGGGGGTCGATTTTTGCATTATTTAAGTAGACTCGTCTATATTCTACCCTGTGCTTTCAAGAATAAAAGAAAGAATAAAATAACAACACATTTGATAGAACAGCTTTTATGTGAGAAGAATGCTTTTTATCACTCATTAATATAATATTAATGAGGCCAAGTTTGGGGATTCTAATTCAACACTATTATATTTTATAGTCACAGAGCACAGTCCAATTTCAATCTCGATTCTTTATCTTGAGAAAACATTCCCTCTTTTGTAAGATATTCAGGGATTGTAATGTGTACAGATACCATCAATTCTATTAACATTTTGGAAAAACAACTCATAAGACATGTCTTGTCCAGTGATGTACCACATTTTATTGTATCTAAAATGCCTTTGATGATTAAGATGCCCCTTCATGTCATGTATCATAAGAAAGAAAAAAAATGCCAATTATATATGATATAATGTCTCCTTATTGTATATAAAATATGTATAAATATATATAATATACAAATATTATATTATTTATGATAGTATATTAATATTATATAATATACACACATTATATATTATAAATATTATATTTATATAAAATGTAATTATTATAAATTTAACAGGTTTTGATAGCTATTTAGACACAAATTTTATATTTTCTCACACGTGGGCATGCAACTAAAGGAGAAATATAAATAAAATGAATTATTCAAGATGCTCAAACTTTTTTCACATTGAGTCTACCCTATTTGGAATTGCTTTTAAATAGCATCGTCAATGTTTCTGTTTTTCTAAACAACACTGTGTTCTGTGTCATCAAGAGTTTTGGTGATTAGGTATTTCTTAAAATTATATCCTACTATTATTGTTAGGATTTTCTTTCAAGGTATAGATACCCATTCTTCAAGTTTTGACAGTAGTGCTCTTTTTATCTTTTTGAAAGACGTTGTACCAGCAAAAGCAACCATAGATGCATCGTGACCACTAACTTTGCAACAAGAATTCTAAGATAAATTAATAAGATAAATTAATAAAGTGAATTCTAATTGCTAGTGTTTTAAAATTAATAAGGTGTGCTATATCTCAGATAATTAGAACCTCCCTCAATTAGCTTCCTAGTATACCAGCAAAATAAGAAAATCTTTATGGCAGTAGTGTGGGGTAGTATAAGATACTGACTAAAGAGCATGAGACCTGAGTTCAGAAAGGCCTCATTTTTTTCTGCTATTGTATAAACTTGACAGTGGCAATCTACCTGAGTTTCAGTTTCTCCATAGGTAAGGTGAGGATAAAAATATCTCATCTTTATTATAGGAATTAAATGAGATACTGTATGTTACAGTACTCATTGGGACTCTTGGGAAATAGTAAGTGTTCAATAAAGGGTAGCTGTGTGAACGAGGATGATAACTTGATCGGCAAGAGATATATTTGTAAAGCAAAAACTCAACCTTAAAGTTATAGAAAAAAAAAGGATGGAGGGACTTTTACAAAGTTACCTTTGAGAATGTGTGTTAATCTTGGCCATTAATCAGAGTACCTGAATATATCAGACATAATGAAATTTGAACAATTTATTACTTATAGACCCTTATTGCAAGAAATATTTTAGCAAGGTTTTTAGGCAGAAGGAAAATGATATCAGATGGAAAGAAAGATCTATATAAAGGAATGAAGACTATCAGAAATGGTAACAACATGAACAAACACAAAGTATTTTCTTGTTACTTAAAACACCTTAAAACCTGACTATTTTAACATATGTAATCACAATATTGTATGGGGTGATAATGGGTAAAAGTAACATGGATGATGGCCATAGTGCAGAGTTGAGAATGGAGACATGTAGTTGGGAGTGGGGAGCCTGCTTCTCCCTTTCCCTCTCTCACTGCTTGTGTTCTCTCTCTCTCTTTCTCTGTCAAATGAATAGATAAGTAAATAAAATCTTTAAAAAAATAAAAGGCAGAAATGGTCAGATTGGGTAAAATAAGCAAGACCTAATAATATGCAGTATACAACAAAGTCACTTCAAACATAAAGGCATAGCCAATTTAAAAATGAAGGTTAGATGAAGATATAATATGGAAATGGTAATAAAAAAACAACAACCCGGAGTGGCTATATTAATATCAGAAGGAATAGATTTTAGAGCAAAGATTATTAGCAGTGATAAAGAAGGTCAGTTCATAATGATAAAGGAGTGATTTGATGAAGAGTATGTAGCGATATTTTTTTTTTAAGATTTTATTTATTTATTTGAGAGAGTGAGAACTAGAGAAAGAGCACACACAGGAGAAGGAAAGAGATAAGAGAGCTAAGATAAGGACCCCCTGCTCAGCAGAGAGTCCAATGTGGGACTCTATCCCAGGCCCCCAGGATCATGACCTGAGCCAAAGCAGATGCTTAACCAACTGAGCCACCCAGGCATCCTAAGTATATAGTGATCCTAAATGTTTACATACCTAAGAACAGAACTTAAATGCTGATAGAACTGCAAGAGAAATAGACAATGTTGTAATTATAGTTCTTAACTATAATTTATAACTGTAATTTCACATCCCCCTCTCAATAACTGACAAAAAGAAAAGAAAATCAGTATAGTTTCAATACTATCAACCAATTTGATCTAATCAGTATTTGTGAACAATGGAAGTATATTTATTCTTTAAAAAAGCACACAAAATATTTACCAAAGTAGATCAGAGGTGGGCCATAAAACAAGTGCAAATAAATTTAAACATGTTCAAGTCATACAAAATATGTTGTGACAATGGTATTGAATCAGAAATTAATAAGAGAAAATCTCTGGAATATAACCAAATATTTGGAAATCAAATAAGATACTTTTGAATAACCTATGGGTCAAAGAGGAAAATTAATATTTTGCACTGAAAGAAAATAAAAGCACAAAATATAGACTTTATGAGACACTGCTAATGCAGTACTTAAAGGGGTAATATATAGCCTTAAACACTTATATTAGAAAAAAAGAAAGGTCTTAAATCAATGACTTTGGATTCTATCTTTAAAACTAGAAAAAGGAAAGTAAGTATAACATCCAAAGAAAAAGTAAATATTAAAGACTGGACTGGAAATCAATGAACTACAGTATAGAAATACAATAGAGAAAATAATTGAAATTAAGGGCTGCTTTCTTGAGATCAATTCAACTGAGAAACATCTCTAGACACTGATGAGGAAAAAAAAGGAAAAGATACAAATTACCAATAACAGGAATCTGAAAGATAATAACACTGGAATGCCTGGGTGGCTCAGTTGGTTAAGCAGCTGCCTTCAGCTCAGGTCATGATCCCAGCGTCCTGGGATTGAGTCCCGCATTGGGCTCCTTGCTCGGCAGGGAGCCTGCTTCTCTCTCTGCCTCTCTGCCTGCTTGTGTTCTCTCTCTTTCTTTGACAAATAAATAAATAAAATCTTTAAAAAAAAAGATAATATCACTAAAGCTGTACAGATATTACCAAAACAATAAGGGGATATTATCAACAACTGTATTAATAACTTTGACATATTTAATGAAATCAACAAATTCTTTGGGATGTACAAACTACCAAAGCTTAGTCAAGATGAAATAGATATCCTGAATATCTCTATACCTAGACAAGAGATTGAATTTTGAAGTTAAAAACTTTTCCACGAAGCAAACTCTAGGCCCAGATGACTTTACTGGCAAATATTGAAAAACATTAGATACCAAGTCTATGAGAACTTTTCTATAAAATTGAAGAGGTGGAAATACCTTCCAACTCATTTCATGAGGTGGGCATTAACCTGATACCAAAACTTGGCAAAGATACAGGAAGTAAAGAAAACTGCTGACCAAAATCCCTCATAAACAGAGATGCAAAAATTCTGAACAAAATTTATGTAAATTGAATTCAATAATACATAAAAAGGATTATTCAAAAGGAACAACACGGGTCCAATTCCAGAATGCAAGTTTGGTTTCACATTCAAAATCAATCAATGTAATGCACCTTATTAACCAACAAAAGAGTAAATCTATTTGATTATCTCAATAGATACAGATCAACATTTAATAAAATCTAACATCAGTTAAGACTCTTGGTACATTAGGAACAGAGAGGAACTTTCACAACTTAATAAGTTCATCTATATACAACTTATAACTAACATCATTCTTAATTGTGAAAGACTAAATGCTTTTCCCTTAAGATCGGAAAGTATAAATTTACATCAACTTTCACTTCTTCTTCTTTTTTTTAAAGATTTTATTTATTTATTTGACACAGAGAGAAATCACAAGTAGGCAGAGAGGCAGGCAGAGAGAGAGGGTGAAGCAGGCTTCCTGCTGAGCAGAGAGCCCGATGTGGGACTCCTTCCCAGGATCCTGAGATCATGACCTGAGCCGAAGGCAGAGGCTTCAACCCACTGAGCCACCCAGGTGCCCCAGCTTTCACTTCTTCTATTCAACATTTTACTGGGAGTATTAGTGGTGAAATAAGCTAAGAAAAAGAAAGAAAAAGCTCCTTCTATCTTGGGACTTCATCATCCTCTAGAGCTATGCTGTCCAACATTGTTGTCACTTGCTTACAAGTGGTTATTGAGTATTTGAAATGTGATGCACTGTTGAACTAAGATGTACGGGAAGTGTGAAATACACACAGGTCTTGAAGACGTTGTATAACTAAAAAGAAAGTAAAATATTGATTTAATAGTTTTAAAATTACCTATGGAAATGATATTTTGTATATATTAAGTTAAATAGAATATGTTATTAAAATTAATTTCACCTTTACTTTTGAACTGTTTTGTGTGGCTACTACAAAAGTTAAAATTCCACATGGGACTTCTATTGTATTTCTAATAGACTATACTGTCCCAGAGCCCTCTTGGAAGATAGAAGAAACAGTGCAGATGATCATAAGCTTTTTTTTTTTTTTAAGATTTTATTTATTTATTTGTCAGAGAGAGAGAGAGAGAGAGAGAGAGAGCATGAGTAGGGGGAGGGGCAGAGGGAGAAGCAGGCTTCCCACAGAGCAGGGAGCATTCCAATGCAGGACTCGATCCCAGGACCCTGGGATCATGACCTGAGCCAAAGGCAGACGCTGAACCCACTGAGCCACCCGGGTGCCCCCGATGGTAGGCTTTTATGAACTAGGCCTGAAAGAGATATATATCACTTCTGTCCCAGTCTTCTGGCCAGAACTCAGACATATAGCTTCACTTTCCCGGGACATGAAAATAAGTATGTGCGCAGGAGAAATAGAAAATGGATTTTAATGACCATGTAAGTTGTCCTTTCCGCATGTATTCGTGATTATGTGTGTGAATAAATGTCTTGTTACCTATCTCAGAGACCAGCTCCTTAAATCTCACCGGTTGGAATCTTTCCCTTCTGACCTTGTGCAGTCTCTTAAGCACGTGGAGTCTCATTGAATGCTTTCTTTAAAAAGATTATTTATTTGTTTGTTTGTTTATGAGAGAGCACGAAGCATGAATGAGTGAGGGGGGAAAAGCAGAGGGAGAGGGACAAGCAGACTCCTCGCTGAGTGCGGAGGCCCTCTTAGGTCTCCATCTCAGGACCTTGAGGTCATGACCTGAGCCAAAACCAAGAGTTGGACGCTTAATGGACTGAGCCACCCAAGGTACCCCATCACTGAATACTTTCTGACTGGTTTGAGTAAACTGAATTCACTAATACATAAAAAGAATGATACAGAATGAATAACAGAATGTAAGGCGGAGTAGAGTGGGACGTGAGTGCAAATGGAGGAATAATTGGAAATTTGACAGAGGAAAAAATTTATGGGAGGTAGGGAATATAGACTCGATGCTATGGAATATAAAGTGATTTCAGGATTGGAGTGCAGGGGACGTGGTGAGGTCAGTATTTAAGACATTTGGTGCTGTGCGTCTGATATATTGGAGTGGGCAAAAGTTTTGAATCATTGAGGCCTGGGAGAAAGCTATTGATGATGTATTGAGGTCAAATCAGGTTTATTTAGAATACGTATTAGGAGGCAGGAAGGGAAAAGTGCTGTGTTACTAACCTGCTAAACTTTGCTGCTTCTCCTTTCTAAACAAAGACATCAACTCTGTTTTTTTTGACATGGTATGCAGCAGACTTCTGTTTGTTTATTCTTCACATGCAAATTGCCTCTTGTTTTCCAGCCGGTCTGCTCATTTCAAAGCCGACCAGGATAGGTGGGAGGCTTATGGCTTTGTAGCCCCAAATAACAAGGAAATGCTAAAGTTTCTTCATTTTTAGAAAAATTCCATGTGGCGTGCCATGAAATCAAGCTGTGTCGGTTCAGTGTGAGTCTCTTTTATCATACCAATTGTTTCGGAACTCTCCTTCCACTGAAAAGGTAGTGGAGGTCCATACACCTGAGGAAGGAGTTAGCTTGGTGGTGGTGTGTGTGGAGAGGGGGCCTACAATTCCCATGGAGGTTGTTGGGAGTGTTGATGACAGTTACACTTTGGGTGTTAACCCACCTGCATCGTCTTACAAAGAGATAGCTTTCATCTTTTGATGATATCTAGAGTGGAGACAGTGGAAAATCTGCCACTAACTTAGCAACGGCAATTATGTGTGTGTGTGTGTGTGCGCGCGCGTGTGCAGACATTAACAAAGGATTTTCTGCGCTCCATAGGGGTTATAGATGAAGGCGAAGTAGATTGAAAAGACTGAATGTCTATTCTTTGCAGTACTGTGATCGGACAACCCTGTATTAAAACATACAAATAAGTTTGCATTTTGTGTTTCTTGTCATAAGAATACCTTTAAAACATTTAAATAACATTTTCTGCTGTTATAAATGTGTGGTATCTATCATGGCATTTTTATCTTTGTATCAATCCTTTGAGGTATGGAGAATACAATTTTTCTCATTGAAGAGGCTAAAGAAACCAGGATTCAAGCAGGGGAAGTGGTTTACTCTGGTTTCTCCCCTAGGCTGATTGGTGGTAGAGCTGTACGTGTGTGTGGTCTCGCTTCATCTCCAGGTGCAGGTGAGAGGAGGCAGGTACAGGCAAATCTTAATTGGAGTGTGATCCAATTAGTTGGAATATGGATGACTTGCTTTAGAACCATTTGGGATCGCTGTTATAAATTCAGATTTCTGAGCCTGAGGAAGAGCCACCGAGTCACAATCCCCGGAAATGGTGCCTGAGAATCCGTGTAGAAACCACCTCGGGTGATTTTATGCATACCTAAGTTTGAGAACCCCCAGAAAGTAGAGTGCAAGTAGGCCTTGGAGCCGAGCAGTTCTAGATTTGCGGCAGAGTTGTTCTACGAAGGTATTTGACACTGAACTTCAGTGTTCTTATGTTTAAAATACAGATAGTAACACATGCAATTATAGAAAATTTTTAACGTGCGAGAGGAAATGCACCAAAAAAGTGATGTCTTAAAAAATGTGAGTGTAGCTTTACCCAATTGTGAGTTTGCCCTATTGCTGAGGGACACTTGCAAATTCAAACCCTTTTGTATTACCCACATAAGACTAAAGGAAGAAATTAAAAAGTTAGCAAAAACAAATACACACTGAAAAATAAGACAAATTTGGCCATAGGTCACGCAAACTTATGTAGCTAACTTAAGAACCCATGTGAAAACCATGGGCTCCAAGTTGAGAAGGAAACATAAAACTTCTGAACTTTAGAGCTTAGGTTGTTTCTAGCACAATGTAATTCAGCTTGGTTAAATTTTTTTTGAAAATTCAATTCCCCTGGCAATCCTAGAAGCAGGACATGAATAACTTTCAAAAGAAAAAAATCTTTGTTGTTTGCATAGCACAGCTTTCCATTCAGTTGGAAAAAATTACTAAAATTTCCTTGAAAAGCGGTGATTGAAATGTTCTAAAAAAATTCAAAGAACTTTTTTGAAAATATCAGCTTCAAAACAGAATTTCTCAAGGTTTTTATAAAACCAAAACACCAAAACCCTGATGGGTGCTCTCTTATCTCAGGCCTGTGTGTCATCAACTTATCTGATGCTCTGAATATTTTGGGGAAAGGAAGTTTATGTATCATGGGGCCAGATTTATCCCAGCGCCTCACCTTCATGCTGGGATTGAGCCAAAAAATGATGGAAACTTATTTATTTTTGTCAGGCAGAGAAGTAAATAAGAATAATTTTCTTTCCTTCTTTTTTTTTTTTTTTAAGATTTTTATTTATTTATTTGACAGGGAGAGATCACAAGTAGGCAGAGAGGCAGGCAGAGAGAGGGGGGAAGCAGGCTCCCTGCTGAGCAGAGAGCTGATGCGGGGCTCGATCCCAGGACCCTGAGATCATGACTTGAGCTGAAGACAGAGGCTTAACCCACTGAGCCACCCAGGTGCACCAATAAATAAGAATAATAAACCTTTCTTGAAGCCATCATTTGAGCCAGGCACTGTACCAAGTGCTTGGAAAATATGAAATGAATACAAGACCCTTATCCTGTAAGCATCAACAATTTTTATTTATAGTCTATAGAGAGGAAATTGAGATGGTGGGGAATTTACAACAAAATTTATCATTTAGCTCAAAGCATGGAATTACCAACTTGATTTGGAGCATCTTTCAGAATGAAACATTTCCTGTAATATCCATTAACACAAAGAGATGTTTGGTGAGTGATTTAGATTTGGTCACCTAGAGAATCAAGAATTTAGTATGCCTTTTTGTTCTAACCCTGGCATCCTATGTAAGCAAGGACCAGCCGTTTTGATATTTCACCCGAACTTCAGGAAGAGAAATTATTTAGAAAACATCTAAATCATGTTGGGATGTATTTTTGCTGAGCCAGTTGGCTAGTTTAATGTTCAAGAGATAGACTAGTGAGGGGAACTGGTTTAACTGATTGCGCCATTCACAAAAATTGAAAAAATTGATTTAGAAAACAAAGTACCACAGAGATGGGAGAAATTTGACTTTGCATATCCTGAGTGAGAGAGCAACTCATTTGGAAAAACTTCAAATCAAAGGTGCTAGGTTGATCACTACCCTACTTGTTCTGCCTGTGAAAAATTCTTTTTTTTTTTTTTTAAAGCTTTTACTTATTTATTTGAGAGAGAGAGAGAAAGAAAGCGAGAGAGCGCATGAGCAGTGGAGAGAGGGGGAAGCAGGCTCTGTGCTGAACAGAGAGCCCGATGTGGGGCTCAATCCCAGGACCCTGAGATCATGACCTGAGCCGAAGGCAGCTACTTAACCGACTGAGGCACCCAATTGTCTGGAAAAATTCTTTAAGTATAAATTTAATTCTTCAAATCTGCATCTCAGTAGGTCATCATGGCGCCTTCTATACTATACTTGTTAAGGGCAGCAAATAACCATTTGCCCAGCTGATGAGAGACAAACCCAATTCAGAAACAGATAACATAGCCTGGCTTCTAAATCAAGAAATATTGCTGAGATGTGACTTGTCCATAAGATGCCACAGCTCTTGTTCTTCTGCTGTTATGTACACCAAGACTATTTCACAGGAAAACTGGAGACACCTAAATAAATGAGGAAAAGTTCTTTGAAAAATGTGAGAGTCACATGCATACTTTGTCTATTACTGTAAAGTCCTTAAAAACTGGCATTACCCAGGAGCACCTGGGCGGCTCAGTGGGGTAAAGCCTCTGCCTTCGGCTCAGGTCATGATCTCAGGGTCCTGGGATTGAGCCCCGCATTGGAGGGGTTTCTGCTCAGCGGGGAGCCTGCTTCCTCCTCTCTCTCTGCCTGCCTCCTTGCCTACTTGTGATCTCTCTCTGTCAAATACATAAATAAAATCTTTTAAAAAATTGGCATTATATTTAAAATTTCTCTGTGAAGTTGCATCATTAACTATGATAGCTGTATTTGAAAGGGGGGATTTTACCAACAGTTGAACCAATGAACCAAAATATTAAATAAAATTTTACCTCCCATAAAGCCAAATTTCATTAGATCTTATGAAGAATTGTTTGCTAATTGATTTTCAAACCCGATGTGGGCTTGGTCTCAAGGACTTAAGCAGGGTCTATGAAGAATTATTTTTTCAAGTCTCTTTGGAATCAAGAGTCAAAATATTTAGAAAACAATGGCATACTTCTTGAAAAATTCATAATGAAAATAAAAATATTATTGACTCTGAGGAGTCCTGCAAAGAAAAAAGCCATTGTGTTTATTTTTGTTTAATCAACATATCTTTAACTTAGTGGATGAGAGGAACCCCCTCTCACTTTTAGTTGGCAGAGGGTAACATCTATTCACATCTTTTTTTTTTTTAGTTGGATATAGACTCATCCAGGGAGTTTAAACAAGTTAGTTAAATGAAATTGAATTATCTTAGGCTTAGGAATTAATTACGGTAGGAATCTTGTATGGACATCTTTTTCTCAAGTTATAATCACTACCATCCCACAGAATTTATGGTGTACCGAACACATTCACAGAAATACTGGTCTCAGGGAATGACAAACTATCTATGCCAGAAATCAGGCTTGCTGAAGGTCTATGGGTCCTCAGTGATGATCGCATCTGGATTAGAGATATTGTTTGTCTATCAGCAGTAGCTTCTGTCCCCAAACCCTCCCAATTGTCTCATTTTCAGTTACCTGTTGAATCAATGCTGACCACACTAGAAGGCAGATCAAGGGGCAGAACGTTAGTTTCTTTGGGTCTTAAAGTCTTTGTATACACAACATTCTTTTTACCTTTTCCTCTCCCCTAGTTTTTGCTTACCGCAACCTTTTAAGCCTTGTTATCTGATCTTTCATTCATTCAACAGATATTTGAGCACCTGTTTTATGCTCAGAACCATGCTAACTGGTGATATAAGAGAGAAATAAGATGTGATTCCTGCCTGGCGGCCTGTGGGTCCAGCAGTGAACAAGAACAAGGCTTTCTTTACTCTCAAGGAGCGTCTTGTCTGCTTTTAGGCTTCTGGTCCACCTGCCTGGATGCTGTTCCACGTGTAAGCTTTAACTCTGGTATTTTTTTTACCCATTCTTCAGCTATGATTTACATAATAGACTTCCGACTTTCAAATCCTTCATGCTAGCCAGTTGGTTGCTAGCACTCATTGTGGCATTGACAACTAATTTCTCAGACTTCCTCTAGGCCCAGGGTCCTATCCAACAGGCCTATGGGGGCTCAGTGCTCAGTGTTGACTCAAGGCTTTCAACCTGTCCTGACACATGACCACCATGAGTGGAATGAGGCGATGTTTAAAGGTTACGTTTAAGTCCATCAAACAAGATTTCGAAATGGACTTCCCTCGTCTTGTGAAACAGGCTGACTACCAAAGATGATTTAGGAGTGCCAATTTGAAATTTTTTGGTGGGTTTTTGAGCACAGAGAAGATTATGATGTTTCCTTAGTCTTTTAAGTTAGTGCTAAATTTATTACAGTATTAAACTCAAAGTCTTATTTTACTTAAGCTTTTTGATTTTCATATGTAGCATATTTTAGCAATTATTTTCAAGGGGGGTTTGATCAATATTCAATCAATTTTGATAGAACACAATAAATGCTTTTAATAATCAGTTCATTTTCAAAGTTCAATAGTTTAATATCCTTAAACATTTAAAACTGTGTTTATAAGCTCAATATATTCAACTTTTAAAAAAATATTTTATTTATTTATTTGAGTGAGAGAGAGTGAGCATGAGGGAGGGAGCAGAAGCAGGCTCCCTGATGAACAGGGAGCCTGACATGGGGCTTAGTCCCAGGACCCCAGGATAATGGCCCAAGCCGAAGGCAGAAGTTTAACTGACTCAGGCACCCAGGCGCCTCCTATATTCAACTTTCATTTACAAATTCTTCAAATATTCAACTTAGCAAGTAAGACAATGCAAGTACTAAAGCCCATTATGTCTAACCATTAAAACTTATAAATATATGGGGTGCCTGTGTGGGCTCAGTGGGTTAAAGCCTCTGCCTTCGGCTCGGGTTATGATCTCAGGGTCCTGGGATGAAGCCTGCATCAGGGTCTCTGCTCAGGGGGGAGCCTGCTTCCCCCTCTCTCTCTCTGCCTGCCTCTCTGCCTACTTGTGATCTCTCTCTCTGTCAAATAAATAAATAAATATTTAAAAAAACCTTATAAATATAGTGAACTACATTTTTTAATCATTTCAAGAATGTTTACAAACATCATTAAATAAACTTACACCTTTCAACTTGAAGTCAGAAAGGTGAAATCAATTATTTAATTACATATTTTGCATGTTTGATTATATATCCTCATTTATATATTCAATCATGGGGCTGAATCTTAAAGATATTTATCTAACTTACAAATAGTTTAAATATCAAATCTGCAGAGTAATCTTTACACAAATTATTAACAGGATTTGGATTTACTTAATACTTTTTCTTGAATAAAAAGAGACTTCTTAGGGTTATAAGACATTTATCCACCGGTGAGCAATTTATCTTTTTGAGAAAGTTGTGGCTATCAATTCCAGGAAATTCAGGCCCAGGGAATTTTGGCCAGGACATAAAACCTAGGATTACAGATACACAGGGTAATTCTAATTATAGTGCTGACAGATGTATTGAATTCTTGTTTGTGGTTTCCACAATGCTTGTGCGCTATAAAGAAGTTGGTCCTATTGTTCATAATCCTGGGTACGAGTCATACCATTAATTGATTTTCTGTCTGAATTGAATAAAGAGAAGTCTTATAACTTCCTCTGCTGCTGGCTTGAACTTGAACCCTTGTAAGACAAATCTGACTCCAAAGATACCTTTAATGTAATTCCAGTGGCTAGTTCACACCCTTGTATAAGTCTTTTTTTAACCTCATTTAAATTAAAAAAAAAATGTAGTTGTGGCAAAATACACAGAACATAAAATTTATCATCTTCACCATTTTTAAGTGTATAGTTCAATGGCAGTCAGTACATTTACTTTGTTTTGCTACTTTCTGTCTCTATGAGTTTGACTACTCTACCCCTTGGAAGTGGAATCACACGGTATTTATCCTTTTGTGACAGGCTTATTTCACTTAGCATCATGTTCTCAAGGTTTTGTCCATGTTGTAGTATG
Source organism: Nasua narica (assembly GCA_028533885.1). NCBI lineage: Eukaryota > Metazoa > Chordata > Mammalia > Carnivora > Procyonidae > Nasua > Nasua narica. The sequence goes on along the minus strand of CM052802.1, from coordinate 107,423,527 downwards.
CCATTTACCTGTCAATAGACATTTTGGGGGGCTTCCAACTTTTGGCACTTGTGAACAATGCCGTTACTAACACGGATGGACAAACATCTGTTTGATGCTTTTAATTTTTGTGCACATACCCAGAAGCAGACTCACTGAATCATACAGTAATCCTATTTTTTAATTTTTAAACAAACTGCTATACAGTTTTAATTCCCCTTAATTTTATGTCCTGATTAGGTAGCAAGAACTCTACTCATTCACTGAATCGCCACTAAGGTTGCTGCTGACTTTTTTTTTTTTTTTAGCTAATTCTTATACTGGCTGACTGAATTCATTTAATAATATTTATTATTTTTTTCTGAGTTTAAGACCATATTAACTGGATCCTGAACATCTCTCGTGGCTTTGCCTTCATTCAGAAGTGGGAAAAACTAGAAAGCTTTGCTGCTTAAGGCTTATCCATGTACCAGAATCATGGATATTAGCTATGAGTTTGTTAGAAATGCAGAGTCTCAGGCCCCATCTCAGACCTACTGAATCAGAATCTGCATTTTAGCAACCTCTCCAGGTGATCATTATGCACATTAAAATGCATGCATGCAGAGCACCAATTTAGATGATTTCTCATGGCTCTTTTTATTTTTGAAAATCTGTAAACCTTAGAGTGAGCACAGATAATGTTTTCTAGTATTTGCTAAACATTTTTATTCCTTCTGTTGGGTCAGTATCAAATCTTGATGGTTTAAGACTATAAGAAAAACCTTTGGTCACGGGTCATGGCACCAGAGATCTCTGGAACATTCTAGAATTCAGGATGTCTGGGATATCAATTATTTAGGTGGTATTAGGTTAGGAGTCAGGGACCTGGAAAAACACAGAAGTAAGGGTAGAATAATGTCAGAGTAAAGAAATTACCAGAATATAGTTAATTTCTCAAGGGTGGAAATCGTGTCTTACTTAAATTTGCTTTCTCAGAGCGTAGTACTGTATGTGGCATATTGTTGAGTGAATATTTATCCAACCCAGTGTTTGCAGAACTAACAAAACCCAAGTCTGAGATCTAGATATGGGGGTCTGTAGTCACAACAGTTGAATGGAGCCATTATGGCGTCTATCATAGCAGTACCGTTAACCCTTCTCAAGACTGAGATCCTTTTGAGAATAGATTTGGGCATTTATACTTGGCTGTACTTTGACCTCAAGCAGCTCTGCCATGGGAGTCTGGAGAATTTTAAGTTCTGACAATGTGAAGTTGGACTCTAAATAGAAAAAGGTAGTCTTTGGTCTTTAGGAAATCACTTTTTAAAACAGACCAAATGGTTGCAGAGAAAGGTGACCTAGCTTTGAGAAAACCCAATATATAAATATCAGAACTGCCAGAAGAGATCAATGTTACTGTCATGAAACTGCCTTAAATTTCCATCCCCAAACCTCATTTTAAAATAGCTTTATTTTAAAATGTTCTTTTCTTTAGGAAGAACATAAACTCTTTCAGGAAACAGCTCTGGGAACTCTGTACTAGGGCAGGTTGGGAACGCAAGTTATTACTAGAGTGTTTCTGAAAGAAGATCTATTGGATGTACAATTCAAGGTCACCCAGCTACTAATTCTAATGAAAGAAAAACATAGCTAGTGCTTGTAGTGTTTCCTTTTAATAAGAAAAAGAAAGAGTAATGTTTTTCTTAAAGGTTCTAGTGTTAGATGTCAAAAGTAAGCTTAGACAGTAAGCAGAGAGACTCCTGAGCAAAGAGTGGGCTAGAATTAGAAAAGAGGAGTCTCTCTCTTTTTTTTTTTTTTAATTTTTTTTTATTAACATAGAATGTATTATTTACCCCAAGGTACATGTCTGTGAATTATCAGGCTTACACATTTCACAGCATTTGCCATAGCACATACCCTCCCCAATGTCCATATCCCTACCTGCCCCCCCACCTCCCAGCAACCTTTAGTTCGTTTCATGAGTTTAGGAGTCTCTTATGGTTTGTCTCCTTCCCCATCCCATCTTGTTTCATTTCTCTTCCCCACCCCCACATAACCCCCTGACTTGCCTCTCAAATTCTTCATATCAGAGCGATCATGTAATAATTGTCTTTCTCTGACTGACTTATTTCGCTTAGCATAATACCCTCTAGTTCCATCCACGTCGTTGCAAATGCCAAGATTTCGTTTCTCTTGATGGCTGCATAGTATTCCATTGAATATATATACCACATCTTCTTTATCCATTCATCTGTTGATGGACATCTAGGTTCT
>CM052802.1:107310433-107420792 GCA_028533885.1 Nasua narica | reverse complement strand
GAGTTAAAGAATATTGATTCCCGCCCATCCAGTGCTTGAAGACTTGGCACTTCAATGGCTTTTAAACTACAAGGTAGGGAATTTGACTTCAAGTTAGAATTCAGAATAAATGACAAAGGGACGTTAAGGATCAATAAAAGAAGATAATAGGAATAGGGATTTCCTTTTGCAAATTTCTCTCTAAAATATGTTATTGAAATGCATTAACTCAACTAATAGTCATTGAATACCCAAATACTGTGCCAAGGACTATAGAAAATTAAAATATGGAATTAATATTCAAAATCTATGACTTCAGGCAAGGTAGAAGAGCTGTATTTGTGATAAAAACAGAGCACTTCCTGTGCATGGCAGGGGAAGATCACTTCCTATTGGAATGATGATGGAAGAATGGAAGAGGTGACACTGAAATTGAGCATTCATTGAAGGACTTTAAAGCTAGATAGAGGAGACGGCAAAGAATTTTATTTATTTATTTATTTGACAAAGCATTTTAGATACAAAGAATGAGTGACAAAGGATTATAGTAAGCATTCATTTAGCCCCCTCTATGTACTAGGCATTATATACTTGCACTAGTTTAAAAAATGAGTGTGATATAGAAGTGTAATGAATAAAAAAAACATGTAAGAAATAGTGAACACGTCAGATTTGACTTAGCAAGTGTTTTTTATACAGGGAAAATGTGGAAGATGAACCGAATAGGAAATTGGAGACTGATATGGAGATCCTTGAATGCTAGACTAAATCTTATTATTAAAGTAGCTAAATATAAAGAGCATGAAAGGATATATTTTGATGAGTTAAATGGAAAAATCATTCCTAGTTTTGATTTGAATCTCAAAGCAAATATTGGAGGGACCACCACCTGGTGGCAGAGTACTTACATTGCATCGTCTGTTATTAAGAGATGCATAAACATTCTGAAGTTTCAAACTGCTAATCTTTATTTATAAAATGATAAATAACATGATATAGAAATGAGATGATTATTCATTGTGTACATCTTTTCCAACAGATTCCTTTCTAAAAAGAGAAATCCCTGAGAGCATCTAAAATGATTTTTTCCTAAAACGTTCAATATATTTTTAAATAGAAAAATGGTGAGAATACTCCTATTTATTTGTTCAAATTACTTTGGGAATTAATTATAATTCCACCAACTGTGGGTGGTTGTCTGATGACAACATTAGGAAAGAGATTTAACAATTTTATTTTTGGGATATTTTAATCTTAAAATACTCTTTGTATTCTTTTTTTTTTTTTTAAAGATTTTATTTATTTATTTTAGAGACAGAGAAAGCGAGAGAGAGCATGAGAGGAGAGAAGGTTAGAGGAAGAAGCAGACTCCTAGTGGAGCTGGGAGCCCGATGTGGGACTCGATCCCCGAACCCAAGGATCATGACCTGAGCTGAAGGCAGTTGCTCAACCAACTGAGCTACCCAGGCGCCCCTCTTTGATTCCATTTTTTAGATGTATCTTGATTTGGTGGTGGTTACACATGTGCTAAAATTCCATAGAACTACATACACACACACATAAAACTAGTGAAATCTAAATATGTGAAGTATCTAAGATCTGAATTAAGTCTGTGATATCAATGTTAATTTCTGGTTTTAATATTGTTCTATAGTTACATGAGATGTTACCATTGGAAGAAATTCCGAGAGAAACTCAGTGAATCCTTTGTATGATTTTTGTGTAACTTACATAATCATTTAGAAATGAAAACTTAATTGTAAGTATCATTTAGCTCAACTTCTGCAAACTTCAACTGCAGAAATGAGGTATACAAAGACCTACAAATGTCTAGGGTGCCTGGGTGGGTCAGTCAGTTGACCATCTGCCTCTGGCTCCAGTCTTAGTCCCAGGGTTCTGGGATCCAGCCCTGTGTTGGGCTCCCCACTCAGCAGGGAGCCTGCTTCTCCCTCTCCCTCTGCTGATCTCCCTCCTCCTCCCCCTGCTCCTGCTCTCTCTAACTCTTTCTCTCAAATAAACAAATAAAATATTAAATATTTACACATGATCATTTGGAGCTATAAATTCTATCAAAGAAAGACTATATCTTGGAAATTAAAGGATGTTAGGTATGAGCATTATATTAATTTTCTTTCTTAATTAAAAATATGTTCACCCAGATTGATGCATTTTGTTCTCACTTATTATTTATAGATTTCTTTTGTCTCTCTCAAATAAGTCTATACATTGAATGGCATATTAACATTGTAGAAAAACTAGAACAAATCAGAAAATAAAACAAGTAAAGTAAAAGGAATTATTATCACTCAACCCCACTCAAATAGTATAGTTTTTTCATTGATCCATTCATCCATTCAACATTTATGAGCAACTCTCTGCTCTGGATGCTCTTTGATAATATAGATTAGTGAATGGTGCAGCCTCTGGTGCCTTTTCTAATTTGCACAAAGCTTCCCTAAAGGCCGGCATTGGCTCAAAAGGTAGATATATACAGGAATTTACTTTAGGAACTATTCCAAAATATTGTTGTAGTAAATGAGCTTTTCTATATGTCTAGCATGCAGTAAGCACTATGCAAGTGTTAGCTATTATTATTATTATTATTATTATTATTAAAGGACTAGAATTTGTCATAAGTGTTTGATCACAAGAAAAGTAGCAGGGTCTGATGATCTATGTTCTGTAGAATCATAGACCTTCTGTTTTTCATTCAACAAATGATTTGAGTGCCCTTCACATGCCAGGCACTGTCCTTGGCAATGGAACTGGAAAAAAAAAATAGATGCTCCCTCCCACCATTCCCATCAGGTAGCTTACATTTATCAGTATTTTGAAAGAACCCGCCAAGATTAATGAATCACATTTATTTAAGTTAATGGCTTTAATTAAGTGCTTTGTGCTGGATGACAAGTGAGAGGGTAGGAAATAGGAAGTGCAAAGTTTAAGATCGTCTCTGTTCTCCAGGGTTTCTGGTATTAACAACAGAGACATACTTTCATCGAGAATATCAAGACAAAAGGGTGAGGTGTCAAAACACATGGCACCGATAGAAAGTTTAGAGGGGGAAGTGAGTTGTTGAGGCCTGTGGTAAGCAAGCAAATTTTTGCGGAACAGAGAAGACTTGAGCTGGGACTTAGAGAATGTATACATCATATTCTGCTCTGAAATGACTTTTTGGATAGGTGGCACAGACTTGTTAGCCGCTTTCTAAATCTGACCCCTCCCCCTCTCAGGAACAGAGCAAAAGTTAGATAGGACATTTCCAGTCCCAGCCTATGAAGCTCCCATTTGATGCTCCATGTGCCTTGTTTTCTCCAAATTTTGGCTGAATGGTGGCACTAAGGGCAACCATGGAAGCCACATGTCAAAGTCAGCAGAGACCCCATGAGCTTGCGGAGACCCCATTAACCTGCATCCCTGAATGAAAATTCGGCAGGGAGCCGAATTTTTCCCTTCTTCCCCTCCCCCCAGCTACTGGTCTTTACTTGAAGGAAAAATCAGCTGTCTCCTCATCTGTTTCTAGGTCTGCCTGCTACAGCAGCCAGCTTTAACAAACTAGGTAACATCACCAGATTGACTTTAATTTTTGTTGACACTTTGACAGTGTAAAAGTCAACATAATACAACACGCAAACTCTGAATCAGCTGAAGATAGCCAATCTACGCTGAGGTTGCCAGGGGAGGGCAATATGGGGCAGGGCAGGGGGGAAGGGCTCCTATATAGTCATTAACAGAGTCCAATAAATTCGGAAGATTATGTGCATGAATCTTTTGTTTTACAGATATAGGTAGACATGAGAGAAAAGACGATACTAAGTGACTTGCCTAGTATCTTAACTGGGATGTGTGGAAATACCTGTCCCCTCTACAAGAGATGTGGAACTCCTGACACCTGGGCTGGGTCACTTTCTTAATTTAATTTAATTTAATTTAATTTATTTTATTTTATTTTATTATTTTATTTTTAAAGATTTTATTTATCATTTGACAGAGAGAGATAGCACGGGTAGGCAGAGTGGCAGGGAGAGGGAGATGGGGGAGACAACCCCCCCCCCGTGGGGCTCCATCCCAGACCCTGGGATCATGACCAAAGGTAGATGCTTAACCAACTGAGCCACCTAAGCACTCCACTTTCCATTATTTTAAATAACTATTAAGTCTCATCTAACTTATACTTTAACCCATGTACCAGTGGTAGAACTACAAAAGCAATTTCGTCATCCTCTTTTTAAAAATGACTATACTTAAGTCATAGTTGTCACCTCTACTTTATCTTCCCTGGCTATAATCCAGAGTCCATTAAAATCCTCGATGAAATTTGTCAAATAAAGCTCACTGGTTTATAAATACAAATGTTCACAAGTTTTCCTTTTGGTATGAATCTAGCTCTCTCTGACTTTATGGGCCTTAGGCAGTCATGTGGATGTTTTTTTACACACCACGAGTTATGACATGGCTGAATAAAGAGCAGTCCGTGGTTGAAGGGCTGTAGTATGGATTCACGTGCAGGTTAAATGACCATAACTGGGCAAGTGGTCACAGCTGGAGCACAAGGGGCCAGATCAGGATGGTGAGAGTGGAAGCCGAGACTCAGAACTTTAAATTAGGACTCTTTAGGTTCCCATCGCTTGGTATCAGTACTGACTCTTGACCTTTGGAAGATGCTGAGCCTGTAAGTAAGGGAAGAAGTTTGAGCTTTGGGTAGAGAAATGTGGGATGGAAAAGAGGCAAGTCTCAGCACACATCTGGGTCTTTCAGTCCATCTTACCTGATTGACACACTTTCCCCTTTTGGTCTGGAAGTGCTTCTTTCTTTACACAAAGCCCCAGTGTATTTTGTCATCAAATGACTCAGGCATTTTGGTGCTTACCATTGCTTGTATTCTTACACCAACTCTACTGAGAGCGGAGGCAGAGTAAACCTACCCATATATATCCCAGCCTAGACCCTTCACCTGGTCTGCCTTGAGAATGGGGGAAATGGAGAAAATAAATAAATAAGTAAATAAATGAAACACTTGGGGCAGTGATAACACTCTAAAAACTAACTCCTTTCTCCCCGATGTGAACAAGGAGAGACTCTAAAATCTCTTGAGTCCTTGTCAATGTCCTTGGGAACAGTTGAGAAGTCTCCATCATGGCAAAAGGAACGATGATGGAAATTTGAGGGATTATTTGCAAGCACAGATCCTAACTAAGGAGGTTTAGTTTTTTGAGTTCTGCTAGGAACACCATGGAAGGTAATATGACTTTAGGCTATGGAGGCTCTTGTGTTTTTGGATGTCAGATGGGTGCTTAAGACAGAGATCCAGGTCCTGCTGACTTTCGGTGTGTCACCTAGAGAGCTGAAGGACAGACAGATGCCTCATATTCCTTATGTTTTTGTTCTGACAACGAGTACTGCCAAAACCACGTCCTGTTACAGGGCTGCATCTAAGAGGACGTGTGTCACTGCGGCGTTAATTAGGAAGTGCCTCTTCCAGTGGCCAGACTCCTACTTGCTCTGATCATGCTGTTACATCCAGCCAAGCATCTAGCTCTGCCAAGTGGACCACAAGACGAGAGATGCTCTTTCTTTTTTTTTTTTCCACCCAAGTGGAAAAGATGCCTGTGGTAAGCTCTTCCATGTTAGAAATTCACTCTTGCATATCTTATGTCTCTCAGTGATACCTCCAAGGATTTTATTTCTTTAGACCTTAAGAGATCTTTGAGGAGATAAAGAGTGAGGATTATCAGGCAGTCACTTGAAGACAATAGACAAAGGCAAAGGCATCAGAATGCACACCAGTGCCTGCACACATCAATGCCTTTGTTATGATATCAGATCACGGTAATTTTCAAATGTTGTAATTTGGCAAATTGGTTCTTCAACTAGGTGAATAAGTTCACCTTAAGAAAATAGAATTCTCACACAGAGACTGATTGCTCTTTTTTTTTTTGTAGTTTCTCTTCTCCGAGTGTTTGTTGTGTGTAAGGCTCTACCCTTTGTTTTCCCAGCCCCGCGGAAAGTGTGCTACTCTCTGCTGGTTTCTTACCATAGCTTTGCTCACTGAGGCAGAGCAGCCCGTGAAACGGTTCAATATATCTGACTGGCAGCTATCCTCAAGTGAAGCTGAAAGACCCAGAGAACACCTCCCCTCCCCCCTTTTTGAGGTATGGCTGCGGTTAATGAAAATTTATTACCTTTTACCTGTTTGCATTTTGTGTTGTCAAAGACAGTCCCATTGTTTTCACACACTGAGTGATGCTTTTCTTCCTGTAGTAGCAGAAATAGATAACCAAATTATGAATGACTTATTTGCTAGATTATTTTAAGATTCACCTTTGGCTTTTAAATGAAGGTATGCACACGTGCTCTATTTTCGAGGCAAAGGAAAGGTGGAACATTAATTTCAGCACAAATTACAAAAAATATAATGCTGGGGCTGTGATGACTCACTTGCTATAGTTCAGCTGATCTTCATAGTTCATTTACCGAGAATAAACTATAATATTTAGTGCTTAACCACGGATGGCTAAAATTACTCCCCTTCTGTAATATTCGCAAATGTTAAATCCTATATGTGTCTAATCAATAAGGAATTGTTAATGCTGAGGACGACTTTTTTACTTGCTTATATTTCAATCTCTCTCTTCCAATAGATTCTTCTTGTTGCCTTTAAAATTCTCATATTTCCCACTAAAAATAAGTTACTGAACACTTAATTGCTTTCCTTTAGCAGCAAATCTACCTCTTTCTCTTCAAATGTAAATTTCACAGTGTTGTCTGCATCGTTTCCTTTTTAATGAATCTATTAATCCAACAAACATTTATTTAATAGCTACAATAACCACATACTGTTCTAAAATTAATTCGAAGGGCTCCTGGGTGGCTCAGTTGGTGGAGCGTACAACTCTTGATCTTGGGGTTGTAAGTTCGAGCCCCACATTGGGTGTAGGATTACATAAAAATGATATATTTAAAAAATAAAATTAGGTTGAGATTCCTGATTATCAAGACAGTATAAAGAATTCAAAATGATTTTTGGGGAGATGAAACTTAATTCAAGCTTTTCCATCCAAGCTATATATGCCAATAACATTTAATGGCTGTCAATAAAGTCTGTCTCCCGACTCTTAAATTATTTAGCATATTGTAATTTTTTTGCTTTACTGTTTCAGTCAACCCTTATTTAATGTGACAGCTAACTTAATCCACATCTGTATGTTATGTAATCTGTTAGGCCCCTTGAAGCATATGATGGATACAGAGATATCTTGCTCTTTGGGGTAAGGAGACTTTTTTTAAAAAAATATTTTATTCATTTATTTGACAGAAAGAGAGATCAGAAGTAAGCAGAGAGGCAGGCAGAGAGAGAAGGGGAAGCAGGCTCCCCGCTGAGCAGAGAGCCCGATGTGGGGCTCGATACCAGGACCCTAAGATCAGCCTGAGCAGAAGGCAAAGGCTTTAACCCACTGAGCCACCCAGGTGCTCCGAAGGAGACTTGCATAGGTTGTGAAGAATATGACTCCCTCATTTTTTTTTTTTGACTCCCTCATTCCTGTAGGGAGAGAAGTTCTCTATGAGTGATTAGATGATATTTCTAAAGAATTACCAAGAGCCTTGTACATGTATGTGAGTTAGAAATATGGTTTCTGCCTCAACCTTCAGTGATTCCTTTGCCTCCCCTGTTTGCACCACACAGTAAAAATGTGGACGGGAAGTAATTTCATACCGCAGTTCAGCATATGCCAAAAGAGAGATTTTCTGCCTTTATATATCTGAGAAGTACTGCTTTTGTCGATGTCCAGGGAGTTTAGATGACTATGCGACACCAGCTTAGCTTGTAATAGTTACTCCTCGCAAATGTCAGGGCTTTATAACTCCCATTTTCAGGATCCTGGTGCTTGAATGCAACTCGAGGGCTGCTTAGAACTCGGACGTTACGTATCTCATTAAGGAGAAGAACTCCTCCAGGATCCTGGGGTCTTTTCCTTCAGAATTTAGCCCTGATCCATGGCTCCGGACACAAATGGGTGACTGATACATGATAATGTTTCAGGAACCGTAACCGCTTTAAGCAAGATGGGTTTAGATGACCTTAGTAATGGGATATTAAGGGTATGACAAGCTATAGCTGGTTTTTAAAATTCGATGGGGGATATTTAGTGCCCTTGAAATTATAAGTCAGAAATCAACTGTGCATATGCTGGCCTCCCTAGAACATTAGATACTGTCAAAACATAAAACAAAGTAACAAACCCAGCCCTCAAACTTAAGGCTGTTGATGATATGTTAACTATATCGGTTCTCTAGAGCCATATATCCCTGCGTTCTCTGAAAGACATGTTATGATAGGCGCTGGTAAATGATTTAGGACCCTTAGTGTGCTCAACTCTATGCAAAGTACTTAGTCTGTAAAACAATAACAGAGCACAACCCCTTCCCCTTTTAATAAAACACAAAAAGCATTTTATGAGTATTTTTTCTATTTATTTGAAGCACGGCAAAAATAAAAATTGTAAGCTTTAAAATTTCAGTGGCATGAGGTACACTGTGATAACTTGAGGGACATCATACAGTTAAAAAAAAAAAAAAGGAAACAGAAAGGAAAAAAATTCCTGCACTTGAAACACTGCATGACATAATTACATCTGCTCAAATGGACCATTTACAAATACCAGGTCAATAAAGTGCCAACATTCAAAGAAAGGTAGCTTTCTTACAAAATGCAACAATTTAAATGATCAGTATCTAAACGAGAAATAACAGCATTTGAAATGGAGTCAGATCATGTTACGTGGAGGCCTCCCGGCTAGAGCAAAGTGTGCAGACTTCTGAAAACTTGTACTAGAAAATCACTAATGATCTCCTGATTGTTCAACCTTATCAAGGTTTTTGATCATCTGAGGTCAGGAGGTTATAGGGAACAAAATAACTTTCTACTTCCTGGTGTGGCTGGAGGGGATTTCTTGTGAGCAGGGCCAGTGTCCCAAAGGAACCCAAATACAGAAGATCACGTGAAATAAAGTAGCTAAAACTTTTAAAGCTTTTAGAACAACGTATGGATCATGGGTAAACTCAATTAATGTATAAATTTTAGATTAAAAAAAATGTTTCTCAGGACATACAGCATATGAACTTGGACTTGAGGATAGCACTATTTTGATAAACTTACTCTGCTATATTTGCATACACTAGGCCCTCACTAAATGGTTCATACATGAATCTACACTGGTTAGGACGTCACCAGCCTCTGTAGTAAATACACTTCAGGGTTTCAGAGATTTTCCCAATAAAAGCTTATTTTCTTGCATGTGTACCAATCCAATGTTGGTGTTCTTTTTTCTTCTTTTCTAAAAAAGATCTTATTTATTTATTTGAGAGACAGAGACAGAGATAGTGGGGAGGAGAGGGAGAAGCAGGCTGCCCACTGAGCAGGGAGCCAGACACAGGGCTCCATCCCAGGACCCTGAGATCATGACCTGAGTGGAAGGCAGATGCTTAACTGACTGAGCCGCCCAGCTGCCTGAGTGCAGGCATTCTTGTTTGGTGTATGAGATTCTCCCCAAGTGGTGATTTAGGGACCCAGTCTCCTACTACTTTGGGTCTGTGCCATTCCCTGGCGCCTCACAGTCTTCATTCAGCAGACAGATGGGTAGAGTGAGGAGAGAGAACTTACATTCACTCTTAATTATTTGGAAGCAGCACATACCATTTCTACTATGACATTGTCAAGAACTAGTCACATGGAGTCTTAATGTACACAAAAAACCTGAAAAAAATTGTCCTTGGCTGGACAGCTGATTCTTATGACTGTCTATGCTCTGGAAAGGGGTGCAGAAAGTTTTGGTGAACGATTCAGTCATTTATGCTATAGGATTATCATAGAAAGTTTCCGGAATATAAACTGATAAATCTGAAGTGGAAATGTAATTTGTATTGACTCACATAAGGGAGTCTCATTTAACACTTCACACAACTGAATCAGTCCTCTGACTTGGAGCTTTAGATGTCACATGGACCATTTCATGAAGTACCACCCACTCTAGTTGGATCAGTCACTAACATATTTTAAGGATCTATGTTGTTCTTTGATGTTTTTCTGAATCCTTTTTTTATGTTATGAAGCCTGCTGGTTAAGCTCATGGCTACTAAACATACAGACTTGGGGTTTGACTGGGGAGAAAATCAAATAATTTATTTTTGTTAAAGTTCAGCCTTGGTCATCTATGTCATTAGATCAGACTCCCAGAAGCTCATCTCTGCCTCTGTTTCCTCTAGGCTAGATTATACAAATCCCTGCTTGCTGGCCACTGAATAAATTGCTCTTTGAACTTGCATTTTTTATTTTTTTTAGGTTCATCTGCTATTCTATCTTATGTGGAGGAGCCATATTTTGCTACCATTATTTCATGTCATTATTACTGCTCTATGCTAACCTAATTTGAAGTTTCTATTTTCAGAATAATACGCATATTTATTCAAAGAAATAAAATAGTTCAAGAAAAAAATGACACTGAAATGAATTCCAAAGATCACGGTTTCTTTCTTATTCAATGCACAACGCAAGTTATTTCCTGTGTTTAATGGGCCTACTTGTTTGACATCTTTTTTAATTTCCTGGCATAGATGTTCTACCAACTATGATGCGTTTTAACTAATTCATTTTTTTTCCAGTTTTTATTTAAATTCCAGCTAACCTACAGTGTAATAGTAGATTCAGGTGTACAAATAATGATTCTGTACTTTCATGCTACACCTGGTGCTCCATTCTCAATTCTCAAGAAAGACAAGGCCATTGTAGAAACATAAGGAATTAAAAAAAAACTACTTTTACTTATACGCAATTTAATATTATTGACTTTATTAAGTCATAACTTGCACTCACTTTCAGGTTATTTTTTTTTTAAGATTTTATTTATTTATTTGACACAGATCACAAGCAGGCAGAGAGGCAGGCAGAGAGAGAGGAGGCAGCAGGCTCCCCGCTGAGCAGAGAGCCCGACGTGGGGCTCCATCCCAGGACCCTGGGACCACCACCCGAGCCGAAGGCAGAGGCCCTAACCCACCGAGCCACCCAGGCGCCCCCAGATTATTGTTTTTAATGCATTTTTCCTGATTCTCAATTTTGAGGATTTTTATCCCTATCACATTCTCTGGTCTATGCAAGAGAGCAATGGCTATGATATCTTAAAAATAGTTGAATAGTTCTCTGGATGAATTCTGAATTAAAAACTAAAAGACACATGTTTAAAGAATATTAAAATCTTTAAGTTCAGATTTTGGACTCACTCCAGCCTCCGCAGACCCATGACCCAATTCCTTAAACTCTCTCTCTTTCTCTGTGAATCTATACACACACACTAATATGTACCAAACTGAATAGTTAAAATTCTAAAATTCTAGTTTTGGTTGGTAGGAAGGTATTTATAGCTAAAGTCTATTATTTGATATTATTGAGAAATGGGTTATTCTGGATAATTGAGCATTTTATTTAACAGAATATGTACAAATAGTATGCACCTACAATCCACATACAATTTTTTTTTCTTTGCAATTTAGGTATTTTGTAGAAGTACTTTTCATTTGTAGGTAAAAGTAAACAGTTTTGAAATGATACACAGTTTTAAAATCAAAATTTAGATCTGCAAGTATAATAAATATGAATAATAGAATAAATTAATAAATCCAGTATTAATTCTGGCCTCAGTGACCTAAACTTTTTAAGAGAAAAAACTTTTGTAAGCTCTAATAATAGTTCAATCATGTTATGCACTGTGATTATTTCTCTTCCTCAAACAGCTTCTTGCTTCCTCTTGTGTTTATAATTGTCATGTTATTCCCTTAATTTTCTATGTACCTGCCAATGACCCACCTTATAACTCTCTACCATTTATGTAAGTGTAAATATCAGTCTTTGAACAGATTAAAGCCCAGTGGGTGTACTACTGATTCCTTCTTCAAGAAATCATGGTTGTAGGGGCGCCGGGGTGGCTCAGTGAGTTAAAGCCTCTGCCCTTGGCTCCGGTCATGATCTCAGGGTCCTGGGATCGAGCCCCACATCAGGCTCAGAGGGGAGCCCACTTCCCCCTCTCTCTGCCTGCTTCTCTGCCTACTTGTGATCTCTCTCTCTGTCAAATGAATAAATAAAATCTTTAAAAAGAAAAAAAAGAAAAAAAAAAGAAATTGTTGTTGCAGCTTTCTGGAATGTAACCTGTTCCACTGTGTGTTGGCTACTCTCTGGGTCTGATAGGATTCTTTTGAAATTTCTCTTGTTTTAGAGCTTCTGGTGCATAGGTCTTACATCTTCCTTTTTCTAAGTTACTATGTCATTTTTACAAGTACATTCTCTAGTTGCTTCCTAAGAAAGTATCTATAGGTTTATAGTTGTTGAGACCTTAAATGCTCAATCTTAATTTAATCTACTTTCATAATTAGAGTTTAAGAATAGATTTCTTTGTTGGAAATCATTTGAGAATTTTGAAAACATGCTTCACTGTCTTCTAGTTCTTTGGTCCTTTCTATAAATTTTGGTTCTTTTTATAAATTTTGGTCCTTTCTGTTTTCCTATTTTCTTCTAGAAGCTGAAAGAATTTTCTAAAATTTAATATGATTTTATTTTTCTCCATTGAGTTTGACACTTGGTGGATTTTTTTCAATCTAGAATCTTATGTTTTCCAAGTTTGGGAAATCAGAAAAAAATTATTTCTTTGATTTCCCTCCTTTTTTTCTCCCCCTTTATTCTCCATGCCTGAGATTCTTGTTATTTGGATGTCTAATCTCCTGAACTGGCTCCCAAATTTTTGGTTTAAATTGTACCTTTCTTTCTTACTTCTCCTTCTTTTTTTTTCCCCTCTATTTTTTTTAGGGGGGAATGCCTCAAGTTTATTTATCTTTAAACTTTTACATTAACTTTTTCATTTTTTCTATTATTATTGTTATTAGTTTTGCTTGCTGTTTCAAGATATAAGCTTTTTTCTTTGGGGATGGTTTTCATATCCCTGAACATACTCTGTTTTTGGAGTCATTTTTTCTCTTGGTCTGTTGTGGTCTCTGTCTTTTAAAATAAAGCATTTCCTCAAATGGTTATCCTTCTCTATTTTGAGGGGGTTCATAATTTTTTAGTATTTTTATGAAAAAGGTAACAAAAGTCATCCTGGCCTGCATTTTTTTTTTAATTTGAAAGAGCAGCATTAACAGAAATGGAAAAATTAGAATTAAAAAACTATAAAAACACAAATGTCCCAGGAAAGTAAATTTTCCAGAGAAATAAACTTTTTTTCCTGGTGATCTATGTTATTTCCATTCCATCCAAATTACAGAGATATAAAATTTCCCATTCACTTTCATACTTGGAGAAGATGTCACCCTTTGGTAGATGGTTTAACTAGTTTGGGTTATGAATTGACAATGGGAGGATGAACCAAGGGTCTTGAGCTGCCCTAAGACAAAATTAGGCAGGGGTGCCTGCGTGGCTCAGTTAATTAGGCTGCTGACTCTTGATTTTAGCTCAGATCGTGATCTTAGGGTCATGAGTTCAGGCTCTGTGCTGGGCGCAGATCCTGCTTGGGATTCTCTCTCCTTCTGCCCCGCCTTCCACCACTCATGCATGTGCACACTCTCTATCTCTAAGAATTAAAAAAAAAAAAAAGATAGAGTTGGACATATATAATGAAATAGTCAGGCAAGATGTAGTCAGGCAGAATAGGTGAAAATCATATAATTAACTATATCAAGTAGACAAGGTTCAGAGGTCAACAGATTGAAGAGCAACATGAGACTCCTAGTTCTAATGTCCTTTCATGGTGGGCATCCCTGTGCCTGTATTTATCATGGGCCAGGGATTGGTCAGAAGCCTTTGCTTCAACTGTACTCCTGGCTGAGGTAGGATAATGATATTTAGATTCATTTAACATTCATTCAACAGTTACTTATTGCACGCTACGTACTTGGTATCCTGTGAAACACTATTGATAACACCGAGAGCAAAACACATAGACACTATCTTCAAAGGTTTATGATGTAGTGGCAAAGGCAAATAATAATCAAAGACAAGGGTAACAAGCAAAGGCTGGGATAGCACAATAAAAGGAAAATATAGAATGCTGTCTTATGTCAAGAAACAACCTGAGATCAGAACACTTGTGCAAGTTACTTATTAAGGGAGTGCTCTCAGGGAGACTAGAGAGAGGAAAGCAGGATAAACAGAGAAGAAAGCCACGCAAGATGTGGTCTCAGCTGGAGACTGGTTTGAGCCTGAACTTACAAGGCACTCCAAAGTATGAATGACACCACCAACTTGGTCCCACATTGAGGAGGCAAGCCTTTTGTAATTCTGATGAGTCAGTCATTGGGTTAGGGCTGCTAGGTCCAGTGGGGGTAATGGGAATGTGGGAGGAGCATACTTTATATTCTATTTGGCTTTTTTAGTTGAAAAATATATGTAAATGTGGTAAAAAAAATTTACTTTTTTTTTTAAAAAAAGAACAAAGGAGCACATCATGAAAACCATTTCTCTTCCACCCTAGCCCATGACTTACTCAGTCTACTTGCGAATATTCTAAAAACTTTACATGCATATGCAAACACACATATGTGTGGGGATATATTTGTGTATTTCTTTTTTAAAAACATATTAACCATTTAAAAGGTACATTTCAGTAACATTAAGTATATTCACATTAGTGTGAAATAGATCTCTCAAACTTCCGCACCTTGTAAATCTGAAACTCTATGGCCATTAAAAAATTTCCCTTTCTCCTTCCTCTCAGTCCCCGCTAACCATCATTCTATTATCTGTTACTATGAATTTGACTACTTTAGATACTGCATATAAGTGGAATCAAAAGTATTTGTCTTTTTGTTTCTAGATTATTTTACTTAAGATAATGTCCTCAAGGTTAATCTTATGTTGTAGCATGTCACAGGATTTTCTTCTTTCAAGGCTGAATAATATCCCATTGTATGTATAGGCAACCTTGTGTTTATCCATTCATCCATCAATGGACATTTCAGTTGCTTCTGCTTCTTGGCTATTGTAAATAACATTGTCGTGAATATAGGTGTACTAATATCTCTCCGAGATGCTGATTTTGATTTTTTTGGATATGTACCTAAAAATAGGGTTGCTGGATCATATAATAGTTCTAGTTTTAAATAGTTTAAGGAAATTCCATATTGTTTTCCATAGTGATTGCCCCATTTTACAATCTTCCCAAGAGTGCACTTGGGTTCCAATTTCTCGGCATCTCCTTAAATGCTTGTTACTTGTTTATTTTCTTATAGTAGCCATCTTAATGGGTGTGAGGTGATGGCTGCTTATGTTGAAACATGGGAAATAAAAGAACTGAATGGAAGCTCTATCCATTAAAGGACTATTAGGCTTTCAGCTTTGTTGTAGCATGATCTGTCTGAGCCATTTTCAGTGAGAAGTTTCTGGTGTCAATATGTTTATGTCTTTTCTCATGGGCCAATCATGTCTCCCATGAGTATGTTCAGTCTTAAGTATGGTGATTTACATCTGGCTGCTTGTGTCGTGAGGGCCAATATAGGGAATAGAGGTAATGTTTTCAACATTCAATACGTAAATTTTATTTCTTGCCCTCCCCCAGCTATCTGTGGTGTTTCCACATCCTGAAACCCAGACAGCAAACCTCCATTTTTCTGCTGAGCAGTTACTTGCTAGAAGATGCTGGTGAGATCAGGTAGAGGAAGAACTACATGGACAGACTTTCAGCTAAACTTTCTGCTTTAAACTTCATCTTCATTCCTACTTCCTGGGGTAGCAGGGGTGACAATCCTGAACTTCGTGGGATTCCACTATGTAAATTGGGTTGTTTCTTAGTTTTTTTTCACTGTTAACTGAAGACTCAGCTCTCTCGGGTCTTATAAACCAGTTTTAACTGGTATTTTAGTACATCCAGTTTGATTTCCAGCTCCAAAAATAATGTTATTCTTCTTATACCTTTTACTTTTTCTTTTTTTGCACATTTATGTTTTGTTTATTAAAACATGTGCCATTAATTTGGTGACTTTTTAAGAGAGGTTGTGGGAGTAGTGACATTGAACAAAAAAAGTCCAGGAGCTTAACAGGATTTTATTAGTATTGTTCCAACCATTATCAGTGAAAAGTGATCCGTAGGGGCGCCTAGGTGGCTCAGTGGGTTAAGCATCAGATTCTTGGTTTCAGGTCAGGTCATGATCTCGAGGTCATTTGAGCCCCACATTGGACTCTGGACTCAGTTCGGGGTCTGCTTGGGATTCTCTCTTTCTCTTTCTGCCCCTTCCTGTGCTCTCTGTCACACACAGGCTCTCCCTCCCTCCAAAATGAATAAATAAAAATCTTAAAAAAAAAAAAGTGATCCCAAACTCACTTTTGTGTTACAGAAGACTGGTGCCCCCAGGTCCACAAGTAGGTTGTTATGGTTAAGGTTTTGCTGAGTGCACACAGTAAGACCTGATCTGAAGACACATGAAATGGACCAGTTTTAGAAAAATTCTCCTTTCCTAACTGTTACAAATCTCAGATTCTCTTTGCTGCTACATCTTGGGCAGCTGGTGCCATGACCTTTCACGTGTGCCAAGCTGTGGGACTTGGTACTCATCCAGACCTTCAGTCTTGCACGTTCTGTCTTCTAGTCCTTCCCAGTGCAACTTTCCAAAGGTTCCAACAGGTGTTAGGGCTATTTAAATAAATGAATCCCACATCTTATGTTAGTTGGTTTCCATATTACCAGTTCCATATAAAACAATGTATAGTTAAATGAACCTTTATTTTCCTTGATAACTCTTAAAATGTACACTTATGTTGGATTATCAGGTTCGAGAAAATAGGGCAAATGATGTTTGGCCAGACACTCAAATCAGAGCCCAAGGATTATAGATCTATCATATGTATGCTTTAGAACCACCCTATATGTGGAAGTAAATTCCAAAATGGCAGTCACTGAGCAATGTGCATATTTTTTGGATTATTTTGTTTACCAGAAGAAACAATATCACAGGATAGAATAAAAATTTAAATATATTAAGAGTCATCCATGATCTCTAAAACTGAAGCTTTAATTTTTCTATTAAAGTAATAGTTGTACAGTATGTTTCTTTACATTCCAAATTTATTCACTTAACGTTATATGTTATATTATAATCATTTCCTTGTTGCTTAGAAGTCTTTATAATCCTATAAAGAAACCTTTATAATCATAGCCATAAAATTTTCTACTGAGTGACTGTACCATAATTGATTTAACTATCCTTTCATCATTGGTAATTCAAACTATTTCCAGTATTTCTCTGTTGTGTGGTGTATCAATCAAGGTTCTACCATTAACATTGAAACCACTCTAAGTATTGAAAAAAGAACTTTGTATAGGAAATTGATTATTCTGGTGGTAGAAGCACTAGAGACAAAGGGTGCTGAGGCATCCCAGAAATTAGCAAGGGTGCATTGTCACTTCCACCCCCAAGCTGGGGACAAAGGACAACGGGGTGATGTTCACTAATAAGCTCAGGGGCTGAAGTCACCCTATTAAAGCTGGAACCATTGTGGAGACCCTGAGGCAGAGGATGGGCACAGAGAGAAAAACTCTGGCTTCTTCCTTCCTCCTGCCATCCATTTTTCACTATTGGCTCTGTCATAGTGTGATTTATATTAAGAGAAATATATTTGATTTTCCTCCCCATTTCTGACACAGAGTTCCTTAAACATTTGGAATTTTCTCAGTGAGGAAAGTTAAAAAGGTGTTTTTGTTATGTTAATGTTGTGACTAGGGACCCCACCTAAGGATAGGGCTGGTTGCCAGGAGATCCAAGCACGTGATCAGAGAGTTGGAAAGTTCAGTCCCACACCCTGACCTCTGGGGAATGAGAGGGACTGGAGATTGATTCAACAGCCCATGGCCAATGATTTAAATAATTATGACTATGAAATGAAGCCTCCCCAGAAGCCCAAAAGGAGACCTTCTGGGTTGGTGAGCCCTAGGGGTTCTGGGAGAGTGGCAAGCCTAGAGAGTTCGTGGAAGCTCCACGCCCCTTCCCCAGTCCTTGTCCTGTGCATCTCTTACATCTGGCTGATCCTGAGTTACAACCTCTTGTAATAAACCAGTCTTCTGGTAAGAGAAAACATTTCTCTGAGTTCTGTGAACCACTCTAGGAAATTAATTGAAGTTGAGGAGGAGGCTGTGGGAAGCTCTCATTTATAGCCAGTCAATTTAGAAGTACAGGTAACAACCTGGACCTGCATTGGATGGGGTCCTTGGAACCTCTAATTCAGAAGCCCTGGTCAGTGTGGGCTTGCTAGTAACGTCTGAATTGGCAAGGCACAGGAGAAGTGGGGGAGGGGGAGCGGTTTTGCCAGACTAAGACTTCAGCTGTGGAATCCGATGCTATCCCCAGATAGTGTCAGATTTGAGTTGATTTTTTGGACACCCTGTTGGTGTTCCGAGAATTGCTTGTTGATGTGGGGAACCCCACCCCCCATATTGGAAATGGTACCAGGAGCCCTAAACAGCCTCCCATTGGCATAATAGAGCCTGCAGCCCTCGGACACTAGAAGCTGAAAGCCCAGTCTGTATCTCAGTCAGGTCTCCTGAGTTACAGAATTGAACAGGGGATGTGTGAAGATTAAGCCTGAGGAAAATCAGATCTATATAGCAGCATATATAATTTATGATGTTTTTAGAAGACAAAAGTCACTGATTTTCTTCTGCATGTTCATTGTCTAGAAAGTAAATCTATTCCAAGATAGTGAAATAAGATTGTCTATATATAGACTCCACTATTTAAAATGCAACTCTATATTCAGTGCTTGGCCCCTAGTGGTAGCTCAATAACAATTTTATGAATGACTGCATTGGTAGTTATAAAAACATTTTTCATTTGTGATTTAAATGATTTTGTTTCTGAAATATCCAGTATTTGTAGTCTCTTTTCAAGTTCTGTGTGAATGGCGTCTAGTAAACGAATTCATTACAGCAATTTCACATTTTTTCCCTCCAGTTTAGGCAATGGTGGCCTTAGTGTATTCATTTATCCTTTCCTTCTTTTAGAAATACTATTGGCTTTGTTGCCAGGACTATCTTTTTGAAGTAGTCTGACTCCTAAATTGAAATTAGTTAACTCCTAATCATTTATCTACCTGTCTTCTCCAAGTCCTGCAACTTCATCTTTTTCAATTACTTCCCAGGATTCCTGAGATCAAGTAAGCATCTCCTAAGCCCTAGAATAAGGTAGAGATAATGGAAATATTATGTAACATAATTTTTACAGATTCATTGTAAAATTAGCAATGGAAAAGATTCTATAAAACAAAAACATATTTCCAGAAAGGAAAGGAAACTCTTCTTACAGAGATTTATTTATTTATTTGAGAGAAAGAGAGAGAAAGAGAGAGAGCAAGGGAGGAGGCAAGGGCAGAGGAAGAAAAAATCTTAAGCAGACTCCCCACTGAGAGCACAGTCTGACTTAGGGCTCGATCTCATGACCCTGATCTCTACCTGAGCTGAAATCAAGAGTCTGTGCTTAGATGACTGGGCCACATGGACGTCCCAAGAAACTTTTTCTTTGAGCATGCTTGTATCATAAGTTACAAAGAATTGTAGGGAATCGTGATTTTGGTCTGTCAGGTTACTAATGACAGTTAATATTCATAAAAAGATTTGTTAATTTCTCTCTACTAAAAAATGATTTTTATGGGGCTAACTCTTAGTGGTGCTACTAAGTTGCAATATGATATAACCAAATGGATTTAAATAGTGAAAGAACACTGCCCTGGATTCAGTCATCATTAGACTCTCTCATTAATCAAGGGCTGTTCAATACTTCTTGTTGATGCCACTCTATTGTTTTTACAAATAAGATATGATAAGTTGTAGCCCTCAGGAGAGTCAATCAATAATTAATAGTAGGCACTACTAAGTGAATCATCGCAATCATATCTGTGCTCATCCAGAATTTGTAGAGAATAATTAATACAAAATTACTTGGTAGAAATTAATTTTGTAAGTTGCTCCTTTCACTAGTAAAATGTCACGTGTGCTTTACAAGTGATGCTGGCAGAAATTATAACGTAATCTCTGAGGATATAATGGGTTTTGAGCTCTTTTCGTTCTTGGAAATGTTTGGCTGCATCACACCCTCTCTCCCTCTTTCAAGTAAGTATGAACTCATGTCAGCCCTCGTTAGCTCCTCACTTCATCTTGTGCTAACCCCATACAGGAGAGCAGGTTACCAGGCAACCACTAGCTGTCTCTAAGAGTGTCTGTGGCAACCGTACCTCCTGATACCTCCTGTCATAAAGTCTTCTGTTAAGTTGTCAGGATCGGGGCACCAACGTGGTTGCCATAGTCACTCTTAGCAGTGGCCTGTGGTTGCTGGACGGAGAGCATAGTTCGAGTTCCCAAGATAATTAATGAAATAGTAATAAATTAGGCTATTCTGGCTGTCATTTTTTTTCTGTCTTGGAGAGTTAACCAAATTTCTGCGTATGAAGAGATTTAGACCATCAAAGTATTTTGATAATTAGGGTCATACGAGCTTAGATATCTGAAGTGGGCAAAATATCATTCTGTCTAGGATATAACATTTGCAAGTGTAGTGTTTAGTTACCAATGAAGTGTGTCTTAAAGTAAGTCACAACACACAGTTATTACCGCTGTTCTCCATACATTAGAAAGCAACCCTTTTAGAAACCACAATTTGGTCTCCTTGAATTGTGTTTTCTCATGGTGAATAGCTTCATCTTCATGTAGCTTGCTACATGTAGGTATGTGCGTTTCTGTATTTATCGAATGGTACTTAATCAGAGCGAATGTTGCTAATGAAAATAATAGCACTGTAGTTACATACAACAGTTTACTTTGCATCAGATCCTGTGCTCAGTGCATTAGCTCATTTAATCTCCACAAAATCTGTGTGAGGAAGATGTGATTCATTTCCCTCTTTTAAATATGAGGAAACCAAAACAAAGAGAAGAGAAGTAGTTTACCCAAAGACAGATAGCTCCAAAGAGCAAAGCTGGGATTTTTAACCCAGATCTGTTTGAGCCTGAAGGATTTAAGCAAATGAGAATTTGGATTAAAGAACTACAGAAAAGAGAAATCTGGGTTGGATAAAAGGGACTCTGGTGAGGAGTTATTTGCTGTAGAAACTCCTCTTTGCAGTACTCATTCTTAAAGTTGCTACAAAACCAGTCTTAGGACTGCTTGTATGATATTATTTGAAGACTTGAGTGACGGCATCAGAGTGTAAGAACTAACTCCTCAGTGATCAGGAAAGGAGATTGCTGGAGATGACTCAGGGGAGAAAGTTTGCCACCAGAGCCTCCCTGGGATGCAAGCCTGGGAAGACTGCTAAATAGAAGTGAGGAAATATCATAGATTATTACTAACTGGGTAAGAGGAGTTTAAAAGGCAGGTGTGAGATATTGAACATAAACTACTGACTTCATAATTTTGCAAAGGAATTGCCTCTCAGTCAATCTTTATAGGAGGATAGATTCCTTTTTTATTCATATTCAGGTTTTATTGATACACAATATTATGCACTTAGATACATATTATACATTTATTTTAGTATACAATTCTGACAAATTTATGTAGTAATGTAAACACCATTACAATCAAGATACAGACAGTTCCATCATCCCATAAAGTTCCCCTTGCCCCTTTGTAATCAAAACATACTGCCCACCCCAGTCCCTGGCATTGATAATGGTTTTCATCAGTATAGTTTTCCTTTTCCAGGATGTCATATAAATGAAATTATGTAGTAGCTTTTTGAATCTGGCTTCAGTCCTCCAGACTTAAACAGACCTGACTTCACTTGTGTATTTCTTTCATAACACTAATGTATTTGAGATACATTAATTTATCTATTTGAGATAGAATAGTTTTTTTGTATTTATTCCTTTTCATTGCTGAGTTGTATACCTTTGAGTGAATATGCCATAGTCTCTTTATCCAGTCTTCATGTGAAAGAAATGTGGATTGTTTCCAGTCATTGATTATTATAAAGAAAGCCTCTATAAACATACACATTCAGAATTTTGTATGACTTAAAATTTTATTTCACTTGGGAAACTATCAAGGAATAGGATTGTTATATGGTTTTATGGTTATAGGGTTATATGGTAATGGTTCAGCTAATTTTATTAGAAAATACAAAATTATTTTTTAAAGCGGTTGTATATTGCATTCCTACAAGAAATGTATGAGAGTTCCAGTTTCTTTTGTCTTTTCAATTTTTTCACAGCATCTTTCATAGAGCAGCCCTTAATTTTGATGGAGTCCAATTAACGATTTTTTTAGCAGATTATGCTTTTAGTCTTATTTTATTATTTATTCATTTAATTAATTTATTAAATTAATTAATTTATTTTAAATTTTAATTAACATATAATGTATTATTTGCTTCAGGGGTATAGGGATACAGGTCTGTGAATCATCAGTCTTACACAATTCACAGCACTCACCATAGCACATACCCTCCCTAATGTCCATAACCCAGCCACCCCATCCCTCCTCACCCCAGCCAGCAACCCTCAGTTTGTTTCCCAAGATTAAGAGTCTCTTATGGTTTGTCTCCCTCCCTGGTCTGAACTTGTTTCATTTTTTCCCTCCCTTACCCCCATGACCTCCCTGCCCTGTCTCTCAAATTCCTGATATCAGAGAGATCATATGATAATCGTCTTTCTCTGATTGACTTATTTTGCTTAGCATAATACTCTCTAGTTCCATCCATGTCTTTGCAAATGGCAAGATTTCATTTTTGACGGCTGCATAGTATTCCATTGTATATATACCACATTTTCTTTATCCATTCATCTGTTGATGGGCATCTAGGTTCTTTCCATAGTTTGGCTATTGTGGACATTGCTGCTATAAACATTCAGGTGTATGTGATCCTTCGAATCACTATATTTGTATCTTTGGGGTAAATACCCGTAGTGTGATTGCTGGGTCATATTTTCAACTTTTTGAGGAACCTCCATACTGTTTTCCAGAGTGGCTGCACCAGCTTGCATTCCCGTCAACAGTGTAAGCGGGTTCCCCTTTCTCCACATCCTCGCCAACATCTATTGTTTCCTGACTTGTTAATTTTAGCCATTCTGACTGGTGTGAGATGGTATCTCATTGTGGTTTTGATTCGTACTTCCCTGATGCTGAGAGATGTTGAGCACTTTTTCATGTGTTTGTTGGTCATTTGGATGTCTTTGCAGAAATGTCTGTTCATGTCTTCTGCCTATTTCTTGATTGGATTATTTGTACTTTGGGTGTTAAGTTTGATAAGTTCTTTATAGATTTTGGATACTAGCTCTCTATCTGATAAGTCATTTGCAAATATCTTCTCCCATTCTGTAGGTTGTCTTTTGGTTTTGTTGACTGTTTCCTTTGCTGTGCTAAAGCTTTTGATCTTGATGAAGTCCCAATTGTTCATTTTTACTCTTGCTTCCCTTGCCTTTGGCAATGTTTCTAGGAAGAAGTTGCTGTGGCTGAGGTCGAAGAGGCTGCTGCCTGTATTCTTCTCAAGGATTTTGATGGATTCCTTTCTCACATTGTCTTTCATCCATTTTGAGTCTATTTTTGTGTGTGATGTAAGGAAATGGTCTAGTTTCATTCTTCTGCATGTGGCTGTGCAGTTTTCCCAACACCATTCTTTGAAGAGACTGTCTTTTTTCTGTTGGACATTCTTTCCTGCTTTGCCAAAGATTAGCTGACCATAGAGTTGAGGGTCCATTTCTAGGTTCTTTATTCTGTTCCATTGATCTATGTGTCTGTTTTTGTGCCAGTACCATACTGTCTTGATGATTACAGTGTTGTAATAGAGCTTGAAGTCTGGAATTGTCTGGATGCCGCCCACTTTAGTGTTCTTTTTCAACATTCCTCTGGCTATTTGTGGCCTTTTCTGGTTCCATATAAATTTTAAGATTATTTGTTCCATTTCTTTGAAAAAAATTTATGGTATTTTGATAAGGATTGAATTAAATGTGCAGATTGCTTTAGGTAGCACAGACATTTTCACAATATTTGTTCTTCCAATCCATGAGCATGGAATGTTTTTCCATTTCTTTGTGTTTTCCTCAATTTCTTTCCTGAGTACTTTATAGTTTTCTGAGAAAGGATTCTTTGCCTCTTTGGTTAGGTTTATTCCTAGGTGTCTTATGGTTTTGGGTGCAATTGTAAATGGGATTGACTCCCTAATTTCTCTTTTTTCTGTCTTGATGTTGGTGTATAGAAATGCAACTGATTTCTGTGCATTGATTATATAACCTGACACTATTGAATTCTTGTATGAGTTCTAGCAGTTTTGGAGTAGAGACTTTTGGGTTTTCCACATAAAGTATCATATTATCTGCAAAGAGTGAGAGTCTGACTTCTTTGCTCGTTTGGATGCCTTTTATTTCTTTTTGTTGTCTGATTGCTGAGGCTAGGACTTCTAGTACTACGTTGAATAGCAGTGGTAATAGTGGACAGCCCTGCTGTGTTCCTGACCTTAGGGGAAAAACTCTCAGTTTTTCCCCATTGATAATGATATTTGCTGTGGATTTTTCATAGATGGCTTTTATGATATTGAGGTATGTACCCTCTATCCCTACACTGTGAAGAGTTTTGATCAAGAAAGGATACTTTACTTCATCAAATTCTTTTTTATCATCTATTGGGAGTATAATATGGGTCTTGTTCTTTCTTTTATTAATGCATTGTATCACATTGATTGATTTGTGGATGTTGAACCAACCTTGCAGCCCAGGAATAAATCCCACTTGGTCGTGGTTAATAATCCTTTTAATGTACTGTTGGACCCTATTGGCTAGTATTTTGGTGAAAATTTTTGCATCCATTTTCATCAAGGATATTGGTCTGTAATTCTCCTTTTTGATGGGGTCTTTTTCTGGTTTTGGGATCATTGTAATGTTGGCCTTATAAAATGAGTTTGGAAGTTTTTCTTCCATTTCTACTTTATGGAACAATTTTAGGAAAATAGCTATTAATTCTTCTTTAAATGTTTGGTAGAATTCCCCTGAGAAGACGTCTGGCCCTGGGCTCTTGTTTTTTGGGAGATTTTTGATGACTGCTTCAATCTCCTTACTGGTAATGGGTCTGTTCAGGTTTTCTATTTCTTCCTGATTCAGTTTTGGTAGTTTAAATGTCTCTAGGAATGCATCCATTTCTTCCAGATTGTCAAATTTGCTGGTGTATAGTTGCTCATAATATGTTCTTATAATTGTATTTCTTTGGCGTTGATTGTGATCTCTCCACTTTGATTCATGATTTGAGACCTTTCTTGTTTCTTAAGAAAGGCTTGTATTCCTACATACTTTCCTCTCACGACCACCCTTGCTGTGTCCCAAAAATTTTGAACAGTTGTGTTTTCATTTTCACTTGTTTCCATGAATTTTTTTATTTTTTTAAGATATTATTTATTTATTTAACAGAGAGAAATCATAAGTAGACAGAGAGACAGGCAGAGCAAGAGGAGGAAGCAAGCTCTCTGCTGAGCAGACAGCCCGATGCGGGACTCAATCTCAGGACCCTGAGATCATGACCTAAGCCAAAGGCAGAGGCTTAATCCACTGAGTCACCCAGGCTCCCCTCCATGAAAATTTTTAATTCTTCTTTAATTTCCTGGTTGACCCATTCACTCTTTAGTAGGATGCTCTTTAGTTCTGGTTTCATGGCATTGTGTTCTGAAAATATGCAGGGAATGATCCCAGTCTTTTGGTACTGGTTGAGTCCTGATTTGTGACCCAAGATGTGATCTATTCTGGAGAATGTTCCATGTGCACTAGAGAAGAATGTGTATTCTCTTGCTTTGAGATGGAATGTTCTGAATATATCTGTGATGTCCAGTGTGTCATTTAGAGCCTTTATTTCCTTGTTGATCTTTTGCTTAGATGATCTGTCCATTTCAGTGAGAAGGGTGTTAATGTCTCCTATTATTATTGTATTATTGTTGACGTGTTTGTTTGATTCTGTTATTAATTGGTTTATATAATTGGCTACTCCCATGTTAGGGGCATCGATATTTAAAATTGTTAGATCTTCTTGTTGGACAGACCTTTTAAGTATGGTACAGTGTCCTTCCTCATCTCTTATTATAGTTTTTGGCTTAAAATATAATTTATCCAATAGAAGGATTGCCACCCCAGCTTTCTTTTGATGTCCATTAGCATGGTAAATTGTTTTCCACCCCCTAACTTTAAATCTGGAGGTGTCTTTGGGTCTAAAATGAGTTTCTTGCAGGCAACATATTGATGGGTCTTGTTTTTTTTTTTTTTTATCCATTCTGCTAACCCTTTGTTTTTTGATTGGGGCATTGAGCCCATTTACATTCAGGGTAACTATTGAAAGATATGAATTTAGTGCTATTGTATTGCCTGTAAGGTGACAGTTACTGTATATTGTCTTTGCTCCTTTTTGGTCTGTTACTTTTGGGCTATCTCTTTGCTTAGAGGACCCCTTTCAATATTTCCTGTAGGGCTGGTTTGGTGTTTGTAAATTCTTAGTTTTTGTTTGTCCTGGGAGCTTTTTATCTCTCCTTCTATTTTCAGTGACAGCCTAGCTGGATATAGTATTCTTGGCTGGATATTTTTCTCATTTAGTGCTCTGAATATATCATGCCAGTCCTTCTGGCCTGCTAGGTCTCTGTGGATAGGTCTGCTGCCAATCTAATATTTCTACCATTGTATGTTACAGACCTCTTGTCCTGAGCTGCTTTCAGTATTTTCTCTTTTTCACTGAGACTTTAACTTTTACTATCTAGATGATGGGGTGTTGACCTATTTTTATTGATTTTGATGGGGTTCTCTGTGTCTCCTGGATCTTGATGCTTGTTCCCTTCACCAAATTAGGGAAATTCTCTGCTATAATTTGCTTCAATATACCTTCTGCCCCCCTCTCTTTCTTCTTCTGGGATCCCAATTATTCTAATATTGTTTCATCTTATGGTATCACTTATCTCTCAAATTCTCCCCTTGTGGTCCAGTAGTTGTTTATCTCTCCTTTTCTCAACTTCTTTTTTCTCCATCATTTGGTCTCCTATATCACTAATTCTCTCATCTGCCTCATTTATTCTGGCATCAAGAGCCTCCATTTTTGATTGCACTTCATTAATAGCTTTTTAAATTTCAACTTGGTTAGATTTTAGTTCTTTTATTTCTCCAGAAATGGGTTTTATTTCTCCAGAAAGAGATCCTCTAGTATCTTCTATGCTTTTTTCAAGCCCAGCTAGCACCTTGATAATTGTCATTCTGAACTCTAGTTCTGACATCTTACTAATGTCCATATTGATTAGGTCCTTAGCTGTTGGTACAGCCTCTTGTTCTTTTTTTTTGAGGTGAGTTTTTCTGCCTTGTCATTGTATCCAGATAAGAATAGATGAATGAGAGAACAAAATACTAAAAGGGTAGCAAGGACCCCAGAAAAATATACACTAACAAAATCGGAAGACACCTGAAACTGGGGGGAGAAGAAATGAGAAAAAATCTCTCTCTCTCTCTCTCTCTATATATCTATATATTTATATCTATATAGATATTAGACTGGTGACTAGAACAGAGCCACACACTTGATTTTGGGTGTATTTTGATCTGTTAGAAGAAACTGTCTCCCAAAATTTTAAAGAAAGAAAAACTTATATACATACAAAAATAAAGGTAAATGCAATGAAGGGATGGAAGGACTATAAAGATGAAAATTAAAAAAAGATTCTAAAAAAGGAATTGATAAGAAGTTGGTTGAAAAAAGAAAGAAAAAAAAAGGAGGAAAGAAAGTGATCAGGCCAGAGACTAGAACAAAGCCATGCACTAGATTTAAGATATATTTTGATCTGTTAGAAGAAACTATCACAAAATTTTAAAGAACAACCCATATGTATACAAAAAAATTAAAAATGATATTTTAAGATGGTATTGATAAGATAAAATAGTTTAAGAAGGTTAAAATAGGGGAGAGGAAAAATTAAAAAAATAGAATAAAAAAAGAAAAAAATTAAAAAAAGTTAACTTTGAAAGACTAAAGAATCATGGGAAAAAAGCCGTAAACTCTATGTGTCGCTTTCCCCTAGGTTTCTCTGGAGTCCCACAGTTCTCATTGAACTTGGTCTTGGCTGGATAATTTTGTTGATCTTCTGGGGGAAGTTCTCTTGCCATGATTCTCAAATGTCTTTGCCCGAGGCAGAATTGCACCACCCTTGCCAGGGGCCAGGCTGAGATTTGCTCGTAGTCGCTCTCGGGAGCTTTTGTTCCCTGAACGCTTTCCGTACCGCCCTGGAGGAGGAGAATGAAAATGGCGGCCTCCCAACCTCTGGTGCTGGAGAAGCTGAGTGCTCGGGCTAGCTCCTCAGTGCGCCCTTTGAGAAAAGCAGTCAACCCCTCCCATCTCCCTGGTCTCTGGCCGAACTCCAAGCTCACCTGGCCCGTGACCAAGCGTTTATGTCTCTGGTGCATGGCCCTGTTTGGAGTCTCCAAACCCAGCTGATTCCTGCAGTGTACTCCTGTGCTGCTCCTCCCAGGGGAGGAAGGTAAGTCTCCCCAGATCTGCCACTTGTGGGGTTCCTTCTCGAAGAGCAGTCACCCAACTATGCCTGGGATCATGGTTTAAGGTAACCCCAAGCTGAGAGGTCACTGCTCGGCTCCATCTCTACAGTCGGCTTTCCTGCTCTGATACCTGGGAGCTCTGCTGCACTCAGATATCCCTGGTCTTTCTGTGTCCCTGTGAATCCTGAGACCACACTGTCCCTGTGAAGGCTCCCCCCCCCCCACCCCCGCCCAGCTTACCCTCTGGAGTGATGTCCCTCAGCTGAGGAGACTTCTAAAAGTGCTGATTTTGTGCTCTGCTGCTCTACTGCTTGCCGGGAGCCGATCCCTCCCTACCCCCCTCCTTGGTCTCTCTTCCCATATATCACCTTGGATTCACTTTGCACATCCTACCTTCCAGAAAGTGGTCACTTTTCTGTTTCTAGAATTGCTTCTCTTCTTCTCTTCAATCTCCTTTTGAGTTTGTAGGTGTTCAGAATGTTTTTTTTTTTTTTGATAAAAAATTCGATGAAATTTTTTTAAAGATTTTATTTATTTATTTGAGAGAGAGCAAATGGGGAGGAGCAGAGGGAGGGAGAGCAGCAGATTCCATGCTGAGCTCAGAGCCAGAGGTGGGGCTTGATCTCACACCCTGAGACCATGACCTGAGCCAAAATCAAGAGGCAGAGGCTTAACAGACTGAGCCACTCAGGTGCCTCAAGTGCTTTATGTCTTTTAAGGAATTTATTCAATTCATCTAAGTTGTCAAAGTTATGGGTATGTAATTGTTCATAATATTCACTTGTGGTATGTAGAATTCTAATTTCCTTCTGTGTGAATGTGATGAGTGTCATTCCCATGATTATATTACATTACATGGCAAAAGGGATTTTATGTATGTAATTAAACTTATTAATCAGTGATCTTAAGATAGGGAGATTTTCTGGGTGGGACTGTCCTAAATAGGTGCACCCTTTAAAAGCAGAACGGTTTTCACTAGCTGGTAGCATAAGATGAAGTAAGAGATATTTGAAGCATTGGAAGGACTCTGTCTTATTGCTGGTTTGAAGTTGGAGGGGCTCATGTGAGAAGTGTGGGTGGTCCCCAGGAACTGTGAAGAACTACCAATGGCAGCAGCAAGGAATCAGGGACCTCAGACCTAATCTCAAAAAATTCTGCCAGTAACTTGAATGGGCTGTCAGGGAGTTCCTTCCCAGAGACTTCAGATAAGAGCCCAGCCTAGTCAATTCCTTGATTTCTGCTTTATGAAACTTTAAGAAGATAACCCACTTGAGTCCATCTGAACTTATGACCTGTAAATCTGAGATAATAAATGAGTATTGGTTGAGTCACTATATTTGTGGTGATTCATTATGCTAGGGATTGAAAACTGAAATACCTTTATTATCCATTAAATATGTATAGGGCCTT
This sequence comes from Nasua narica, assembly GCA_028533885.1. Taxonomy (NCBI): domain Eukaryota; kingdom Metazoa; phylum Chordata; class Mammalia; order Carnivora; family Procyonidae; genus Nasua; species Nasua narica. Next base: position 107,390,887 of record CM052802.1, on the reverse strand, counting down.
TAGTGATGTCCCTTCTTCAATATATGATTTTGATGATTTGCATGTTTCTTGTATTTTTCTTTAGAAATCAGACTGGAGGTTAATAAGACTATTTCCTCAACTGGAGGCTAAAAAGATTTTATAGATCTTCTCAACGTATTTAGCGTTCAGTTACATTGATTTTTCTCTATTATTTACCTGTTCTCATTTTTTGTCTTTATTATTTCCTTCCTCTGGGCTACCTTTGGGTTTAGTTTTCTCTCTCTCTCTCTCTCCCTTTCTCTCTCTCTCTCTATCTTTTTCTGGTTTGTAAACATGGAAGCTTAAGTCATTGATTTGAGACCTCTTTGTTTTTATTTATTTAAAAAATATTTTACTTAATTATTTATTTGAGAGAGAGAGACAGAGAGAGAGAGAGAGTGAGCAGGGGGAGGGGCAGAGGGAGAGGACAGAGATAATCCTAAGCAGAATCCAAGCTAAGTGCAGAGCCCTTTGCAGGGCTCGATCTCATGACTCTGAGATCATGAACTGAGCCCAAACTAAGAGTTGGACCTTAAGCATCTGAGCCATCCAGGTGCCCCGAGACCTCTTTGTTTCTAATATAAGCATTTCATGTTATAAATTTCTGTCTTAGGTATTGCTTTAATGTATCCTACATATGCTGTTTTTATTTTTAGTCAATTAAAAATATATTCTAAATTATCTTGTGTCTTCTCTTTAACCTATGAAACATACAGAAATGAGTTTTTAATTTCCAAACATATGGGGATTTTCTAGTAATATTTCTGGCTTTAATTAACGATTTAATTCTGTCATGGCTAGAAAATACTCTTTGTATGATTTTAATAGTTTTAAATTTGTGGAAGTTTGTTTTACAGCTCAGGATATTCTTGATCTTGGTGAACGTTCCTTGAGCTCTTAAAAAGAATGTGTACTCTGCTGTTATTAGATAGTGTTCCACACATGCCAATTAGGCCAAGCTTATTGATAGGAATATTCAGGTCCTCTATATTCATATTGATTTTCTGTCTACTTGTTCTATTGATTAGTGAAAGGGAATGATTAAGTGTCCATGTACAATTGTAGACTTACCTATTTCTTTTTTTCAGTTCTATTAGTTTTTATTAAAAAGTTGAAGTCTATTGGCAAGCACTTTAGGATTTTTATTTCTTTTTGGTGAATTGACTCCTTTTATGAGGTACTTCTGTCTCTGTGGTTATTTCTGTTCTGAAGCCTGTTTTGTCTGATAGAAATATACCTGCTTAAGCTTGATTTTGGTTAGTATTTCCATAGTACCTCTTTTTCATTCTATTACTTTTAACCTTCTCTACCTATTTATGTTTAAGAGGGTTTCTTGAAGGTATCACGTATTGAGATATGCTATTTCATCCAAGTTGATATAACAATTTTTCTTTTACTCGATCCATTTAGACTGTTTATATCAAACATAATTATGGATATGATTTGATTATTGGCTATACTATCTGGTTTTCTTTATTTATTCCTTTTTCCCTTTCTCTTAGAATGATATTTTTTATTCCATTTTATTCTTGGCTTATTTTGATCTCATTGACTTTGGCAAGTGTTTTATGGGGGTTTGTGAAATTTATAACATACTTTTTAAAAAAAGATTTTATTTATTTACTTGTCAGGGAAAGAGGGAGAGAGTGAGAGAGCAAAAGCAGGGGAATGGCAGGCCAAGGGAGAAGGAGAACCAGACTCCCCGCTGAGGAAGCACATGAAAATACCCAACATAGGGGCACCTGGGTGCCTCAGTTTGTTAAGTGTCTGCCTTCAGCTCAGATCATGATCCCAGGGTCCTGGGATCAAGACCCACACCCGACTCCCTGTTTCTTTGTCAAGTATATGATTTGCATGTATTTACTTCTAAACTGTTCATCCTCTTAATGGAGTCTATTACAGAGCAAAAGGTTTTAATTTTGATGAAGTCCAATTGATCAATTTGTCCTCTAATAGATTGTGATTTAAATCTAAAAACTCTTTTCCCTTTCCTAGATCCAGAAGATTTCAACTACGTTTCTTTTGAAAAGTTTTGTAATTTTACATTTCAAATTTAAGACTGATCGATTTGAGTTACTTACTTATTTATTTATTTATTAGAGAGAGAGAGAGACTGAGAATGAGAGGGGAGAAGGTCAGAGGGAGAAGCAGACTTCCCGCAGAGCCGGGAGTCCGATATGGGACTTGATCCCGGGACTCCAGGATCATGACCCAAGCTGAAGGCAGCCGCTTAACCAACTGAGCCACCCAGGCTCCCAATTTGAGTTACTTTTTGTATCAGATGTGAAGTTTAGGTTGAGGTTGAGGTTGGGTTTTTGCCCATGGCTATTCTTTTATTTCAGTACTATTGTTGAAAAGACTGTCTTTCCTCCACTAAACTGATTTTTTCTTTTTTGTCAAAATTCTTTGGCCACATGTGTGTGTCTTCTCAGTTCTTCATTCTGTTCCATAGATGAGTCCATCCCTCTGCCAAGATCATACAGTTTTGATTACCATAGCTTTATAATATCTTGAAATCAGTACACTGATCTCTCTCAGTTAATTCTTCTTTTTTCTTTTTTTAAATTTAAATTCAATTAACCAATGTATAGTACATCATTAGTTTTTGATATAGTATAGTATTCAATTCATTAGTTGAGTATAATACCCAGGGCTCATCATATCATGTGCCCTCTTTAATTCCCATCACCCAGTTACTCACATCCCCCTACTCAATTCTTTTTTCAAAATTCTTTTGGCTATGCTAGTTCTTTTGTATAAATTATAAATAGTTTTGCCTGTACCTACAAAATTACTTGCTGAGATTTTGATAGGTATTTCATTAAATCTGTATATTGTTTTTGGGAGAATTTGTCTTCCAATGTCAAACTACCAATCCATGAGCACAGTGTCTCTCTGTTTATTTAGACCTCCTTTGATTTCTGTCAGTGGCATTTTGTATTTGTATATGAGTTCTGTACTTGTTTTATTAGGTTTATAGCTAAATATTTCATATTTTAGTGATGACAAATGGCATTCTCTTTTTATTTTTGGTGTCCATGTGTTTATTGGTAGAAATAGAATTATTTTTGTATATTTCTTTTTTGTCCTGTGATTTTGCTGACTTCACTTACTAGTTCTAGGAGTATTTTTGTAGATTCCTTGGGGTATTCTATGTATAGAATCATCTCATCTGCCAATAAGGGCTGTTGTATTTCTTCCTTTCCAATCTGTATGTCTTTTCCTGCCTTACTGTATTAGTTAGAACTTCCAGCACCATGTGAATAAGAGTGATGAAAGTTGACATCCTTGCCATGTTCCCAATCTTAGGGAAAATATATTTGGTCCTTATTGTTAAGTATAATTTCAGCTATAGTATTTTAAAAAGAGATGCTCTTACCAAGTTGTGCAAGACCCCTCTATTTCTATTTTTGAGGTTTTTTTTAATCGTAAAAGGATATTTCATTTTATCAACTGCTTTCTGCATCAATTACATTATCACTTGATTTTTTTTCTTTAGTCTGTTAAAAGATGGGTTATATTGATTGATTTTTGAATATGAAACAAACATCCCATCCCTGGACTAAACTCCCATGTGGCCATGGTATATGACTCTTTTATATATAATTTGTTAATATATTGATATTTGTTAAAAAGTTTTGTGTTTATATTTTTGAGGGAACTTGGTATGTAGTTTTTAAATTGCTTTGTTTTTACTCTTTTTCTGGTTTTGACTTTAGGATATTACTAGCTTTATAAAATCAATTAGTACATGTTCCTTCCTCTTATTGCAAAGAAATTGTATAGAACTGGTGTTAATTCTTCTTTAAATATTTGGTAGATTTTTCCAATGAAACCATCTGACTAGGCATATTTCTTTTTTGGGAACTTTAAATTAGGGCTTTGATTTTCTTTGTAGTTATTAGGCTTTTCATATTATTTATTTCAAATAGGCTCAGTTGTAGTAGTTTGTACTACTTTTGAGGACTTGCCCATATAAGGTAAATTGTGTAGAGTTCAAATGTACGTGTGTAGAGTTCTTCATTCTATTCCCTTTTATCACTTTATTGTCTGCAGGATCTGTAGTGATAACCTCTGTTTCATTCCTGATGTTGGAAATTTGTATGTTCCATTTTAAATTTGTCAGTCTTGCTAGAGAGTTGTCAATTTTATTGATTTTTTTTAATGAATAAGCTCTTTGTTTTATTGATTTTCTTTATTGTTTTTCTTTTTAAATTTCTTTTATTTCTGCTTTTTATTATTTCCTTTCTTTTACTTGTTTTTGGTGTATCTTGCTCTTTTTCTAGGTTCTTGAGATAGGAGCTTAACTTATTGACTTGAGACTTTTCCTCTTTTCTAATACATACATTGAGTGGCATCAAATTCTTTTGCTTTCTGCTTTAGCTGTGTCTCAGAAATATTGATATGGCTTATTTTTATTTTCATTTAGTTCAATTTGTTTTTAAATTTTCCTTGAGTCTTCTTCTTTGACCCATAGATGATTTAGGAGTGTGTGTTTTCTATACAGTGGCTAACTGAACATAATTTAAAAAATGCTATTTTATATCTAATCAATTCACTTAAAAATTTATTTTACTTAAAACTAAAGTTGGAACACATCTACATTTGTTAAGATTGTTATAATACAAAACAAAACAAAACTTTTTAAACCTTAAAAAAAAAAAGAAAAGGAGTTTGTGTTTTTTCCCTTAGCTTTATTGAGGTATAATTGACAAAAATTGTGTATGTTTAGATTTTACAATGTGATTTCTTAAAGGTGTACAGTTTGATGACAATGTACTTATACATTATGAAATGATTAGCACAGTCAATTTAATCAATACATTTGTCACCTCACATATCACTTGTGTGTGTGTGTGTGTGTGTGGTGAGAACACTCTGTTAGCATGAGGTACATGATACAATATTATTAACTACAATCACCATGCTATACATTAAAACCTCAGAACTTATTCATTCGATACCTGGAAGTTTGTACCATTTGACTAACATCTCCTCATTTCCACTACCCAGAAAAGCCCCTGGCAACCACTGTACTGCTCTCTGGTTCTACAAGTTTGACTTATTTAGATTCCATATGCAAGGGAGATCATGCCATATTTGTCATTCTGAGTCTGGCTTATTTTACTTTGCATAATGTCCTCCAGGTTCATCCAGTTTGTTGCAAACAGCAGCAAGTCGTTTTTGTGGCTGAATAATATTATGTATATCCATATCTGTCTGTCTAATCACAGTTTTAATATATTCATTTGTCTATAGACACACAAATAAATTAGGTTGTTTCTGTATCTTGGCTATTATGGATAATGCTGCAATGGACATGGATGTTCAGACATCTTTTCAAAATACCAGTCTCATTTCCTTTGGATATATACCCAGAAGTGGGATTCTAGATCATATGGTAGTTCTATTTTTAATTTTTTGAGGGAACTTCATATTGTTTTCCATAATGGTCGACATTTATACCAACAACAATGTCCAGGGATTCCCTTCCTCTACATCTTTCCAACACTTATCTCTTGTCTTTTTGATGATAGCCATTATAACAAGTGTGAGGTAATATCTCACTGTGGTTTTGATTTGCAGTTCCCTGATGATTAGTGATGTTGAGCACCTTTTCATTTACCTCTTGGCCATTTGTATGTCTTCTTTGGAAAAATATATATTCAGGTGCTTTGCCCACTTTAAAATCAGGTTATTTGCTTTTTTTTTTTTGCCATTGAGTTGTAGGAGTTTATTACATATTCTTTATTATTAACCCCTTAGGAGATATATGATTTGCAAGTATTTTTTTTCCCATCCCCTAGGTTGCCTCTTTATTTGTTGACGGTTTTTTTTTTTTTTTCTGTATGGAAGCTTTTTAGTTTGTTGTAGTCCTGTTTATTTATTTTGGCCTTTGTGGCCTGTGCTTTTGGTGTCACATTCCAAAAATTATTACCATGACCAGCGTTAAGGAGCTTTCCCCCTCTGTTTTCTTCTAGGATTTTTACAGTTTCAGGTCTTACATTTAAGTCTTCAATCCATTTTGAGTTAATTTTTGTGTGTGGTATCCAAGTCCAATTTTATTCTTTTGCATGTAGATATCCAGTTTTCCCAACAGCATTAGTTGAAGAGACTTTTTCCTTTTATGTATTCTTGACACCCTTGTCAAAGACTGGTTAACCCTATAAGTGTGGGTTTGTTTCTGGCCTCTCTACTCTGTTCCATTGTCCTATGTATCTGTTTTTATGCCAGGACTCAACTGATTTGATCACTATAGTTCTGTAAAAAAGTTTCAAATCAGGAAGCGCAATGCCGCCAGCTTTGTCCTTTCTCATGTTTACTTTGGTTATTTGGAGTCTTTTATGATTCCATGGAATTTTTCCGTTTCTGTGAAAAATGTCATTGGAATTTTGATGGGGATTGCATTGAATCTGTAGAACAGAGTGGTACAGATGTTTTAACAATATTAATTTTTCCGATTTATAAACACAGGGCATATTTCCATTTACTTGCATTTTCTTCAGTTTCTTTTATCAGTGACTTACAGTTTTCTGTTAAAACTATTCCTAAATATTTGACTGGTTTTGATGCTACTGTAAAAGAAAGTATTCTCTTAATTTCCTTCTCAGATCTTTTTTCGTTGATTTATAGACATGCGACTGATTTTTGTATGTTGATTTCATATCCTACTACTTTACTAAATTCATTTATTAAATCTAACAGTTTTTTGGTGGACTCTTTAGGGCTTTTTGTATATAAGATCATGTCATCTACAAACAGAGACAGTTTAATTTCTTCCTTTCCAGTTTGGATGCCTTCAGTTTCTTTTGGTTGTCTAATTGCTCTGGCTAGGACTTCCAGTAATGTGTTGAATGTAAGTGGTGAGACAAGCATCCTTGTCTCGCTCCTGATCTTAGAAAAAAGGATTTCAGTTTTTCACCATTGACTATAACGTTAGCTATTGGCTTGTCATATGTGCTCTTTATTATGTTTTGGTATATTCCTTATATTCTTAATTTGTTGAGAGTTTTTATCATGAAAGGATGTTGAATTTTGTTACATCCTTTTTCTGCATCTATTGAGATGATAATGTTTTCAATTATTTATTCTGTTAATATGGAGTATCATGTCTATTGACTTATGTATGTTGAAACATCCTTGCATCCCAGGTATAAATCCCACTTGATCATTCTGTATAATCCCCTTAATGTGATGTTGACTTCAATTTGCTAGTATTTTGTTGAGGTTTTTGCATCTATGTTCAGCAGGGATACTGCCTCATAATATGTTTTCCTTGTAGTGCTTTTTTTTGGGCTTTTATATAAGGATAATGCTGGCCTCATAAAATATGTTTGGAAGTGTTCCTCCTCTACGGTTTTTGCAAGAGTTCAAGAAGAATCGCATCAATTTTTTAAATATTTCATATAATTCGCCCATGAAGCCCTTGTCCTAAGCTTTTCTTTTTTGGGAGATTTTTGATTATCGATTCAATCTTAGGAGTATGTTTTTAAGTTTCTACATGTTTGGAGGTTTCCTGTTATTTTTCTGGTATTGATTTCTAGTTTGATCCATGTGGTCAGAGAAGAGTGTATGATTTCAATTCTTTTAAATTTGATGAGTTTTATTTAATAGCTCAGAGTATAGTTTATCTTGTTATATGTCCCATGGGCACTGGAAAAAAATGTGTATTCTGCTGTTAGTGGGTAGATAGTTAACAAATGTGGACTAGATTCTGTTGGCATATAATGTTATTAATTTCTTTTATATCTTCACTGTTTTTTTTCAGTCTAACTTTCTATTAATTATTGACAGAGAGGTATTGAATTTCCAAGTATAATTGTAGATTTCCCTACTTATTCCTTCAGCTAGGTCTATTAGTTTTTGCCTAACACATTTTTCTGCATTATTGTTTGGTGTATACACATTTAGGATTATTGTGTTTTCTTAATAGATTGACTGTATTATCATTTTGTAATGACCCTCAGTCTCTGGTAATTTCTTTTGCATTGAAGTCTTTTTAAAAAATCTGTTATTAATATAGCCACTTCTTCTTTCTTCACTGTTTCTATGAAATAAATTTTTCTATTTTTTTGCTTTCAACCTGCCTATATCATTGTAATTTGAATGAGTTTCTTGTAGTCAGCATATATTTGGTATTTGTTTTTTAATCCACTTTGCTATACCCTGTCTTTAAATTGGAATATTTGGAACATTTGTAGTTGATGCAATTAATTAAAATGTTAAGGCTTATGTCTGAGCCGTCTTGTTTTCTGTTTGTTTTTTTCTCTGTCTTTTTTTCCTCCTCTCTCTTCCTTGCCAATCCTATAGGTAACATGGACTGTTTTAAGAATTCGTTTTGATACATCTATTCTGTTTTTGAGCATCTCTTTGTATAACTTTATTAGTGATTATGGTAGGTATTAAATTAAATAGATACAACTTATCACAGACTACTGGTGTCATAATTTTGCCAGTCTGCATGGAATATAGAAACTTTACCTCTCTACATCTCTTTCTCCTCTCTCATTGATACTTGTCTTAGATATTTTCCCATCAGACATTTAAAATCATATCAGTGTTATAATTGATCTGCAACTCTCTAACATAATTTAGAAAACTCAACAGAAGTAAAGTCTATTGTGTTTGCCCACAATTTTTTGCTTACTGTGTGTTTTTCTATCTTCTCAATGTTCCAAGATTCCTCATTTTATCTTTTATTTTTTGGTTAGAGAGCTTTGCTTAGCCATTTTTTTAGGGTAGTTATGCTGGAGAGAAATTCTTAGTTTTCCTTTATTTGAGAATATTTTAATTTCTCCTTTATTTCTAATGGATATTTTCACTCAATATGGAATTCTGGATTGATCTTTTTTCTTTTTTCTTTTCAGTACTTGGACATGTTCCATTTCTTTCTGGTTTCTCTGATTTCTCATGGGGAACCTGCTGCCATTTTATTTTGCCAAAATTATTTTTTCTCTCACAGTGAAGATGTTATTTCTTTTTCACTATTTAAAAAATGTTTTCTTTATCTTTAGTTTTCAAAATCTTGGCTCTGATGTGTCTTAGTGTAGATATTATTGAGCCAATTCTGTTTAACATTCACCAGGTACTTGAGTTTATAGGTTTATTTCTTTTTCTATATTTTTAGAAGTTTTCAGCCATTATTTTTTTAAGTACTATTTTTTTTAAAGATTTTATTTATTTATCTGACAAAGAGAGATCACAAGTAGGCATGAAGCAGGCAGAGAGAGAGAGAGAGGGTGGGAAGCAGGCTCCCCGCCAAGCAGCGAGCCTGATGGGGCTCCATCCCAGGACCCCGTGACCATGACCCAAGTGGAAGGCAGAGGCCCCAACCCACTGGAGGGGAGTACTATTTTTTAGTTCACCTTTTTCCTACTCCCCTATAGGGCTCCAGGGACACAATTGTTATATGTATTTTTTACAGTCCTACTGTTCCCTGAGGCTCCATTTATTTTTTTTCACTAGTTTATTTTATTTCTCTGGTTCAGATTGGGTAATTTCTACTGTTTTTTTTCTCTTCCAATTAACTCTCTCTTCCCTTTATACTACTATTGAGATGGTCTGTTGAGTTTTTAAATTTTAGTTGTTATTTTTTGGTTGTAGAGTTTTTTTTTTTTTTTGAGTAAGCTTCATGCAAAGTGTGGAGCCCAATATGGGACTTGAATTCATGAGCCTGAAATCAAGACCTGAGTTGAGATTGAGAGTCAGACAGTTAAGGGCACCTGGGTGGCTCAGTTGGTTAAGTGTCTGACTTTTGATCTCAGCTCAGGTCTTGATCTCAAGTTCATGAGTTCAAACCCCAGTGTGGGTTTATTTTATCTGTGGCTATTGGCATTTCTAGGTTGCTTACTCCTTTTATTCCAAGTTTGGGATATAAGGCAAAAAGAAAACCCAGGGAAGTCACTATCATGTTGTTCCTCGAAAACTGAGGTGTAGCTGGTCTACCTCCTTTTCCCCACTTTTCATAGTCTTCTTAGGTTTCTTTTATATAAAATATCTATGGATTTTAGTTGTATTCAGCAAAGGGAATAGTTGTACTTAGTGGGAAAATCACATCTACTCCACCTTCCCATAAAGATGGATTAAACATTATATATTTTCCCAGTTGTCCTATGGCAAAGCAAAAATTGCACAGGAAAAAGTTAAAACAGTCAAGATATTGTTCAAGGCTATTGCAACAGGGGAGAAAGAACAAAAGTTAAAGTTTGTGGAAATTTTTTTTTAAAAAACCCAAAACAAATGAATAAGCAAGTAAACAAAAAGCAGAATCATACTTGTAAGCACAGAGAACAAACTGATGTTTACCAGAGGGGAGGGGGGATGGGGGGATGGACAAAATGGGTGAACAGGAGAAGGAGATACAGGCTTCCAGTTATGGAATGTGTAAGTCACAAGAATAAAAGCCCTGGCATAAGGAATATACTCAGTGATAATGTAATAGTGTTGTATAAACTATATAAATATTTCTTGTAGTCAGTGATAAAAACAGAGCTCAACCTCAATGAAATGAAGGGCTAGAAAGCTTTTAAGAGCTGGGGTTGGGGGGAGATGGAAAGACATCTGAATGTGCTAATTGACTTTACACAAGCAAAAGAGAACTTTCTCATATCTTTATGATGGAAGGTATTTGACAACCTGGGGCAAGGCAGTCACTGAAGTTAGCATCCTGTTTTCCTACAGAAACTAGAAGATAGGATGCCATTTTCCATGATATTGCATCTCAGAGGGATAGCTCCCAGTTCCTTCAGAAAGACATTCCTGGGTTAAACTGTCAAGAGGCTTTTAAAAAGATTTATATCTCAAGGGGCAGAGGAAAGATTTATAATTACAAATTTTCTAAAATAAATGTTCTAAGAAGAGGGATGTCCGAGGTCTACAGTCAGGAAGAGGTCTATGTACAGTTCAGTCAAGTTGAGGGAAATGCTAAGGCTGCCTTGGTCACCTATGGGAGATAAGTGCCAACCACCATCTTGTCATAGGCATAGCTATTTCACTTTTGTCTCCCATATGTCTATTTCATTAATAATGTGCATAAACATCATTATCATATATTGTCTTTCCCTCATCCATTTGTTCAACGCTGGGTTGTGTGCCTCTACTACGCATGCAGGAAGAAATCTATTATATATCATATCTAGGCCAATACAAGGTAGCTCAACAATACAGACTTGTAGGCGAGTGTTTTTCAGAGCCATCTCATTGACCCTCTTTATATCCTTTGTGATTTCTGGTTTGATTCTATTCCTTTGATGTGTCTGATGTGTCTGATCAGATATGTCTGCATTTTCTTGAATGATCTGCTGATGATTCTATGATGATACTCTGACTTGATCTTGCCCATGACATAATTCAGGGATTCTGATTCCTGGTTGAATATCCACACTGATGAAGTATTACTTTAAATCTGGGCTTTGACAGGACTTTTTTTTTTGTAGGAGGAGAAACCAACACAGCCATATCCACCACCATCCCCACTACATGCAAAAGATTAGGAGAGGAGTATGAGTGGGAGAGGATAGCATTTGGTCTTTACATTTCTAGACAGAATCTGTATTCTAACAACAAAGTTTATTTTACATGGAAGGATGGAATTTAGTAAGCAACAACCACATGTTAAACAAAGTTTCGCAGATCTACTTCATGCAAAGGAAGGAAGCAAAGAACCAGAATATATATTGTATTTCTTATTCAACTTACTATTCAATATGGATATTGGCAGCCTGCAAAAACAAACATCACACATATCTCAGAGGCCATATTCATCTTTTGGATGCTGAAAAGGATTGCATTCTTTTAAAATAACGAGCTTGAGTGGTGTCAAAATCATTTAGATCTTCTCCCTTTCTTGGACTTCCTTAAGAAGTGAATGATGCATAGGAAGGCTTCTTCCACAAAGGACATTTTCATAAACTTGTAAGCTCAGAAACCAATAGTAGAAAGCAATACACTTTTGTGTTTCAAGTGATTCTCTTATAGCAATTATTATAAAGACAGAAAAATCTTTATTATGCTTGGAGGTTACAGTATATATTACAGTATTTAAAAGCAGCCTGATAAATGGCATTACTTTATTCTCTCCTTCCAAAGGACCCCCATCAGGGACACATAACTTAAAGGTGGTAACTTGAAAGGCCATAGTGTAGTCTTGAAAAAATTGTGCAAAAGATAAAGAAAAGGTATTTGGCTTTTAGTGTAGGTTCTGTCACAATCTTGGTGCACAAACTTAGAAAACTTTTTTTTTCCTTTAAACTTGGTTAATTGTATTTGGAAAGTAATGCACAGAACTTTTATTATGCTAGTATTGAAGGAAATGATAAACATTTATTTTGTGTTTTAATCATGCTAAAAGGGTATTTCCTACATATCATATCTTTGACCATAATTTGATGCCTAATATATTTACATCTATATGGAACAGAACCTAATCTTATTAAAATGGGATTTGGTTAATATAGCACTACCCTATCTCACTAGATGGCAGTATGACAAATTAGACCATCTCCATAAAATGTTCTGGATGCAAAATATCCTATATGCAAAGCGATATGTAAATTTAAGGTATTCTTTTACAACATTATATGATTTTCTAACCTTAGTACATACATCATTAAATGTATCCCGCAAATATTTTGTTATTATTATCCCAGAGTTCAATCTGTAAGTAAGTGGTAGAACCAAGATTTGGGACAAAACTCTTTGCCCACTGAGCCTGAGCACCTTACCTTCATATATTTTGTGCTCAGCTGGAATGTAGATTTTGAGTGCAGTAAGTCCAAAGATAGAGGAGATCTTTATTAAGGGCTGGAGTAATATTAAAGTAAAATATGCAATAAGAAAACACGTTCTAGACAAAGCTGAATCTTAACTGCTACCTCATATCTAGTTTGTGATTTATAGTATGTGGTTAAAAATTTGAAAATTTGCCTTCATATTAGGTATTCAAAGATTTTCACATATATCAATCTTATTTCTCCACAAAAGAGACTTAGGGAGTGAAGACGTACTATTGATTAGCATATTCTTTTCCTGGCTTCAGTTTTATTATCTATAAATGGAAGAAGTTGAAATAAATGTGTGTTGCATTTAGCTTTTCCCATATGTAATGCTCTTTATTCTATAATTTTAAAGAATGGGGAATATTCAGTTCATCTAGAAATTGGAATTCCAACTGCTGAAAGCAGTTACCACCTCTAGATTACGAGTGAGAAAGAGGAAATGAAGACTTGCAACTTTCTTTTCCTACAGGTATAGGATTGTGAGTGTTGGGTGTCCTTCTTTCCACTAAGCTTAGAATTCTTTATAAAGAAGAGACGTGCCCAAGTAACTTGCATCCATAGTGTATCAGAAGGATTCTGCTCTAGTGTTGACTCACATATAGATTGCTATACAATCTCTTGTGTTGTGAAATCCTTGGGAAAATGTTCAAGTGGAATCTGAGAGCCTCCTACCTTCCTGCGACAATTTCTTTCTCTTGGGAATAGGGGTGGCTAAGAGATCATGGCCATGATTCTTAAGCAGAGAATGCCATATACCCCCTGCTTTTCCCTAAAAACGAGGATGTGCATTCACATGAAGGGGGCATGAATAACATTTTCAAATGTTTTGCTTAAACACAAGTTGTTTAGGAATCCTAATTGCTTTCTCTTTTTAATATTGCACATTCATGGATAGATTAGGGGGGAAATTAGCACTTTGTATTCCCCATGACGCGAAGGCACGTTACTAGATTCTACCAAAAGCCCACAACTATGCCCTTAAAAAATTTAGACTAAAAGATTAGTAGAATTCCATTTTGTTAGAGGTTGAGCTAGAAGCTAGGGCCTGACCCAGGTCATTAGCCCAATCCCCGAGGAAAGCCTGGTCCTGAATTTAGGTTTGGGTTAAATTTGGGTTTTAGAAAAGTCATCCGTTGGGGTAGAGGTCTGGAGGCAGTGCTGAATATTCTAACATCTGGATATTCTTTGATATTACATGCATTTGACAAGCAGCCTTGATTTTTGGAGATCTCAATTTTTGCTTCAATGTCACCAGAAGATTTGAAGGCCGATGAGGTCTAGAGAAAAGAAGTATTCCTAACTCTGGCAAGTCTTATAAAAACTTCGACTCACCTGTGAAACTCTAGGCCTGGAGAACTGGTTCCACTTCTGACCAAGGTTTTTCATACTTCAGTCACTTGCAGACCTTCTTCCTTCTTTTAGGAAAGTATTTCATTTTTCTCTTTTTACTGGGCAATTTTCTATTACTTATAAACTGACTGATAGTGCATGTCTTAATATCTGAGACTCCTTTTATCCAATTGCAAATTAAACATGATAGTACTGGCTTTATCTCTTTAAAGGGAGAGATGGGAGTCACAGAAAGTGATTTAAAAGTGTTTTTGAATAGAGAAGTTAGTCATCATATAGGAGTAGTAGAAGCAGTAATTGCAGTAGTTACGGTAATTTCAGTGGGAATGCTATTAATAGTAGCAGTAGTCATTGTTTAACCGCGTAGGTAAGTAGTGCTTATGAAAGAGGTACAATGCAGAAAATGCTGTGTCTGTAGATAGAGCTGTTGTGTGTCCTAAGGCTTTGGTCCTCACTGTAGTCAGCCGACATTATTAAATGCTCTCAGGCTCCTAAACTCTGGTATATTTTGGCTTAACTAAAGATTTGCCAAGAAAAATATCCTATTCCTGGAAGCCAAATTAGAGGAGAAATTCCCTGCCGCATTTCACAGAATCATGGTTTATTAACTTACTAAGTGTTAATGGAAATTTAACCTTTATCGTAACAACTGTGCCATTTGTCAAATTCTAGAACGTGGGGAAGGATCCTTGAAACTCGGTTTCTCGCTGCAACTCCACCTTGTTCAAACTCAGTGACGTTCTCTTTCATTGTTGATTTAGCATCTCTGTACTCCAGGTCCACTTCTTGTCCTGCTTTCCTTTGGACTGGCTGTTTTCTGTGTGTCTTCTTCCGCCAGCTGATAGGTGGCTTCCAGTGGCTGAAGAGGGCCTGGTTTCCCTGTCCCTTCTGAGTGATTCGGAAATGGCTTTAACACACTGTGAATTTTTAGACTTGTTAAGTACAGTTGTAATTGCATATCGGATTTTTTTAAAACGTGGAATAACATTGTGAGGACGACACCTGTTGTGCCTAAGTCCCATTAAACACACTTAACACAGGGTTTGGCTTAGTGTTTCACAAACTTAGACTATTTGCTTCAAAATCACCTGGACCATTGGTCCTTAGGACGCGTGAATCAGTCTTGCGTTTTTAACAAGCTCTCCCTGAAGTGCTTGTGAGCAAACTAAAATTTGATACTGTTGGTGATGGAATCATGGAAGTATTGTATTTCTAAGAGAGCAACAGTATCTTTGTATGTGATTATTAAATGGAACTAAAGCCTGAGCTCTTCCAGAGCAGGAGCCGTGGCTTATTTGTTTGTGTACAGAGTAGGTGCTCAATAAGTATTTTAGACCTGAGTATGCAACTTAATGTACCCAGCTGCACCTGAAGCAGGTCCGTGATCCAGCTCTGCCGGATGGGAGAATGAATGGTTAAAATGCGCACGAGTCTGGCTTGCCAGTCTTGTCCTGTTACGATAATCATGGAGCTCAAAAAAATAATTAGGAAATATTAGAACTGGATTACAAACTAGAAGCAAACTGTTCACTTTGCAGATGAGGAAACTTAGACCTACCATTGCTGAGACTTAGATAAGCTTTTGAAGCTAATTAACATCGGACCCAGGAGCAGAATTGAAGACTTCAAACTCCTGGATTATTCTTCTTCCACAGTAAGCTCTCAGATATGTTTCAGTTTTGTAAAGATTTATTTATTTACTGGAGAGAGAGCAAGAGAGTGTGTGGGGGAGGGGCAGAGGGAGCAGGAGAAAGAAACTTGAGTGAACTCGGTGCTGAGGGCTCCATCTCATGACGCTGAGGTGGTGACCTAAGCTGAAACCAAGAGTCTCACTACTCTGAGACCATGAGCTGAGCCCACACCGAGGGCTGGATGCTTAACTGACCAAGCCATCCAGGCGCCCCACGGGTGTTTCATTTTTGATGCTTAATGGAAGGGCACCTACACAATCTTGGTTAAACTAGTTTGTTGTTGTTGTTTGTGTTTTGTTTTGTTTTAGGTGCCAGGATGTATAGTCAGTTATCTAGCTGACACTGTGCTTGTCTCTGAAAAAGAAATCATGTCCGTTTTGTGTAGCTATTGTTCAATATTTTTAGGTGAGGTTGATATCAATAAATGGTATCCCATGGGAAACCCAAGATGAAAGCAAGTGAAGAAACGTTTGTAGTGCCCTTCAGTCAGTCCTCAAAGCCTGTTCCTGCCACTTTCTGGTTCTGTGCTTCCGACCTCTTGGTGCCTCAGTTTCCTCAATGACAAAGTGGGTTTTTTTTTTTTAAGATTTTATTTATTTATTTGACCCAGAGAAACAGATTACAGAGAGGCAGGCAGGGGTGGGGTGGGGAAGCAGGCTTCCTGCTGAGCAGAGAACCAGATGTGGGGCTTGATCCTAGGACCCTGAGATCATGACCTGAGCCAAAGGCAGAGATTTTAACCTACTGAGCCACCCAGGCGCCCCTAAAGTGGGGGTTTTAATAACACCTGCCTCATAGAACAATAATGAGCTAATAATGTAAAGCCCTTTAAAACAGAACCAGGTCCACAGTCAGGCACTGAATAAATATCGGCTTCCATTTGCGGGCATCACATTCCTCTGCTATTGTTGTTCTCCATAAATTGAAAGAAAGGAAAGTTTAGATTGCAAGGACCGGTGACTCCTCCCAAGGGAATTTTTACACACAGAGAAACTAATGCTTAGAGATGTTGTATATGTTTCCTGGGATTACGTGATTAGAGACAGAAGTGGCATTAGAAGTTAATTTTCTTCCAGACCCTGTGGAATTTCAGTGGGTGGCTGGTGAAGCCTGGAGCAAGATTCCTTATCTCCTGGTTCCCTTCCTGCCCTGTCCTGCCATCAGTGTAGCAACTCAGATGGCATCTAAGTCACTTGGCATTGGTAATTTAGAATTGCTGGTCAGTTTTGCAGCAGACATTGATGTCTCCGGTGATATTGTTGGCTAATTTTTAATCGATTTTGTGGTCTATGAAATGCCCAGTTCTGTGAATCGGGTGAAATACCTCATTCTTGACTTAGTGTAATCGTCAAATATGGACGGGTTTTTTTTTTTTTTTTTTTTTTTTTCCGAGTACATGGAGAAAATACGAAAAGTTAAGAGAGATCAACTGAAAGTTAATTTTAAAGAACAAGCTGAGTCTTTGCAGTTTCAACATTCTCCGAAGGACTTAATTCCAGCTGCTAAACATGAGGGATTTCTCAGTTGGTGTCTGGAGCCATTGAAGAGACTAGAGCTTCTTAGAAATAAGCAGGTGGTACTCACAATAGACATTAACAGTCACTGCTGCTTTGTCAGTTTCTGTTACTGCAGAAAAATGATCTTCCTCTATGTTCTTCCTCAGTAACTCAAGGATTATGGAGGCAGGGGCATTATGTGCAAACTTGCAAAATGCCCTTCAGAGTCTTTAAATTTAGTTTTTTTTTAAGATTGTTTATTTTAGGGCGCCTGGGTGGCTCAGTTGTTAAGTGTCTGCCCTCGGCTCAGGTCATGAGCTCAGGGTCCTCGGATCGATCCCCGTGTTGGGCTCCAGGCTCGGTGGGGAGCCTGCTTCTCCCTCTCCCTCTTCTGCTCCCCTGCTTGTGTTCCTTCTCTTGCTGTGTCTCTCTCTGTGAAATAAATAAATAAAATCTTAAAAAAGATTATTTTATAAAGAGAGGTGGAGAGAGAGAGAGAGTATGAGCATGATCCTGAGATCATGACCTGAGCCAAAATCAAGAGTCGTTCCATTAACTGACTGAGCCACCTGGGAGCTGCTAAAATTTTTTTTGTAAAAATATCAAGAGGGGTTTATTACGGTTTTATTTAGTAAAATGGGAAATTAATAATATGATAAAATCATCTCATAATATTTAATAAATGAGATTATGACATTCTAGTCTGAATAGGGCTTTGGGGAGAGTGAGACATAACGCATGCAAAGTGTGCATACTTGAATTGGCAATTCACGATAAACGTGGAGGTTACAGCTTGAGAAATGGGCCTCTAGAAAAAAAAATCAAGGCAAGCCAGACTGCTATGTGAGAATAATTATATCACGTAATTAGCATGCAAATATATTTAAACTGAAGAAATAATTCTAAGTTATTCATACTATAAGGTTGACTTTGTAGTGTCATTATTCCCTACATAAAATATATGCCATAAATCATGCTTTTAATATAGAGAATAGCTTAGGTGATGATACAGTTTTCTCCGAGATGTACAAAATGCAATCGAATATTCCATGTTGAGAGAGGTAATTCTCAATTACAGCATATTGGAATTACTTGATAATCCATTATATGTAAGTAGTTTAAGCAAAATGTGCCTCTTCACAACAAATTAACTTTTCTTCAAAGGATGTATTTCTACTCTTTGTGTAAGGTAATAACTATTTATTTATAAACTATAAAACATAGAGCATTGTTATGCCTACAGCACTCAGAAATTACTAGGCTATATATTCATTAAAGAGAAGTAATTACTTTCCAGATATCTTGCCTACAATCTTTTATTGACCTCATAATGCAATTGCTATGCTTAATAGATTGATGCAGCTGTTTATGCAATTCTTTTCACAACATATGAGTTTGCTACACAAGTTCAATAATAATTCAAACAGGCTCACTTGCTTAATAAGCTTAAACAGACAGGAACACAGAGACTGCAGCATCTAGGAACATATCAGTTGAGAGCCCCAAGGATATGGAAGAGGTGGGCAAAACCGCAAAAATGTTTTTGTGGCAATTGATTTGTAATTGTTACTGCCCACATTTGGTCTCACTGGCAAATAATGGGGTTTGAGTACAGTCGCTTAAGATCATTGGAATTCTGATTTGGAGGAGATAATTTGCAGAGTTGGAATTCATTTTCTTGAAGAGGCTACCAAAATATTCATAGATCACTATGGACATAAAAATATAGGAGCAGTAACGCTAACGATAATACAATAATTTCTCCCTCCTTGGAGGGTGGGGAGGTTGTTATTAGCACACTGTGTATTATGTCACAGGTTTTTCATCCAGTGTTCTGACGAGAAGTAGAAGATATTGGTACGAAATAAAAGTGTGAGTGCAAACTTCACTGGAATAGGAAGTAAAATTGAAGAGGAATTATGTGATATGGATTCAAATGATTAGAGTTTGGAATGATGACTGCTTTCTATTAACTTTGCAAATTTCCAGATTTATTAAAAGCAGACATGTGAATCATCTATATAAATGTTAGGCGTCTAACATCTACCCCAATATATAGTCATGGCTGTATATATTATACGTGCACCTCAGGCAAGCAGGATGAAAACTTATAAGGAATGCCTTCTGAAATGTGTTGTAAAGTTGAGATGATAAATTCTCACTTTACTATCTACTGTACAAAGCCCACTATTTGTTTAAAAATATGGTATTATTTTAGGTTGTTTGTTTCTCCGTATAATTTTAGTCTAGATAAAGAACATATTCTCAGACAGGAAAATGTACTATTCTGATAAAACCTTCTTTAAATACAAATGATCTTTATTTTTAAGAAATCTTAAGGGCAAAAAGCTAGGTATCGATCTTACTGTTGTAGTTCTCATGGTTAACAAAAGACAATTCAAGCAACATTTTTAAAGTGTATTTATGAGGATGATGGGGTGATTAAATCTAAAACATTGATATTCAACACCTTTAAAATTGGACTGTAACTTTGGTCAGGAAAATACTAATCAGTGTTCTCTGCTCAGTATTAGTATCATATGGTAGTATCATTTTTTATTAACATAATACAAATATCCTGTGCAGGGCTACACCTTTCATTGCTTGCGGCTTCAGAATCAAAATGTCACAGCAAATTTTACTTTCACTAATAGATTGAGACTTGTACATTACATCGGTAAAAGTGAACAGTAGTGATATTATGCCAAAATGGCAAAGGCAGGCACAAACGACAGTATCCTAAATTACAGCTCAGTTCTCCTTTGTCCCCAAACAATAGTGAAAGGGTGAGAAGTTGGGAAAGTAGTTTATTACCTTTTTGGAGAAAAGTTCACCTCTCTGCACCTTCTCTCTATGCATTGTCAAAATATCACATTATACAATTCACTGGAAGTGAACTTACTGCTAAATACCCATTAGGCTCCCAGGAGATGCCTTACATTAATTGTTTAGTGAAAGCACCCTTAGGCTATCACCGGGGAAGCACATTAAATGCATAAAAAGAGAAGTTGACAGAGATCCCTGTAGAACAAGATGCATCTACCAAGCTCAAGACTTCTCCAGGAAGAATCCTGTGAGATTGTGTTGGGAATAGTTATTTGGGGTGGGGGATGGTTTTCTCTTTTTTTTTTCTGCCCCCCTACTTGGTACAAACATAAAATTAGCATGGGAGAAAAAAAATGATTTGAGAAAATGATTAGGAAAAGAGTGCTCTGGAATTGTAAATAGCATTAGCTTATGTGTCTTGGTTCTCAGGCATCAAGGCAGTTTACAGACAGAATGGAATTGTAAAAGTTGAGAGGAAGGGTATTATCCACCTAATGATGTTATAAAATAGGAATGATGGCAAATAACCGAGGGGGGAAAGATAAGTTTTGAAGTAAATGAGAAGAAAGTAGCAAAGTTTTAGGCTAATGGCCAAATAGGCTGATGAAGGGAAAAAAGTCAAGTCACAAGATGAATGACAGTGAATTCAGGCAAAATATGTTTTCATGGTCTGTCTGCCACATTGCATCTGAAAACGTTTTCCGTTCTGAATATAGCACAGATTTTTATCACTCCCTTGTTTAGTTACAATTGCTGGTGAAACTATTGTACGTCTATTATGCACTATTATGTTTGTTTATTTCACATCATTTTGTTTAGAATGTTTCTAAAAAAGAAATGTAAAAAAGCAAACAAAATATGTGCTTGGTGGCTTAAATCCCCCCCACCTCCTTTTTTTTTTTGGTCTGCATTACTGCAAAAATTCCACTAGAGGGGGCACTAGTAAAACAAGAAGCAAGATCGAACTGGATTTTAACTTTTTCATTCTTTTCTCTTAGACGTGAAAAGACTCACTCTTCTCAAACCTGGACGGGAATATTATGAAGAGGTTACAGGGAAGCAGTGAATATGTCCTGCGGAAGGAATATTTAGGTCTTTAAAATGCTTCCATTAACTGTAGTTCTTTTTTTTTTTTTTTTCAATTTCACTGTTAATATGCAGCAGTTAAATTTTAGCCGAAAAAGCAAAAATTCTTAGTTAAATATGGGTAGGATTTGGTATGCTTGCATTACAATTACCGGAAGCTGAAATCTTAAAGAAGAGAGTGCATCCATGTGACTTTTCCTTCATGACTCTAATTATTACATAAGCCACTGAAAGCTGAAGATTATGGTTTAGTTGTCAACTTGAATTTACCTAAGGTGGAGACATGGTCTTGAGTTCACCACAGAGAAAAATTTTTAAAAAGGCAATAGAAAAATGTGTCATTGGTTGGTAATTAACCTTTATTAAATGCCAAACTTTCCAAGCATTATAAGCTTTCATGTAACTATTGATTTAATGCTGTATTGTATTACCGTTATTTCTCTTAAGGCATAGCCACAGAACTCCCCTAGCAATTAACTGCTAACGTGACAGAGGTACTGTTTGCTGTGAGATGATGTCATATCATGAGAATCAAGGTCACATCCCTGTCTGTTGGTTCACATGGGCTTTGGCATCAGTGAGGAAAGCCCTATCCAGAAAGAGCTCAAGTCTTTTTAGGTCTTTCTAAACTTTGATACTTCCTAAAGTTATAGCATTGAAAAAAATATATGTTTAGTTTTTTTTCCTCAGAAAGTTTGTAAAGCACTGTGTTGTATTGGATTAAATAAAATAAACGACCCTGAATTCTTCTTATCATAATGCCAGGTAGAATATGTGTGCTTGATAAATATTAGCAACTTTTATGTATTTCTGTTCCTTCCAAATATCTATTCTTTGTCCCTTAGAATATGTAGTTAGGGTAGATTTTCATTATATGCTACTATTTTTAGTATTCCTATCCAATCTTTTTTTCTGACTTAACCTAGCATAGATTTTCTGAAGGAAATTGGCTACTCTTTGCTTGAAGATCTGCTTTTCTACTCTGACACATTAAAATGTTATGGATTGGTATTTCTTTTGCCTTGCTTTTGGTAGATTGCCAGTATTTCTTACAAATGTCAGAAGAATGTTTTAGGAAATTAATGTCTAAGTTTCCTAGCTATGTAAATTTCATTGTCACTTAAAAGTAGCTCTGAAGAGAATAACCGTCATCCTTTATATATCAGAGTCATTAGAACATTCGATCTGGAATATATTCTTAGAAATTATTTAGCCCAAATGCCTCCAACAAATGGAACCCAAGGACTAGTGGAGTTAAATGGCTGCCCAAGGTCACACCACTAATTGTGAGCTGAGCCATCACTGAAATATTTCTGTCCTCCTTTCTTCAGAATTATTTTACAACCCAAATTACAGAATTGATCATTTTCTTGTTTGATTTGGGGGAAAAAAAAAAGGATTCTGTGAGTAGATGGAAGGTGGAGAAATGCCCCAGATCTAACGCACATTTGTGTAGCCCTTTGGAATTTATGAAATCTCCTTGCAAACATGGTTGCCTTTAATGATGCTTTGGTATGTGAGGGAATGTCCACGTTCCCTTACACTGCAAGAAAACTTTTCTTGTATTTCTTAGCACTTTTTCATTCTGTCTTTATGCATTCTAATACTCAGTAGAGTAAGGGCTGCTGCCCCCATCCTGCAAACCATTAAGCTTATATGGATGCGCTGTAACTGCTTTGGAGATGGTTATTTAGAGTACTCAGCTCACTGGTGCTGAATTACGGATTTTTTTTCTCCGCTGTGCAGTTCTGTGACCTCAGGTGTGTAATGGACAGGATAGTGGTGACAGTGTTAGGTTCCTGGGGCAGTGCCACCAACATGGAGAACTGTCATGATTTCTGTACACCTCCTAATCCCCTCCCTCCAGCCTAAAGAAGGGAGGAAGCGGGGAGGGCGCAAAGAGACTTCTTTGATCTCCAATTCCCTGTGGCCAACAGCTTTTCTCCATCTCTGTTTCAGAACTTACCTACTGACTTCCTTGGGGAGAGTTGGGTGAATTGTAGAATTTTACTGTTAGAAAGAAGTTATAGAGACTTCCTGTTCAGTTCCCTCATTTTATAGGTTCCCAGTGATTAAAGTGATGAGCCCAGGGCCATTCACTCCCTTATCTATTTATTCATTTCACATGGTCTTTTTTTTTTTTTTTTAAAGATTCTACAGTATTGCAAGGGTTGAACAACTACATAGTAACAGAGATGGGAATAAAACTTAATTTTCTTTGGTCAAAGTCTGGTGTTTTGCTCTTAGCCACGAAGCTTTGTTGTTGTCAATACAAAACCATTAATTCTACTTGTGAGTCTTTGACTTGTTTCTCATTTTTTAAAAGTAGGCTGAAAATTGCATTTTTAGGAGCTGTTCCAATGTTCAGGTAAAATATCTGATTAATAGTAACAAAACTATTCAACAGAATCCTATTAGTTTTGGGGGAAAGGGTGTGTGATTCCTTTAGAAGTATCAGAAGTTTTTTTTTCCATATTATTAATTTACTCTAAAATAGTTTTCTTTAGGCATATTTTACTCCCCCTTTCCCATATTTTATTTTATTTTTTCCTTTCCCCCATTTTAAGCCTACCTTTTTAAAAATTAATTATAAACAATTATATTGTTCCAAAAATAATATGTGTTCATTTTTTGAGCCTAATACAGGTGGACGGCCCTATACAGCTGGGCTCAGCAAACAGTATATGATGCAATTTTAGTAACACTTCCAAATAACTGTCCAGTCCACTAGTCTCCAGTCAGCTTCTGTTGGGAATTTCCATCGTTTCACAAGTTCCTTACCTGAGTTTAGGATACGGATAAACCCAATGGCTGGGTAACACACTAAATAATATTTGGTCTTCCAATTAAGTAATTAGGACCAATTGTCACAGGGCATTTGTTTGGCTGGAAGAGATTGTTTTTTTTTTTCCCCCAAATATGTTTATTTTATTTTTTCAGTGTTACAAGATTGATTGTTCATGCACCACACCCAGTGCTCCATGCAATACGTGCCCTTCTCAATACCCACCACCAGGCTCGCCCACCCCCCACCACCTCCCCTCCAAAACCCTCAATTTGTTGCTCAGAGTCCACAGTCTCTCCTGGTTCATCACCCCCTCCGATTTCCCCCCATTCACCCTTCCCTTCCTTCTCACAATGCCCTCCATGATTTTCTTTATACTCCACATGTAAGTGAGACCATAAGATAATTGACTCTCTCCACTTGACTTATTTCACTCCGCATAATCTTGGAAGAGATTGTTTTGATAGGGGAAATGAGGGAAGAGTTTGAAAATAATACCTAAGGACAGGTGGAATATTGTATTGGGGCCCACCACAGGGCATTATCGTGAAGATAGGAGCCATAGGGGATAGGGGAAATATGATTATCAAAGACCTTAGGAAGATAGTAAAATGGACCAGTGAGGTCCATTGATTTTATTTTATTTATTTTTTTGAAGATTTTATTTATTTATTTGACAAAGAGAGAGATCACAAGTAGGCAGAGAGGCAGACAGAGAGAAGGGGAAGCAGGCTCCCCACCAACCTGAGAGCCTGATGCGGGGCTCAACCCCAGGACCCCAAGATCATGACTTGAGCCGAAGGCAGAGGCTTTAACCCACTGAGCCACCCGGGCGCCCCAGAGGTCCATCGATTTTTAAAAAAGCAAAGCAAAACAAACACTAACCCTTTTTCACTTTTTTATTTATTCAGCAATATTTGGTGCCTACTATGTACAAAACATTATGCTGGTTTTTAAAAATAATGGTGGGTTTGTCTTTTCATTCGCTCCCCTAGTATTCCAAGTCAGCAGTCTGGGAAAAACCACATCTGAGAAGTAGGTATATATTCTAACCCTGCAGGCACAAGCCACACTCTTTGCACCTTTGCCTCCGTCTGTCCCTCTTCCCTTCCCAGGCTGTGTTTCCAAGGGACACCATTAGGATGAAAGAGCAGAAGTTTGGAAGTGGGAATGATGAGCAGTTTCCGCCCCCAGAATTGTCAACAGGTACGCACACAGCATCTGCGACTCCGGGAGAGCTGACAGGCTAGGAACCACTGTGGCTTACGCTTGAAAATAATAATAATATCCACTTAGGGGTATGGAATTATTTATTACTACTGGTGGAAGTTTTGCCAAAGGCAAAAAATGAAAATATCCAATGAAAAATGTCCTCGGTCCACAGCCCATGATGCTCACGCACCGTAGGAACTGATTAACTCTGTGACCAAGAATAAACCGTACTGTCGTTATTACTATTATTATTGTGCTTTCTAAAGATGTCGGGAGTTAAGGAATCAGAGCAAATATAGTGCTTCAGAGGGTTTGTCGGAGCAGTTTTTATGGGAGCTGATATGCATAACTGATGTCTCTGAGGGAGTTTCCTTCCTTCCTTCTAATTTCCTTTATTTTTCTCTTCCTCTCTTGCTCTTTTCCTACCTACAGTCATTCTGGGGCCCAAGACAGGGATGTGAAGATGGGGTGTGATGGGATAGAGACCTCCTGGCAGGGTTCTTAGGGAAACCTACAAGAGGGCGCTCTCTCTGGCTATGTTTACACATCGAGTGTGTAATTAATACTTATGTGGGGCCCGCTATTGTGTTCTGCGCTCAGGTCGTCATAGTCACTTCTTGTTCTGACGGACTGTGTATTGTGTGCTATAAACTACTGCAGGCCATCAGTATACGTGTGACCGTCCCCTTGGTGTGAGGTCATGCCAGTTCTGTGACTCTGCGAGTGGCTTTTTTAACTGGAGAAAAAGGCCAGGCAACCTGCTGTCCAGGTTTGGGCTCTCTGTGAGCCTCGCTACTGGTTTTCTCTTTCTGTAGGAGAAGGCCGTGTCGGAGGGTCTTGTTTCTGTGCCAGTATTCAGCCTACGTGGATTGTGTTTGTGGCTGATCGTGACTCTGATCTTACTTGAGAGCCTGGCATTAGATGCTCAAGTTGGGTCTAAGAGCACCAGCTCTCTCTCCATCTGTGTTTCCCCTTTTGTGCAGCTTGCTCGCATTCTGGGCATCTGGCTGCCTTTGGTAGGATGGTTTTGATTCATAAATGTCTATTCTGGGTCCCATTTCATCTCATGGATCTGGGCTTTGCTTCCAACCCTGAGCCCCTTTCTGAGTTTTCCTGGCTTTTGCAAACAGTGTGCGCATGGGGGAAACCTATTCTTCAACTTGATCCTTGAAGGGTTAAGTTCAAGGTACCAAAGCACCACCATCTCAGAGGGAAATCGGGTTGTGTGTTCTGCTTTCTCCTTTCTTTTTTCTTCTTTCATTTATCCTTTCCTTCCTTCCCTTTTCTCATTCTTCAGTTCTTACAGGTATGCTAAAAAAATCCACAATGGAATATTTGGGACTTGCCTAATTATCAGAATATAGATGATATCATGGATAGGGATTCTAATTGTATGACTTAAACTTAACCAGTAAAAAAAAAGCCTCATTTTGCTATTTCTTTCCTAAGTAAAATATAATGCTTACAGAAACAAATCTCATACATAAAGTTAGCCTAACATGCAAGGTCCAGATTTTTGGGACTTTATAGGTTAAGGATATAAAATTGCTATCTTAAGAAAAAAAACTTTGGATGAAACCAAATTAGTAAAAATTGTGTGCCTCAAACTTAATACTTAATGTCCTTTTTTTTGTTCATGCACATATCCTTGGGGCTCCACATTTTATTCTATCAAAATATATTTAATAATAATTTGAGGTTTCAGGTTGTATGCAGACTCTTAAAATATTTTTATATAAATATAGAAAATATTTATGTGGAATATATTAAATAATTAGAGATATGGTATAGTGAGTCTTGAAGCAATGAATCCCATAATCTTTTAAAAAGCATTATATTTTACAGGGAACAGATTCTAGAATTTTAAAGTCTTTTGTTCAGTTTTATAAGTAATAACTCTTAAAAGAAAAACAGTAAGAAATTCTAAATACGTGTCTGTATATCCTCATTTTCACTCCTGAAATCCAAAAGCCTCTGGAAACCCTAAGTTTTGAGATATGAATTTGGTATAAAAGATTGACCTGAACTAAGGAGACTATTTATAGACTTTATTCATTTTAGTTATTATGAATATTCACATATTTCACTATAGAAATGTTAATGTGTTCATGATGATCCTGCCTCAGGCCCCATCGAGGGTTCTACATAAGATACAGTGTATTACTTTTAAACTTTTACAAAATTCTGAATTATAAAGTACATCCAGCTCCATGTTTGGGAGAAGGGATTGCAGACCTAAATGTGGGTTAAATTTCTAATAGATCGTGGCTCTTATTTGGAATCTAAAGGGAACAAATCATATTCAGAAAAGGCATTTGTGGACTGGTCGCTGAGAAATACTGAAAAATGGGCTTTATTTTCCTGCTGCACACACTAAGTAAAATCATTCTGGTGTGACAGCACACTGTATGTAGCCTTGTTCGCACCAAGTTGAAAAGTAGATAAATCTCCTTCGGTTCATAGCCCAGTGAATCATCTTCAAAGAAAAAGAAAAGGCAAAGCAAAACATCATAAGAAACTTTGAAACCTGGTTTATTTTTTTAAAATTCCATTATATATATTTACATATATATGTCAAAAGGTAAATATATATGTACGTAGAATTTTCTTTTCAATGCAAGGAGCTCCTTTTAAGTATGTCTTTTGAAATGTCCGGGGAAGTGTACATTGCTCTGATCAACCTGGTTCTTCAGCCACTTGCTAAGACTATAGGAGCCTTCACATGATTAATCAAGGGTCTCTGTTCACAAAATCCAATGATAAAAACATTTGACTGATGCTTATCGGGGCAAACAAGGGGATTTTGATCTCTGTGTGCTATGCCAAGCTTAATACTTTACTTCAGATACATATCAATACTCAATCCATACTTCTCTTCATATACATCTGAAGAAATCCAGGGAACAAGAATTTTCATGACCCTAAAAAATCACTGTTCTTAACTTTTGGCCACTCTATGATTACCACGTATTTTATGCTTATGCGATGCCATTGCATGTGTAAATAGAATTTTCAAAGCAACATTTAAAATCGAAAAGCACGATGTTGCCAATCATGAAAGTTCTGCACACTATTTATGTTCAGGAATCTGCCTCATGTAGATATTTTAATATATTCTTTAATTTTCACCTCATGCTTCTAAGTATTACAATTGTTTTGAAAACTCTTCAAAATAAAATATTTACAAGAATCCTTTTTTTTTTTTTTGGGTCCAAAGAAAATTTTCATTAACATGAGGAATGATTTTTGTGTGTGATATCTAGATATACACCTTTGGATATATATGTCACCAGTGAGTATGTAAGTATATAGTATATATCCATCCTTATTTGAGCAATTACTATCATCATGCATTAAGTTTTATAAATTACACTCTTCACTTCATTCTCATTTCCAAAATGCCTGTTGGCCCATTCTCCTTGATAGCAAAGGAAAAAATGCACAAAGGAATTTAGAGAGCAAAGTGCTGTCAGTGAATGGTTTCCCTCAACCACCTAGAGTCTCATTTACATCTCCTCTCTTCACTTCTTATAATATGGCCGGCTTTAACTTTTCTGTGACTTTTCTAGTCTAGACATCCGGTCCTCCTGCATCTCTCCACTGCGCTCTGTTTCCTTCTCTTTGCTTTTCTGCAGCCCACCTGCTCCAGTGGGGTCTCCCACATGGTTCTTCTCGCTCTTCTAATCCCCTAATCCTAAAGCTGCATGCTTTTCACCTCAGCTGAGGATACCTCAGTTTACACGGATAACTGTTTGCTGAAGTAGGGATGAAGGGTCTTTGTCTAAGGCTACATCATTTGCCATTACCATCAGGATATATTTAAATAACAGGCATGTGTTTTAGAAGGTGAAAATATTGTTTCCCAGTGGTTTATTTTTATTGTTTGACTCTTTAAGAGAAAAAGACTTCAGAGAATCCATATGGTTTTATTTCAACCATGAGATATTTTTCCTTTAGGAGAACAGCACGTTGTCGAGTAACTGTTACTTTGGAGACCCAGTGAAGTCTCATTCTATTAACGATGGCATCGGTTTTATTTTTCTGAGATAAAGGGGCACACTGAGGCTTTTTCCAGCAGCTGGGAAATTATGCCATGACACAAAAATAAATAAATAAAGGCATTCTGTCTCCAGTATGAGACTCCCTCCGGGATTTCCGTTCTGGCTGTGATTACGGGAGGGGTGATAATGGTTTTGAGCCTATGGTGCATTGACTCCTACGTGCAACTGTGCATCTGTTCTATAGGCCAACCTTTCCATATTAATACCCTTCGAAGGCTGAGTATTCTAGACCTGGTTCGTCAGAAAGTAGGAAAAGTTAGGTCATTCAAGGCCACTCTGGGAACCTGGCAGAGGAATGTGTCTCCCAACCATGAGGAATACCTTGAAGTGTGGGTGGACATTCTACTAGGATTCTGTGAAAGAGGGGTCAGCACGAACGTGTGTTCTTACTGCCTTAGGTTTCAGCCCGTGTTCTTTTCTCAGAGGGGCTGTTTTCAGTTTGAATCATCACTGTAGCACTGTACATAACTACCCCACCAATAAAACTCCAGGGGGTTTCCATCCTGGAAAATAAAGACACAGAGAGGCACAGATGGGAAATATCCAACCTGAAAACTCTTCCAAGGTTCTACATGTTACTACGATGGCGACTATTGCTACTACCACTGCCACCAAAAAGGCTTCTTTCCTTTTTTTTTCCTTTTAAAGATTTTGTTTGTTTATTTGAGAGAGAGAGAGAGAGAGAGAGGGAATATGAGAGGGGAGAAGGTCAGAGGGAGAAGTAGACTCCCCGCGGGGCTGGGAGCCCGATTTGGGACTCGATCTTGAGAGTCCGGGATCATGACCTGAGCCGAAGGCAGTGGCTTCACCAACTGAGCCACCCAGCCGCCCCAAAAGGCTTCTTTCTTTTAGTTGGGAGTTTGGTTTTGAAAGCTCCAAAATAACTTTCATATTTTCAGTGACGTTCCTTAGAAACCTTGAAAAATAGGGCCGAAAGAAGTTCTCTTCCTTCAGAAGGGTGGTATATTACTGATTCCTTCCAAGTGGGGAGGACCTCATGCAGGAAGAACACTCCTGAAGTGCCTTCTGTCATTCAGCCGCTAGAGAGGGGAAGCTTTTGCAGGAGACCTCACAGCATGCCGGGAGATAATGGCATCTGAGACCCATAGCTTGGGGTATTTCAGGTGTTTATTTTTTTGAGTTGCTAAGAAGTCTGGTTGCTGCAGCTTCAAAAAGCTGAGGCAGCTCCTTTGCCCAATTTCATCTGAGCAGCACGACAGATCCCTAGTTTAAAGAACACCAATTTGTAGCTATCTGCCTTGAGAGGTTTGTCCTTTTATGACCATAGTGTTGCTGGGCATTCATTAAGTAATCACTAAACAATCAGTTACTCTACTGATGCTACGGAGCGCCCAAAGTTAGCCAATGTGAGATGAAAAAAATGTTTTCAACTTTTCAGGTGAACAAAGAATTTTAAATTAGCAAACTATTCTGGAAATTTCAGAATTTCTGTTCTTTGGTTAAATTTATTCGGCCGTGCTGTAGAGCACACGGTCTCTCTTCTCCCATAATCTCTATCTGGAGAGATCCTTGCACCTGCTTTTCCAACGCGAAAACTCAGAAAGAGTGGTTAAGTGACTTGTCCAGTGAGTCATAGGAAGGGGCCTCTATATCCTAGAACTGATTTTCAGTGTTGTTTTTTTCCTCAAGATTTTATTGATTGATTGATTGATTGATTGATTTAGAGAAATAGAGCATATGAACATGAGCTGGGGGGAGGGCCAGAGGGAGAGGGACAAGCAGATTCCCTGCTGAGCAGGGAGCCCAACATGGGGCTCAGCTCCATCCCAGGTCCTTGAGATCATGACCTGAGCCAAAGGCAGATGCTTAAGTGACTGAGCCACTCAAGTGTTTCTGATTTTCAGTATTTTACATGGCATATTTTTCCTCTAACCAAATGATATTTTGAGAGTAGACATACATCTTAATACCATGCTACCTGGAATTTATTTAGTGTCTTCTGTAAGTAACTCCTTTCTCCCTGCTAATTTCATCAAGTAGTGGTACTCGATTAGACATTTTAATGAAATATCATGAGTCGCTGTCACGCCACTCACCTCCATTTGAGAATTTATATCTCCATGGAAAAGTGAAAATACCGACTTACCCTTGAAAAATCTCTAATCTTAACCATCCTTCAGACATTGGCTGTAGTGTGGTAAAGATTACAAACTCTTCGGAGCAGGTTGATCATCCAAAATATATCCTGTCCCCAGATAACTTCCCAGAATAACCTGAGTTTATTTCTCTTTAGCTCTGAAATTCAAGTGATCCCTTAGGAAAGAAATCTCAAAATCCATCCAAGCTCAAGTTCTGGAAAGCTTAGAAAAGAAATCAAATATTCCACACTTGCAGATCAGACTCCGTAAAATATCTTGACTGCTAGAGAATCCTTGGGGATATCATATAATAGAAAATATATTGCAGTGCAACACTCTCTCTCAGGGAGGGTGAACCACACAGTGACTCTCAAATCCTGATAATAGGGCACTCTCCTGGCACTACTGAAAAAGAGCTACTTGTTGGGGGGTGGCGGGGGTAATAACCCTGCAATTATCCAACGCTGGACAACTTCTTGAATCCAGCTCACCTAAGCTATTTTTTTCCCCCGTCTACTCTGAGAGCAAAATGAACGCTGCGAGCAGTCAGAGTACTAATGGTCTTTTTTCTTTCTTTCTTTCTTTCTTTTTTTTTTTTCCACATTGTTTCCCTTCCATCCCCCCTGAAACCCAGAGCAAGGGACTGGAGAGACTTCAGGAGCCTCTTCATGCTATCACTTCACAGGCTAGAAGGTGACAGCTTCGCCAGGGACTAATGCGGTCCGACATAATTGAATGTGGCCTGCAGCAAGGCAGCTGCCTGCAGCCACTCTTGATTGTAGCTGTCATGGGGAGCGCCGGCTGCAGGAAAACACATTCCGGTGGAACGGCGGCCCACCGCTCAGCCCCGTGGTGATAGCTTATTTACCCTGACGCTGCGACCACAGTTTTGTAGTTAATAATTGTCAGTATCACACTGCTGAGTGAGTGTGGGCGCCCAGCCTTTGAATTATCAATAATCTTTTTAGTGATCTCTCTTTCTCACTCTTGCGCTTCTCCTCTCTGGCTTTCTTTCCTCCGGAATTTAATCAGACCCCGGAATTCTGTTTATACACCAGAATCTGACCTGATTCAAAAGTACTACTCCTTCCATTTTGGACTTCGTCTTGTTTAATGGATTCAATGCTTCTTGGCACACAAAATGACAGTAATTCTGTTTTTTTCTATTTCTGGTATTGAAACAGCTCAGAAAATTATCTGCCAAATTAAGTTTTATGAGTAGTATTGAAAGTACTTGACAGTTTTGGGCTTCTGTTTAAGTGATACTGGAGCTCGTTAAATGCAAATGAATAATGATTCAAAGCATTATATTTCCGCTTCCAACTAGTTGGACACAGACTTGAGGGGGTCAGGTTAAATTCTTTACAAATAATTTACAAATTTACAAATGTTTAAGGGTAAACATTTTATATGCAAATAAAAAGTGCAATAAAATAAACGTTAGCTATATTTAGTATGTGTGTATTCACATATGAAAGAGCAAATTGTGCCTTTCTGTAAATTGTGGTGCAAGTGAATGGAAGATGGAAAAAAAATCATATGGCTTGGATTTTGAGGATTTGATTTGATTTTGTATTTATTCTTGATTTAATAATCAGTATTTTAAAATCTTATAAATAAGTACTTATGACTTATTTGTACCCATTTGACTTTGAGGTAAGAATTAAATTTCTCTTATGACGTTTTCTGCAACTAATCTTTAGTTGTAATCAAATTCTAATGTCAGATTATGGTGTGAGCTTTATTTTACAGATAGGTAAGTGGAGATGCTGAGTATTTCTAAAGCTGATGCGAGCATATGGATGTCAGATGGTAATGCTAAAAAAATATTTGGATTCTTGAAACCAATTTTAAATGACAGAATCTACACTTTTCTTGGAAAGTTCTATGGTTTTCTCATGACCCCAATCCCACCCAAATATCTAGTTTCTTTCATCAAATCTTGTCTATATCTACTTCATGGTATTGGTACCCTACCCAACCCTCGCTTTCCCCCAAAGTGGGTTCTGTGTGGCACTCAGGAAGGTATTTGATAGGTACTAGATAAAATATTCAAATGAGTAGTGAAGGTAATATCTGCATGTCCAGGTTCAAATGCAGCCAGACTGTCATTTTATTGGGACACTAGGACCAATATTTTTGTTCTTTGCTAAAAAGCTAAGTCGTGGCTAAACCAGCTACATTTACTATTTGGTCTCATATATTCATGTTCTTAAACTTAACCAAAGAGGTTTAGAAAGTTAAACTATTATCTGTTGAATTCTAATGACAAACAATAAAAAGATAATAATGCTGGACTTTCCAAATTCTAAAATATCCCCTTTAAGGTCCATATCATTGAGCTATACTCAATGTTTGCATTTCTTGAGAGAGCTACTCATCTCTATAATATATATATGGATTTTTTTTCTCTATTAGAAGTAAAAAAGGAAGAGAAAGTCATATTTATGAGTTCACCGTGTGTTTCTTAGAGATTTTCACATGTCTTATTTTCTTTAATGCGCTCAATAGTCCTTCAGTGAAACCTATGCTGCTCGGTTATATTAAATTAGAAGGTAGATAGGGTTAAGCCCTGAGTTACAGATTTAAGATTTCCTGTGGTTACTAGCAGAGCTGTAGTACCTTGAGGCTGACATATTTAAAGAACAGATTCTGTAGAACAGATTCTACATCAATATAGAATTTTGCTGTAAAAGTAAATTGCTACAAATAAGTATACTGTAATATTTTTGCTTGTTTTTTTTTTGTTCCCTGGAATGAGTTTCCGGCTTGCTCCTTTCTGTAGACGTTATACTGTAGATAGTTCTAGGAGTTAAAGTTTAAGGTAATTGCTTCAGTAATTTTATTCTCTGGAAGGTTAGTATGGAAAGGTGGGGGTGGGGTGAATATATGATGTGCATGAAGGTCGCTCTGATTTGCACGGGTCATTTCTGTAACCAAGAATGTTATGACTAATCCCTTCAATGTGGAGATGTACAGAGGGGCAGTGGCTGAGATTTTAATGCTGAGGTGTAATTTTAGATAAAAGTAGATGCTAAAGGAGACAAAGTGGACTTTAGATAAAAGTAGCTTCCGAGGTGGAAATACTAAAATTTAATGGGTGTGTGCAGTGTCGAAGGCAGACATCTTAAGAGTTAAAATTCACTTCTGATTTGTAAATGGTAAATCACCAAAGTGCCCTTTCCTACTCACCCCAGAAACAAATAAAAAGATAATGTTATGACCCTCCATCCCAATTCTGCTATTAATCTGATCATTTAGAACCAGTAGAGAGTATCGGCCTTGAAATTCCAACTGTCTCCAGAGGCTCAGTTTCATGAGCTGGTGTTCATAGACTACTTTACTTTGTCTGAAAAAACATAATGGAAATCTATGATCGTCTTCTAGATATTAATATGCATCTCTTTATATGTGCATATATGTAACTTTTAATCTATATACACATGTAATTATACAAAAATTTCTCAATGAGAGAATAAGACATTAAATTAGTAAATGAACCCCAAGTGTATGAGGAAGAGACAGTGGTAGCTCGCATTTGATTTGGAAACATTCTGACACTAAGAAACGTCTTTTCATGTGGTTCTACATGGAGAGTAGAAGTGGCCCCCAAACATTCTTTTGGTTTAAAAATTTTAGCTGTGATGCCTCCACACTTCAGTGTAATATCAACCACATTGTTTCATAGATTCTCTCTTTGCCAGGATCCGTTCATTTCTAGTCACAGTCAAAAATCATTTACTAATGCTTCTTCTATTTTAATTTTGTTGTATTCTATCACAAGTGCTGGGCAACAGTAGCTTTTTTTTTTTTTTTTTAAGTGAGTGATAACTCTGTATCTTTACTTTGTCAGTTAGGTGTAGGCAATCTGTATTCCTCCTGTATTTTGCTTTAAAACTGATCGCCTTTCACCTGTCAGTGATCATGTATGTTGCTATGAATCAAGATAACAAATACCACCAATGGCTGTAGCTCCTTTTACTCATCTCCCATTATTTAGTAACTTCAACAGTATTTGGCAATGCAGTCATACTGAAGTCCTTTCAGGTAGTTAACTTAGAAGTTCTACTCTAAAAGAGTAAAATAGCCAGAAGCCAGAAGCAGAGTTGTTCACCATCGTACACTATTTAAGGTGGATTTTTAAAATAGTATCAGGACTACTGAAAATAAGCGGAAAGGCATCAGGCAGAAACATCTTATCATCTTTTGAAAAATACGGCCTCCATGGGGTTGCGGCTAGGTGTCTCAGGGAGCAAGGAGAAAGCCACCAGCGCTGACACTGTGGCTACCGAAAATGAGATTGTTCTTCTCCTAGGATTCCATGCTCCATCACCGCGAGTGAGACACAAGTTTGCTGTATTTCCGTGAACGGGAAAAAGTATATTTTTAGGAGTCAGCCAACTATGACTAGTCAGCTGTCGGATTGTATTTAGATTTGGGGAAGGCTCCGAGAGGATTGAAACCACTTGTTTCTCTCTCTCTCTTTCTCCACTTGTCACTGCAATAAAGTTTGCTCTGGCTCCAGGGAGCCCTTGGTGAAGTACAATGCCCAGGGCTATGGGAGACACGGGCCTCAATAACTGATATGAAAGGTCCTTAATTAAGCACTTAGCATTTCAAGGCAGTCATCACTGCTCGCCCACAGCCCGAGCTGGCAGTCCGTCACCGCCGATAGGCCACCTAGAAGACTAACGTGAGTTGAGTCGAGTCTTTTGTACTTGAGGCGAGCCGCCCGGAGGCACAGGCTGATCCGGTGACCCTCCCAGATACACTTTCTCTGCCGGAAGGAACAGGATATCGGATGTGACAACACCGCAGCCGGGAAAGGATTCCCCTCCCCTCCAGTCCACCCCACACCCTCTCTCTGAAGGATCAGGGATTTGAGGAAAAAGTTAGAATGACAGTGGCACTTTCTTGGCTCGGCAGATCAGTCTGGAGATAACCAAACCCAGGGAATGAATAATGATGAATGTATTATGAAGCAAAAGGGAAGCCCTCCACCGTTGTAAAATGTCAATTATTTTGCAATTACCCAAGGCCTTGAAAAAGTTAACTAGGAAAAAAAAATTTCCTTTTTTTTTGCCCCCTCCCTCATAATTCTCTGGGCATGAGAAACCAGAATAAACATCAATGTTTGGGGAAGTTTATCTTTATATTAAGGAGCTGGGAGACTTGGCAGCATTAAAATGGAAAGGGTTAATGGAATGAACTATAGATTAAATTGTAAAGCAATCAAAGAAAACCAAACAGTTTATAGCAGATAACCATCTTCTGGTGTTTGGGTCTGTGTCAAGCCATGGATGTGGAAAATTAAAGCCATACTGAGAAAGGAAATGAACCATGTCTAATACATCCCCAGCAATAAAATGTTTTCACTAGGACTGTAAAACTGTGGCTTACATTAGGAAAAAGAAAATCAAACTATATGTCAATTCCACATCATGGGACATGAAGTGTCCACAAAAATTTATATTACTATTTAGAAGTGTTTCATTCTGGTTTTTTATTGTGATTGGATGCGCCCTCCTCAGTATCTTTTGACTGGTATGAAAATGATTTGAACTACTTTTTTTAGCATTTATTTTACATCTATTACCTGTTCTATTACTTTTTATTATTTTATTGTGCTTGTGTAGAGGATTTTGCACAGTTTTCATTATAATGTAACATTAAGTCAATTTATTTGTGTATTACATGCTGTATAATTGCACCTTTTTCTAGAACAATTTGGATTTCATTATCTAACAAATCAGCACTGTTACATTTCTAAAAGCTCTTGTTAGAAATCAAGTGCATTTTCAGAGTAGGACAACAGAGGTCAAGTTTGCACCAAAAAGATTCCTCAGTAACGTTGGAAGTATTTGAATTTCAGGTGAAGGTCATATTGAAAAGAAGGAAAGACTTGTTTCTTTGAGGAAATATTTAATTATTCACTATTGTACTAGGTTAAGATCAATAAGGATCAATATTGCAAGAAAAGGAATCTTGTAGAACAAAGAGTTCTGACACAGAACAGATAAGAGTGAGTATAGATCACGGAACGAACAAATTAATCCAGGAAGAATGTCAATTGTAACTGTGTTTGGTTTATTATTATAAAGGATATCAAGATACCATTTGGATGCTTAGTTTACAAGGGCTATAAATTGCAGAATCATCAGGCACGATGAAGTGTACATATGTTTTTCCATAGCTATTTTCATAAACTGATGCCTAACGCAGAGGTGGCATAAATGATTTCAGCAGTCACAAAGGTAAAGTGCAAAACAGTAAAACAAAACAAAATGAACCCCCGCCATCACTAAGAACTTGATTAAGCTGTGAAATCATTAACAGAATGTGGATTGATGTTTTATAGGCATAATTATATTTTACATCTTCAGTGAGTAAGGATGTAGAGATGCTAAGTTCTTTGACACCACATTTTCTAGGTGGCACAGTTGGTATTTATCCCATATTATTTTGACTTGTTTGTTAACTTCTTATTAAATTTGCCTTTTTGTTCATATTAGACTCTTAGCAGTCTCAGGATAGTGACCATCTGATACTTAGCACATCTCCACAACCTGTGACCCAGGAGAGAGAAGAGTAATAGTGACTTAATCCTACTAATGGCAGGAAGCATCAAGAAATATGATTCCAGGGGCACCTGGGTGGCTCAGTGGGTTAAAGCCTCTGCCTTCGGCTCAGGTCATGATCTCCGGGTCCTGGGATTGAGCCCCACATCAGGCTCTCTGCTCAGCAGGGAGCCTGCTTCCCCCTCTCTCTCTCCCTGCCTCTCTGCCTACTGTGATCTCTCTCTCTCTCTCAAATAAATAAATAAAATCTTTAAAAATATATGATTCCATTAATTAAGACAATAAATCATTCATTTTATTTAGTTTCCATGAAATGGGTTACCAATGTTGTTTTTTCCCCCTTAAAGATATATGGTATATGAGAACTAGAAACCTAGAGAAAATTCCAATTTCATTTGTAGGGTCAATATGAAATTCTGTTTTGATGAATTTGGTTATGTATTTACCAAATAAAGGTGTTTTGATTTCAGAGAGTTCATTATAAAAAAATGGAATATATTTTATTTGACCTGATAATTTTACCTGTTATTGGAATTTCACCCACAGTATTCTCAAAATTGTTAGGTAATATCTCTTGGTGAGGGGTTTTATACTCTCTCCCCACACGGAAATATCAGGGAATGTGGGAGAGGAAGAATTAGCAAAAATTTTAGCACAACTTTTGGACATGTGAATAGTTCCATTTCATTAACTCTTAGCCTTTTTAAGAACTAAATTGTTATCTTTACAAATAATATCTTTTAATAACATTTCTGTGATGTGCTGCTTTGTGACTCTTACATAGCAAGTTGTTGGGGAAAACAACAAACAACAATGATAGAATACATCCGTGCATTTAATGGCTCAAGTAAGCTTGAATGAAGCCTTCAATGCACAATCTTCTTTTGTCCTTTTCTGTTTCTTCGATTTTCCTTTTTTTATACTTTTTGCTTCTTGTTAGGCTTTCTCTCACTTTGTGATTTATTTCTACCCTTCAATATTAGATAATGTGCTAGTGATAGGAAAGTCAGGGTATTTATTGGCCTCTACTTTAATCAGCTCTTCATTCCTTTGGCAAAACTCCCTTGTTCTGGCTGCTAATATCCAGGATACTAGCCATTATTTCTGCTTCTACCGACTGACATGTATGGTTTCCGAAAGTTAGTTCTGTTTCCCCAAATCTGTACTTTTCACTATAATTATACAGTATAAGTGTTATATCAACCAATAAGATCTATGTTAAACATTTGTCTCTAGGACAACTGTTGAATGCTTTAAGAATACTCAATAAAATAAACTGCAGTAAAATATTTCAAGCCCTTGTGTGAATAGGACAGAAAAAGGCAACATTTTCAATTCTGTACACATTGCTTAGATCTCATCAAGACACTCAATTCTAAAGAAATCCAAACTAAAAATACTAGACAATACTCTGTGGGCATGGTTTTTGCTTTAAAAATAGTAACTTCAACCAGGAGATCCATACTCAAAGAAAAGATCTGGGCCCTACCTCAAAGTTTGATGGTGAATGAATGAATACTAATATTTAATAAGTAAAAATAAATTTTAAATGGAGGCATCATTTTCATGTGTTCCTTGATAGTGGTGCTAAACACAGTGCTAGTTATCTTATGTAGTCTAGCTGGTTGAGCTTTCTAGGATTCCTAGCAACTATATTGATACTCAAAATCAATTTAGGTACATACCACAACAGATACCCAAGTACCTAGATTTACATGCATCATCCAAATATATAACCAAGCAAAGCAAAACATAACTGTTCATGGAAAAAGTGAGCTAATATTTATATTTCTCATACTGAGAAATTAACAGACACTTTCAATTTCTGGTTAAACGGAGAAAAAAGAATTAAATATAATTCTTAAAAGGTAAAAAATAATCACTTAAAAAAACCAAATGAACTGTGCTTTGGAATTTTTAAAGGAGAAATTAAAGAATAAGGCCCTACTGCTAACGGTAGGAAAAATAAACTATTTGCAATAGAAATAAAATGACAAATGTAAGACTGAAAACAAAAAATATATAGGATAACATGTGTATGTTAAATACCGTATGAAATATAGTATATATACTTTGGGATAAATACAGTTTTAAGAGAAAAAGGATATGAAGTTGGGTTAAAAACAAAAGTGATTACCACCTAAAACAAAACAAAAAAACCCCCTACAGTTTACAAGTAGAAATATAAGAAATATGAACAAACCAGATAATAATCAATAATCAAGTTATTTTAAGTTGAGTTCAAGTTAAAAGCTTAAAATGTAAGGGGGGAAACACCCAACCATGTTAAAAGTAATGATAAAAAGTATGATGTAAGAAAAATTACATCAAGTGTAATGAACTTGCATGTTTCAAGTTATGTAGCAGAGAAATATTTGAAATTATGTCCTGGTATTCTAAGAATTGAATGACCAGTGATAATGGTGGTAAATATTAATGTACTCTTGAGTTCTTGATAAATCTGGAACACACATTATAAATGATGCTATAGATATTTAAAATAATTAAGATAATAGAATTAATATCATTAATCTAATAAGCATGTTAAAATTCTGTCATGAAGAAAACACAATTTTTTTACATGTCTATGAAACTTTTTTTTAAAGGACTATATATTAGGTCACAAAGGGAGTCTTAATAAAAGCAGAAATGTTATAAACCGCAATTCAATTATCTGTACATAAGTAGAGTAGATGTAAGTACCAAATTGGAAAACAATTGAAAACTTCTCCATCATTTGGAAGCATCCACCTCTGTTCACTCAACTATTCTAAAAAATCTTTTGTCTAACTTCAGTTTATGAGGGGCAGTTTTCCTCAGGGTGTGCAAGGACCACTATATTTGAGTAAATGGGGGACTATCTGTTTAAAAATGAATACTTTTGGCATGAATGCAATCATTTCAAGCCAGTCAGTGAGGAGGGTGGTGTTGGAGATCTGAGTTAGATATCTAGGGAATGTTAGACCCATAGTGATCTGGAAAATTAGTGATATTAGCTCTAAACTTAAGTTTGGAAAGAAAAATAGAGATCCCTCTTGGAGAATGAGAGATAGAGCATATGTTTATCTCTCTTCCTCTAAGGATCCCACTGAAATGCTAGAGAAGGAACAAATATGTAAATTTATAGCAATAGATAATATATAGCAAATAAAATTGCAAATAAAATTAGACAATATTAGATAAAAATGAGGAAAAAAGTGTGCTTCAGGCACCGAGAGGTTTCAGTAATTCTGGAAGAGGAAAAGCAGATAGCGTGGTAATAATGTAAAATGGCAAAGAGGAGAATATGGACAATGGCATCAACTTGCCTCTTAGACTCTCACAGAAGCATAGATACAAGAGAAAATAGAGTGCAAGGTGAGAAATGTGGATAAAAATAAGACTTGTTGAACATGTATATGTGGGATAGCTGACTCTCAGGCCCTTCCTCATCCAAAAATATATATTTTCATACAGTTATATGTCTTCTCCCTCTGGCCCCCAGATCACAGGTAGGAGACTGAAAGTTTCTTCTGTGGAGAAAGCGAATGGCTTCAGAGAAAAGAGCTTCCTGTACTGTATTTTTTGGGCTCCCCTAGCAAATTGGCTGGAGTTCTGTTGATCCTAGATCCAAATGGAAAGTCAATAATTCAGGAACACAAAGCTCTTAATCAGTGGCTTAGTGCCTTGTCATTATGAATATTCAATCAAGGATCATCAAATATTTGAGGAAATTCTTCAACATGGAAGAGGAGCACTGCAGTGGGGGAAAAACAATTATAGTAGAGTAGCTAGATGTAATGAAGTTCTAATAAAAGATGTTTATAAAAGTACTGAATCATAATTTTATTTATTTGTTAAGATTTTATTTATGCATTTGAGGGAGAGATCATAAGCAGGGGGAAGGGCAGAGGGAGAAGCAAGCTCCCCACTGAGCAGGGAGCCGGATGTGGGACTTGATCCCAAAACCCTGGGATCATGAATTGAGCCGAAGGCAGATAGATGCTTAACCAACTGAGCCACCCAGGCGTCCCT
The DNA here is from genome assembly GCA_028533885.1 of Nasua narica. Taxonomy (NCBI): domain Eukaryota; kingdom Metazoa; phylum Chordata; class Mammalia; order Carnivora; family Procyonidae; genus Nasua; species Nasua narica. The sequence goes on along the minus strand of CM052802.1, from coordinate 107,348,913 downwards.
GCACCATAATTTTAAAGACCAAGAAGATGTGACAAATAAAAAATCAAAACACAATTCCTGAAATACAAAAGTCAAAGAGAAGTCATATAAAGTAGAAGAAATCTCTGTTAGTAAGTTAAACAAAAAGACAGCGAGAAGACAAACAGGAGAAGAAATAAAAAAGACATGAAGGATTATCCTTAAAATAATTCTCAAAAGAGAAGAAAAACTAAGGAGAAGAAATTATTATTATTATTATTTTTTAAAAGAAATGATTTTTTTCTTTTTTTTTTTTAATTTTATTTATTTATTTGAGAGACAGAGAAAGTGAGAGAGAGCATGAGTGGAGACAAGGTTAGAGGAAGAAGCAGACTCCCTGTGGAGCTGGGAGCCTGATGTGGGACTCGATCCCGTAACTCAAGGATCATGACCTGAGCCGAAGGGAGTTGCTCAACCAACTGAGCCACCCAGGCGCCCAGGAGAAGAAATTATTAAATAATAGAAGTGGGACACCTGGGTGGCACCATTGGGTAAGCATCCAACTCTTGATTTTGACTCAGGTCATGATCTCAGGGTCATAGGATGGAGTGCTGAGTCAGGCTCCCTACTGGGTGCAGAGTCTGCTTGGGATTCTCTCTCTCCCTCTGCCTCTCCCTTACTCAAATAAATAAATAAAACCTTAAAAAAAATAAAAAGAAACAATAGAAGAAATTTTCCCAGCCCTGAAGGTAAATAGGCTCTAGATTTGTGCTATTCAATATGGTAGCCACTTGCTGCAAACAGTTCCACACACGTACTCAAAATAGCATCCAAAATATGTTCTATATAAAGCAGCATGAATCACACAGACACAGATTTTCCAAAATAAGCCAGGAAACTTAAAGTTAATGAGACAAAACCTTCCAAGTTCCAAGGGAAATGATTTTTAACCTTAAAATCTAAAATCAGACAAATGCTTTATCAAACCATTTTTAAATATGAAGAAAGAATATTTTCTGACTACCTACAGTGAAAAAATTTACTTCTGATGTACTCTGTCATAGATAGCTACTTGTGGATGTGTTCCAGCAAAATCTAGGAGTAAACCAAGAAATAGGAGGATATGAGAACTAGAAAAATGGGGCTTCAGCCCAGAACATCAGGTAAGCAAAGTTGCAAGGTAAATTTCCCTCCTAATCTCCCTACATGAAAAGTTCATCTATCCTGTTTCAGGGCTTTGAGTCTGTATCTTACAAATTGGATTATGATGTTAAAAGAAACTTACTGTCATCCTGCCTTGGGTTACATTGCAGAGCATCCCTGTTATAGATCCAGACCTGATTTGTTTTGCTTTAATTTGGATGCTTTCCCCACTATTAGGCTAGGAGGTAGAAATGTTTATTACAATATGTATCTTATTGTGTCTGTGCAGAAAAATGTTCAAAAGATTGCTTACTAAAAATTGTATTTTTAAAGAGATTTTATTTACTTATTTGAGAGAGAGAAAAGAGAGAGAAGGAGAGTGAGCATGAGCCAAGGAGGGGCAGAGGGAGAGTGAGAGGGAGAGAATTTCAAGCTGACTCACCCCTTCATGCAGAGCCCAATTACGGGGCTCCATCTCATGACTCTAAGATCATGACCTGAGCCTAAGTCAGACGCTTAACTGACTGAGCTGCCCAGGCGCTCCTAAAAAATTGTTTTATGTTGACTCTGGGTGCTGGGACTTTGGGAGAATTAGAGAGGAAGGGAGAGAGGAGGGCGGAGGGGCAGAGGTAGAGAGAGAATCTTAAGCAGATTCCACGCCCAGCCCGGAGCCTGAAGCAGGGCTTGATCTCACAACCCTGAGATTATGACCAGAGCTGAAATCAAGAGTCAGACTTGTCACTGACTGAGTCACCCAGGCGTCCCTCTGACAATAGTATTATAGGGAGACCTCAGTCCTTACTTAGAGAGACTCAGAGCTTCAATTCTTTCTTTTGATTTTGTGAAGTAACCAGTCCCCTTACAACAAATACTCTTTGGACATTTAACTTAGTCAGTTTCTGTGGCTAACAACCATAGAATATACTTACTGATACCCTAGTTTTCTCTGCTTGTACATGGCCGCCAACCCGAGCTCATGACCTGCCAAAGCCCTTTGTTCAAATTCCAGTAAGAGCTTCTGGCCCCTGCTTATCAGTGTGCTGATTGTCTTTACTTTAGGTATGCATACTTATTCCTATCGACTGTGGCCAGGTGTGGGGAGGCCCCATTATAAAAATGGCTTCCTAGGGCTACTCCTGAAACTAGGAGGGACAAGGGGAACAGTCCGTGACAATATGAATCCTGAGCTGTGTGTACCTCTTTGGCAAATAGACCTGCTGACTCCCCTTTCCTGTACCCTCTAACGTCTCTTTCCACAACCCGAAGGCCACTAGCGGGATAGGTGATACTTGCTGTGTACAGTTACTTAAAGATTCAGTTTATTTACTTATATTCTGGGGCCAGAATTCCTGAGTTTGAATCTCAGCTCTACCTCTCAAGAGCTGTCTGACCACTGGAAAATTATTTAACTCCCTTGAGCCTCATCCTTCTCATCTCTAAAATGAGGCTACTAAAACTACTGGATTGTGTGAGGATCAAATGAGTTAATCATTATAAACTGTTTATTTACTTATTTTTTATTTGTTTAAAAGATTTTATTTATTTGATGTAGAGAGAGAGACACTGAAGAGAGGGAACACAAGCAGGGGGAGCAGGAGAGGGAGAAACAGGATTCCCGCAGAGCAGGGAGCCTGATGTGGGGCTCAGTCCCAGGACCCTGGGGTCATGACCTGAGCAGAAGGCAAACACTTTAACGACTGAGCCACCCAGGCACCCCAATATAAACTGTTTAAAACAATGCCCGGTGGGGGCGCCTGGGTAGCCTGGTTGGTTAAGCACCTGCCTTCTGCTCAGGTCATGATCCCAGAATCCTGGGCTCCAGTCCTGCAGCGGGGGTCGGGGGTCGGGGGTCGAGGCTCAGGGAGAAGTCTGCTTCTCCCACAGCTCCTCCCCCTCTGCACCTCTCCTCCCCGCACCCCCCTCACCCACCACTCATGTTCACTGCCTCTCAACAAATAAATAAGTAAAAGAAAAAGATAAAAAAGCGATTTATTTATTTGTTTATTGAGAGATCGAGAGAGAGCGAGAGAGCGAGAGCATGAGCGAGGGAAATAAAAACTCTTAAAAAAAAAACCCAGGGCCAGATGGATAGTAGTTTCCAAATGAATGTCAACTAGTATTACTGATTATTTTTGTCATTACTATTATTATGTTTGGGATGACACCACTGAGAGAAAGAGCAGGAGTGAATTTTGTGCACTCTTGTGAGCTTCATATTTGGGGACAAAGAGGAATTTGAAGTTTTAGTTGAATAATTAATTTGCCTGCAGTGTTCTTCATCATAATGTCGTAGCATCAGGAAGAATTTCTATATCTGGGGCACAGGAGCACTGTTTTCTCAATCTGTTTTTCATCATTTTTCGGCCCCAAATAAATCAGACTCCCGCTCCTCTCTGCCCTGCTCCATTGTTGTGATTTCAATAATGTAGAATCTTCAGTTTCTTCTACCATGTTTTACTTGTGCCTTCACGTAACTTATACATTGTAGCAACATATAGCATATATAATATTCTATTAAAATATAAACCACCTATTTTTGGGTCCATATTATCTTTAAACTCATATTTTATGTGTTTATTATTAATCTAGTTCATGAAATTAATTCATTATTTAAAAGATTGTATGTAGTTAGGGTACACACAATAAGATGATTTGCTCTGTATATACCCAGTAACATGATACTATATTCAAGCTAAATAACATGTCACTTCATGTAATTTCCATTTTTTTGTGATGAGAGCACCCTGAAACTTACTTTTAGCACAATATTATTATTAACGAAAGTCTCTATGTATACAATAGTTCTCTAGATTTACTCATCCTACATTCCCAACGCACCCCAACCCCTCTTTATTGTTATCATCATTCTACTTTCTGCTTCTATGAGTTTGACTTTGCTTTTCTTTTAAAGCTTCTACATATAAGTAAGATCATATAATATTTGTCTTACTCTGGCTTATCTCACTTAGCATAATTCCCTCCAGATTCATCCAAGTTGTCACAAATGCCAGGATTTTTTCCTTTCTTATGGCTGAAATGTATTCCATTGTGTGTGTATGTGTGTGTGTGTGTGTGTGTGTATCCGACGTTTTATGTATTCAATCATTGACAGACATTGAGTCGTTTCCATACTGTGGCTACTGTGAATAATGTTTTGATGAACATGGGAGTGCAGATACGTCTTTGAGACACTGATCTCATTTCCTTTGGATTTATACTTAGGAGTGGGATTGCTGAATCATATGACAGTCCTAGTTCTGATTTTTTAGAAGAATATCTATACTTTTCTGTAATTTTCATTCTCACCAACAGTGTATAAGAGTATGGAATTTCTTTTTGATCAATACTACTCATTGTGATATTTAGCTAGCTGATGCTTTTATAGTGAATCAACTTGGAATTTCCCATCATGTTTCTCCTCTCCCTGGTCTAGCTACATTAAAATTCTTGCATCTCCCAAGTCATCATGCTTTTCCTTACTTTTCCACCTTACACTTTTGGTTTCCCTCTCCTGGAATGCCGTATTCCCATCCACTTTCTCCCTGGCCAGTTCATGTTTATTCTTTAAGATTAGAATCCAATGCCATTTTTCTCCCAATAATAAAAGTTAACTCTTAAGAGGCCACACTCCCACTTCTGGAATGAATTTGGTGATTCCGAATCATGGTAAATGATCAAGGTCATCTGTGAGGCATGTTGCTTCAATTATTATGTCAAAATATTGAAATTTGCATGTGAGATTTTTAACATAGAAGTCAGACTTTTCACTCTTGGCCCTCTTTTCACTCATGGGTAATGGAGGTGCCTGCTTTAAGTTATCCTTATACCAGATGGGCTATTTCTACAAGCTGGATAGCTACACGGACAGAAAAGTGTAGATAAATGCCAAAGCACATGGCCTCACACAGGTCCTGTCATTGGCAAGGGTAATGTCATCTCCTTTCCTAGGATTGAATGCGGGCCAGCTCTGCAGGACAGGAAATGCCACTTCTACCTAATTCTTTGGAATTTAGTGTTCCCCAGGTTTTTAAAGATCTTTATGCTGACCATGCTATATCCACAAATTCATGGTTTTACTTTTGTTGTTTCCTTTGCTTGGAATGACTTTCTCTCTCTTTCTTTGTCCTCTACAAACTCATCTTTGATTCTGTGATGCACCCAGTGCCATGAAGTACCCCTCGCAGGTACCATCTGCAAAAGAAAACCACTCCCACAGAGCCCAGGTTTGTCTATATGCTGTTCTTTGAATTCTCTTAGCACCTTGGCATACACTCATTATTAAGATTATCAAATTACAAAAATAAAAATTCTACTTATTTTCTTGTTTGAGTCTCTTACACATTTATCTTCAAGACCCACTGAAGGAAAGGGACATTTACAAAGAGCAAGAAATCTGAAAGGGGCGAACAACACCAGATGGTTGTGTGGTTCTGGAAAGGAGCCTTCACGTGTGTGCATGTGTTTCTGATGAGGTCGAGAACTGAGAATCTATGCTTGCACCTATCTGCCTTCTCTCCAGTGCGAAAAATGGAAGCTGACATCTCAGGGCAATTCTTTGTCAGAAATATACATCTGCATGAAGAGAAGAGAGTTAAAAATTTAATCTGCAAAGCTATTTAGAGAGTGGATAGGCCTTGACAGGCCTCCCAAATGTATTACAAGAACAAGAAGAGTGGAGTTATGAAAAAAAAAAAAAGCTGTTGCAGCAAACAGAATGAAACTAAGCTTTCTTGACAGAATCAGTTTGCCAAATGACTTTAAAATCGCACTTGTCCTTTTTTTTTTCTTAAATATACTCTAATTTAAATGTCTAAGAGAAACTTTTAGAATGTATGTGGTACCATTAAAGAACTCTAAGGTAAAGATACCACAATAACATACATTGTGTTATCTGGGAGAAGGGTGCGTGAAACAAAAATTAAAACCTGTCAGACGACTTACCAGGCACAAAAAAGTAATGAGGATCCTGGAGGCGCCTCCTCTATGATAATCTGATAATTTTCCAACTCTCTTTCACCTTACGTTGAAAATACTGCTTGACATGAATGAACAGAGTAAACCATCGCCAGTCAAGTTCCAAAAAAGATGACCGTTTGATGTCACCCTGTGTTCTGTATTCATTTTTCTTTTACCTACTGCTGCAGGAAGTTTACCCTTATAATCCAGCCCACATTTTATCATTGTTATAGGGAAAAGTACTGTTCTATTTTCTGACTTAAACTTAGTATTAAATTTCTTTTTCTTCTGAAATCATAGTTATCTCCCTGAATGCTAAAATAAAGAAGCATATACTTTTTTTTTTCTTATCAGTAGTAGTTGGGGTAGATAGATCACCATTACCAAATAGTTAAGAAAATGAAGGTATAAAATCATGTGATCTTTTCAAGAGATATAGAAACAACTGTGTAATAAAATTCAAGATTTACTGAATGAGTTTAGTGTTTCAACCAAGTTCTGGACTTCACTGCTATTTTTACAGTCCACTTTTTTTTTTTGCCCAGATTAGGCAAAAACACACTACTTACTCTAGCAATATCCTACCTATTAATATTGTAGAATTTTTTTCCCATTTGAAGTCTTAACAACTACTAAAGCATAACTTTCAAGTCCTAAGATGTAAATCTATCTTAAAATGTTCTTTTAAATCTTTAATATCTAGGGCTTAATGGTTAATAGGTTTACGGTTAAAGTATCAACTTGTTAAATATAAATACTGATCGTGTGGCCCCCAAACCCAACATGTTTACTTTTCTTAACCTACTGTGTTCTTTGTTAGTGGGTTCTGAGCTAGCTTGCATTCTGCTCAGATACAGCTAACTTGATGGAAGGATTCAGGTTTATCACATCGTAGTAATTATGAGGGGTATTTATAAATATATTCTTTATCCTTTTTTTAATTATTTTTTTCTCCCCAAATATGTTTATTTTAATTTTTCAGTGTTACAAGATTGATTGTTCGTGCACCACACCCAGTGCTCCATGCAATACGTGCCCTTCTCAATACCCACCACCTGGTTCGCCCACCCCCCCACCCCCTCCCCTCCAAAACCCTCAGTTTGTTGCTCAGAGTCCACATTCTCTCCTGGTTCATCACCCCCTCCGATTTCCCCCCATTCACCCTTCCCTTCCTTCTTACGATGCCCTCCATGATTTTTTTTATACTCCACACGTAATATCCTTTTTTTTTTAAAAAAATATATTATCTACTTATTTGGTAGAGAGAGAGAGAGAACACAAGAGACACAAGCAGGGGGAGAAGCAGCGGGAGAGGGAGAAGCAGGCTCCCTGCTCAGCAGAGAGCCTGATGCTGGACTCAAACCCAGGACCCTGAGATCATGACCTGAGCCGAAGGCAGATGCTTCACTGACTGAGCCTCCCAGACACCCCTCTCCTCTTTCTGAATATATGGTAGCTTTGCATTTCTCTAGAAATTAACTATGGTCATGTGCCTTACTTTGGCCAATGCTGTAGGAGCAGAAGTGATGTGTTTCATTTCCAAGAAGAAGCCATAGGAGCCAGGGTATGATGTTCCATGTTTCTCTATACTTCTCCGGAAATGTTGGAAACATGTATTAAGATGGATCTTCTGTCAGACTTGGCTTTTGAGCGCCAAGTGAATGTAGGGCTCCTCTATTCCCCAATCCCTACTGATGACACCTATTGGCCGTTCAGTGTGAAAGAAAAATAAATTTTTGCTGTGTCAAACCACTGAAATTTTGGGGTTTTCTCTTACCAGAGAATAACTTATTCAATCCTAATTAATGAATCATCTTTTTTGTTTGCATGGCATCTGGATTAGGGAGACAAATTTTAAAAGGTAATTTTAAAATCATTTATTAAATACTGAATTTTGTCAGCTACCTTTTCTGAATGTATTTTTTTCTTTTATTTTCTTAATGTGATAAACTATATTGACTGATTTTTTAAACAGTTTTATTGGAATATTATTTACATACCATATAATTCACTTCTCTTTGTGTATACTTAGTGATTTTTTAAAAAGATTTTATTTATTATTTATTTGACAGAGGGAGAGATCACAAGTAGGCAGAGAGGCAGGCAGAGAGAGAGGGGGAAGCAGGATCCCCGCTGAGCAGGGAGTCTGATGCAGGGCTCTATCCCAGGACCCTGAGATCATGACTTGAGCTGAAGGCAGAGGCCTAACCCTCTGAGCCACCCAGGTGCCCCACACTTAGTGATTTTTAATAAATTTGTAGAGTTGCACAGTCATCACCACAATCTAATTTCAGAACATTTCCATTCCCCCTAAAAAAATAAACAACTAATGGTTATTTGTTGTCATTCCCTATTTCTGCCTCTAATGCTAAGCAGCCACTAATTTGTTTTCCGTCTTTGCAAATTTGTCTTTTCTGGACATTTTGTATAAGTGAATCATCCAATATGTTGTATTTTTATGACTGGCTTATTTCATGTAGCATCATGTCTTCAAGGTTCATCCATATTGCAGGATACATCAGTTCCTTATTCCTTTTCATAGATGAATAGTATTCCACCATATGGTTATAGTACATTCTGTTTAACTCTTCCCCAGTTGATGAGCATTTGGGGTGTTTCCAGTTTTGGGCTATTGTAAACGATGTAGCTATGACAACTTGAACACAAGTATTTATGTGGACAAAGGCATTAATTTCTCTTGGCTAGATACCTAGGAGTGGAAATTTATGGTTAACATTTTAAGAAACTGGTAATCAGTTTTCCATGGTGGAGGATACACCATTTGCCTCGTTGAACAGCACTGCTAGATCCACACCACTGTTAGATCCTTTGCTTCTTAAAGGCCCTTAAATATCAGTGAAAAAGTATTCAGGGAATAAATCAGAATATTCTCTGTCTCTTTCCTTTCTTTTTAACTCATGCATACTCATGCACATGGAGAGTGAATACCCGTATGTTCTAGCCAGTTAATGATTCCTGGTAGAGGAATAGACATTAGAATTTCCATTTGTTCCTGATCATCTCATTTACTGAATCTTGTACAGGAAACAATTCTTAAAGGGATTGAGGTCTCTGTTGGGATAAAATCTGGCATGCAGAATTAGGTGATCTTGCTTCTTTCAGACTCCTGCTTATACATTCTGACTTAGCAGTGATGCTTTAAGTGTTGGAAAATCATCTGTGCTGCATGGTTTTATTTTTATCATGTGCGTACATGACCGTTCCTAAAACAACAAAGAGCCAGCTTTTAACAGTATGTAAATATAAATGGCTTGCTTGTGTTTCTTTCAAGTCATTTAAGGAAAAACCCTACCCATTTTGTCATCTACTTACTTTATCTTTTCCTTCATTGTTAATTTTCATTTAAGTTGACCAAAGGTATTCATTTTTTATTTGTTTCAAATAAATATTTGAAATATTTCCAAATACATGTATATATTCCTGATACTAGGACCAAGCCTAAAGCCAAGACTAAATTGTAATGTTTTCTATGTAATCTAAACAGGTGGCCAGAAGAAGAGAAAATGAGAGGGAGTGCAAACAAGAAAAGCAAGATGATGAAAATGGCAATGGAAGGACAGACCATGGCAGCAGAGAAGTAAGTCCAAGAGCTCAGTTTGGGTTTTGAACTCATTGACGTGAGGAAACAAGGTGTGACTTCCCTCTACTTACTGCTGAAAAGCAGGCTCCACACTGAGGCAAAGTTCAGTGTATAATAGGGTTTAATTACAAGATTGGAGGTTGTAAGTAAGAGGGATCTAAGGCATATCTTTGGAGTTAGGCATCTATGACTGCTCTGTATGTATCTAAAGTTGGATTGCTTCTCTGCCAAGAGGGAACTGGATCTAATAAGCTACACACAGTGTGGTACTACTTAGATTGCTTGAATGGTTGGCTGTTTTGTGTATGGCTAAATGCTTAGGCTTTGAGGTAAGTCTATGAAGGTTTGAAAACACTAGTTCTTTTGTGACCATGGTCAATTTACTTAACATTCTATATGCAAAATAGGTATAATTCCAGAACCGATGCCATGGCAGGTTCATTGATGTAAGGCATGTAAAATAGTGGATACTGTATCTGCCAGAGAGTAAATTCTCCATAAAGGTTCGTTGTTATTATTAATGATGAGTGGTTGCCATGACTGGTAGGGTATTTTTTATTCTTTTTCTTTTTAATGGCTTTATTGATATATCACTTAACATGCTGGACAGTTCCCCCACTTAAAGCATAGCGTTCAATGCCTTTTATTATATTCACAGATGTATGCAAACTCCCTAACTTAAGAACATTTCATTACCTCAGAAAGAAACTCCAAACCCTTTATCCAATACTCCACTATATCCCATCATACCCTCAGCACTAAGGAACTACTAATCTTTCTTTTCTATAGACTTGCTTTTTCTAGATATTTCATGTTCATGGAATGATATAATAAGAGGTCTTTTGAGACTAGTTTCTTTCATTTAGCATAATGTTTTTAAGGCTATCTATATTTTATTTTTTAAATTTTTTTTTAAGATTTTATTTATTTGACAGGGAGAGAGATCACAAGTAGGCAGAGAGGCAGGCAGAGAGAGAGGGGGAAGCAGGCTCCCTGCTGAGCAGCAAGCCCAATGTGGGGCTCAATCCCAGGACCCTGAGATCATGACATGAGCTAAAGGCAGAGACTTTAACCTATTGAGCCACCCAGGTGCCCCATGGCTATCCATGTTTTAGCATATATCAGTACTTTGTTCCTTTTTATGGCTGAATAATATGCCACTGTATGGCTAAACATTTTATCAATTGTTTCCTTTTGGCTATTATGAATAATGCTGCCATTTTCTCTGTGGAAATAGATTTTCACTTTTTTTTTTAAAGATTTTATTTATTTATTTGACACAGAGAGAGAGATCACAAGTAGGCAGAGAGGCAGAAAGAGAGAGAGGGGGAAGCAGGCTCCCTGCTGAGTGGAGAGCCCGATGCAGGGCTCGATCCCAGGACTCTGAGATCATGACCTGAGCCGAAGGCAAAGGCTTTAACCCACTGAGCCACCCAGGCGCCCTAGATTTTCACTTTTTAAAAAAGATTTACTTATTTATTTTGAGAGAGCGAGTGCGCGTGAGAGTGGGATGAGAGAGAATCTCAAGCAGACTCTCCACTGAGTGTGGAGACTGACATGGTGCTCGATCTCACAATCCTGAGATCATGACTGGAGCTAAAACATGAGTCAACCACGCTCAACTGACTGAACCATCCAGGCGCCTCTTTTTTCATTTCTTTTGGCTGGATGCTTAGGTATGACATGGCTGGGTCATATGGTTAGTTCGTTTAATTATTTGAGGAACTTCCAGACTATTTTCCAAAGCAGCTTTACCAATTTTTATCCCCACCATTATGTACAAGTGTCCTGATTTCTCCACATTGACTGTGTATAGTCTTTTCTGAGCTTTTAAAAAAGATTTTATTTATTTATTTTATTTGAGAGAGAGAGCATGCACTAGTTGGGGAGGGGTAGAGGGAGAGACTCTCAAGCAGACTCCATGCGGAGTGTGGAGCTAGATGGAGGACTCCATCTCACAACCCTGAGATCACAACCTGAGCCAAAACCAAGAGCTGGACGCTCAACCTCCTGAGCCACCCAGGCACCCCAGAGTCTTTTCTGTTTTCTTAAAAGTGAAATGGTTATAATCTAAATCTATAAAAACTTCATAAGGACTTAAACTAGATAGAGGATATAGTTAGATCTTATCGAATTTTAACTTTCACAGAAACTATATCAGATTAAAGATAATGGGCCCAAACTGTACTTTTATTTGAGAGGTTTTGATGTCTACAGTCATTTAGAATGATTTCATAACTATCTAGTTGTATTTGAAGGACGAGATAAACTTAGGATAAGTTAGGATCTTAGGATAAACTTAGGATCTCCCTACTCCTCCGCCATCTTAACTCTTCCTCCCTGTCTACAGTCATTTAAACATGCCTTATTTTATAGGACGAGCATGTAATTTATTGTCCAAATTACAACACCATAGAAGGTTGGAAGGAGCTCTATGTATAATTCTGCTGGGGAACAAGAGTAAGTTGAGGCAGTCCCAGGCTCACTAGGGCATCTGGTCACCTGAAGTATAGTGAGAGACCTCACTCTGTACTCACTCATTTGGAAATATATTCTGCTTATTTCCTTTTTCTAGCAGGAGATAGATTTGTATTTATCTCACACTTACAGGCAAAATATATGAATATATATATGTTGCCCTAAGTTTTTCATTTTTTTAAATTTCAAAATACTTTATTTTAAAAACAGATCAAAACACTAAGCTTGTGACTCATTCTACCAGTGTACAAGCTACAAGGGCTTGCTCAGCAGCTGAGGGGCACTCTTTGGCAGCACGTTTGAAAAGGGACTAAAAGCCCATATAAAACAAATATTCAAATAGTTCCCATAGGAACACAGATAAGTGGCTCTACCTCCTCGTGTTCCATATTGTTGCATCTGTGCCAACCCTACTTACAAAGGCATTTCAAAAAAAACCTAGCAGTACTTAAGTTAAATGGTCCCCCCCACCCCCAAATCCTATAATTCAAGCTAAACTTGAAGTTAACAGGTATTACACGGTAATGCTAGCTGAAGCACAGGCAGCTAGGGACACTTCATCCCACTTCTTCCCACTGTCCCAGTGGGAGCACAGGATACAGGCCGAGTGCTGACATCCTGCTCCTCTCCTTCCAATAGGAAGTCATGGTTCTGGATCTGCTGCATTGATTGATAGCCATGTTGGCCCCGATGTCACATAGAATATCGTCAGCCTTTGGAACCCTTTGAAAGTAGAAATAGCAGCAACGGTATAAGTACCTGTGTTTTCAAAGAGCGTCTAATCGCTGACATGGCATCTAGAGCAAGTCATAGCACTCAACGATGCAAATAAGGTGTCACATATTGGTCCCTTTATGCTGGTTGAATAATACTTCTAAGCTGGTTTCGGTCTCTTCTGCATGAGGGGTTTCATGTGTGCATGATCATAAATGACGCAATTAGGTGATCCATATACTCCATCATTCATACCTAAAGGTTTGTTCACTCAACTCATCATCATCAGAGTCTATCTGATGCTACTTGTCATCTGCTGAGCTCAGCTATAATTCTCACTCCCAAGTCTGCTGGAAAATACTTGTCCAGTGCTGGGTTGATAACACTGGTGATCTCTTCAAATTTAAGCTTTCGATCTTCAGATCCAAGAAACCCACCATTGATGTCAAGCAGGTACCATGCTGAAACCAAGCTCAGCTCCCATGCCCAAGACACAGCTGGTATCAGAGATGATGTGCACCAAGGTCTCAGAACAGTCACTTCCTACGTGTAAGCTGACAGCAATGACGTCAATATGTAGCTCTTTTGCCCCAAAAGAAGCCTGCTGGTTTTGAATGCGGCATCAAATTTAACACCAAGGCAACAGACTGCTTTGAAATCATCAGTGGCGATCCACAAAACCAACTTTGCCTTTGGATGTGCCCTGGCAACTGATCAATTGGACTTCGTGATCAAAAGTTATCATCTGGACTTTATTATTGACAGCGTACTTAATCTGAGACACTTGCTTGGGGTTGCATAGGTAATCCTCTCTGGAGGCACGTGGAGATTCAGTACCAATCGTATTTCAGTCTTGCTGGTAAAGCCAAATCCTGTCCCAATGGCAGCTAGGGTCTTCACTGTGGTTCTGTTTTCACTACATTTGACTGCGTCAAAGGGGGTGACCTGAGGAAGAGCTTGGAACCATCTCAGATGTTTCTTTAGAATGTCTCCCAGGTCTATGACATGGAAGGCATCCTTATCATCAGAAGATGAAAATTCATTAATATTTTTGGTCCAGGTTGTCCTTGGCAGTAAAGCCTTCATGGAGGAAATGGCAGTCAAATTCTGTATTAACTACAGTCGTTCATGGTCTCTTGATGTTCTCATGGAAAACTAAGAGGTGGAATTTAAAGAAATTATGGCTAGCATTTCACAAAGGCAATTCCCAGGGATTCCAGGTACCACTGAAGGTGCATGTGCCCTTCATGCAGCAGCGGAGATCTTCCGATGAACACAGAATTTGTTGTCTTAAGAGTGCATGGCGGGGCCACAGGCCAGTCCCCTGGGGAGTATGCAGGCCGGCCTGCCGCCGACCGCCCCCACCCCGCCCCATCCCTTTCCATGGGGACCACTGGCCCCAGGTGGCTCCGGAGCTCTGGCTCGGAGGCCAGGATCACTGACCTGTTGTTCCCTCAGAAGAAAGTCAAGATAATGGATGCACACGGGAAATGAACTCTAGCGTGTTCTAGTAGGCTGTGTTGTTTTTCTAGTTAAACTGAAGTGGATTGCATCATGGAATTTACCTTTTTTTTTTTTTAAAGATTTTATTTATTTACTTGACAGAGAGACAGAGAGAGAGAGAGAAAGAGAGAGATCACAAGGAGGCAAAGAGACAGGCAGAGAGAGGAGGAAGCAGGCTCCTCGCTGAGCAGAGAGCCTGATGCAGGGTTTAATCCCATGACCCTGAGATCATGACCTGAGCCGAAGGCAGAGGCTTCAACCCACTGAGCCACCCAGGCGCCCTGGAATTTACCTTTTATATAATGTCTACATTTTAAAGATTTTGTGTTCCCTATATCCTGTTTCTAGATTCTTACAGCTCCCTCCGCCAAGAGTGTCTATTACTGTGTTAGGCATATAAATGTTGCCTCTTCCTCCAATACATATTAAAGAAATAATTCATGGCAGAGTGCTTAGTATTGTGAAAATGTGCAAGGGGGTCTGTCTGCATTTCAGGGGTTGGAGTTTCTGAAACAGACTCTCCCAGGTAAATTTTCTTCTCCGAATCCTTTTTTTTCCATTCGCCTTACATTCTACTTCTTTGCTAACCAGCCAACCAAACTGGCCCCAACATCCTCAATAGTATTGGCTCTTGAGAAAATAGCAACTGTTCTATTAATTGGAATTCTGATTTCAGCGAACATACAGGGTCAGTTTGACAAGTTATAAAGCTAGAGTTTTGCAAAGTATCACCATGAAAATGACAGAGAGGCACCTGTTCCTGCCCCAAAAGGGAAGTACTGAATACCACACAGTCTTGCCCTAATTCACCCTCTTAAGGAGCTACCTTTGCCAGCAGCACAAACCGAGTCAGAGCCATTAAAGAACAAACAACTCAGAGAAAAGCAAGCCGAGAGACAGGAAAACAATGCTGTCCACTTTAATACACAGGGGGACTTCTTCAAGAACATTTGAGTTGCATGGAAGGTTGCCCCTCAAAGGGTTGCCTAGGTCAGCAGGACCTGAGGCAGTCCCTGGGGTGAGGACTGGTCAGGTAAGTTAAAGCCGCCTTCAGGGCACTTTCAATTTAGGCATCAATTTCCTCAAGACGGAGGCTAAGAAAGCAACACTGTTTGAGTTCAGATTTCTCCTTCACTTTTTTTTTCTTGTTTCCTTTGTTCCTGTGAGTCCAGTATATCCAAGAGTGACTTCTAATGGCTGGGGAAATTCTTTTTATAAGGATGTTGCCTCCTGGTCTGATCTGGACTTAACTTTTTAGCAATCCTAACTCATTTTCTAGGTTCCAGGCAGGACTGTGCAGAAGTTTTTAAAAAGACATTTTTACTTCCAACCCCTGAAATTCTAGATTCCCTTTCACCATGAATTCTCCAGACCTTTTCTCAGTACTAAGTTAGGTGTTGGGGCACAGCTGCTGTTTCTTATTACACTTTTGTTTTCCAGCTCTCAACTTGCCTCATGTCGGTTTTCTTCCATATATCACTGAAACTGCCCTATGTCTCTTTGGGCTGATCTCATTCCTGGCTTGAGAAATTCAAAACAGGGTGTTCCCCCCAAGACAGAAATTATTATACTTTCATTAATCGTTAAAATAGGATATTCATGGAAATACTCTTTATTTCACATATATTATAATATTATATATATCACTATATATGTATATATATTTTAGTCTCATGTTTCCATCATTGAAGAATAAAATACTCTGTGGTTTTACTTCTACTACCATTAACAAGGCTAATCAGAACTTTGCCTTGAATAAGATTTGGTGATCTTATATACTCACTAGATCTCTGCTGAATTTGAAAGTCATTAGTCATTTTTTTCCTTAGAAATTCTCCACTTTCTGGCTTTTATGACACCAACATTTATTGATTCTCCTCATAATCCTCTGGCTGTTTTTCCTGTCTCTGATGGCTTCTCTTTCTCAACGCATCTCATAGTTCTGTCCTTGGAGCTCTGTGCCTCTTACTCTCTGCAGCATTCAGACAAGAACTGCTTCTTGGTCAGTTACCCACGAAAATCTCCTAAGAAGGCGCCACGATGCAAACCAATACAGCGTATATTATCTTCCCTCCAGGACTGACACTCCAGTTTCAACTGAGGCTCAGATGAAGTCGTGGTTTGCCCTTAAGGACAGTGCTATATGACATGTAAATAACTTTAAAGATGGGCATCCTTTTTTAACAAGGCAAGATATCTATCCCAGCTCAGAAATATGGGGACTGAGACTGAAGGAGGGTATATTTCTTTTGAAATGACAGGTGGAGTCGCTGTACTTATTACATTGTAATCTCCTTCTGTTCTGCAAAGCATGTACAGTTAAATTTGTAATAGTGAAATATGTGCATGATTGGGGTTTGTTAATCTCCTAGGGTGCTCCTGTCTGTGCTTGCCATCTCATGTACCATCTCTATGTATGTGTGTATATGTATGTGGAAGCTGTAAGTATTAATATTCGTATTAATTTAATTTCACTTTCCTGGCTGAATGTGGTAAGTCCTGAGGCCACAAAAACATGGGAAACAGTTATGGCTAACTACTTCTGGATACACGTAATTTTCCCATTCATTCAACAATTATCCATTCAGCTCACTGTATGGCAGGCTCTATGCTCGGTATTAGTGATACTAGGGCACGTTAGCAAAACAAATTCAAGAACTAGAAGAGCAATAGTGAGAAGAAATTCATCCACAGATTTGGAAAACCCACTCGTCCCTACAGAAAAAGGTAAGTAATAGATCTTTATAAATTTTTAAAAAATATTTATTTACTTATTTGAGAGAGAGGGAGAGCGAGAGAGAGAGAGAGAGGGAGCACACTTGAGAACTGGTGGGGGAAGGGGCAGAGGGAGAGAATCTCAGGCAGATTCCCCATTGAGTGCAGAGCCCAACATGGGGCTTGATCTCAGGACCCATGAGATCATGACCTGAGCTAAAAGAACTAGTTGGACACTCAACTGACTGAACCACCCATGCACACCAGTCTTAATAAATTTTATAAGCTTGAATTTTCAAAGTATTTGTTGATATTTAGAGTATGCAAATTTTTAATTATTCCAGAACTACTGCCTTTTTCCAAAGGTGGCTTTGCAACAATAATTTTCTTTCAAATTTTAAAGAGATACTTTGCAGTATTCAATATGATTTGATTTTATAGGGAAATTTCAAAAATAGGCAAAAAATGTGGAATGTGGTACACAAAAATAATTCATTCTAGTATATTTAAAGAAAAAAACTCTCACGAATCACCATTATTTATCTTCTGCTAATAAGTCAGAGAGAAATGCTTTGAATTTGATATGCATTTAAACTGCAAAAAGAATTTGTTTTTATTAGAAATGTAGAAATGTGTTTTTTATTTTTATAGAGTGAGTTATGTACTTTTTGATGTTTTCAAGGTCTTATTAATACATGAAACAAAAACAATTATCAATCCAATTAGGGGAAAATCTTGCAATGAACATCTCTTCGGTTTTGCCAGTCAGCATCCGAACAACCTTTTTCGGTAAAAATTTCCTTTGGGAAACCGCCTTTTTTTTTTACTCTCAACAGTAAGATGTATGGTAATAAACCACATCTTACTCTAAGGCTGTGTCGTGATAGAAATAACGCAATCAGCAGAGCTCATCAGTAGAGCTCTGACTAAAATGATCAATCAGTTCAGATGCAGGTACGTAATCCAAGAGTGAGATGAGGAGCCTTCAAAAGAAAGTCCTCCTCTCTATCCCAAGGGCTCTGGGTGAGGTGATAAGTCTTCCTCTTGATGGTATAGTAGGAAGACATGGGGATCAGAATTAGTGCATTCATTTTGCTTTGGGAAGAGTGAGAGCCTGAAGGTTCTTGGGGAGATCACTATGTAGAACCAATGAGGAGGCTCCCACTCTGAAGGCACAGCAGATAACCTGGATCTTTGTGACAATGTTGAGTTGCATTTTCCTGTGTTTCCTAATATGTTAGCTAATTTAGTTAAGAATCAACCTCTATTGATACTTCATGGGAGTGTCATGGGGTCATAAGTAACTTTCATCTTTAATAACTTGAAGTAATTGATCTACTAATTCAAACATATCATGTCCATAATTATCAGATCATTCAAGACTTTGAATATGAAAGGAGAATTATTAGGGATGCCATCTTAATACTGTGATTGAGGTTATTAATGGGAGTGCTTTTGTTGGAAATTTAATTGAATTAATCTATATTCAGTTTGAAGGAGGGAGATAGAGTCAACATGAATATATCTTTGAATATATAACCAAAACCCAGGAACTTTGAAAGCTGATGTACTCTACTTGAAAGAATTTCCTTTGTCAGGGGACCTGAGTGGCTCAATTGGTTAAGCATCTGCCTTCAGCTGAGGTCGTGATCTCTGGGTCCAGGTCCTGGAATTGAGCCCTGTGTAGTGCTCCCTGCTCAGCAGGGAGTCTGCTTCTCCTTTTCCCTCCCCCTGTCCCACCTTTCCACTTGTGCACTCTGCTTCCATTATGCTCTCTGTTCTGTCTCATGCTCTCTCTCAAACAGATAAATAAAATCTTAAAAAAAAGAAAGGAAATTCCCTGTGTCTAATTTTATAATTTCCCAACTGTTAAGACATAAGAAGTGGAGCAAAAAAAGGCGAATGTCATGACTTTCTATAAAGTCCCTTTCTTGCTTGAAAGAACAAAATGAAGAACTGATCATTTAGAGTCATATGACAGGAGAATTCAGGAAAGGGTAAGAGTAATAGATCTTTGTAGAACTTTAGATGAGTATTCCATTTCACTGGCCACTAAAATGTTTATGAAGAGTGAGCATGAGGTTTATCCCCAAGTAAAAAGACACTGTGACTCATTTCTGGGATATCAGAGGCTTCTCTGCATCGAGACGGTTGGATGGCTATGTTGGGGCAGCTCTGCGGGGCAATGTACTTGGGTCATAGACAGAGTAGAATGTGTGATAATGTCAGGAGGAGAAAGTAAGAAACAAAATTATCAGAAACAAATCATTGACTATCATATACTAGACACCAAAGAAACAAAGCCAATGCCAGAGGCACATTTTGTCTGGAAATTGTACTCAGGCCAATTACCTGAGAGCAGTGACTCTTGATCTATCAGAACTAACCTCCCCTTTTCATAATAAATGTTTTGTAATCTTTTTGCTGTCCTTGAATGAAAATCATAGATGATATAAATTAACTATATGTGTAATTATAAATCGGTTTGATGGTCTAACTGTAATATCCAAGAGAAATTATATAAAAATAATGTTTATATTTTTCAATATATGAAGGCTTAGGCTCCACTGCCCTAGAATGTACAGTGAGGTCATCAAATGCTACAGCTATACGTGGAATCAAGAATACAGAAGCTACAAACAGAGAAAGGTAATGATGTGATTTATTGGTAACTGACATATCAGACTGGTGACGTGCTCTTCCAAACTGAATAACTAGAAAAATTTCAAACCAGACAAAGTCTAATCTTCCCTGGATTTGCATTCTTGGAAAATTTAAGATATTAAAGTCCAGCATATTAAAGTTGCAAAAATTTTATATTTATAAGTGAAATGGAATTAGGTTCTAGATACAGATATCTGTAAAATGATTTTAAACTGGTCCATTATCTGTGATTTGTAAGAGATGCTGGACAAATTATCTTTGTGTAAACACATTGTACACACTTGCTTTCAGTAGCATCCCATAATCATTGTGACCACCTCAAACCACCCCCGCCTGTTTCCCAAACTACCCATAGATAGCTGTAGCATCCTCTTTGATAATCAAGTGTTTTATGTGTTCATAGTGACCCAAACCATAAATCACAATGAAGGTCGAAATGCTACGTAAATTATGTTATGCGCAAGGCGGAATGAGAGTGCAGAATAAGGATTTTACTTGGATAGTTTACAAAACATATAATTGTATATGGGTACATAAAAATTATATATGGACACATATAAATGTATCCATATAATATACCATTTAAATTATTTCTATATGAATATACATATCTTGTCTCTGAAAGAAGTTTTTTTTTCCTACTCCAAAAATAAAAGAACTGAATGAGAAGTAAATAGTAAGTACTTAAGGTCATATTTGGCATTGCAAAGAAAAAATTTATTTTGAAACTTAAGTGTCTCTTTGCATGCTTTGTATTTGGTGTAGAGCCTGGAGTATGCTTGGATTCAAACATGCAACTCCAGGAATGGCTTTTATTTTGGAAGTGGGTTGAACAGACTCCATTACTGCCCGTGTGGTATGCCAGCCTGATCAATAGCCTGATGAGGCATGTGTGGCCTGCACTGCCCAGCCCCACTATTTTCAACCTAATTAGCAGCTGCTCAAAGATGGGAAACAGGTGCAGATCCAGGGCCAGACCAGGGAAGTCTGCCTGTAATTAACAAGGAAAAAAGGGTCAGATATTGGGAAGAATATCAAATCGGCCCACTGGGGTTAGCATGCTGGCCTCAAAGGCATAGTCACCTGAGATCTTAAGCATGCTAATGTAAATTATGCAAGCTTTCAAACAACGTGGCTGCATAATCAGTTGGCAGAGAGGAAAATGATTTTTTCTTTCTTTTTTTTTTTCAGTAGAGTAGGGAAAAAGGGCATCTACAAACTTATTTTTTTCTCACCATGTTGGGGACTTGCTCATCATGTCGTGACATTTTCTGAGAAGCAGTCAGGAGTCCTTAAAAGAAGTTGTTAGCCAGTTACAACCTTTGTAGAAATAGGTAAAGGTTGGAGGAAAATCTAATAATCAGGCTGTTGAGAGAATTATGTAGTAACGGAGAGTTGGAAGCAGACAGATTATACACATGTGGTTCTGTAGAGTAAATTGATTTCGGTCATTGGCAACTTTTTGAATCACTCCGTAATATGAGGTCCATATGAGATTCGCAAGGACTTGCCGAGGGCGAGGCTAAGTTTGGAGAAGGTGGAAGAGTAAATTTTTGAGCAAAAAATGAAGGACAGGTCGCACACCTCGTTCAAATTCTGGCTTTACTAGTCAAGCTTTCAGTACCAAGGCATTCTTTTTATTCCAGTCCATTCCAGAGCTTGCAGTTCACTATAGTCCGAGAAGACTTTACATCTTGTTCTTTTCAGCATTTAGCATTTAGCCTCCCAGTACACTGTCACCTATGGGGTACTCGATTTCCTAGGCTAGAAGGGGTTTTTATATTTCTAGTTGAGCAATTGGTGGCAGTTCCATTGAACCTAGCCAAATTAACATTATGGTAAAGAAAATTCGCTCAACCTCAGATACTTACCAAAGGTTTATTTCTTGCTCTCAGGGCAGGTCTCATGGACTGACTATGGCTTCATATTGACTTCATTACAAATCTTGAATGGGAGGAACAAAATCTCTGAGACATGGCCTATCCTTGTGATAGAGAGGCTACAATATGGCAGAACCTTGGAAGTGGTTTTCATCCTTTCCACTTACACACCACTTGATTTCCTATGACATCAGCGAGGTGGGATATATAATCCTCCCTTGAGGAGAGGTGGTAAGTACTTTGGATAATAAAATCAACTACAGTGAAGTGAACTAAATTTATATACATTTTTAGAGAGCTAGTCCTTATTGTGGTGTGAATTACAAGTACCAATGTGTCTAAAACAGTGTGAATGTCAAAATCAGAGTCATCTGCAATGACACTAGCTGCCTTATTTTTGTTTTCAAATATGCACAATGTGCCAGGCACTTTATAATTTTATTTTTCACTCTCCTTGGAATCTTGGAGTTATCCCCATTTTATCAGAACTGTGGCTCAGGAAATTTCAGTGATTTGCTCAAGTCTCTTTAGCTAATCGAGTGGTGGCATGGGGATTCCACCCCAGCTCTGTCATAGAACACTCTCTTCTGAGTGTACTCTACAGCCTCAGAAGATGTGGCAGGTCTGGCAGGCATCTTATCTCATGCGCTCATAACACAATCTGTTGCATCTGTCACTTTCTGATTGTAAGATGATTGGGGGCATAGAGGGTGCCTGTGCTGTCTGGAGAGCATCAGGCTGTAGCTCTGGGCTCAGTGCAGTGAGCTTGAGTACTAAGCAGAGGACACACACTTTCAGGATTGAAGTCAAGGTGACTGAAGTCTTTCTAGGATCCCTTTACTCCAGTATCTTAATATTAGGGTTCCTCGATTTTGCATTGTTGATTTTTGCACTGGATAGTTTTTTGCTCTGTGTCTGCGTGTGTGTGGTGGCTGTTCTTAGGATGTTTAGAAGCATCCCAGCCTAAATCTACTGATTAGATTCCAATAACAACCTTCCCCTAATTGTGAGAAACAAAAAATTGCCCAATGTCCTTGGTGTGTATGTGCATGCGCATGTATGTGTTTACGCACACAAAAACACCCCTAGTTATAGGAACTACTGCTTTACATCCAAATGATAAATGTGGTATAGAATTAAAAGTATTGTTACTGATACTGAACTCATTTTATATGAAATCTAATCCTCTTGTATTTTACGGTGTCTAGCTATTCTTTAAACAACAGTAATTGATCACTTACTATATTCAGGTACTTTGATAGCTTGGATGGGGGAAGAGGTAGTATGATAATGAGCGAGACCAGTCAGGTCTTCACTAGATGATGCGCTTTGTAATTCTGCATCAATAAAGGAGCTAAGAAAAATAATGAAAAGTTAGATTGAAGTTCTTTACATGGACAAGAAAGGACTGAGGGTTTTGGAATATGTTCAAATACAGTGAAGAATTTTGAGTAGGATTTGATAGGAAAGAAAATAATGCAGTTAACTATCACCTCTTTTTGAGAGACATCTCAGACCCTAGTATATCTTTAAATAAATCCCCTGTTCCCAGCAGATTCAGGGCTTTATAATGCTAAATCTAGAAAGGAACTTAGCCCCATCTAAACCTTGGGGCTGAGACCAGCCAGGGAAGATGGTAAGGTGAATCAAAAAGTCTTTTCTTAATCTTAGGAAGATACTGAAGAAGATAGGAAGGAAGAGAAGGAGAATAAGAAGAACACAGGAAAGAGAGTTAAACAATGGACTTAGAGCCACAGTCAGTATGATACAGCAGGAAGATCAGCAAATTTGGACAAAGTTGAGGTTCCGAATGCAAGACCTCAGGCCGGTTGTGCATTAGATGTTACATCATCTCTAGAATGGGAGGAAGAATCACTGCCTTCCACATGGGTTTGGGTAAGAATTAAATATGCCTTATTTCCTGGTGATGCACATTTTTAACAGTTTGAAATTGGAATGCACTTTTAATGTGCTTTTTGTTAGTCTCCTCCCAATTTTGCCACCTATTGTTCTCTTGGAAGGCTGGAAGGAAACTAGAATTTCTGATTGGAAAATTGCAGTTTACCTGGAAGTTTTATATACCTGTTTGGAGGTTGGTTCAGGGAGCTTTGAGCTAGATAAGGAGGAGGTGAAGTGGGGTCTTATTAAAAAGGCCTATGTTGGCTAAAGCATGGAACAGATGACCAAAAGGGAAAAGGTATTTGGAAGCAATCAATTAGCGGGGTTTAAATAAACAGAAGAAAAGCCATTATATAAAATGAGAGCCATTTAGCTTTAGAGGGATATTTGATTCCTGACTGTGAGAAAAAGCCAGGAAGATGGGGCAGATTTCTGTTTGGGTGCCCTCCAGTTCTGTTAATAGACTATGGATGGTGGATATCAGCACTTCACTCTCACTCCCCACCTTTTTCTTTTTGAATTCCATTGGAAATTTTATGTGTGCTGGCATTATAAATGACTTGGTAGGACTTGGGTCTCTCAGTTTTTCATCATTTGCTTATGATACTAATTATATCTTAAGCAGGAATGCTCTGGAACTTGTTTTAGTTCCAGAATCATATTTGATTATATTACCTTGCATGTAGGAGCCACTTAATGAATACTGGTTGATTGAGAGATTGGTCGTACAGAAATTGAAGTGAAGTCCTATATATGGTTAAGGCTGCTCTCGTAAGTCTAAAATTCCTGTTGTGATGCTTGTTTTTTTTGTTAAGTACAAGGCATTATTTTTAACTACAAGACATTCAAATTTAATAGTTGGGTGAGCAAGGAAATAAGCCATTTTATCTCTATTTAACAGATGAAAAAACTTAAGTCTAGACAGTACAGTGTTTTATTTAAAGTCACATGGTAGGTAAATTTAAGCCGGGACTCTGTTTCTAGGAAATCATGAATTACCCAACCACAGCCACTTTCTCAGCCTTATATCTAACAAACACCGGGCTAAACCATCCTCTGCAGAACTGAAATGGTAGCATGGATGCCCTACATCCCAGTGCTTATTGTTAAGACTGGGGGAAAATGGCCATATCTTATAAATTAGAGGGAAATAGAGTAGCATCATTAGATATTTCAGTCAAGTTCAACAGCTGGCCTCAATTCTCCTTTTAAAATGCGGAGTCTCAAAATAGACAGGCTAAGATTTATAAAAATAGATTTGTCTGTCACTTCTAATTTTACATTTTGCAAACAAGTTGTGCTTGAATGAAAATTTGCAGATAGATTGAGCATCTGGCAAAAGGAAGATTGTCATGATTTTCATGGTTTGGATTCAGACTACAAAGGATAATTGGTAAAGATAATCTTTTGTTTGAATAGCCTAAATGATTTTACCTCACTAACCCTGATGACAGATGGTGGGGATAGTTATTATCAATTCTTTTTTGTGAGAGGAAGGAGACTGAAGGACCAAAACACCGAAACCCTCCTTACTGCTGCAGCCACGGAGCACTGTGGAATGAGGATCTAGCCTACGTTTGCAAGCCCAGCTTTGTCACTAACTGGCTTTGTGAGCTGGAGACGTCTCTGAATAGTTGGAGCTTCCTGTACTCAGCTGCAATAGGACAGAGTCTATTGGACCTCCCCACTCAAAGTGTGGTCCATGGACCAGCAACATTGTCACTACCTGGAAACTCATTAGACTCTCAAGGCTCCCTGCAAACCTATGCATTCTGGAATCAGAATGCACATTTGAAATAGATCCCAGGTGATGTCTATGAACACTGCCCTTCCAGAAACCTTGGGTTTCAGGCTCTTAAGGCTTCCTTCTAGTTGAAATACGTTTATTTCGAGCATAGGCATGGTGGTGATTGGCTACCAGCCCTACTAGGGTCCTTGGCATAGAGTGCAGTCTGGGATGAATAGACAAATGAAGGGAAAGGTTTTGTCATCCAGTCAAACTTCAAAGATAAGTCATCTTGGTCAACAAGACTTTGAAATCTCAGAAAGCTCCTTTTGTAAAAGTTGTACTAGTTGTTTCCCCCATGAAGAAGCATGAGAACCCTGTGTTCTCATATACATTTCTTCCTTTTAAACAAAAGGATTTTATTTTCACATTAAAAAAATTATTACCTCTCGCCTTGGTGGCTTGGTTGGTTAAGCATCTGCCTTTGGCTCAGGTCGTGATCTTAGGGTCCTAGGATCGAGCCCTGTGTTGGGCACCTGGCTCAGTGGGGAGTCTGCTTCTTACTCTGCCTCTCTCTCTACCCCTCTGCCCCTGCTTATGGTGTCTCTCTCTCTCTCTCTCTCTGGCTCAAATAAATAAATAAAATCTTCACAAAGAAAATAGTTGCCCCTAACCTCTCTCTGCACTTACTGATTCTAAGTGGTGCAAACACCAAACCAATCTGTCCTTTTCCGTGAAGCTGCTCTCTTTCCCTTTCTCAGTCCACCTGCTCAGGCATCACATTACTGCCAGGCCATTTGCACCATCTGCTCATTTAAGTGGCTGTTGATGGGAGGACAGAGGACACCTGGTGACCGTGAAGTCGGCCCAACACACCAAAGGAAATCAGCAAAGTGGTAAAAAAGCCCAAAAGGAAACAGATCTTGGGAATCAAGAGGAAAGAGGGATGAATGAAGCGGGTTGAGCTTCTGAGATCCTAGGCAGTCTTTTAATTTCCTGACCTTCTGCTCGGTGAGCATGGCCCTGTGAAAGGAGAGACATTCCTAAGGAAGCAAGAGCACATTCATTTTCTGCTGAGAAGCTGCTTCCCGCAATGTGAATGGTACATGCTGAGCCTACTCTGGGTACCTCTTGGAGTAGAGATTGTTGGAGTTCTGAAAGACCACCTGTATGTCCAAGCTGCTGGCTGGGTCGTTGCTTCTAATTCCCCAAAGCACCCGTAGTCAACTATTTATCATTTCTGATTCAGATGGGAAGACCTAGCTCTAACCTGCAGAAATATGGCCAGAGTGCAACTCTGGAAGATTGGGCCTCAGAGAACCAGGCGAAGGGCCCCAGGCCAAAGTCAGGACACACAATCCTAGACATACCTTGAGGAGGCTCAACGGTCTGTCAAATGTCTCCTTCTCAGCCCAGAGTTACTTAAAACCAACTGTCACACATTTAGGTCATGGTTTCAATTCTTTTTTTTTTTATTAACCCATAATAACCCATATTTTATGACCCATAATATTAATTTATTATTCTTTTAATTTTTTATTAACATATAATATATTATTTGCCCCAGGGTACATGTCTGTGAATCATCAGGCTTACACATTTCACAGTATTTGCCATAGCACATACCCTCCCTAATGTCCATATCCCTACCCCCCCACCTCCCAGCAACCCTTAGTTTGTTTCATGAGTTTAGGAGTCTCTTATGGTTTGTCTCCTTCCCCATCCAATGTTGTTTCATTTCTCTTCCCCACCCCCCCCCATAAGCCCCTGCTCTGCCTCTCAAATTCCTCATATCAGAGAGATCATGTGATAATTGTCCTTCTCTGACTGACTTATTTTGCTTAGCATAATACCCTCTAGTTCCATCCACGTCATTGCAAATGGCAAGATTTCGTTTCTCTTGATGGCTGCATAGTATTCCATTGTATATATATCATGGTTTCAATTCTTGACAGCAAGTGGAAGTATGCAAGTTCATTAAAAGCATTAGCAGTGGTGGGCATGAAGATATTTTGGTCTTTGAACCTTAACAGAATCACTTCAGGATTCATTGTAAATAGTTCACCAGAGCCATTTGTACAGAAGTGCAGTGACGAAAAGAGCCATCTCTGGGAATAGAATCTTAATTTCATAATTTACTTGTATGACTGTGGGTGAATTAGTGTTTCTCTGTCTTAGTTTCCTTATCTATAAAATGGGATGATAATAGCAACCTACCTCACAGGGTTGTTATAAAGACAGTGTGTACCATGTAAAGAACTAGTCTGGCCTATAGTTAACTGTTACACAGTTTGAGAAGTGAGATTGTTCCAAAACTTGTTTTCTCTCTTTTTTCTTAACCACAGAAAATACGAGGTAATTATGGAAACTGTTAGGATCAGCGTTTGGTATGGATTCCAGGTGGTAAACCTCTTCAGTCTTTCCACTTCCTGCCAGGCCTTGTTTCCCATTACCTTATTATTTGACTCCTAGCTCTGTTGGAGAAAATAAGAAAAAAGAAATCTATCTAATGATTCTTTCCTTGTCAGCATCTGCTCCATCACCAGTAGATATAGATGTATTGAAGGTTCCCTCAAGCTTCTTCAAACAGGGAATGAACTTTAATTCTCAGCGATGAGAGGGGGCTTAGTTGGGGCCAAAGTATCTTGCTGCCCTTAAAACTGAGTCCGGGTCCTCACAATGGGGTAAGTCGATAGTCTCAAACTCAAATGCCCACTGGGGCCTTAAAGAGGGAAGTGCTATCAGCCTCGCTTCTCTTGCTCACTTTAGACAAGGAGAGGGTGACAGATACATATGGCTCTACTTGGCGGCAGATAGTTGTCTAAGAGCAGGATCAACAGCCATGCACACTAGATCTTAGTTCAGGAGAAATGAAGAAGCGGTGAACCCTGTGGAGAAATGGCACCCATTTGAGCTCAAAAGGGAAGCTGCTACTCTCATGTGAGCCCCATGGTGCTCAATTTTCTGATCTTTATTTTATTTTATTTTTATTTTTTAAAAAGATTTTATTTATTTATTTGACACAGAGATAGAGATCACAAGTAGGCAGAGAGGCAGGCAGAGAGAGAGGGGGAAGCAGGCTCCCTGCTCAGCAGAGAGCCTGATGTGGGGCTCAATCCCAGAACCCTGAGATTATGACCTGAGCCGAAGGCAGAGGCTTTAACCCACTGAGACACCCAGGCGCCCCAATTTTCTGATCTTTAAAGAGAAGCCTCAAATGTGGAATTTTTTTCCAAGTAAAATCTCCAGAGATTTATTGCTGAAAATTTCAGATGTCAGAACACAGAGTGGGACAAATATTAAGCGTGTTTACCCTTTGAACCTAGTCTGTAGGCTTCAACTTTGTGTTAAGTTAAATGCACTTAGATCCCTCTCTCTGCCAGCCAGTGAATTATGAAGAACACTGCACACGCCTAGTAGAGGGTTGGGTGCTGTAGGGGGAGAGAAAATCTTAATGTTGGTCAGGAGATAGGAGTCTCATGCATGAGGGCTTTTTCCCTTTTCTCCTTTGACTTTTTATTTTGAAATAATTTCAGATATACCAAAAATTTGTAAAAGTAATGCAAAGACTTTCCACAGATCATTCACCTAGATTCTCTAAATATGGTGAATATTTTACCATATTCATTTTCTGATTCTCTTTGTCTTGTTCTTTGTTTATTGCTCTTTAATTCTCCCTTTTTGGGTTTATCTCTATGTGTGTGTGTGTGTGTGTGTGTGTGTGTGTGTGTGTGTGTATGTGTGCATGCGCCTGTATGAGAGTAAGTTGAAGAATCAATGTCCTTTTCCTTCCAAGTGGTTTCATGTATTTCCTAAAAGCAAGAATATATTCATACATACAGTGTAATAGTCAGATGAGGAAATTAACATTATTTTATTATTTTTTTAAGATTTTATTTATTTATTTGACAGAGAGAGAGATCACAAGTAGGCAGAGAGGCAGGCAGAGAGAGAGGGAGAAGCAGGCTCCTCGCTGAGCGGAGAGCCCGACGTGGGGCTCGATCCCAGGACCCTGAGATCATGACCTGAGCTGAAGGCAGAGGCTTTAACCCACTGAGCCACCCAGGTGCCCTGGAAATTAACATTAATGCAGTGTTATTATCTGATCTTTTAGGATCATTCAGATTTCATGCCCCAATTTCTTTAGAGGAAAAGAAAAATTTTGGGTCTGGAATCCAACAGTGTCCATGTTATCTCTTCGTAGTCTGCCTGTTGGCTGTGGGTGGGATGGGGGGGAGGGGGGAAGTTGGGGAAGCATTTTATCTTTGTCTTTCATAAGAAAAGACAAATCTCTTTTGTCTTTTATAACATTAATATTTTAGAAGAGTACAGGCGCTTCCTCAATATTTTAGAAGAGAAGAGATTATCTTTCATTTTGGGTTTGTTTAATATTTCCTAACAATTAGATTCAGGTCATGCATTTTTGTCAGGGATACCAAGAAGTGGTGTTGAGTCTTTCTCGGTGTGAGAAAGACACAATGGGAGTATTTGAGGAAGACTGTCCATTTGTTTTGGGAAGAGAAGCATTAACTGTACAAGTACTGGCCCTCCAAACTGTCATTTTGCTATTGTTTTTGTTATTTTAGCCTTGTTGTTAGATGATCCTATTCAAATTATTTCAGTCTACATAAAGGTTTCTCCTCTTCTCCCACTCTATATTTGTTTTCATCATGAAATATCCAGCTTCTTTCGATCCATTTGGTGTTGAGATTGTATGTAAACCTGTGCAGTTTGATGAGTTGGTAGGTGAAATGACAGCAAAATAAAGCAAACAGGACTCACTCTTGAATTTGGTAACAGGAGCCTTTCCCACTACCTGGGCCATAAGAGGCTTTAAATTTGAAGCAAGAAGCAGACTACGGATTATACTGAGTGTAGAGATGCCTAACAACTTCATCCTCGCTTTAGTGAAAGAAATACTTCCCGGCATTTATATAATTTTGAAAAATTCTCAAAACTTTATCCTATTCATTGTTTCCTTTTTATAAGAGAAAACAGCATACAGGTGGAAATTGTAAAATATTAGCATGAGGTAGTCCTGCACTGGAATCCTCATTCCTTGGGACAATCATTCTGTGGGAATGCTTTATGAAGCCCCTAAATTTGAGCAGCATCAGAGAGCAGGAGCAAAGAACAGGCTTTTGAACTAACAGGTTCTAACTGGGGCTTTAGATTTACCATCCAGTATTTGTGGAATTGTAAACCATCTGCTCTCTGGAGCTCAGTTTCCTCATTTGTAAAATGGAGGATTATCTTGCCAGACTCTCACAAGGATTAATAAGAGAAACAAAAGAAAAACATTTAACTCAGTGCACTTGGTAGATAGTCGAGTCCAATACATGTGGATTTTCTTCCCTATTCCTTTTTATCTAGGCACCTTCAAGGGTTTACTAATTCCCTCCTTGTTATAAAGTCCATTGGAATTTTAGGACTTAGTAATACTAAAAAAGATTTGGTAAAAAATGAAGCACAGAATTAAAAAAAAAAATTTAGCAACCTGGAATGTTGGACATGTGCACACTCTCCTTACAGTCCTAAAATCATGAAAGCAAATATTGGATTGGGAAGTTTGTACATGAATATGGTACGCTTAACTGAAATATTTGCAGAATCAATTTGGCAGTCGCAAATAGGAAGCCTCTGCATCTTGGTTCTATGTAGAAGTTCCCTTTTGGCAATTTAAGCAGTTCCTTATCATTGGAACTCAAGAATCACTGTGACAAAGTAGGTGACAACGTCTTTCATGTGTTGAAAGAAGATTAGCAGGGACTGAAGGAACACAGTCCCATGTAGAGGGAATTGTCCCTCTCAAGTGGTTCTGACTTCCTGGTGGAGTGACAGTGTTCATGTAAGCCCTGCCTCGAGCTTCAGTGACTCACAGATCCACTTTTGTTCACGTTAGATTTTTGCAGGCACATGACATCATAGTCCAGGGAAAGATGAAGCAATCTTGAATTTGTTTTCTCACCTTTATAGGAAGTTACCTCCTTATACACTATTTCTGCTTTTTTTCTATGTTGGTAAAGGAATAAGTCATCAGAAATAGGGTAGGGAGGATGGAACTTAGGGATTGTAGCATTGGGTACTTGTATCTCTTCTGTTGAAGAACGGTAACAATAGTGTCATCATCTACTTTTTTTTTTTTTAAACACTGCTTATATTTGGGATGACCATATGACTGATTATCCAAGTGATATGATATGTTACCCAAATGATATTATCCAATGATTATCCAATGACTGTATGACTGATTATCCACTATCACTTTTGAGAAAGAGGGCGTTGTTAGTAATTTTACTGAGACAAAACAAGTAAACAGAGACTGACCCCAGCAAAGCGGGGCGTTGTTCTTATGCTCTCCTTGAGGACTTGTGCAATTAAAATTACTAGGAAGGTTACACTCGAGGAGAATGGTTAAGTAAATGGGCAGTAATTCCCCTTGCGGCTACCCCCTATCTGCCCAGTGCTCACCTTCTCCGGGCCAGTTAAGGCTCTCCATAGCAGGCATCTCACCATGATTCAGACTTCAACTGGCTTTTCTGGAAGAGTATTTTGGCTGGAGCCCCCTTTCTCATGACCTATTTCAGAGAACTGAAGATTTATCTTAGAAACCCCTTCCTGCTAAGAGGTCTGTTTGTGGTGCTCCTCGTGCAGTGGCCTTTTTTTAAACAAAGGAATCCATGGTCACAAACAACAGGGGAAATCTGGCATGAACATATTTGGGAAGTGACTCTTTTTGTTTAGGGAGAAGGTTTTTGTTTGTTTGTTTTCCCATGGAGGCAGAAGCCTTCTTCCCTTTCACTTCACCGTCCTATGTACTTGTGAGGCATGAGCATCGATAGCCTCTCATGAGACTTTGCTCAATTGTCCTTTCCCACAGGTGGAGAGGGCAGTCTGTGTAGGGTGGCTTAGTCATGGAGCGCAGCTTTCCATTCTTTTCTTTTAAATAAAGATTTTATTTATTTACTTGACATTGAGAGGGAGAGAGAGAGAGAGCGCACACACGCACTCAGGGTGGGTGTGCACAAGCAGGGGGAGGGGGAGGGGCAGAGGGAGAGGAAGAAGCAGACTCCTTACTGAGCAGGGAGCAGCAATGTAGGACTCGATCCTAGAACCCTGGGATCACAACCTGAGCCAAAGGCAGACATTTAATCGACTGAGCCACCCAGGTACCCCCAGGCTTCCCATTCTAAAGAAGAGTACAAATGAGATCTAGAGAAGCAAAATGAAATGCTTGGTGTCACAGCAAACATTTATTTTATATATATCTATATATCCATATATCTATATATCTCTATCTCTTTCTCTCTCTATGTGTGTGTGTGTATATATATATATATATATATATATACATACATACATACACACAACTTTTCTGACCTAAGTAAATTTGGGTCCAGTTGATGGAGTAGTCACAGGAACTTCTGAATTAATAATAGGGATAATATAGTAATAGTAAAATCATAATGTGCTTACCATGTACAAGGCATTGTTCTAAGAACCTAATGCATGCTACCACTTATACCTAAAATTTTAATCAATATTTAAAATTTTTCCCTAATGGTAAGTGCAAAATTTAGACCTTTTTTCCCCCTTTCATGGTGAATAGAATTAATTGTTTGCAGCACATTAGCCCTATTTTGTTTATATGCCAAGAAAGCTTTGGATAGTTTTCTCATGTAACTAAGTGCTTTTGGCTCCTTCCTTGTACCTTAGATGAGTGTTTTTCAACATGCATCTTGCTGCTTTTGGTTCAAGGCTTGAATGCAGCTTTGTCTTGCAATGTTTATATTTGTGCTGAAGTAGTGTGGACTCACGATTAGGTAAGGTTTGTTGCTGGAGGCAATATTATGCAATTGCGTAAAATCTTAGTTCAGATGGTTAACAGTTTTCAGTGGCATTTAACTCCTGTTTTTTGTTTATTTGTATTCAAGTACCTTAAGATAGGAGTTTAGTTAGCTTCCTGGAGTGACTTTCTGCCTGATATTATTATTTAAGTTGCATTTCAAATATAGCAGGGGGCAGGGAGGGGAAGGAAAAAAGGAAATGGAAGAGAAAAAAACATGGGACACATTGTCATTCATTACCCAGTAAATATTTAGGAAGTATTGTTTTCCTCAGTAGGAACTAGAAATACAATTAGCTTGAAGGGCATCACTTTCTATGTAAATCCAAGGGGAAGTCTCCTTGGGAGTGCTGGAATTGTGGTTGGCTGCAGGCTTTTCAGCGTCCAGTTCAGGTCCCAGTGATTTTTCTAGGATTCCCGGCACTGAGTTGGGCACTTAGTTAATGCTGTGTATATAATGGACTGGAGGGATCCAGACTTAAGGAGAGAACAGAAATATAGTAGAATATTAGAAGGGGTTGTGTTGTCCTCCTGAAAGATGCCAGGGCAGGCTTTACTGGGGAGTATAAACATGAAAGAAAGGTTGATAATTACTTATGGCAGGTGTTGAGCAGGAAGATCCAAGTTCCAACCCAAGTGAGGACTCCCACCACTGGAGGCGAGCAAAGATCAGAACACAGCCAACCTTCAGCATTAGGAGCCCACAGACCTCCACCCACCGCCCCATGTAGGCTTCAGAGTCCCTGCAGAGAACTCAACACATGAGGCAGTCATCAGAAGAGTATGCTACTCAGAGAATGAAGAAATGCAGCAGGATCAGTGTTTGTAGTATGGCTAAGAGGTCCCTCTGATAGCCATTCAGGGGAGTGGACTGTATACAGGACTCTGATGCTGCTGGAAAAAACCCAGTTCTCTTCCTTAGGAGGCAAATGGACTGATGGAGCTGGCTGGCTGTTACAGGACCCATAGGCTTATGCAATACAAGGACATTCACTTGTGTTGAGTTGTGTTGGGTTGTATTGGGTAGCACTGAGTTGTATTGGGTAATACTGAGTTGTATTGGGTTGTATTGGGTAGCACTGAGTTGTATTGGGTTGTTTTGGGTAGTACTGAGTTGTATTGGGTGGTACTGAGTTGTATCGGGTTGAGTACCCAAAACAGGGGAAAAGTTTCTCCTAATCGGAAAGAATCTGGGGCTATGTCATAGCTCCCACAAACCTTCCACATAGGTGAATGTTTCAGGTGCAGAACATGGATGGAGCAACCCCGAAAGCGCCAAATTGCAGGGTAACCTTGTCCACAACATAAAGAAGGGGCAGAGGGAAGTGAAGGCTCAAACTGGAAATGTGCCCCTGGAAAATGAAGACTTAGTGTGGTTATCTCCATCCCTCCCCTCAATTATATGAATGGCAGATATTACTAACTAGTCATGGAAGTTTTTCTAAATAAATCAAGATACAGTCAGAATCCTTTTGCTTTTTTTCTTCAGAATCCTTCTTAACAAATCATTTCATGTGGCCTCTGCCAATTACAGGGAGTTAGTGTCTGATTTAAAATGTATTTTTTAGGGGACTACAGATCTTATGAAATTAAAGATGTGTGAGCTCTGAGGTGGGAAGAGAATGGAGGACAAGTACCTGTGTTGACATGGGCCTAGGAAAGGGTGTCAGAGGAAGAAGAGAAGATCCCAGTAGGGGAGAAATGGATCTTACAAACTCAACTGGGTTGGCATAGATGGATGAATGAATGAATAAATAATGTGAGATACATTTGAATTAGTCAGAATGTCTGTGTTCTCCTCATGGCATTTCCTTCATTTTTACACAACCTTGGGCAAGCCCCATATGTCAGCTATTTCTTAGCAAAACAAAGATTGGAAGTGTGGCAATATCCTGATAATTCAGGCAAAACCTCAACTTCTGCTTGGAGTGCAGCAAATACCACTGGGAAAGAGAATTAGAAATAAAAACATGTTTTTCTTTTATAACAGCATGTCATTACCATCTTTATGAATTTATATGACATCTTTTACTTAGGAAAGTAAATGGAATTCCATTAATGTTTATAAATGGCTACTGAAGAACTATGCTGTGTAGGGTAGTGTTACCATCAAATACCCACGGGAGGGGATTGGAGCTCCTATTCCTGAGTGATAAGGCTAAACTCCCCATTACTCATATTTTGACTAAAGCACTCCAGTCAGAAGTGAAAAATTTTCTGAGTTGTTTACTGAAGACAAAAATATGCAACCAACAGAGAATGCCTTCATTTTGTATTTTCTTAAAGTTATTTGGAGTTAGATTCCCACAGTTTTAACCACATATCTTGGTGTAATTAATGATAGAGGGCTCACAATTTTACTTCTCTACTTCTTGCTATAGATGATTACCTATATATCTTTACTTCCTTTGGATCTGTTCAATGTCAATTAAGAAACAATTATATTACAGGCATTTAGTTGTCAAAAGTAAAAATATGTAAAATTCAACAACCTAAAGCAACCCTTGTTAACATTTTGGTAATACATACCCTTTTAAACAACATAGAAGAGATGATTTTTATGCATTCTTTTATGAAATGACTTCGCACTGTGGTGCCTGTGTGGTTCCATTGGTTAAGCATCGGACTCTTGGATTTGGCTCAAGTCATGTTCTCAGCGCTGCGAGATCGAGCCCCATGTCAGGCTCTGCACTCAGCACAGAGTCTGCTCGAGATCCTCTCCCTTCCCCCCAAGTGACCGCTCCCCTCTCCTGGCTTGCATGCCCTTTCTTTCTCAAATAAATAAATGGATAGAATCTTTAAAAAAATGAAAAAAGTAAAATGACTTTGTGTTACTTCCAATATGTTGTGTGATAAATATCTCCCTTCTATATCAATACGTTTATATTTATGTGAGACAGATACATCATTTTCTTCCATGATTATCTAGTGTTCTATTCTCTCGGTTTAATACAAGCTGCTTAACCAATTCTTATTTTTGAATATAATATTTATTTCTAAATTTTGCAATAATGTAAAGAAGTAAAATAATATCCCTGAAGTTAAGGATGGAAGCTGGTATCCATCCTTAGTATTTTATTGGGAATAAGCCTTGGAAGTGCTATTGCAGGGACAAAAAAAGGTGCGTTGTTAAAACTTCCACTGTAGCTTGCCGATTACCTTTCAGAAACGTTATAGGTGTTTTCCCTTTGAATGGCTGCATGCAGAAGTCCCAGATTCCTTGGTATTATCCTTTTTCTTTCTTTATTTTTCATCTTTGTCCATCTGATAAATTATGGCACTGTATCTCGTTTTAATTTGATATTTTAAATTTTACTTGTGAGTTCGAACCTACGTTGATTGGCCCCTTGTATTATTTGATTTGTGCACCACATATACAGGCGTTGATTTTTTTTTTTTCTGTGTGTATTGCCTTCCTCACGGATGAAAAGATAACTATTAAGTATGCAAACCCATGAGACTGTCTGAATTTCATAATTTTAATAGATTTCAAAATATTCTATATCAGGATTTAAATTATAAGTGAGAATCCACACTCACCTCTGCTTTCTGAAACTGTTCTCACTGCAATGGCCATTAGCAAAAATGTGATACTGAACTTGGCAGAAACTGTTCTGAACCACCCTCTTAAGGGTCTTTCATAGTAATGACCTAAATTATAACTGAGCTGAGAATAAAACTTAGTCCATTCCAAAGTAAAATAGAAAATGGAATCAATTATCTATACTTATCAGCTGATGGCAAGGTTATTTTTTCTTCATTTTCTAAATATTTTAGGCTAAAGTAGATTTTCTCATGGACTATTTTTTGGGTGAGGGGAAGGGCGTTGGGACTGATTTGCCAGATAACTTCTTCCACTCTTTATTGCTTAATAATGCTGGTGTGGACAGAGCTAGAGTGTTAATGATCTGAGGTCCTAAACTCCAGATGAAACAAAGATCACAGATCAAAGTGATTTTGCCTTGCAGGGACTCGCATCCAGGGTCAAATGCAGGCTCTTGGTAGGTGATTTAGGAAGGATGGTCCGAGAAGGAGATAGGGTGGCTGGTTCTTCCTCGGTTCTGTGGTAGGGCCCTTTCAGAGTGTGACCCCTGTGCTTAAGAACCAATGTTTACATGACATCGTGATTCTCCACCAAGCTCAAATCTCAGAGCTTCGCCTTGGATTCAGCTGGTACAGTGGGATGGATATTCATATCTTTATAGACATGTTGCCTTCCCACCCCTAATTTTTTTTCTCTCATGCTGTTTGGTGTTAGGGTGAAGGGCGAAGGCCACATTTGAACATAAGTCAGGTTTTTTTATTTTATGTGGGGGAAAGCCGGGGGCGTTTGCAGAACTTAAAACAGAAATCAAACCTTTAAAGGTCGACTGTATATGTCCTGCCACTCATATTCTCTTCTGGCTTCTAACTTTCCTTAGGCTTAAAATACATCTGGAGTTGCTGCTTCCTTTGTTCTTCAGAGAGTTCATTTCTTATTCTTTAAAAAAAGCACACACACACACACCAAACAAAAAACATGTTGTTGTTTTTTTTTTAAAAAAGGGTAACAAACAAAGTTTGCGTTGATCATAATTTCCAAGCCTCGTTGCCTCCAACTCTGTAGAACAAAACAGGACTTGCTGTTATTTCAGAGAGTGCCATGCTGTACCCTAACTTGGTAGCCTTCTCAGTGGGCAGTTCCTCACCTGAGTGGTTTACTGACTATGAAATTAGGAGGAATAGGGGCAGGAGAGACAGCCACTGCATTTTGAGATGAAGACAGATGAGGGAATGAATCCAGAGAGAATGCTAATTTAATACATCCCAGTGCAAGCGTATCTTGGAGATTTAGGCAGGTTTGGTTCCAGAACCACCACCAGAGAGTAAATATCATGATGAAGTGAATTACCTGCCTTTTTTTCTTTTTTTTGTTTCCCAGGACACATAAAAGTTGTGGCTACACCATACTGTAGTCTGTTAAAGTGTGCAATAGTGTTATGTCTTTACGAAAAGTGAAAGACCCCTGA
Source organism: Nasua narica (assembly GCA_028533885.1). NCBI lineage: Eukaryota > Metazoa > Chordata > Mammalia > Carnivora > Procyonidae > Nasua > Nasua narica. Next base: position 107,310,821 of record CM052802.1, on the reverse strand, counting down.
CCCGACTAACCGGTTGGGTGAAACGGTTAGGCCATCGCTTGGTCACCCGGTTTGGCAATCATGTTTGCAGCATTTCCGAGGAGGCCAGCCCCCCCCCCCCCCACCGTGAATTCCAAGAAGACTGCATCACCCCTACCGTCCTGTCCAATCAGAATCCAGGAATCGAGGTATCACCTTATTTGGGCATCCTGCCTCTGTAACCCTGTTTCCCAAGATATCGCCTTATTTGGGCATCCTGCCTCTGTAACCCTGTTTCCCACCGGCGCCATATTCGAACTACCCAATCAGGAACTCACACGCCATGCTTCTCGCTTCTGTACACCCGCTTCCCGCCGCTCCCCCCTACAAAAGGGCTCGCCATTCCGACCTAGGCGCGCCAGTCCTGAGA
>CM052802.1:107134707-107309933 GCA_028533885.1 Nasua narica | reverse complement strand
CGCGCCAGTCCTGAGAAAGACTGTGTCGCCCCAGGTACCTGTGTATCCAAATAAACCTCTTGCTCTTTGCATCCGTGCCTGTGGACTCGTTGCTCCCTGGGAGGGTCTCTCCTGACAGAGGGACTACCCGCTCTGGGGGTCTTTCAAAAGTATGTAATTTAAGAATGTTGTTAAAAGACTCTAGGTATCCTATCATCTTAGCTTTCATGGAGTTGTTATCACTGATCAAAGATCACCATAATGGGTGCCTACGTGGCTCAGTCGGTTAAGCATCTGCCTTGGGCTCAGGCCATGATCCCAGGGTGCTGGGATCGAGTCCACATCGGGCTCCCTGCTCAGTGGGAAGTGTGCTTCTCCCTCTTTCTCTCTGCCCATCCCCTCCTCAGGCACACTCTCAAAAAAATAAATAAAATCTTAAAAAAAAGATCACCATAACATATAATAACAATGACAAAGTTTGAAATACTATAAGAATTACTACAGTGTGACACAGAGACACAAAGTGACCAAATGCCGTGGGGAAAATGGCCCTGACAGATTTGTTGGATGCAGGGTTGCCATAAACCTTCTTGTAGAAAACATAGTATCTGTAAAGCACAGTCAAGTGCAATAAGATGAAGTATGACTGTATCTTTAGTAAAATAGCCACAAAGTTTGGTATCAAACCTGCTTCTAATACCTCTTAGTGGTTATATCAATATAAATATTATGGGTGCAAGTTTATAGTTCATTAAAACAATTGGTTGAGTGCCAGGAATGCTGTCTAGGGATTTCAGCCACGTTCAGAATGTATCATAATTGATGAGAAAAACTAAATCCTTGACTTGCTTCTTATTGTACAATATACATATAGTCTTATTATCACTGTTCCTTCACTTAAATGTTTAAATAACAAAGATGTCCTAGGCTACTCTGAGGAAAAAATACAATAACAAGGTGAGTACATTTTCTGCATTAAATAGACTTTATGCTTTCATTTTGATAGCAGCTTTTGAGGAAGTCAACATTTTGGCATTTTCAGTCTTAGAGAAGTGTGTGTTTCTTATCCCTGTTCACTTACTGTTTTTTCCTCTGCTGCCTACAGATTCCCATCTCTCCTTATCTATCCTGTATTCCTCATCCTGGTCATGGAAGTCTTACCTTTCTCCTGAGTTCATTCTCTGTGGCTATATTCTGGGAAGAGAATGTAAGCTCAGACAGATAAGACACCTGTTGTCCTTGAGTTTTATAATCTAAAGAAATCTTTCTTGATTTTCTCTTTCTGCAACTGCTTCTGTTCCAGTTAGAACAACCTACTTTCCTTTCTAGATTGCTTTTAAAGGCTTTGAAGCTTAAACCTCTACCATAGTTATTTCTCTGCTTTATTGAGGTTTAAGTGCTGGTCAGTTAAATTGTAACCCTTCTTCCCACTTGAGTTCTGAAGCAATTAAGATCAAATGGTAAGGTGAATGGGACATAAAATATATTTATTTTGATGAATCTCAAAATGAGCAGTAGGGGAATGGGGTCCCTGATACTGAACTCCAAAATGATTTCTTAGTAAAAAACACCCTGGAAAAAGCAAACACTCTCATGGGCCAACTCTGTGGTATAATATGAGAATGAACTTCCAGCAAATCCTAAAACTTAAAAGGTGAAGGGACTAGAAAGGGGGTGTCTGTGCATGACAAGTTTGTCCTCTCAAGCTGGACACGAGTGAATAAAAAGTGTGGATTAGAAACGAACCATGAAAGACTATGGACTCCAGGAATGAAACTGAGGGTTTTGGAAGGGAGAGGGGTGGGGGGATGGGTGAGCCCAGTGTGGATTGTGTGGAGCCCTGGGTGTTATATGCAAACAATGAATCATGGAACACTTCATCAAAAACTAGTGATAAACTGTATGGTGATGAACATAACATAATTAAAAAATTATATAAAAAAAAAGTGTGGATTAGGCCAGATGTGGGCTCCCTCCACATCTGATTGGGGAAGAAGTGTTCCCATCCCCATACACTCTGCGTATTTCCCTACCAGTGGGTCCTTTCCGAATTTATTTTTTAATCCTGCAGAGTGGCTAGAACACGATAGGCATTTTCAAAATATTTAAATAAATTTATTAGAAAATAAACACATATCATGAACTTACTCCAAAACAAAGAAGACTTGAATGTTCTTGGAGTGAATAAATCCTAATATTCACTACCTTGTCAATAATATTCTACCTCATGTGTATGTTCAGGATATTTACTGTCAAGACAAAACCTTTAATTGTTATACTTAACCATATCCTATCTTGTATACTTACTGAGGCAGAAGCATGAACACGAGTATCTAAAAAATTCTCAATGAATATGGTGGCAATAAAAACTTCAAATCACTGTAGACTGAATTATGTGAAAAGGGTTTGAAAAGACCTCACTATGATTCCAAGAGCTTTTTAGAAATCTTGAAACTTTATAAAAGCATCTGGAACTGAAATCTGGGATGTGGTAGAAGAGAAATTCAGGAAAAAGGAACACCTTGGCAACTAAACTTAAGAAAGTCTGATGCTATTTTAGCCATACATTTTAAATATTCTTAATTAATCTATGTCCCTATCCACCAACCATGTGATGTCAGTCTTTGCTGATAACAGAACATCTGCTGACTTGGTCAGGGAAGCAGCCCTTCATTCAATCGGGGATATGGTCTGATTTTCCTAACAGCAAAGTTTGCCTTAGGGTTTACCGTTAATTAATTGTGTCTAAATATTAACTGACATCCATTCTAGGGCGTGAGCAAAACTCCCCTCCAGGGCACGTCCTCTGTGGAAAATTTAACATTTCCATTATGAAAGCCAAGAGGATGAAATACTTTTAGAAATGTGGCTGTTGTGTGCAAAGGAGGAGGCAAATATCTCTTACCAGTTGAAGAAAGAGAAAAGAAAGAGTAAGAGAAACGGCTCCAGGGAAGAGGATGGTTAGAGGACTGATTCATGCCAGCATTCAAAGAAATGGAATAAAAAGAAGGAAGGAAGAATGGCAGGTTGGCTAAGGAATCTTCCTGTAGCTGTAGAGTCCAAGGAGCCAGGGGGTTGTGATGGACAGGAAGAGGAACTCTTATGAGAACTTCACCTTGGAAATTCTTTCCTTCCATAGGGGAGAGGTTTGTCTGCAAGAATAACTAAAAGCTGATGGTCTTGGATTATACAGAAGAATTATATCAAGTCTGTTGTCCTTTTATTTCTCGAGAACTGACTTTAGTTTGAGATCAAATTACAAAGTAATGGAAGCTGTTTGCCTCATATCAAGAACTAAATAATGTGTTAGATCTGATGCTGCAATTTCTTATTCCTCATGAGGAATGATTTTCGTCTTGAGGAAATGATTCAAGTCGGATCTTTTCCCTTTTAGGACATGTCTGAAAACTGTGACTCTCTGTGTCAACGTAACTGTTTCTGCTTAAATTTTTTTTTAAAGATTTTATTTATTTATTTGACAGAGAGAGAGAGATCACAAGTAGGCAGAGAGGCAGGGAGAGAGAGAGGGGGAAGCAGGCTCCCCACTGAACAGAGATCCCGATGTGGGGCTCGATCCCAGGACCCTGAGATCATGACCTGAGCTGAAGGCAGAGGCTTTAATCCACTGAGCCACCCAGGTGCCCCTCTGCTTAAAATTTTTTAACCGGAAAGATCAGACCGCATACCAATAAATAACTTTACTCTTTGCTTTAGGAGTTTCTTGTACACCAATTTGTCCAGGCAAACATTGGCTTATATGGGAAAATAGCTATCAAAACAGGATGATAATAGGTTTCTCACATAGTCTAAGAGCAGCAATCAGCTCATCAAGACCTCCTTCAAGATCCTTGTGCACTATGTCACAAACTTTCCCCAGTCCAAGTTGTGACCTCTTGAAAGACCCATCTTTAATTATTTGACCCCAGTTCCCCAAATTTTACAAAAACTCTTCAATTTCTTCCTTCCATCTGGGCAACTATTAGGACTCTGGTATACCAAAGTAGTGTTTCCCCATGCTAGAGGAAATTTAAGAAACTCAGCTCTTTTGACCCACAAGATTTGGTGGTTTTACAGGTAACTGAGGATCTATCTACTATGTAGGTAGAAGCAATCACATACACATTAAACACACCCAGCATGTTATTCCAGATTTTCTGCTTTAGTGTGGAGAAAATGAGGCATCAGAGTTATCAGTGAAATTGGGGAATAAGTGCCTTAGTGAAGAGACGAAAAGAGGTGCTATACTTGAATAAGAAGAGCCTTTGGAGAAGAATTTTTGAGACATTAGAAGAAAATTAATGGTCTGTAGAACTGAAAACCAATAACCAGTCTCTTCTCTTGACTATGAGGTCCATGCTTTGTGCAGGAATGAGATTCCCCCTCAGATTTCCAAAGAGGCATCCAGGTTTTGTTTAGGATCTAATAGTGGAAGGAATATGGTAAATAACTATTTTATTCTATATCCATGAGGGAACCACATATATAGGAGCAAGTTTTCATAGAACAATTTAGTGAGTCCTTCTTAAAAAGTGAGACCTGGGGGCGCGTGGGTGGCTCAGTGGGTTAAAGCCTCTGCCTTCGGCTCAGGTCATGGTCTCAGGGTCCTGGGATCGAGCCCCACATCGGGCTCTCTGCTTGGCGGGGAGCCTGCTTCCCCCTCTCTCTCTCTGCCTGCCTCTCTGCCTACTTGTGATCTTTCTCTCTCTGTCAAATAAATAAATAAAAAAGTCTAAAAAAAAAAAAAAGTGAGACCTGAATAGGATCGGCAATAACAACTCAGCGACTGGAACTTTTTAGGACTTGGAACTCTTTTATTTCTGAAAATGTAATACAGACTTCCAATTCTCTTACCACCTGCCTTATATTTCCAGCTGCCTCCGTTCTTTTGTTTCATCATACCTGATATTTTATGTGGTTGACATCTCCATTTTTTTGTTTGTTTGATCAGCTATTTTATTTTTGGCCTAAGCTCCATTGCTTCTAATGCTTACCAAATTTCTCAACTCCATTCTCTTTTATCATTCTGATAATCCAGTTTTGGATGGATCCAGCTGACTGCCTCTCTAGCTTCTCTGTCTGGAGGGCTAATTTTTCTGGGTACTGCTGGAGAATAACCATCACATATAAATCCACGGTCTCTAACTGCAGTTGGGCCCTTGCCACTGCCTAGGAAGTTTTCTACAGGTTCTTGAAACATTGCCTCACTAATTCCCCAGAGCTGAATTTTGAAATCTTCCCTGTTCTCCAAAGGGCACCTATCCATCTTCCTCCCTTTCACTTTCAACAACACTGAACAAACAAACAAAACCAGCACTATCACCACCAACAAAAAATGCATCAACAGCAGCAATAATAACCAGGTGGGGGAGTTTCTTAACGTCTTCAACTTCTGGTAATTAATTATTTTTTAGAGTTATGTTTGACATACAGCGTTGTGTAAGTTTAAGGTGTACAACATATTGATTTGATACATTTATATTGCAATCTGATTGCCATTGGAGTGTTAACTAGCACCTCTGTGCCATCACATAATTATCATTCCTTCTAGCGCTGAGAACAGTTAAGATCAGGCTCTTAGCAAGTTTGATGTTTATAATATAGTTTTGTTGTCTATAGTCACTGTACTCTGTATTAGGTCTCCAGGACTTATTTACTTCCTCGTTGCAAACATATGTCCTTAGACAACCTCTCCCATTCCTCCACATTGACCACTCCCTGCCTAGTCTAGACCCTGGTAGTTATACTTACCTTGTCTTCATCTTCTAAAATAATGGAAATTGTTTATATTCCTGAGACTGACCCCTTCATGAGTGTCCTAGCTGTAATCCATTCCCACCTTTTCAGGTGTTAGGTCCATCTGTGAGCTTATTCTTGTCTCTCCAGTTTCTTCTCCATTTCCTCTTTTGTATCAGTCTTCAAATAGGCTTGATTGTTTTCAGTTTTCAAAAAGAAAAGATTTCCTTCCACAACCTATGCTAACCTTTCCTTCCTTCTGTCCCTCATGATGTTTTTGAGCTCTACTTGCCATCCTTAGTGTCCACATCCTTAGTCACTCACTTTTCAACCTGCCTTCTAGCTCTTCTCTCTGAAATGCTGCTAAAATTGGTCCGGCGAAGGTCACCAATGAGCTTTTCATAACTTCATTCTTTAGGAGTTTTTCATCTTTATTTCTTTTGTTTTACCTACAGGGTTTTATGTTATAGAAGAAGGAAAGCCTCAGGGAAGAGTGAAGATAGACATTCCAGGCAAGGGGTTATGCCATAAATAAGGGAGGGTGTCATAGAATTAAAGGAGACAGTGAAAAGATAATTGGGGCAGGGCACAAGCTTTCTTTAGAATAAGGGGAGTGGGGAGGAAAAGTATGTTGGTATTAGATTGTTGGAAGAGTCCCTGAAGACCGTGTCAAAGAATTCAGACAGTATTCCATAGTGACCAAGGATTCTTTTCTCAAACTATTGGAAAAGAGAACAATACATGGTATAAGGTGTCCATTATCATTTATCAGTCACTGGGTTTCAAACAAGGTGACTCAGGCTTTCTTATGCTTATGGCATAAGTTATGGGCAGTCGAAGTCAGGGAAACGTAAGGAATACTTCTGCTTTGAGTTTGAGGCTGGGCAAAAATTTCCGTGAGATCCAGAAAGGCAGTTGAAGATACAAGACTAGCCTTGCAGAAAGGACAGCAGAGACATTGTGCAGATGAAGGAGTTATTCCTGGAGAAGTGAGTGCTGAAGTATTCATCAAGATTTCTGTTGAGACAAGCAAACCATTCGCAAGATAGTTCCCTCCTTCCCTTCAATTTGCTTTTTTTGGCACTCAGAGAATTCCTTGCAGTACATTTGAACAGAGTTCCATTTTATCTTACATTTAAAACTGTTGTCATTCATAGATGATACCGTTTTTGTTACAAGGATAGGTCCGTTTGTGACGGGTGGGGAAGGCACATTTTTCCTTTTGACAGTTGGCTTGCAATTTTTTTTTTCTGTATATGCTGAATTGCTTTCTTGCTCTTACAAATATATTCAACATCACAGTTCTGCCACATGACAGACCGAGAAGGCCCTGGCAGATTCCAACCTCAGGAAGAAATTATGTCTGTTCCTATAGTACTATCAAGAGATCCATTATGTATGTCAGGAGACACCTTTGTGTTCACAGTGTGCTTCCCTGAAATGAAAGGCATATGATGTGGTATTCTTTGATGTCATTTTAACCAATGGGATCAGTGTGTTTTAAATTATTAAAGAGTTGATTAAAAATTGGATTCCATGTGCTTTTTATATGATTTCATAAATATTTTTTAAAGTCAGGGCGCCTGGGTGGCTCAGTTGGTTGAGCGACTGCTTTCGGCTCAGGTCATGATCCCGGAGTCCCGGGATCGAGTCCCATATCGGACTCCCGGCTCTGCGGGAGGTCTGCTTCCCCCCTGACCTTCTCCCCTCTCATTCCCAGTCTCTCGCTCTCTAATAAATAAATAAATAAAAAAATCTTAAAAAAAATATTTTTTAAAGTCAAAGGTAAGGGTTGATGCTTGGATTTGATGTATTTCCTATGAAGTTTGGGATCTATAAGCAGACGGTTGTACAGTTCTAAGTATTAATGACCAAATATCAAGTTTCTGATGATGTAGATATACAAATAGATAAAAACTAGAATGTTTGAAACAATCGATAAAGTCTGCTAATCAATAAAGTTCTTAATCTATTTTGTTGCGTTTTATGCAGAGATACTGGTCCTTCTTTGGTATTGCGTGAGTGACATCTTCAATTAGAATTCATCATGATTGCAGTATATAGATTTGTCACTGTTTCTTTCTGGGAATGTATTTGTTAAAAACTCAGTGTTCATTCTGAGAAACTTTGTTCAGTGTAATGTGTGTATACATACCTACACACATATGTAATACACATAATAGTATATTCAGCATCTACTTAGTATCCTTCAGATGTCAATTACTGCAGAGCTTTTGGGAGTAGGGTTAGGCTTTTCTCAACACCTTGCCTCTGTACCACATGCAATGCTTTGTACACAGTCGTTATACAATTGGTTTTTGTATTGAGGTTTCTATTCCCTATTTACTCTCTCCTCTCTATTATCTATTGATGACATTTGTGTGTATATATATGTTAGCTAAATTCTACACCTAGACTTTGGATAGTCAATATTGCCACAATATAATTGTAATATTATTTCAATTTGGGGAGAAAAAAAGGCAGCTAAATGATGTCACCTTTATTAGCATTTGAACAAATCCTAACGATACAGTTTGCTCAAAGTCCAAGAAGTTTTCACACTGGGATGGAAAGCAAATGATCTATAGCTCTTAGCAATCATTTCTAATGATTAATCCATTTCAGAATAGCCATATCATAATCATTTCAGAATATCATAATCATTTCATATCACAATCATATCATAATCATTTCAGAATAGCCATATCATGCCTGTCTAGTGAAGGACACTTTGGTTTATGAATAGATAGAATTGTTCTAGCTATGGGATTATAGGGCCCTGCTCTCCCAGTGCTCAACCTGCCAATCTGAGATGTTTCAGCAGATAAGATGATGGGGTATAAGTGTGACTCATAAAATTCATCTCTTATTTTCCTTTTTCCTATATATTATCAGAGAACAAAAGGTGGGGGTGTCTAGAACATCTAGGCATTTGCTGTCTTGTAAAATTAGTATATTAAATATTAAAGTTTATAGTCTAGATGTGATTGCCTAAAATGAGTTCTCGTGAATAAATTCAAAATTTTATACCAGCTCTAAAACAAATACAGCTATTCTTCTAGTCACCTCGATATACAAACTTGGAATCTTCAAATAATTCATCTCTTTTTTTATACAAATGGTCATTATATATTGTCCTATCAATAATTTTCCATTTATGATATTTTGAATTCATATTGTCCACTAGATTTTCCGTACTGCTGCCATTGCCCTCAGAGTCTCTGTGTGAGGTTTTGTAATCCATACCTCTATAACAACAATAGCTTTAGTAGAGTTTGGCTACGTGGTCCTCAAACCTTAACATGATACATAAACTTGGCTCTAAAAAAGAGATATTTCCAATAAGTTATTTTTGAGAAGTGAGATTTAAATTTTAATAAATAAATGTCACACATTTTCTTGAACAAACAGAAGGAAATGGTTTATTCTTCCTTGGATGCTGTCTATACAGGATGAATCTAATTCCTGAGGTCACTCTAGTGGAGATTTTAATTGACTCTTTCCATTTTATTCTAATGGCACATATGAATACTTGACTTCAGTGTCTCAGACTGTCTGTCTGTCAGTCTGGCACTTTCTCTAAACAAAATATTATTTTCAGGGAAAAAAAAATTCTGAGACCCAAAATAGAATAGGACTGATAAAATTGTGTTTCAGTTTGTGTAAATGATCTAACCTCCTTTTAGTCACCTGGGCCTAGAATGGCTGTTTTAGCAAATTTCTTACTCTATCACCTTGTTAAAAATACAGACGGTTGTATAACTTTGTCTAAGCTCATGCATTATTGAGCTGATAAATCATAGTGGCTTTGAAAGAGCCAATATGCTCCAGCTGCCTCTCATGCAAATTAACTGCATGTGCTAAAACTCCTTATGGAAATTTCAATGGCTAAAAATATTACACACAATCAAAACCCAATGTTATTTTTGCTTTTCCCCTACAATATTTTCTCAGTTAGTAGACATTTTAAGAGGTTTTTCAATTGTGATAACTTCTGGATTTGGTTTTATTTTAAAGGAAGAACCTACACACACACACACACACACACACACACACACACACACATATAGCCAATTGTCATTATTAGCAGTAATTATGTTCTACAGAGTCACCACAAATGCTGAATTAGCAAATACTGAGCCATTGCTCCTAGGGGCAGTAATAGGGTTAGGTTCCTGTGAGCCTCTGCTCACATTTTGGTTAACTGATCAATACACAACCTTGTTTCATGTGTTTCTGTTTAAAGACATTTTATATAATATCTATTGTTGATTCAGTAGACTGATCAATACACAACCTTGTTTCATGTGTTTCTGTTTAAAGACATTTTATATAATATCTATTGTTGATTCAGTAGCACTGAAATATGGCCAAGAGTACTATAACTCATGTCTGAATGAAGCTTAGCTAATACATATGTTTTCTCCATGAGGAATGTCACAGGCTCCTTGAGCTTATGAACACTAGACAACTAGTTGAGGGCCATTTTAAACAGTGAAATGCCCTTGGGCTTTTGGGTGACTCACCTCATTAAGTATCTGCCTTTGGCTCAGGTCATGATATCAGGGTCCTGGGATTGAGCCCTGCCTTGGGCTCCCTGCTCAGCAGGGAGTCTGCTTCTTCTTTCTCCTGCTCCTGCAGATGCTGGCCCCCTCTCTCTCTTAAATAAATAAGTACAATCTTAAAAATAAATAGTGAACTCCCCAACAAAAACCACAGAAATACAAAAAACATGGCAGTAAATCTACTATTAAAAGGACACGTGCTTACAGTCTAAGTGCTAAAACAAGGCAGGTTGAGTGTGAGTCAGAAGATTCAAAATTTTTGTCATTGCATATGTTTGAAAATGACCATGAAAGCAGCTGTGGGTATTGACTGATTTGGGGGTTACAAATACATTTTAGCAAGTAGGCAGATTTGTAAGTACGGGATCTGTGAAAAATGAGGATCGATTTTGTAGTAGATGTCAATGGAATGTGTTAAAAATTTAGAACTCTAAACTCTAAATAACACAATAAGTCTACAATAATGTTCTTAAAAGTTCCAAGGTACCCAATTCTGAGAGTTTCTATTCAATGAAATTGAATTTATCTTCAGGTATAGTTGCTTCTCTCATATTCCGACCATATTTTGTTTCTGCTACTTTTTTTTCTTCTATATACATGGCTTATTATTTTGATGATCAGGACTGATTACTTTTCCTTGGTTGTTTCTTAGCTAGTGGTGCAATTGATTAGTTATACTTGGTTAGACTGGTATTGATTAGTTATACCTGGTTAGAAAGCCACCATTCAAAAGATATTGCATGATCTCGTTGAACCAGAGTTTGAGTCACCTGTGATTTTTTACATGCATTGAATATTTATATTTTATAAGTAGACTTACTTTTTTTTCTCTTCAACACATTCACCAGTCCAATGTCCTTTTAAAGTTACTTCTTGTCTGCTTTGAGCTTCCCTTCTGTGTCTCTAAATGCAGCCTTTAAAAGAATATAAACTGGAAAAATAATGTAACTTTCTAATTCCTTTTATTCATAAGCTGGTTCCCTTTAGATTCTTATTACTTATTATAATAGCTATTTTTAATTAAAAGCATTATCACTTATGTTGAAGTTCTCCAGGTTTGCTGTGGAAGGATGAAATCTTTGTTTCCTATATATTACTCCAATTTATTGTGATGAAAGTATACAAGCACATTCTTTTTAATGTTAATTCTATATCTTCAAATAAGAATACAAGAATAAGAATATAAATAAATCGAACCAAAGTGAATTATATAGGTACTGAATATCATACACCTTTTTTTCCCACTTGATAGCTTCCAAGTGGATAAAATGTTCATATATATTTAAGACATTTCTATATTTCAAGGTTGGCTGAAACTAGTTTTGTTGTGACGGAGGACCAATTTTGTTGTTTTCTTTAGAGGAAGCTGGATTTTGGTATAAATATACATTTTTCATCAGCAAATGCAGTGTCTAGAATGGAACCTGTTTAAGAATGTTCTGTGTGAATTTGAGAAGAGCATTTCCTGAGCTCCACAGACCAAGCTGGGTATTAACAATGCAGTACTTATGGTGTCATGTTTATTAATGACTCCATAGGAGGGACAGACATAAAACAAGTATAGATGTAATACTATGTCATACTATATTGGTACTGTAACAAACCAACAGGATGAAAATATTTGTATAAAGGATGTGTACTTTTAAAATTGCCTTTGAAGCCTCCAGATTTTTAAAAAATATTTACAATTATTATATTTTAGGTAAGGCAAACACCTTGTCTATGTTTATATGATAAACTTCCCCTACATTCACCTAGACTTAGATTCACATGTCAGTACGAAAGCAAAGTCATGGTGTTTATAAATTAAATGAGTTCAGGGATAAAAGAACCACAAGGAATTCATAATAGTTATGTTACAACGGGAAGGATATTCGGGGACATTTCACCTAACCCATATATTTCTCAAAAGGAGAAACAGATGTACATTTTAACTAGAAATCAGAAAGAACATGTACACCAGCAAAATATTTGCCTCTTCCTTTTCCAGCTTGTGTTTAGGTTGAGACCAAATCTTTCATATTCACACAAACTAACATCATAAGGAAATCAGGGGACGCTCGATGGTGGTACATCTGTCCCTTCTGAGTATCCACAGTACTCCAGGGGTGGGAAAGAAAGAATAGTATTTCTGATGAGACAAGCCAGGAAGTGATTCTCCTGGGGTTGCTGACTCCCAATAGGAACAGATTAACATTCCAGAGAAGAGAGTGGCTACGTGGCTCACACAGCAAGAAGGTTAGACTTGTCTCAGAGGCTACAGTCAGACAGAGGGGAAGAATAACAATACATTTTAGGAATAATGATACAGTTTTTATAAATACGTTCATTTGGTTTCAGCAAAATGCTGTGGGTTTTGTTTGTTTGTTTTTTTGGATCTATTTTTTAGTTTTGACTCTATACCAGTTAAGTTAATGGGAAAGGTCTGGATACACTAAATTTTTCCCATGATTGACGATATTCATTTTAAGGATTTGAATTCAGAAAGACACAAAGAAACTTGCCCCCAGTCCTGTGAAATAAGATCATTTATCAGCTCTGCTTTATTTGCAAAAGAAGGTTCAGTTGCCCTTTATATTATTGTTAGAGCTCAAGACAATGTTTCTTTACTTATGAGCAGATGTTTGAAATCCTCCAGGAGGTTTCTATAAGACTATGGAAATGAACTTGGCATGGGTACTGGGCTCCCAGGTGGAGCGGTGCACATGAGCCTCCTTAGAAGTGTTAGATCAAGGCTAGTCCGGGAGAGCAACAGAGCCTAGCCACCAAAAGCCGAGTGCTTTGGTGAGTGACAGGTACAGGCTCCTTCTGAAGCATGAAAAGGAATGCTAAATGATCTCCCTGACAGAATAAATCTTCTGTTTGTTTGGTCTGGACCAGATGTGCTACAGGCTGATGTGGAAATGTCTGCTTATGCCAATTTCACTTTAAATCACAATTTGGCAGGCCGGGTAGTTTTGAAAGTTGCAGCCCATTTAGCACTTTAAACAGAAATGTTTTCTAATGGTCTTTCCAGTTAACTTGCAAATCCACACCAGGGCCTAAATAGGGCTGTAAGAAGCTGCTCTCTAGAGATGTGGGTCACTTGATCAAAGAAGTCTGTCTTGAGAGCGAATGGGAAATATGGCTTTATTTCCTGTGCTCATCGGAGTGATCTCTATGTAGGGATAGAAGAGCTCTGTGGGACCAGCACTGGGCTGAGTGTGGTGCCACAGATTTATTTATTACAGCTGGTTCATATGCAAGTGCCTTTAATATTTTAAAAAACAGGAGTAAAATGCTGGTTACCAGCTTCCAACTGTTCTGAGCAGTCCTCAAATCTTGAGTTAGGAAAGACTCAAAATGATTCACTCTTCTCAACATATATTACATACTTTGAACCCATGGATACTCTAAGACCCATCACAGATATGGCCTGTAAGGAAATCCGTGAGGAATTTAGAATTTTAGGAAGATGAAAGATTCTCCTTTGAGAAGAGCATTCTTTCTCGAATGACTTGAAAATATAATTATCTTACCTTCATTTTTCTTCATAGAAGTGATCTTCATAGCTCTAGTTAATGATCAGAAATTTTCATTAGTACTTGATTCCTGATAACATGAGGATAGGAGTCTTGTTTTTTTTTTTTTTTTTAATTTCTGTATCCCAAGTTCCTAGATAGAAGCCTGATACATAGTAGCTGCTCAATAAAACTTTGTTGGTTGAGTGAATTCAGATATGCGAATGTACTTTTACCATTCTATTGGTGATTAGAGAAAGAGTTTAGTATTAGAACTCCAGAAAGGGGGCGCCTGGGTGGCGCAGTTCGTTGAGCGGCTGCCTTCGGCTCGGGTCATGATCCCGGAGTCTCAAGATCGAGTCCCACGTCGGGCTCCCAGCTCCATGGGGAGTCTGCTTCTCACTCTGACCTTCTCCCTTCTCATGCTCTCTCTCACTCTCTCTCTTTCCTAATAAATAAATAAATAAATAAATAAATAAATAAATAAAAATCTTAAAAAAAAAAAAAAAAGAACTCCAGAAAGAACATTCATTTCTGTGGATTCAGATGTAAAACTTGAACTCCTACCTATAGTTCTTGATTAAAACATCTCCAAAGACTTCTCATCTATAATGGGAAATGAACATGACATTTCTCATTGGGGCTTAGAACAATGAATCTGTTGTTCCACTGTAAAATTTTAATTTGAACTCAGTCTTATGAAGAATTATATTAGAAAGGAAGGGAAAAATGAAGGGGTTGAAATCAGAGGGGGAAATGAACCATGAGCGAGTGTGGACTTTGAGAAACAAACTGAGGGTTTTAGAGGGGAAGGGGGTGGGAGGATGGGTTAGCCTAGTAATGGGTATTAGGGAGGACATGAAGTGCAGTGAACACTGAGTGTTATACGCAAACAATGAATCATGGAACACTACATCAAAAACTAATGATGTACTGTATGTGACTAATATAACATAATAAAAAAAGTTATCATTTGGGGTGCCTGGGTGGCTCAGTTGGTTAAAAGTTGGTCTCTTGATTTTGGCTCAGGTCATGATCTCTGGGTTGTGGGATGGAACCCTGCAGTGGGCTCCACCCTCAGTGGAGAGACCGCTTCCCTCCTCCCCCCACTTGCTCGCTGCCTCTAAAAATAAATAAATCTTTTTTTTTTAAATTATTGTTTGCTTTTACCAATCTCCACAATCTCTATGAAGAGTACCCACAGAATACTAATGATTAAAGCAAATTAAACATTTTGCTATAGAGACACTTTATGTAGATGTAAAGACATCCTCATTTTTCAGAAATATAAGAGAGGTTTTTTATTTTTTGTTTTGGTTTTAGTATTCACCTCAAATGAAAATACCTTCCTAGGCAAGACCAAAAACCCAGAGGCTTTATAACAAAAGAATTTACATTTAAATATAGAAACAATAACTTCTTCATGTTAAAAAAAAACCAAGTCAAAATACAAATTGCAAAGTAGGGGAAAATTGCAACATATTTGAAATCTATGGGCCAGTTTCTTTAATATATAAAAGCTCCCCAAATCAATTAAAAAGTATATAAAACAAAAGGTGCTCAAGTTCCTATTTAAAGCTCTGTAAAATATCATTTTTTTTCACCTGATATACTGATAGACAATGAAATGTTTGATAATACACTGAATATAAGGAGTGAAGAAACAGGTACTCTCATGCATTATTGCTGGGGGTAAATTGCTGCATCCTCTCTCAAGGGCAATTTTGGAATAGACCTGAAAATTAAAATCACTTTGACCTAGGAGTTTCACATCTGAGAATTTATTTTATGGGTATACTTGTACCTATGTCTAAAAGTACATGTTCAAAGACAATTAAGAAAATTTCCTGTAATATCGTTTGTAGTAGCCAAATACTAAAAATATCTAGTGGTCTATCAGTGAGTAAACTAGTTAAATATGCTGTGTTACACCCATATTATGGGATGCTTTGGAACCATCAACAAAATGAAACTTTTCCATATGATCTAAAATAAACTAGTTTCATTTCAAAATAAAATGAATGAGGTTTAAAAGAAAATGCTGGTTCCTATTCTTTATTAGCCCTGTGCATTTAAACATATACTTTTTAACATATTTATAGTAGTCAGAACTATTTGAGGATCTGTGTGTGTGTGCATGCATGTGTGTGTGTGTGTGTGTGTGTGTGCGTTTGTATGATGATAATGTATATCATGGCGGAGTTAGTGATGGCTAATTAAACCTCACTTAACTGTCTCATAAAGCAATTTGTAATATAGCCCTAACTTTTAGTCACATTTACAGACACTAGAACTTATTTAGAGATTTTCGTTGATATGGTGTTTTATCTTCCAGACCATAAGGAGAATATGTAAAAGTTTTTTCCCATCTGCAAAACTTTTGGGGCCATTAAAGTGCCATTTTGTAAAATGACTGTTCCAGTGCAATAAATGTTGCCCTGGGAACTTGAAAAAGTTTATTATCCTCCTAAAAAAATGCATATTTTATTTTTTAGTCACTGCAGGAATGAACCTCATAAACTGGATGAGTTTAATGGGCTCACACTGAGCTTAAATGGTGGTATCCGCTTTCTCTGTGCCTTTTATCTGCCACATTGGAGGTGCAGCCCCCACTTGATTCTCTGCAATGCTGAACTCCGCTAACTGTGGGCTGGTACAATTACCCTCTGAAGAGAAAGGACACCTGTAAAGCTGAGGCGCCATCGAGTACTTTAACAGTTGTGTTGCTGATGTTAAAAAGGTAAATTATTTCAATCACGAAGACACAGGTACTGAAAATGAAATTGCAAATGGAAAAAAACCCAATTCTGGAAGCCCCCTTTCCTCAGTTGGTCTATGCAGTGAATAACCTCGTGCTGCATACAGATGCTGGGAAAGGTTTGTGTTGTGCGCTGGAATTCTAAGAGCAGCCACTGTGATTAGTTAACACTGTATGACTGAGTCTTCTGGCAGTTGTGTTGGATGCATTAGTAAATTAATGTAGGTGGGTTGGCAACCTGGTGAACGAGGTGCCAAGCTTCTCCTTGTTTTAGGTCATGGGAGAAGGAAGGAAGTCAAAAGGAAGGGATGGGGAGACAGTCTGAAGTTTGAACTGTGGAAATTAACCAAGTGTTTCATTTTGAGTGAGTGAAGAGAGATGATGTAGAAATAAAGGTCGCAGTGACCTGTGTATATGTATTTAAAACATGTGTCTGTGTTTAGGGTAGTCTTTGGCATGGATCGGTTGCCAGATTTTACTCACTCATTTGCTTGGTTTCTCATCTAGGTTTCAAGAATCCTTAGATCTGTGGATGGACTTCAGGATGACTGTGACCTTCTGGAATTGCATAAGAGCTTTTTCTTTTGAGTTCACCTTGAACCCCTTCACAGAAGCGGTAGCATTCACTAGATTCTCAAGGAGACAAATGTAGCTGTTGTTCATAGGTATAGTTGGTTGATGTGCACAAAACAGTCCAGCCAGTATATATCATGGCAAACTCTTCAGAAAAGTCTAACAAATCCATAAAGAGTGTATAGCTAAGGGGAGCATGAGAAGAAATGGACCCAGAAGACTTTAGGAAACCCCCAAAGCTGTGTTTATATAACTTCCTGGTTATAGAAGGCAAAGGTGATGCTCATCCTGTAACAGGACATAAATGAATGTATCCACCTTTCTAAGCAACAAATGCTGCACTCCAACAGAGTGTACCTAAATATATGTGACATATTTATCCTTGCGGACAGTTCACTGAAGGCTTCTGGTCTGGAAACAGTCTTCATGGGATCTCTTCATTTAAGCTGCCCCCAAATTTGTGATCATAAAAGATTTCAACATTGTTGTTGTTCTAGTGGTAAAGCTCCCATTTTTGTTGCCTTTCTTTTTCAATAAAAATGAAGGATTGCACCAACTTGCATTCCCACCAACAGTAGAGGAGGGTTCCCCTTTCTCCACATCTTCTCCAGCATTTGTTGTTTACTGTCTTGTTGATTTTGGCCATTCTAACTGGTGTAAGGTGGTATCTCAGTGTGGTTTTGATTCGAATCTCCCTGGACAGGACTGGAAGAGATTATGTGGAGTGAAATAAGTCAAGTGGAGAGAGTCAATTTTATCTTATGGTCTCACTTACATGTGGAACATAAGGAAAATCATGGAGGGCATTGTGAGAAGTAAGGGGCAGGTGAATGGGGGAAAATCAGAGGGGGCGATGAACCCTGAGAGACTGTGGACTCTGAGCAACAAACTGAAGGTTTTGGAGGAGGGGTGAGCGAGCCTGGTGGTGGGTATGGAGAAGGGCACGTATTGCATGGAGCACTGGGTGTGGTGCATGAACAATTACTCTTGTAACACTGAAAAAATAAAATAAACATATTTGGGAAAAAAATAAATGAAAATGAGGGATTGGATATTTAGTAGCTCAAATTCACATCTCAATCATTTCCTTGAAAATGCTAAGGAGAATATGTGGGAATTCAACACATGCGAGATTCATTATTTGATCCAAAGTATTTGCTGAATTCTTTAGCATGTATTAGCAGATGGATTTGTTGCTGGAGTACAAAGATGAACATAATTTCTGTCTGTGTGAAACTCGCAGATTAATGGGACTGGGGGCTGGAAGAGACAGAGAAATAAGCTTATAAATTAAAAGAACACATGAATGTCTACTGTTTTATATCAAGCTTTCCTATCAATCCCATATTTGAGATTGGAATGTAGATACTTCTGACAGCTCTGTGTTAAGTTAGTGGGTATTTCATTGATTTGCAACCCTCAGTGCCCAGCGGATCACCCTGCAGCATTTTAAATACAGTTGCCTGGGGCTGCACTCAGACCTTATGAATCAGTAAACCTGGGGATGGGGCCCTGGTTTACACATGTTGAAGAGCTCCACACTGCTTCTGATGTGCCATAGATTGAGACCTCTGAAGTTTTATTACATTTTATTATTTGATCAGAAATATGGGTTTTTTGGGGCGCCTGGGTGCAGTCATTTAAGCATCTGCCTTCAGCTCTGATCATGATCTCACGGTCCTGGGATCGAGCCTCCCACTGAGCTGGGAGCCTGCTTCTCCCTCTCTCTCTACAACCCCCCTTCCCCACTTGTGTGTGTTCTGTCTCTCAAATAAATAATAAAATCTTTTTAAAAAAAGAAGTTATCACAAGAATATTTAGAAAGAAAGGCAGCCAAGTTACTAGGACTCATATGCCAGTTAGACCTTTGTTCTTTCCCGATGTCCACAAGTCCTGTTAACATGTTAACCTTAGATATGGAGTCAGCTTGCATTTATGGTTGTTGTGTAGCTAAACTTTGTTTTTGTGAGCTGATTATATTGCACTCAGTTACCAGAATCCCTTTTATTCCAAAGGGAAGGTAAACTATGTCAACTGTTAGAAAGTCATTAAAATATACCTCGAGGAATAGTTAAGTCCTTATGGAAGGCCCTGACACCTGTTGTCTTTTACAGCAATCCCAAGTCTACCTCATAGATTTTCTTTATTTTTTTCTTTCGTTCTTCGGAGATGATTTCCATGAAAATTAGATCTTTATTTCTTGAGAGTTCATCTGTTCCTGCCGCTCACAGGGAAAAAAAAATGCTTAAAATTTAAGCTCGATGAATTGAATTAGAATGCTTCTCAGCATTTTCCACAAGGATCAGTAGCTTTTTGTGGTCTGTCAGGAATTCCAGCCCCGCTGCCTACCAGCTGCTGTTGGGATGAAGGTTTGCTGGTGCTGTTTTCTTGTGGACATGTCGTTCTCAGGAACAGCCATTCTAGCTCCTGTGACTGCAATTAGGGAGAGGGTTGCATCCTCTTCAGTCTGTGTTCTTAAACTTTACCCTCCTTGTAAGCTGGTAATGCCCGAGTCTGACAGCAGCTTTTCCTCAGAGCATTAAGTTCCAGATGATGGACATAACACTTTATGAGCTAGAATTTCTTTTCATAAATCTTTTTTATGTGTCACTTTCCCTTTTATTTTATATCCCTCTCTAACTACAAAGTAAGTACTCATGCAAGTAAATGTAACAGAACTTTTGTAATTAGGCACTGTCCTAGGTTAGCATTTGCAGATGTATTGGCAAATGTTCTCTCAGTTAACTAGCTGTTTTCTTCTTGTATTGAGTGTAGTAATGGCTAAGAAAAGCTTTGCACTACTGCTTGAACTTAGAATGTAATAAGAAGGGAGGAAAAAAATGCTATGCTTATGTAACATTGTGATTTATTGCCTTTAGATCTGTATGGAATTGGTGATTGATTTCTTTAACAAAGGCTCATGGGATTCTAAAAACCATGTATAGCAAATTGTATTTTAATAAAATCTTGAGTACTAGAGGGGTTATCATGCATAGCAAAAAAACAAAAACAAAAACAAAACAACAAAAAACAACAAATCCCAAAAGATACAGTCCTGTCTTTAACATCCCTTAAGTAAACAATCATTTTGTTGACCTATATGGAAGTTATGATAAAAAATTATCAAAAATTAAAGCTGTGCATTCAGATTAATTTATTAATTTTCTCTAATTGGCTAAGGAAAATAATACAATGAAACTATGTGTTCTGCTTTATAATTTCATTAGTGAGGAAGAATCCATTTCTTCAACACATACAGCTAAGGTTCTGAGACAAATTGGAAAAAGGCTCCTAAGATAGCTCTTGTTCTTTGGAACACTCCTGAATCTCCTTTTTGCAACATTTATTCTTTTGCTATAGCTGACATTGGTGGTTACATTCCCCAAAGCCATTCTTCCTTGTCTTCTCCCATTGGCCAAACACAGCTAGGAGAGAGATGGAAAATACCAGATACTTTCCAAATTTCCTTCCAGCTAAGCAAGACCATGTGAACTAGAACTGGTCTGTGACACATGAAAGAAATTATGCTGGGGGTTTCTGGCAGAATATTTTTCCTTGATAAAAGGAAACAGGTTAGGTATCTGCATGAAAGCCTCTGTGTTCCCTTATTAATTTTATACGTGCTTTATATGAAGATGTAATACTTAGAACAGCTGCATCCATTCTGTAACCATGAGGAGATATCATCAACGTCTTGAGTAGAGCAAAGCAGGATGGGAAGAACCTGGTTATTTGATGATGTATGGAGGCACTGAATCTTCCCTGGAACAGTCTACCTCTCTATTTTTATTATATGAGGTGGTAATAAATACCAGTTCATATATTGGTATGAGTATTTTTCATTTAGGTTTTCCAGGCCTTTCAATGAAGTGTTTTAACTGATAACTTGGCAAATGCTGCAAGACTTACAAAGGACGTTAGATCTGTCTATTTAAGAGAAGCCTTAAGATTTGGAAATTCTCTAGTTTTATTTAATTAACTGGTAATAAAACCAGATAAACTACAAAGGAAAACTCAGTTGATAGCTGGCAGCTCTGCAACCAAGGACAACAATTTACAAAAATAGGTTAGAAGCCTATATCAATCAAATTTAGATACGAATGAATCTACGTCAAGTGGTAGGTCACCACTGGTATAGTCAGAAAAGCCACAATCTCAATATTAAAGATCAAGGGGAAGTGACAAGTTAGAGACTTAATGAAAAATCTGAATTGAGGCCTATGTATTAGGAAACTAATTCAGCCTCCAATAATTTTTTTCTAGCTTATTGAAATGGAAAAAGAAAGAAGACCAGTTAAAAACAAGGGACACTTCAAAATTATGCAGGTGGGCAATGCAGTTCAGTTTGAAAAGTTTAAAACTTGGAACGTTTTTTCAGCAAACGAATTTAAAGTACATTCCGTTTCAAATTTTAAAAAGTGGTTTATCAAAGGCATGATGCTTTTAACATGAGTATGGCAATCAGGGGACGTATTTGACCAAAATTGAATTGGAAACCTATATAACAATACACATATCTGAAACTATAAGCAAATCTGTGGATACTGATAGAATTGTATTTGGCTCTGTCAACAGACAAGTAGAACTTGACAGTAGACAGTAATTCAGGGAAGGCAAACCTACACAAACTGAATGAAATATAAGGCCAACAGTGAAGGCGAGAGGCACTAGGCAGTATACAGTCTAAGCTGCTATGGAGATACAAAAATAGAACGGCTTAAACCATTGAGAAATGTGTTTCTCTCTCACATAACAGAATAGAGTTACCTAGTCTAAGCCTGGAAGAATCTTTGTCATCCTCAAGATATAGCTTCTATCCCTGGAAACAGTTCTTGCGAAGGGAAGAGAGAGAGAAGACAAAGAAAGTTCATTTCTTTCAGGGGCGCAACCTGGAAGTGGCAAGCATTAACTCTGTTCATATGTCCCTAACAGAACAAAATCACACGGCGACACCTAGTTGCAAGTGGTGCTGGGAAATATACTCTGTAGTCGAGGGGACTGTCCCTTTATGAAACTCAATAACACTCTTCTTAAAGGAATGGAGAAGGAACAGTGTGAGGCAATCGTCATTTCTGATCCAGGAGGAGTCAGGGTTGGAAGGGAGAGTGGGGCTGTAGAGTCTTACCATTTAATCCTGATATTCACCTTGTCTTTGGAAAAATTTTCCTGACTACATCTGTGATTTTAGTTAACTATGCCTTTTTTTTTTTTTTAATGTTCTAGTGCCAATGTAGACACCAATGTTACCAGGTTGGAACATTTGTGTCTTTATTTTAGCAATTAAAAAAGTAAAGTAGTACAAAAGTAATTGCTACACATGGTTACAAAAGAGCATACGGGGTGGAATTCTAAGGAAAAGCACGAGTTTCCTATTTCCCAGTGGCCTTCAGTAAAGGGGACAACTTTTCAATTCCTTTAACTATGTCTTCCTACAGATCTCTCAAAACACTATTATGTCCATGAGCTTCAGCTTGTTAATCTTAGACATCATCTCTTGAATCTTAGCTCACTTGCCAGTAATGGCATACCTCTCACTCAATATAATTATATTAAAATTTTAGTTCCTTTACTCATTGTCTTTGAAATTTTAAGTAATACACTTACATATTCATTTCTTATTTGGTCAATTATAGACACTATTTCTTGATTCTCTACTTTGAAGGTGAAGATATTGGCACTTCTAAACATTTCTTTCGTCTTTCATCTTCCATTCTAACCCAAACTTTTGTCCTCTTTATTCTTATATGTCAAGGTTGATAATATTACGTTGTATTCTTTAACCAAAATTAAGTATCTTATAGTTTGTTATAGGTTGTTTCTAAAAGTTGAAAAATCGATGAATATTGTTTACATTTTTATGACTAGTGTGGAGGAAATAGGTTAATGTAGGTTTGTATGCTCTCCTCCCCACCCTGGGAAAACATTGGGATGGAGGACAAAGAGAGAGGGTCAGGGGAGAGGAAGGAAGAAGTAACCCATTCTGAAGGAAAACTTGGAATTTATAGGTTTATGAGGCATTGCTTGTTTGAAGTGTCAGTGTCAGCTGTGTCATGATCAGAGTATAAGAAAGGCATTTTATGACTGAAAGGGTTTCCTTTGAGTAAGTGATGCATTACTCTAAGTTCTTATATGCTAAATCTGGGCCAGGATATGTCCAAACATTGTTGGGAAGGAACCAGGCAACTTTTTTTTTAAGACTTTATTTATTTGAGAGAGAGACAGACAGACAGAGCAGAAGCAGGGAGGAGAAAGAGATATTCTCCAAGTAGATTCCCCTCTGAGCAGGGAGACTGTTGCTGGGCTTGATCCCATGACGCTTGGATCAGGACCTGAGCTGAAGACAGACGCTCAACCAACTTAGCCACCCAGGTGCCCAGAAACCGGGCAACTTTTTGGGGGGTTCCAGACTTCCCCACTTCTCTTGCTTTTGTATCTCATAGCTACCTATATTCTTTGAACTAACACTAAAATTTATTATTTTTTCCAATTATATGCAGTATTTATTAATGTTTATCATTAATACTGACACTTCACACACACTAATTCAGCTGTCACAGCATTGTAAGAAGTCTATCAATTCTTTCATTATGATAAATTTATTTTTTCCTTTTTTTAAAAAAAATTTTACTTTATTATGTTACGTTAGTCACCATACAGTACATCATTAATTTCTGATGTAGTGTTCCATGATTTATTGTTTGTGTAAAATACCCAGTGCTCCATGCAAGATGTGCCTTCCTTAATAAAGTTTAAAATTAGGGAAGACCCTCTGTTCCTTGAGAGTCTGACTTGACAGTCCAACAATATTTATTCTTATCTGTTTCTTAATGATCACCACAAAAGCAAACACCGTGGGGTGAATATATTTTTTCCCTTTTTCCCTTAGAGTTTCTATCTGTCTTCATTATATTATCATGATACAATGTATATTATTATTATTGAATACACATGTTTGAATATAATAGTATATATTATTATATTTCAAATTATTATTACATTTTTATCATATTGTCATTTCTGTGATGTATGTAAGAAACGTTGCATAAAAAGCGCATTTTATGAGTCTTACATATCCAAAGTATCTGCATTGATTTTTCACATTTGGTTGATCCGTTGGCTGCTATAGAAATATAGTAAAAAATAACTTTCCCTTATTATTATGAAGGCATTATTATAGTTTTAAATTTGATGTTGGCAATTCTGAGCACATGTATGCAGGTAGCACATCTCCTTAGTATATTTCACAAATGATTTTATTTAAAAAAAACTTCGGTTTGCACGCGTTCTTTCAGAAGTTGCCTAGAATTGCTTTGAGTCATCTGAAATGAAGCAAGTCACTTGACCTTTAGCATCTCAGTTTTTCATCTAAAATTGGGTACTGGAAAAGTTTCCTTCCAGTTTTATAAATGATGATAATAATAAATACATTATTTTTCAAAGAACTGTGGTGTCTATTTTTTATTGTCCTGATTCACCTTCATGGATATCTGTATGGTAGGTAGGATCATTTTTGTTATTCCCATTTTATTGCTGAAGAAACTGAAGCACAAAACTATTAAATAACCTGTAAAGATAAAATCTGCCTTGCTTTGTTTAAATTATTACTTTAAAAGTTGTTTACAATATGTTCAAAACACAATTTGGCTTAAAATGAAGTGTCCTAGGGGTGCCTGGGTGGCTCAGTTGGTTAAGCGACTGCCTTTGACTCAGGTCATGATCCCAGGGCCCTGGGATCAAGCGCCGCATTGGGCTTCCTACTCGGTGGGGAGCCTGCTTCTCTCTCTCCCTCTGCTGCTCTGCCTGCTTGTGCTCTCTTGCTCTCTGTGTCAAATAAATAAACAAAAATAAACAAACAAACAAAAAAAGAAGTGTCCTATGTTAACATTTTGCCAAAAGTATTCATTTAAGAACATTTTCCTCTAAAGACTTTTCTTTCATATCATAAGACCAAAATTATGCCCTGCATTTATCGAAG
The DNA here is from genome assembly GCA_028533885.1 of Nasua narica. Classification (NCBI taxonomy): domain Eukaryota; kingdom Metazoa; phylum Chordata; class Mammalia; order Carnivora; family Procyonidae; genus Nasua; species Nasua narica. The sequence goes on along the minus strand of CM052802.1, from coordinate 107,284,850 downwards.
AGTTTTTTAAAAATTGTAATCCATTGGTGCGTTTATGAGAATGAACTCTGTGATTGACACACAAATGCACACACGCAAGGATCATGGTTTAATGTAGTAAAATACATCAGAGGTCTTGACGGGATTTTACTGAGCAGTGCAGAAAAAAGGGAAGATCAACATTTGTTATCTTTGGTACATGATAGTGGGCTTAAAATTATACCTAAATTTCTGTTGTAATAATTTCATGTCATAGGACATTTGAAGAGATATGTGTTTGTGTTTACCTATGCTTAGCTATAGAAGACTAATTACTTGGTGCATAGCAAAGAAAAGAGATGATGAAAGACCAGAGCTTTTGTTTTTGTTTTTTAAATGAGCTAAAATTTAATTGGATTCCAACATGTACTAGGCACTAAAGAGAATATAGATTCAATCCCTGCATGTGGGCTTAAAAAGAGAAGTAAACAAGCCTCTAAAGAGAAAAAATGAGAATCATCTTCTATTTCTTTTTATATATGTGCTGCCGAAGTGAATACATCTTCTGTTTCTTTTAATAATGAACTTTTTCTTGATTTTTGGGAAAATTCATGTGTATTATAGAAAATTTGAGAATCCAAAAAATATAAAGAAGACAAAACAATATATCACCCAGCAATAAATAGAGTTAATATATGGCATGCTGACTTTTACCTTTTGTCAAAATTCACTTTTATTAGTAGAAAGTAGGCACCTTATTCCAGTTTCAAAGTTGTTATAAATTTTGCTAATAAAAAATGAATTTGAAATAAGCACTTAATAATCCAGCTTTGGTGAAGACAGTGAAACTGTGGCTTAAAAAAATGAATTGGCTCTGTTTACTCAAAGTTGTTTCAGAATTTATTTTTAAAAGTTTCTGGAACTTTCCTGTCTGTAAAGTACAGGAATCACTGACCTACAAGAGAAAGCCTCTCTGGGACAGCCAATGAGAAGTGAAGTAGTCCTCATAAAGGGAGTCAATGTATGTTCAACCTGGTCACTTGGACTATACCACAATCCCCTCCTACCATATTTTCCCCCTCCCACCACTTTAGCTAAGGCAGAAGATGCTTCTAGGCACTGAAGTATCAGGAGTTGGGCTGTCATTTGCTATTATAATTGTTCTTTTCAACTAGTAACAGTAAATCTAGCACTGATGCTATTGGTCCTGTGGTTTCTAGGAAATTCTGTAAATACTTTGGATTTAGTTCAACTTATTCAGAAACTAAACAGGTTCAAAAAGGTTCACTCCTCCGCCAGGGTTAAGTGTCTCCTGGTTTAGTATTCTTATAAAATATATATGACATGTGTAGGTAAGTCATAGTCTTAAATCATACTTAGAATCCTGCATTATTTAAGCACACCTATTTTAACAAAATGTCTATAATTAGAAGTAGCTGATGAAACTAAATCCAAAGTTATGACAAGGGAGATTCACTTTCACTTGAAGCTGTGTTACTTAGAAAACTTTAAAAAGCCCATGGCATTAAAACCATTTAAGGAGAGCACCATTTCCTCATTCTTTATGATTCCAGCTGGGCTTGGCCAGACATTTGCATTTCTAAATATTTAAAAAAAAGTACACAGAAGTGTGAAAAAGTCTTTTGTGCAAAAGATTATCTGTCTTTTGGCATCAGTGAGTAGTAGTGCTCTTCAGAATTTCCTGTAACACAGTGGTGACAAAGGGAAGTCCCAATACTTGATCAAATGTCAAAGGAATGGGAGGTAAATGATTAGGTCAACCCTTAGGGTGAGTTTCTGTTATTTTTTTTTTACTTTATATTGTTCACCAATGTGAGTAAAGTGAACTTTTGTTAAAAAATAGGGTTTGGGCGCTATGGGATCCTATTGGAGGAGGTCATTGAGAGGCTGTGACTTTTATGATTCTGGGGGGCAGTTGGCAAGATCTACTTGTCTTGTGGCCACCCAAGACTAGCTTTGTAAGTTTTTTTGCTTCTTACCCATCTGGAGTGGTTTGCTTTTTTGTTCATTCTCTCTTGCCCTCTGTGTATGGGGTGCCATTTGGGGAACCAATAGGTCCTCTAGCTGTGGATAGTGACTACTAGGATCATTCACAGCCAATACTGTAGATCATAGTAGCGATTTCCTGTGCAGCTCAAAAAATTCTGGATAGGATTTACGAGATCCTTTTCCTATGTAATTACACCCGTCCATTTCCTAAAATTGACTTCTTATTTTATATTTGGGGTTTTAAATTAATTTTTTAATTTTTTCGTGTTTTTTTTAATATAATGTTTTACAGTGAATATTTTCCAATGTTACTAAGTGTTTTCTAAAAACATGATTTTATGGGGCCCCTGGGTGGCTCAGTTGGTTAAGCATCTGCCTTTGGCTCAGGTTGTGATCCCAGGGTCTTGAGATCGAGCCCTGCATTGGGCTCCCTGCTCGGCAGGAGTCTGCTTCTCCCTCTCTGCTCTCTCTGCTCCTGCTCTCTCTCTCTCTGTCTCATGCACGCTTTCTCTCCCTCAAATAAATAATAAATAAAAATCTTTAAAAAACAAAAACATGATTTTCTGGATTTCATATTAATTCATTGTATGAGATAAACCATAATTTAAAAGCTTCTACATTGTTGAACATTTGTTTGTTTCTAAATTTTTGTTATCACGACTAATGCTGTAACACATATCCTCAGGTAAAACAAATCTTTTTAGTCAGGTCATTTTCTTAGGTAAATTTATCTGAAAGTTGAATTATTGGGTTAAAACTATTGACACTTAAGACACTTGAGACCTTTGATATTTTTCAATCTATTGATTTATAGATTGAATATTGAATTATCAATAATTCAATTATTGATTGAATTATCTATAATAATTTTATTGAATTCTATTGATTCTATTGAATTATCTATACAGGTAGATTTTCAGGAAAATTTATTAGCATTTCCACGTCTATGGGAGGTTCCAACAATGTTCTAGCTCCATGTTGCCCCACTGCCATCAGGGTCGAGCACTGTGATGTCAACAAGAATTTGCCAATTTGACAAACGTTACATTGTATATGTTTCTTTGGTTGTTGAATGAGTGTGCATTTTTTTTTTTTTACATACATTTTTACTGATTGGTTTATTTTTATCTGTGAGTTGTTCCTCCCCCCACTCCCACTTTTTCAGCTGAGGGTGATTTGTCAGCACTATTTACACATTGAGGAAATTACCACTTATTTATATTTGTGATAAGCAGTTTTCTGGTATGTCATTTGCCTTTCATTTATTTATGGTGTCTTTTGATATACAGTTGTTTTAAAACTTTAGGTAATTTCAACCACTGATATTTCCCATTGTGGTTTCTTCCATTGCCTTTACATTCAGTGATCTTTATCCCTGGAGTCAGGATTGCTGTGCTGTGTAGATTCAGCCTGTGAAATAAGGCACCCTTGGGGTCTGGGTGCATTATTACTATTATTTTTTGAAAGATTTTATTTATTTATTTGACAGAGAGAAAGAGACAGCAAGAGAGGGAATACAAGCAGGGGGAGTGGGAGATGGAAAAGCAAGCTTCTTGCTGAGCAGGGAGCCCGACGTGGGGCTCGATCCCAGGACCTTGGGATCATGATCTGAGCCAAAGGCGGAGATGCTTGATGACTGAGCCACCCAGGCACCCCTGGAGTGCATTCTTGATCTTACAGGTAGAGGGAAGCTTAACATGCAATAGTGAGCATGTTACTAGGTAATACCATTGAAGGGCTTCCCATTGATGTAAATTGAAGTCATAAAATCCTTCCCCTTCTCTAAAGGCCTATGGTAATGGATTCCAATTTCATCATGGATGACGAATTATCTGGTGTCTACTGTAGTATTACAGGTGAGAATTTTGGTTTTTAGGAGCTGTTGTAAGAATTGCTTATCATGGGCTTCTGCAGCATCTTGTGTATCTGGTAAGTCCTGGAGAGACAGTTGCTCTTTTACTAAGTATTCAGAGCCGTGCAATAGAATGAGGTCTATCCCCCTCTAAGACACATCAGAACCTGTGTATCATGCCTCATACCTTATTTACTGGGTAGCTGCCAAAGATCCAGGGTTCCTATCTGTTTTCATATATACTTGATATAGTGCTTCTATTGACCTGGTAAGTGACTGTCTTTAAAATATTGAAATACTTCCTGGGGCGCCTGGGTGGCTCAGTGGGTTAAAGCCTCTGCCTTCGGCTCAGGTCATGATCTCAGGGTTCTGGGATCGAGCCCTGCATCGGGCTCTCTGCTCAGCAGGGAGCCTGCTTCCTCCTCTCTCTCTCTGCCTGCCTCTCTGCCTACTTGTAATCTCTCTCTATATATCAAATAAATAAATAAATCTTAAAAAAAAAGAAAATATTGAAATACTTCCTTACCTTGCACCCAAATGTCTGTATTTTAGAGGTTTTTGAATGTCCCACACTGCCCTATTTCTACCTATGCCCGACTACCCTGCAATTCATGGACTAATGTTTCACACCTGGAACAGCATTATTCTTAAGCATTCTTAATGTCTTAAACTGACTTCTATTCACAAAACGCTCTTTACAGCTTTCAGATGGAAGGAATGTTTCACTCATTCCTACCAATCTTTTCCACTTTGCCTTCTGGATTTCCTGAGATGTGATTTAAAGAAAAAAAAAAAAGTCCACTTCATCATTAATTCTTTGGAACATTCCTTTCACCTTGCCTTAACTCCAACCTCTTTTCTTCTGACAATTCTGTTTCCTTGCCATCCTCTCACATGGAGACCGGTTTTGTTTTGTTTTTGTTTTTACATCCTAAGTACATCAATCAGCAGGCTAAGAGTTTAGAAAAACCTAACACTTGCTAATTGTTTCTTCTTCCTTCTTTGCCCATTTCGACTCCTTTGGCCCTTTGTTGTTGTTGCTGTTGTTTTAAATTGAGATATATTTGGTATTAGTGTGCTAATGGTCCTGCAAACTTCCTCAGCGGTGTCATCTACTAACACCCTGGTCACTCATTTCATTTGCGTTCCTCGCTCAGTCACCTCCACTTCCAATTCTTGATCATTCTCATTGGCTTCAGTATCCAACACACCAGACAACCCAACACACTGACTGGCCTGGGCCACTCACCTCTGAGATTGGACTTTGTCGGCACCAAAGTGCCCCATCTCTAAATAGTGATTTCAGTCCTCTTACTTTGTGCTACCTCTTACCCTTTCGGCCATTTTGATCTGTTGTCCACTATTGCCAATATTCTGCAACCTTTTGGATCCATCAGTTCCATTGATTCTACCACTCTTCTTTTAGCACCTTCCTCTTTTCACTTTTCTCTTTGTCCAGCTTCAGTGTTGAACATTTTTTCAACTCTAACTTTGGTTTTCCCTTTATTGGTGTTCACCGATGATTTCCAACCTGAATTCCTAGAGAGACTCATATACTGGGGCTGATAATATTCATTTTATATTAATTTATTTTCAAAAACGTCGCACAAGCATTCAACAATTTCCTGTAATCCTACTGTTTACCTAGAACATTGTGTTTCTTACTTGCTGCACATGCTATTTTGGTCCTTCTTCTGTCTCCTTGGTCACCACATATCTCGTCTGATCATTCTTACCACAGACTGCATGCCATACTTTGTGGGAAAAATGACAGCCATTCAATGGGAACCCCTTTATTTTCTACCACAGAACCTACGAACTTCATGCATCCTCATGCATTTCCTCATTCCTCTCTCCTGTTACATTAAGGAAACTTTTCCTTTCAAAGATAGGTCTCTCCTCTTTTTTCTGCAGTCCATCTGCTTTTAGCTAGTCAAGGGTTCTGCAAGCTCAGCTTTTCCTGTCTACTGCATAACTAGTCTCTTGCCATCTCTGGGATCCTTTCCGTCAAATGTAAAGTTACTTCAGTAACCTTCCATTTTACAAAAACAAAAATGCTGCCTTTTCATTTCTACTGTACTTTTCCATTTCTTGAGATTTTATTTGATTCTTAAATATCAGTCTTTTTTCCTTATTTATTTATTTATTTTTAAAGATTTTATTTATGTATTTGTCAGAGAGAGAGAGGGAGAGAGAGCACAAGCAGGCAGGGTGGCAGGCAGAGGCAGAGGGAGAAGCAGGCTCCTCACTGAGCAAGGAGCCTGATGCGGGACTCGATCCCAGGATCCTGGGATCATGACCCGAGCCAAAGGCAGCAGCTTAACCAACTGAGCTACCCAGTCGTCCCTATCAGTCTTTTTTCTTAATCACCTATTTTCTGGATTTTATTCCTTCCTTTAGCTGTTTGAACAGCCTAAAGCCCCCTTTAGATTGCTCTGGTTATACAGAATCATTTATGTGATTATTCAAGTTCCTTTTACCTGCTAAGGCCTATGACATTACCCAGTTCTGAACTGGTTTTATTTCTGTGTCTCAGCTCAGGGTTTCAAGTTCTGCCCTGTATGAGGAGTGCTGATGGATCCATGACCATTTGTGGGCAAACTCCAGATTCTCATCTTTCAAGGCTCTTTTCCGTTGATGATTTGGGATAAGCAGTAAGATGCTTTAGGCCTATGCCAGGGAGTGGAGATTTCCTGGTGCCTGTTTTTAGATTGTGCATTCTCAGTAGAAAATTACCCCTAAAAAAAGCATAGCAAAACAAAATAGGCTACATTCTGAGTCCCTGTATGGGCCCATATTCTTGGGAGAAATGAAACAATTGTCAAGGATCAGATCTGGTTTTGTTTATCCACTGTGTGCCCATAATGGAAAGATAACCACTCTTCAAGGTCTTGGTTTTCAAGTGCTATCCCTGGGGCAGCATACAGGGCCCCATTCCAGACCAACTGGATAGGAATCTACATTTTAACAAGCTCCCCTGGTAATTCATATGCATTTTGAGGCCTCTGAGGCTAAGTTCCAAGTAATCTATGAAAAATAAAAATTTAAATTTTCTTGCTCTATTTATCTGATTATGAGTGAAACAGTCTGCAACAGTCACATCATGATGAAGGCAAGAGATAACAGTATTCTCTCTTTCTGATCTAAAATACACAAATTAGGAGCCCCTGGGTGGCTCAGTGAGTTAAGGCCTCTGCCTTCTGCTCAGGTCATGATCTCAGGGTCCTGGGATCGAGCCCTGCATTGGGCTCTCTGCTCAGCGGGGAACCTGCTTCCCCTTCTCTCTCCCTGCCTGCCTCTCTGCCTACTTGTGATCTCTGTCAAAAAAATAAATAAAATCTTAAAAAAAATACACAAATTAAATGGGGAGGATGACATAGTTTTGACCCAAGAATTAAATGACCTTTTGATATTGCCATGTTCTGTTTAATAATACTCTATTCACTGTGTACTTTCATGGCATCCTTGAAATTTCCCTACTTTTGGAGGAGTGACTCATAGGAGCCATCTTTTCTGCCCCAGTGGCTTTATGTTGGTTCTCACCATTTCTGTGGCAGATCCTACTTTTCATGGCTTTAGAAATGATTATCTCAACCATGGGATACATATTTTTAAAAGGGGTAAAATACCACCCAAACATGACTAGTCACGTAGGCAAACAGTGTGCCATTGTAGAAAGGGGTGTAGCTCTTGAGGCAAATTATAACTGATGTTACAAATGCCAAGCCAAAGCAATGATACATTTGAGTCTCCTCAAGGAAGAAAGTTTAGTGACTGGATCCAGAGTGACCCTCTCAATGTTTTCCTGTAAGTGAGAAAAAGAAGGCTAAACAGTTTTAAATTCTTAAATAGGAGAAAAAGAGTTTTCTTTAAATCCAGTTTTTTTGGGGGGTATATACTACTAAAGCATGAAAAATCTATGCATTAACAATTTTAACTTTTGGATTTCTTAGACCTATAATGCAGTGTTATGAATAATAATTAATGACTAACTTTTATTGAGATCATTGCAATATGTACTTAATACGAGCATCACGCTTGATTTTCACCTGTAAGGTAAGCACTATTTTTTTCATCATTATACAGAGTCAGAAGCAGAAGCCCAGAGACTAACTCATGCATTGTCTCTGCTGGTAAAGAGTATAGCTGAAGTCTGAACTCAGGCAGTATGGTTTCAGAACTCTGTATTAGAACCCCTGTATCATACCAGAGATTTTTGTCCTTAGGAGATGAGATACACACTAGGGAGATATTTCCCAGACTTGCCTATAGGTATCACCTAGGAAACTTGTTCAAAATTTCTGGGTTCCTCCCTTGAAGTGGATACCAGTAATCTGTAAGATGCTTCTTGGGTAATTCTTATCAGGAATGATTGGGGAAAAATGCTTAAAAGATATTGAAAAATCTGTAAGTATGTGGACTTACTATGTGACTTAGAATAAACTAAAATCAGGTTCTTTCTCTTTTTCATAATATAAGGAGGGAAGGATGCTCAGAAGACCCACTAGGAAGAGTTTCCTAGGATTGTGGAGGGAAAGAAGACATATTTAACTAAAAATAATCATCATATAAATTAAAATATTAGAGATAGTTTGATAATAGAAGAGAGCCTGGTTGCTGGGATTATGACTTCTCTTACACCTGTTTCCATTTATTACCTGCCAAGAGTTTTGGTAATGATCGTAGTCAGATAAAAGGTGGACATTCACAGAGTTAAATGCTCATCTAAATGGTCAAGTAGAATATTCTTTTTCCCATGAAATTTCTTAAGATAATCCATTATGTATTCATCAGGGATTATGGATTTTAGAACAGTCTGCACCTCATAAAAAGAGCAAATAATACTATGTCAGTAAAGCACAATATTCCTGTAATTCAAATGTACTTTCTACACAGAGAAAATCAATATTGCTCCAGGAAAGATTTTAGATAGATGGCTAACCGAAATAGCTCAAGGTGAGAAATTTTTTGAAGAGTCAATATTTGAAAGAAATGGAATGGCATGATTAAGCAATCCAAAAATCCAAAAGGTGAAACATTCTACGGGAGAACTATTTTGTGTTCGTGAGAGAGTTAATAACATGAAAACAGACACACCTGAAAGAGTGAGGCTATTATAGATTATAAGAGACTAAACAAATACAGTAAAATGCAGTGTGTAAACCTAGGCTGGATCCTGGTTCTGGTCAAAAGAAAAAAGTTATAAAAAAAATCTGGAGAATTGGAGAAATTAAAATATGGACTAAATAGTAAATGTAATTATAGAACAAATATTATTTTTTTAGGTCATAGTGATATCATGCTTTTGGTTCCTATTTTTAGGAAATGTATGCTAAAATATTTAAGGATAAAGTGCCATAATGTTGCAACTTTCAAATGGTACAGATATATGTATGCACACACACACACACACATATTTAAACATATGCATACACACACACACACACACACACACACACACACACACACACACACGGAGATACATAGAAGGAGAGGGGGAGAAAATATGGTAGAGTATTCTGTCAGCTATACTCTTTCCTACTGAAAAGAACAAGAATTCCTTGGAGATATGGATGATTCTAGGTCTGGGGAGAAATGTACAAGATGATACTCAATATTTTATTGTGGCAAATACCAAGGGAACTGTCAAAGACTACCAGGTTTGTGTAAAAAGATGCAGGAGATAACTCAAAAACTTCCTCTGGTCAAATGTGGGTATCAATGAGGGTAATAACTTCTGTAGATTTAAACATCAATTATGTTTGTATCTATGAATTCTTAGAATGTATTAAAAAAATGGTCATCCACAGAGGATGGAGTAATTTGAAAGTTGATAAATGAAGAATAGAATAGAGCATTTATTTTGCCTTTTATATACAACTGTACTACTGAACAAGAAAGTGGTAAATGAGGGGACATTTCTCTTCTATTACCTTAAATTACCTAATAATTGAAGAAAAAAATAAAACTAAAATAGCAACATTTTTAAAAAAGATTTTATTTAATATTTGACAGAGAGAGATCACAATTAGGCAGAGAGGCAGGCAGAGAGGCAGGCAGAGAAAGAGGAGGAAGCAGGCTCCCTGCTGAACAGAAAGCCTAATGCGGGGCTTGATCCCAGGATCCTGAGATCATGACCTGAGCCGAAGGCAGAGGCTTTAACCCACTGAGCCACCCAGGGGCCCCTAAAATAGCAACATTTTTTACTCTTAATGAATTACTAGATCTGTGTTTTGCACATTCATGGTTGCTAACATCAGAACAAGAGCAATAACTACACATTACAAGCCCCCAGTGGAGCAACATGCCACCTACTAGGAAATATGCTTTCCAAAGATATCATTCCTAAATCTACTCAATTCTTTAGGTCCAACTAAAAATTCACAAGAATAACAGAAATCAAGAGAACCTTTAAAAAAACACCGGCGCCTGCATGGCTCCGTCGGTTGAGCATCTGCCTTCGGCTCAGGTCATGATCCTGGGGGCCTGGGATTGAGCCCCACATTGGGCTACTTGCTCAGCAGGGGGTCAGCTTCTCCCTCTCCCTCTGCCACTCCTCCTGCTTGTGCTCTTTCTCTCTCTCAAATATGTAAAATCTTTAAAAAAAAGATTCGAAAAACAAACAACAACAAAATCTTCACAGGGATGCAGTCAGAAAAATCCAGTTTATAGAAAAATCTTCAGAGCAAGTACCTAATTTTATCAACGAATGGAATACAAATAAGATAGAGAAAGAAAGCTATAGATTAATGGAAGCTTAATAGAAATAGTATTTAATTGCTATATATGGGCCTTATTTGGATCCTGATTAAAAAAATGATTAAAAGAACTTTTATAATATAATGGAACATTTGGGCATTAACAGGATGTTTGAAGGTATTAAGGCATTATTGTTTTCAGGTATTATAATGTTTTTGTGGATATATGGTTTCTATTTTTGAGCAGAGTTTTTATCTTTTAAAGAGGCCTATGAAAGTAACTACAGAAGAAGTGATACAATGTCTGTGTTTTTCATGTTGGAGAGGAAGTAAAAGATACAATGTAGGGTGTTTTTCATGTTGGAGAGGAAGTAAAAGATGCAATGAGACTGGCCATGAGTTCACAATATTTAAATCTTTTAAAAATATAATTTTATTGATATGCTGTCTATTTTCATATTGAGCAGTTAGAATTTAGTTTGGAATGACAGTAAAAATCTTCCTGGCCATTCATTTGGCTGAGGTAACAGGCACAAATAATGCTAGCTGCAGAGTGAACACGAAGCAGTTTTTCTCTTAAGGACATGCTGGAGCTCTTCTTCTTCTTTAAGAGAAAAAATATGAAATTGATACTCTTATGATCAGCATTTCACAGATGAGGAAACTCAGGCAGAGGGAGACAAAGTCAGTTGCCCAAGTTGTACACTATAATTTGCAGTGGAGACAGGTTCCGACTGCAGGCACTCTGGATTCAAGGTCCTGTGCTTAACCGTGATGATGGATATACCTGGGCAGAGATTGTCACTGAGATGTTGTGACCTAGCATGGCTGGCAATGTCTTCTTCACATGGAACTTACAAGTAACTTCATGGCTTCTATGATGGGTGCAGATTCAAAGTTTGGTGTAGGCTGAGGAAAAAGGACACATGGCAGGGATGTCAATGACTTATGCCTCGAGATTCCCAAGACTTAGGAGTTGAATCCATTTTGATACATGAAACATGGGCCATATGCATAGGAGTATGAATTTTGGAGATGGTAGGGATGAAAAATCGCATTATTGTTCCTTTTATCGATATGCAAAATAGGAAAGGAAAAATATTTTCTTTAGTGGTCAAGAAATGCTGTTTCTAAGAAGTGAAATTCTTGCTTGAGAAAATATTTTTCCATTGCATTGACTGTAGTAAAATTGCTATCTTCAAGCAAGATAACGGACTCATAAGAAGGAATTTAAAAGGAACCTTAGCATATTAAAAAAATCTTCCCTATGCTAATGTGTTCAGATATTAGAAACAAATTGATTACATCTGTAAAATAGAAGAGAAAGAAAGCTGATATCCTCCAGGATGCAACAGGGAGGATTTAATAAGCTGCCTTAAATCACCCAGCCCACAACACATCTAAAATGTTAATTAAGCAACTTTTTTTTTTTTTTTTTTTTTTTTATCCTCACCTCTGCTCTGCTGGCTTTAGTAAAAGCCTGTCTGCCAGCATAACTCTCTACAGGTAACTCCAATTCTGTTTGAAGTTGGTGATCTGGGCTTGGCTCATAACATTCACAGTAGATTTACCTGAAAGATCAATAAAAGCGTGTTCAAAGCTAGATTGGCTTCACAGAGCCCAGGATTTTTATTAATTCATATAAACTTCCTAAAACTTTCAGTGTAAAGAAAAAAGAAGGAAACTTGAGAATATTCACATCGTAAGAAATTGAATTGGTATCATGGAGTTTTAGAATTGGTGTGGAGCCCGTGAATCCCCTCACATGTCAGAATTTGTGGAAGCACCAAGTGCTGAGTCTTTCTTAAATCTTCTAGGAGGTCTTAGGATCGTCAATCACATCAAAAAGGGGTTGATAAGCGCCAACCCCTTTGTCGTGGATGCTGTGCAAGGTTAGTAATGTGGGTTTTGCCCTTCGTGAGCAGATGCCAATGACCTCAGTAGCCTATGCGTAGCTAGGTGCTAACTCTATGTTTTACTAATTCTGTAAAGGAGATGGAAAGACTATAAACAAAGAAATGGAATCAGTTAAAGAAGGTATGCAGGTTCCATGTGGACAGTGAGAGGAGGCTGGGAAAGGAGGGTCAGGTAACATTTTAGGAGGCACTTAGTAATGGAGTAAAATAAAGCATGGCTTTTTAGAGCCAAACAACAAACGTGGCTGGAGTGTTCGGTGCAATTTACTAATCTCCTTGAACCTCAGTTTTTCTGTTAGTCAAGGATAAGAAAAAATAACTTATTTAAAGGAAATAATTTGCTTTCTCCTTTAGAGAAATGAGGATTTTGAAGGACTATTTTGAAATAATCCCTCCTGAATCATGATTATATAGTTCAAAATGTGGAGCGATAGAATGGGAGATATTTATTGCATACTCTGGGGTTTGGAGAGGCTTTCACGGAAATAGTGTCGTTTTACAGCTTAGTGTTCCATATAAGGGTTTTGGCAAGTCAAGAAAAACAGAGTTCCAGCCACAGGGCATGGGGTAGGATAATTAATATGTAATTTGACTAGCATTTATCATTTACTGGAAGAGTGAGTTTACGTAGGGACAATTATTTTCTTCTTTATGCTGGGAGAGGTAATATTCTTGCTTTTCCAAATTTAGATTTTTTTTTTTAAAGACTGTATAGTTTGACTAAGAGTGTAAAATTAGGACCTAGAAACTAATCAACTAGCAGAGAAGCTTTGATCTTTAAAATGCTGGAATTATCTTTAATCAGAGGAGATTTAAATTGGTTAAATAGTGGGATTAAGGCAAAATTATCATCATTTTGTGCACTAAAACGTTGATTCTTTTTCTACTAATGGAAACATTTCTATGAATAAGAACCCAGTTTTCTTTTTATATTAAATGATCCATTGCTTTCTTATTGGTTCAGTTTTAAAAATTATTTTACCTTTTAGCACAGCTTTACTACCAGTATCCACAATAGTTAAATATAAGTGCTGACCTAAGATTTTATTAGACTCGCCAGTGTTTTAGCTCTTTTCTCCAATAAAGTACTGCCTATAATTTATGTGAGGAACTTTTTATCACAACTGTTTTTCCTCCTAGAAAAATCTCTTGGTATCTGAGCATGAATTTCACCTTTTTTGTTATGGGATCCCTGTAAGGGACTCCATGAAAGATTGATTTGAAATTTACATAACGTTTTTACCTATATTTTAAAAGCTATAACAAAAACAATATATATACTCAACATTGTCATATAACAGATTTTACTACCAATATATTGACATGTGTTACCAGATAACTAAATTTGCATGGATCATAGAAATCAGTGTCCTGACATAGACATATATTTGGACATCCCATAAATGGGTTACTGATCATTTATGCATTCATAAACACCACTGATTGGGTTTCAGCTAGGTTTTACGGGATCTGGGTAGGTGCGGTGGTTTCCTTAATTTCAGGGTCATGTTTAAATTTCAGGGTCATGTTTATTCACAAACAGGCCCCTCTTCACAGAGGGGGAGGGGGAACTGAAGAAAGAGGCGGGCCGCTTTAGATCAGTAGTGCCAGATTTAAGGAATAAATGTGGGAGGAGGTCATCGAGAGGACGTGACCACTGGTTGACCCCAGAGCTGCACCTCCTCCACCCTCACCCCGTCACCCCTTCCTTGTAATGTGCATTTCACTTGCCTTTCCGCCCCAAGGACATAGCCCCGAGATAGCGATGTGTTCTTGAGACATCTGGGTGGTATGTGTGGCTGAGCCCCGTGAAAGCCTCTGTGTAAACATGTACGATTCTAGCAGGAAGCTGTGGAGATTACTCCTCTTGTGGCTGCCCAAGACAAGCCCTGTTTGTAAGTTCTCCTGTCTGTCTCTTCTGCGGCTCCCTGCCCTCTGTTTGTAAATTCTCTTGTCTCTTTCGTCTCTCCCTGCCTTCTCTGCAACAGGCGCCAGTTTCCCATTACATCTGGGAAGCTGGCAGAGGAGGTTTCAAACCCAAAGCAAGGAAACTTAATTGGGTTCAGTCATGTGTACTGTCCAGGAGATCTCAACAACACATCACGACCTCACGGCTGTGTCCTCGCCGCAGTTTTCTGGTGGGGAAGGCGAGCAGGACACACATTCGAGGGAATAGGGAGGTGTGCAAGGAGCCTCCAGTTGCTCAGATGCAGTTCTTGAGTCAATGGGCAGTTCCATCCTCTCCGTGATCTCCTCCAACAAGTAGGAAACTTTTTGTCTATTTATTTATTTGTTTGTTTAATTTATCCTTTTAAACTAATGTAACTATCCATCTCTCAGGTGATAAACTCATTAATTTATTATTAATTAATTCATTTATTTATCAGACATGTACTGAAAAACTTCTTTGTGCCAGAATTCTAGAATTGCAACAAGGTGCAAAGTCATGTCCCTACTTTTATAGAACTTACAGCTAGCAGGAGAGACTGTAACGGGCACACAAGCAAATAATTACACATCGAGGAACCTTTGCTATTAAGGAAAATAGTTTCGAGTTAGGAGAATATAATGAGCAACTTAGTTTCGAAAGGAGTGTCAGGGAAAATCCTCTTTATAAAGGAGAGTTTAGACTACAACATGGAGGTTAATAAAGAACTAGGTGAAAAAGAACCTTTGCACAGAGGCCTTGAGAGGGAATACTCCTGGACCACAGGAGAACCTAAAGAAGGCCAGCATGGCTGGGTGAAGTAGGTGAGGGTGACTGGGAAAGGCAATGTAAAGAGGTAGTAGGGCTACATCGTGAAAGGTCTCAAAGGTAAAGGCAAGGAGGTTAGATTCGATTCAACATCAGTGAGAATCCATTTAGGAATTTGAGTAGCAGAACGATATTGTATTTGAGGGATTACTTTTGGGGGCACCTGGGTGGCTCAATTGGTTAAGCGGATATTTTTGGCTCAGGCGATGATCCCAGGGTTCTGGGATTGAGCCCTGTGTCAGGCTCCCCTGCTCAGAGGGGAGCCTGCTTCTCCCTCTGCCTGCCATTCTGCCTACTTGCGCTCTCTCTCTGTCTGTCTGTCGAATAAATAAATAAATAATCTTAAAAACAAAAGATTACTTTTGTAGTTATGGAGAATGGATTGTAGGTAGACAGGCATGGTATGAGGGAGACCTGTTGTAAGACCAATATGAATCCAATTTGATGTTGAATTAGACCAGCATGGTGATGGTGGGATGGAGAGAGCTGGACAGATTTAAGGTCTAATGAGGATGAAATAGCTATAACTTGATAATGGGTGTGAGTGTGCAGAAGGGGGGAAGGTATTAAGTAAGGTTCCTGGGTTTCTGGTGTGAGCACCCGGGGGGGTTGATGACCAGAGGTGGAGAGCACTGGAAAAGCTCATTTTGTGGGGAAAAAAGAAAGAATGCAATTTTGAACATGTTAAATTTGAGATGCTTGAGAGACATCTGAGTGAAATATCAAAATCAGTCTAGATCTCAGAAGGAAGTTTTGAGAAGTGCACATAAATTCTGGAGGTATTGGTCGATGAGGGGTATGTGAAAATGAGGGATGGGTCAGAATCATCTGTTGAACACAGTATTTGTGGTTTCGATACCTTATATCTCTACTGCATCAACATGGCCACGCAAACAGGCTTTGTTAAACTGCGCGACTTAGGAAAATGGTTACAAGAATTGCTGCTGTCAAAGTCATTTGCCTGAATCAGTTCTGAGTCAGGTAAGACAGATCACTCTTGCTGGTTTTCCTATATGTTCCCAGAGGCTTTTGTGTGTATCCGAGATGTAAAGATACAGGTGGGGAAGCTCCCGGGGACTCCCATGACCAGAAAGGGATTCCTTTAATGATATCTAGAAATCAGGTGAGAGTGAAAAATATTTCGTGAGCTTTTGTTTTTCTCTTTACTTTTCAAAAAGCCAAGGTGGCTTATGCTGGGAAGAGATGAAGCTTTACACATCCCTTCTCACCTGTGGTATGGTGCACAGTTAGCCTTTGCCAGCCTCCCAGAGCACCAGACGAGGCTTTTGCTTTTTTTGATTCTCTTCCTAAAACTTTAATAAGATGCAGGGTTGTCATTCGAAATCCGTTATAAGGGGAGAAACCATGTGTCACACATATTGGTAGCCAATCCTTGGCTCAGCAAAGTATCTCGCAAAATGTTTTGGAAATAATGTTGCTTTGTTTAATTGGATTTGTCATTTTGCTCTGGAGCTCCATGTACCTTAGGGAGGATGAAGAGATACTTTTGACAAATAAAAATTACTTTTTTCCCCCTTTACTTCTAATAGTAACTCTCAGTTAAATACTTAGCTTCATTTGGGTACCCCCTTAGTCAATTTTAAGTTCACACATATTAAGGGGTTTTCTTTTCTTTTTAAGGGAAACTTCCTTTCCCATCTTCCTCCCCAGAATGGTGTCTGGTGCAGGGGGAGGTTAAATCACCCCGGTTCCATTGGCATGCTCCTATATACATCTTCACTCTCTTCTTTGGTCTTGGTTTAAGGTGCTGCCAGTTTGGAATGACTGGCTTGGTTTTGTCTCTGGACTTTTGGCACTACTATTCAGTGGTGGTGGCTGATGGCCCTCATTTCTCTAGGACACAGCTCCAACTTTTATTGCTAAAGCACACAGCCACTGTCCTAATCTCTGGTTGCGAGGTTTCTGAGAGCTAGCTTGTGATCTATCTTGAACTTGGACTTGTTCTAGGACTCTGATTCTCCTAGATCCTCCATGCCCCATTTTAGGCTATAATCCTACATCAGTCTGGAGTTTCAAGCTTCTGGAAGGCTCTAAGCAACTACCTAAGCAACTGTGTCATTTATTTGTAAGTTACCACCTGCCGCCATGTTGATGATAGCATCATGCCTCCTGCCTGCCTTCTCAAAGATGTTTACTGTCTTCCCTATGGCATGTCTAAGGAAGAAGGGTATCATCATATATGTCCTCAGATTTTCCTTAGATCTACTGGGATGTGTCCATACCTCTAACATCCATTCCCCTTGCAGATGCTCATGACTGATCTCTTACCTTAGCTTACTTCTTTTTTTCATGTCTCCACCAGAAACAAAATGGCCCTTATCATCTGCTGTGTCTACTCTTTCACATTTACTTTCTACCCTGTAGTAGTTTCATGTTTAGTTTTTTAAGAAATTGTCAAACTGGTTTCCAAAGGGGCTATGCCATTGTCCATGCCTGTCAGCAAAGTATCCTACTCTCATTCTACTCCTCCAGTGGTGGCAACTCTGGATAGAGATTCATAGACTCCTATGAAAGTGAGGTTCTTCTCCAAATTGTTTGATAACTAATTATAAGGGATTTCTCAATGCCACCAGTTATCCCAACTCCAGTTTTCCTCATTTACATCGTTGATAGAAGTAGAAGAGAAGTACTGTCATTTGACTTTCGATTACACAATGAGATGATACATCTAAAATAAACACCCTTTGGGAAAGACTCATGTTTGAATGGGCTTTTATGGTCCCAAAAGCTCTTGAGAGTTTATTATCTTTCTTAATTCAAGTAAAAGAATGATCCACAATTGAGAAGTGTGTATGTATTTTTATGACTCTTACAACATGAAAATCATTGAGAAGTGGAATTAAAAATTAAAATTATGTCCAATTATTTCATAATTTGCGTCATATATCATAAGTAAACTTCTCATTTTGAGATAATTATAAATTCACATGCACTTCTAATAAATAATACAGAGACATCTGTGTACCATTTGCCCAGTTTGTTCCTACGGTAACATCCTGCAAAAGTATATAGTACAATATCACAAATAGTGTACTGACATTAATACAATCAAGTAGCAGAATATTTCCATTACCCTAAAGATCCCTCTTTTTTTTTCTTATGGTCACACCTACTTTCCCCTCACCAATCCTCCTCCATGTCTTCAAGCCCTGCCAACCACTGTCCCCTTTGTCTATAATTTCGTCATTTCAAGAGTGTTATACAAATCGACTCCTACAATATGCAACCTTTGGGATTGGCTTTTTTCACTCAGCATAATTCTCTAGCTATTTATCCAAGTTGTTGCATATTTCAGTAATACATTCTTTTTTTATTACGGAAAAATATTCCATGATATGGATGTACCACAGTTTATTTAACTTCACCCACTGAAGGTCATCTTAGTAGTTTCTGGGTTTTGGCTATTAGGAATAAACCTATCACAGATGTTTGTGTACAGTTTTTTGTGTGAACATTTCTTTGGAGTAAAAGCCCAGGAGTACAATTCCTGGGTTTTAGGGTAGCTGCACGTATATGTGTCTGTGTATTTTGAAGAAACTGCCACACTTTTCCAGAGTAGCTGCATCATTCTGATTTCCACCAGCAGTTTATTATTGATTGATCTGGTTTATTTCTAGCCTCACCAGCATTTGGTGTTGTCATTATTTTTTATTTTAGACATTCTGATGGGTGTGTAGTAATATTCCATATGCTTTAAATTTGCATTTCCCTAATGGCTAATGAAAATGAATGTCTGCATATCTTCTGTGATATATCTGCTCATATCTTTTGGCCATTTCCTAATTATATTTTTATTTTAGAGATATAAAGTCCTTTGTTGGCTATGTGATTTGCAAGTCTTTTCTGTCAGTGCTAGTTTGTCTTTCACCCTCTTAAAATGGTCTCTTACAGAAAAAAATTCAAAGTTTTGATGAAATTCAGTTTATCAGGGGAAAAAAAGAAATTCAGTTTATCAGGGAAAAAAAGAAATTCAGTTTATCAATATTTTTTCTTATGGATCATGCTTTTGGTGTCAAGTCTAAGAAATCTTTGCCTGTCCATAGACGCCAATGACATTCTTCTGTATTTTTCCCTAAAAGGTAATAGTTTTAACTTTAAGTCTGTGATCCATTTCGAGCTATTTTTTACATAAGATATGAAGTTCAGGTAGACATCCTCCTTTTCTTTTTCCTTTTTTCCCCTATGAAGGTGCAGTTGCTCCAGCACCATTTGTTGAAAAAGATAATCTTCCTATTGTATTGCTCTTACACCTTCGTTAAACTTTAGCTGTTACATTTGTGTGACTCTATTCTGCATTCTCTATTTTGTTCCATTAGTCTGTGTGTCTGTCTTTCCACTGATATCACAGGTTTTTTTTAAAAAGATTTTATTTATTATTTGAAAGAGAAAGAGGGAGCATGAGTTATGGGGGTGGGCAGAGGGAGAAGCAGGCTCCCTGCTGAGCAGGGAGCCCAATGCTTGATTTCAGGATCCTGGGATCATGACCTGAGCCCAAGGCAGATGCTTAACCGGCTGAGCCACCCACGTACCCCAATATCATAGTTTTGATTAGAGTAGCTACACAGTAAGTCTTGAAGTCAGATAATTTGATTGCTCCTACTTTATTATTCCTTTTTAAATTGCTTTTACCATTAAGTTCCCTTTGCCTTTCCATATGCTTTTCTTTAAGATTTATTTTATTTTTTTAGAGCCATTTAAAGTTCACAGACAGCAACACGGAGAGGAAGGTACAGAGATTTCCCATATGTGCTCTGCTCCACACATGCATAGCCTCCCCCACCATCAACACCCCCCATCACAATGGTCTGTTTGTTACAATGGGTGAGCCTCCATTGCCAGATCGTAGTCACCCAGAGTCCACAGTTTACCTTTTAGTTCACTCTTGGTTTGGCCAAGTGTATAATGGATTTGACAAATGTATAATGACATGTAACAATCATTATGTTATCACACAGAGTACTTTCACTGTCCTCCAATTCCTTTGTGCTCTGCCTATTCATCCCTCCCCTCTACCCAAACCCCATCAACCACTGATGTTTTCCCTGTCTCCCTTCTTTTGCCTTTTCCAGAATGTCACTTAGTTGGAATCATAGTATAAAACTTTCTCAGCTTGGTTTCTTTCATTTAGTAATATATGCCTCTCCTGTTTTGTTTTGAATAATGTTTGCATAATATATCTTTTCCTAATCTTTTACTTTCAACTTACTTATATATTATATTTGAAGTGTGCTTTTTGTATACGCATAGATTTGGGTGATGCTTTTAATCCATTCTGCCAAGCTTTGTCTTTTAAGTGGGGATATTCAGGAAATTTACATTTAACATAGTTGTTGATATGCTGGGGCTTAAGTATTGATTTCATCTTCATTCCTGACAGATATCTTCTGTCAATAAAAAATTCTGAGTTCTCAGATTTCTTTTTTTTCTTTTAGTACTTGAAAGATATGCATTTCTTTCTGGCCTCCATGGTGTCAGATAAGAAATCTACTGCTATTCAAATTGTTTTCCCCCTAAAACTAAGGTGTGATTTCTTTCTCACTGCTTTTAAGATTTTCTTTGCCCTGAGTTTTGAGAAGTATGATTACGATGTGTCTTGGTGTGGATTTCTTTGGGCTGATCCCATTTGGGGTTTCCTTAGTTGAATTTGTAAGTTTAGGTCTTTTGTCAAATTTTGGAACTTTACAGCCATTATTTCTTTGACTACTCCACCTACCCTCTTTCGTACTCAAATGACATGAATGTTAGATCTTTTATTATACTCCCACAAATACATAAAGTTCTGTTACTGTTTTAAGTATATTTCTCTTTGTTGTTCAGTTGTCTTATTTTTATTGTTTTAGCTTCAAGATCACTGGTTCTTTTCTCTGTCCCTCTATTCTGCTGTTAAGTTCATCCATTGACTTGTGTTCTAAAATTTCGGTTGTTATAGGGGTGCCTGGGTGGCTTCATTGGTTAGGTGATTGGCTCTCCTCTTGATATCTGCTCAGGTCATGATCTCAGGGTTTGGGATCAAGTCCTACATCAGGCTCTGTGCTCAGTGGGGAGTCTGCTTGAAGTTTCTTTCTCACTCTCCCTTTGTCTCTCTTCCTGCTCCCTCTCTCAATCTTTAAAATAAATAAAAATATTTTTAAAAATTTCAGCTGTTATATTTTTCCATTCTAAAATTTCCACTTGGGGGCACCTTGGTGGCTCAGATGGCTAAGCGTCTGCCCTGGGCTCAGGTCATGATCCTGGGGTCCTGGGATCAAGTCCCGCATTGGTCTCCCTGCTGAGCGGGGAGCCTGCTTCTCCCTCTGCCTCTGTCTCTGTCTCTGTCTCTGTCTCTGTCTCTGTCTCTGTCTTTCAGGAATAAATAAATAAAATCTTTAAAAAAATAAAATTTCAATTTGGTTCTTCTTTATTTCTTTTTCTTCTCTTTCTTTTATAAGCTGAGACTTTTTTTTTTCATACATTTTCATAATGGCTTGTCGAAGGCTTTTCATGATGGCTGCTTTAAATCTTTATCACCTAAGTCTTATACCTGTTTTATCTTGATTTTGGCATCTATTGATTATCTTTTTCATTCAAATTGAGATCTTGGTTCTTGATGTGATGAATAATTTTTGTTTGAAACATGGACAGTTTGGATATTATAAGAGTCTGGATCTTACTTAAATCTGTTGTTTTAGCTGGCTCCCAATGATACTACTGCGGCAGGGGAAGGATGGGGGTTGCTTCTGTGGCATTGACATTTATGAATGGACATCCAGTTTCCCCACTAGGCTTTCTTTGACAGAGATGGGGAGGGCCAGGAAGGGGATCTTCATTGTTCCAGGTGGGGTGAGAGTTTCTATGTGCTCCAATAGGCCTCTACTGTTAACCATCCTGACTGAGAAAGATAGGAATGTCTCTTATCACTTATTACCCCTTCTATAGCTCTGCTGATATCACAGAGGTAGTCTTATTACTGCTGGGTGGTGGTGAAAGTCTTGACTCTTTACCAGGCCTCTGACACCACTCAGGAGAGGAGGATGGAGTGTCTGATTATTATTGGATGGGAGTGGGAGTCTGGGATCCCCAGTTGGTCTCCACTGAAACTCTGAGGTGGGTGCCTCCTTACTGGTTCAGTGCAGATGAAATCCTGGCTCTCTGCTCAGTCTTCTCTGACATCACCCTACTGGGGTAGAGTGTGTGTGTGTGTGTGTGTGTGTGTGTGTGTGTGTGTGCACGTGTGTGAACGCAGGTGCTGGTGGGAGCTTTGGTATGCCTCATGTAGCCTGGTGAGGGCAAAAGTCTAGGTTCTCCACTTGTGCTTTGCTGGCACGGACATAAGTGGGGCCCCAGTTTTCTCAGTAGCATTTAGATACAGTAATGTGGTTGACGTCTTAAAGTTTTCTGTTCTGATAGGCTTCCCTTTTCCTGGTCCTTTGACTAGAGAGAGAACGCTTTTTCGTTGTTGTTGTTGCTGTTTTTGTTGTTTTGTTTTGTTGTATTTTTTTGTTTGTTTTGTTTTTGATCTGTGTCCTTCAACATTTTTCAGGTGTCTGCATCTTCAGCTCTAAGTCTGGTATATAAGAGGTAAAAAGAAAGCAGATCTCAGCACCTTGTCTTTTTTTGGGTTCTGAGGTCCCCAGGTAGTCTATCTTCTCCTTCTCATCTTTTAGAGTCTTCCTTTTTATTTTAATAGGTAATATTCAAGGGTTTTAGTTGCGCTTAATAGGAGGAATGTGTGTATCTACTCTTCTCCATCTTCACAGAAGGAGATGTTTGATCTTTTTTTTTTCTTTTTTAGGAAAGGAAACATTGTAATACGGAATCTTCCTGTGAATCTTCCCTGCTCCCATTCCTTTCTCTTTTTCTGGTTTTTAATTTTTCTTTATTTATGTATTTTTATATGGTAATTATACTACAGTATAATTTGCAACTTGATTTGTTTATTTCCTCAAAAATGCTTTTTGAACTCTACCCACGCTAACATACAGACTCTAAGTTCATTAAGATTCATGGCCAGTTGGGGTTTGGGGGTGATAAGAAATCGTTCATAGCTGAGTTGACACATACATCTCAGATAAGTGGGTTTTGTGGGTACCATCTTTTGTGGTCAATTAGCTGTGATGTTAATGAGTAGGAGTTGCTGGCAGAAGGAGAGGCCATGCCTGGTAGATATAGGAGACATCTGGGCAGTCTCCCAGGACTGAGCTGTCAATCAGGCCCCTGTAACCTCCACTGGGCTATGGCATGTGTGTGTAGAACAATCACACATCTTCCTTAGCCTTATGAAGTGTTCTGAATGCAGATGGAAAGACCCTGGCCAGTGGGTGTACTGAGTAGAAGAAGGCACAGGCTTTCCTCCCTAGGTTGTCTCGTCAGTTGACTATAGCAGAGTGGCTGGGCTTAGCCCTTTGAGTAAATGTCCCACATTGTCATAGGTTCTTTATAATACTATTAGCAAGTATTTCCTTAAGAATGGTTATAAAATATAATTTAAAAATATACCAAATATGCCTAAATGCTGATTAATGTGTGCGACCAGGGTCTCTTGAGTTCTTTGACTTTTTGGGGACTTTTTCTTGGTATCCCAGAGGCCAGTCTTAGCCTTCTGGGACACTCAGTGACATTTAAAGACTGCTGGGGCCTAGCTTGTGCATATCTGAACTAATTAAAATCAAATCATAATTGTAGGGGTTTGGTCTAGAGAGTTCTAATCAGCCTTGAAGCTAATGGACCATTAAAAAAATTTTACAGTGAAGCCCTTTTCACAAGTGAGAGTTGTATTCTTTCCATGTAAAGCTTATACCCAGACCTCTTTGGGATCTTAAGCATCATAATTTTACATGAGAAATTGTCATGGGATTAAGGAGATATTACAATAATAATCTTGTTCTTATAATCTTATTTATATTTTTCTACTCCTTATTTCTGTAATATGGTAGCTAGGGATTCTTGACTATTTTTCTTCTTCTCTTTCATTTTATATTTTCCTTTTACTAAGATTACATTTATGTACCTTTGAGCAAAAAATATTTGAGCCACATGACTGAGCTAACGTTACATTTAGAAGTTATTTTATTAGGCTGCATTTTAATTTTATTCCATTTGTCCTCATTAAACAACTGTTTGCCCCCTCAGGCATTTTAGAGCTAACTTTCTGACTCTGTATTGGTTCCCAGGCTGTAAAAGTTAAAGCTTATTTGAATTTTTTGCCGAGGACTCTTAAAAACACACATAAAAAATCAACTTGAGAAATTCTAAATGTTTTGTATAGATACCTACTTTGGTAGCATAATACTTGTTTTATACCCAAGGGATAATACCTATAAATGATAATAGTAATATCTGAGTAAATAATTTTCTCTAAAAGGGATAGTTGTGTGATGTGTGCGTATCCCTAAAAAGGATATGTGTGTATATACATTTATATGCATAAACATCTATCTATCTGTACTTGACTATGAAACACTATGGGTTTCAACTGGATGGGTCCAGATTTTTTGGATTAAACACTGCAAATGTATTTTCCTTATGATTTTTTTAATAATATTTTTTTTCTCTAGCTTACTTTATTGTAAGAATACAGTATATAAAAATCTATAAAATATGTATATGTTAATCAACTGTTTATGTTATTGCTAAGGCTTAGTAGTTAGGCCACTAGTAGTTAAGTTTTGGGTGAATCAAAAATTATATGCAGATTTTTTACTAGGCAGGAATTGGTGCCCCTAACCCTCACATTGTTCAAAGGTCAATTGTGTATATTTATGTATACAGTGTATAAATTGACAGTGTGTAGATTCTACCTAGGACTACATGAAGCCAGTGTGTCCCTGTGGTGTTCAAACTCCATCCTTAACCCCTCTCTCTTCCCTGCTCCCCCCGCCACACTCTTCCTCTGTCACTTCCATTCCCTCTTCCCCTTCCTGCAGTACTTCACTGGAGGAACTGGAAGGAACAGTAATAGGGATGAAGAACTGGAGAGGAGATGATGTGGGCCACTGTTAAAATCCTTTTGTGGAGGTCTGTATTTTCCACCATGCTGGAGTTGTATTTCTCCACGCCTCTTTTTTACTCCTCTATTGGAGGCACAGAGAAGGAGATCTAGACACTTGGTCCTTGCCAACTCAAAATTATATTGGTACAAATTCTGATTGTGTAGAAGTCATTCAATATCTGTGGACTTTTTGTTAAGGGGTTTAACAATTGCTTTAAACTAAGAGATTGACCTTGCTCTTTCAGGTCATTTTCTAGATTTAAATCTGTAGTTTGTCTTTTATTTTTTTCTCTTTTTGTCAACTTTATATCTTCCTGCTTCATAATTTCATCAGGTTTCTTCCTCTCCTCATCTTTTTCTTCTTCTAAAAGTACTGTGGCAGAGAGATCAAGTTCAGGACTATATATGTAGCTGAAAAGAATTTTTTCAATAGCAAAGGAAAATAATTTCCTTTTAGTTGTTCAAGATATTCAGAATTCTTACTTTGTTTTTTTATTAGTGCCATATTCATGATATGTTAATTTGAATTATTGGTTTGTACATTTTCTTTTTACTTGTCTTTATTGAAAAGGCAATTTCAGTCAGGGTGGACAAAAATTTCATTAACCACATCCATAGATATCAAAACTCCACCTTCCAATTTGAGAAACAAGGCAGAGGATCATGGGGGAACAGAGGAAAAAAATGAAACAGACGAAACCAGAAAGAGAGACAGACCATAAGAGATTCTTAATCTCAGGAAACAAACTGAGGGATGCTGGAGGGGAGGGAGACGGGAAGAATGGGGTGACTGGGTGATGGACATTGGGAAGGGTATGTGCTATGGTGAGTGCTGTGAATTGTGTAAGACTGAAGAATCACGGACCTGTACCCCGAAACAAATTATACATATGTTAATAAAAAACGAAAGAAAACAAAACAAAAAACAAAAACAAAAGGTCCACTTTCCAATGAAATCAAATACTTGCCAGCCAAAGAAAAAAACCATTATGTGATTATGAATTTTATATCATGTTATAACTTGACATCAATTTGATATATTTGTTGGTTGCTACTGAATTTTTATCTTGGCAAATCCTACTCATTAAGAAAATTTTCATAATATAATAAAAAAAATTGTTAGCCATGTGATCAAGAAAAGGAAAGAATGGAAAGTAACCCTATTGAATGTCTGTGTGTCAGGTATACACTGGAAGTTACATAGGTGTGAACTCTTAAGCATAGGTCAGTAATGAAGAATGTAAAAAGCTGAATAACTGCTTAATTTTTCTTAAATGGCTAAAATACAATATTGCCTATGGATGAAGAGTACCTCAATCAATGTTTAGGATTTCTATTGATCCAACACCTTAAACATTTTATTTTTTTATTTTTTATTTATTTAGTTTTTCACCTTAAACATTTTAAAAAGAGATTTATTTATTTATTTATTTATTTGAGAGAGAGAGAAAGAGAGAGAGAGAGAGAAAGTGAGTGCAGGGGAAGGGGGAGAGGGAGAGACATAATCCCAAGCAGAGTCCTCACTAAACATGGAACTTATCATGGGGCTCAACCCCAGGACCCTGAGATCATGACCTAAGCTGAAATCAAGAGTCAGCTGCTTAACCAACTGAGCCACGCAGGTGCCCCAAACACCTTAAACATTTTGAACCCCATCATAGACAATAATATAGGATAATGTGATAATGGTAAAATGTTGTGAATTTCATGGACAAGCAGCCTGATTTAATGGAAAGAAGACTCCTTGTAGCTTTTTTTCTATTACAGTTATGTGACCTTGGGATCATCTTGAACAAGTTGTAAACTTCTGTTGCTCATCTGTGAAATGGGGAAGCTGCAGAATGCACAATGAGGTTATACCTTAGTTGCTTTCTTACCTGCATTACAAAGATCGAAACCAAAAGTAATTGTTGGGATATTCTTCAAATTTACTATTATTGCCACCTAATAATCTGGTTTATGTCTCCCTTTTAAGTAGAAGAGGGAGAATTTGGCTACTTGATAATTTATTGGAAATGTCCTGGTACAGTTCATATATGGAACAAATCCATGGCTGCATAAAGAAAAACGGCACTAAGAAAGAACTGTGTCTCCATGTTTATGTGCAGGGATACCTCTTTATTAGGTTTCAGGTAAAGGAGCTAAGTATGTTACTCAACCTGGGCTTGAGTCCTAGCTCTGCCACATAGAGATTTCATTTAACCTCACAGTTTCCTTGCTTGAAAGCAATGGTGTTAATACCTGGCCTGCCTAATTCGTAGTAACAGCAGTAAGATTAGTTTACATTCAGTATTTCTTCTTTTAACTCCATACTGGTCAAGATCATTCTTCTCTGTGAAGCAATAATTCCGATTGTAGTTTTTAAGGTTGCATTGATCAGTTATACATTTTTAAAAATTTACTGTATCCTTCAGAGCAACTTGCTTGCCTTGTTACTTCCAACTCTAGACTCAAGTCCTTTTTTTTTAAACAAGAAATGTGCATAAAAAATGTGAGAGTATTTACAGTTTGTTCCAGAATGGTATTTTGATGCATAGTACTAGAAAAGTGAGACTGACTTGGTTGGGACTAACAAAATTTCATGTTTTTCCCCCTTATTCACAAATGTTAATGACACTTTCAAAAAATGTCAGTTTTCCAAGATAAAAACAGATAGTTTGATGTCATCTTATTCCAATCCTTGTTTTTGAACATTTCAGTATTTGTTACACTGGAGTATCTGTCAGTAAATAATATTCACTCATGCTCCTTGCTTTTTCTGTTTAATGTTTTGAAAAATTTGACTCTGATGGAAAAATACTGATTAACTATTCCAAAACTATTTTGATCGTATTCCAAGACCCAAGTGGTGCATGAATAAGTTCTTTAAGTTTTATATTTTAAAAATAATTGGATCTTTCTAATCCTAGGTGTCCATATCCCATGTGTTAGCTGGCACAGAACTAAGTAAATAACCCTTTTTTGTATTTGCATTTTAATTTCCCCTTAACGGTTTTGCAATCTATGTTTTCATACAGAGAATATGTCTGCATTATAAATAGATGTCACTTGAGCTGTCATTTCAAAGATCTATGATAGGAATCTGAAAGTCTAGAGACAATGTTTAAAGTGGCAAATTTAGTTAGAGTTTTTGAAACATTTTTTAACTGTGCCCCTTAAGGTGAAAAATTATATAACCCCCTAATTAATACCACAACTTGTGGTGTACTGCTTATTAATATGAATTACACACACGCATCAATTTGATTTAAAGTTCACAAGATAGTTTTTAAACAAAATTATACTTACAGCATAAAACCGGATTGTTAACACACTCCCCTTTGATTGTTAGCATACATAATACATACATACCTAATGTTTCATAAACACATTCTATCAGTACAGTTAGAGTTCTCCCAAATATATGTCATTCTTCTAATAAAAGCTAAAGACATTTTATAAAATTCAAAAGATGCACCGTATAAATGAAATAAGCCTCTGGGATGTCTATTTATCATAAATGTTCGAATTAACTGTGACTACGGTGACTTTTTCCTATGAATCATGTTTTCAGTGAATCATTATCTTTTCATGAGTTTTGTTTTTAAAACGATATTACCTTGTTTCTGTTCCTTGCTGAAGTATACTTTGCAGAGAGAAATATTTTAAACTAAATACTTCCCATCTGGCCCTGCCAGGGTGAATGTTTCCCTCACAGCCTTGACTTGCAGTGGAAGCTGATGTGAGAGTATGTCATGGTTGTTTTGACAGTCCGGTCATCCTAATCCAGGGATCCGATCCCTATGGTTTGTCAATTATCCTGCTAACCCTACAGCGAGAGCAACACTCAAGGCACTGAACTGTCAACCAATAACCAAGAAATAATGTCAGGAGCCAGAGAGGCAGGAACGAGAGAGGGATGCTTTTGACAACAGAAGTCTGTATCATTCAACATTTATTTTATTTGTGGGGGCTCGTAACAAATTAATTACGAGAATCACATGATGAAATGTCATCCATTGCTTTGGACATTTTTTAGTGTCTAAATTTAAAAAGCAAGGATTTGCCTGCTTGTATAAGTTTTCCTAACATAGGATTCTGGAACATAGCTCTATGTTGAAAATGGCTAGATCACCTGAACTTAATTTGATTGTTAGGGATTTTTTTTTTCACCTGCCTCATATTTACTGTAAGGTCTTTAGGAAAAAAAAATAATGCACCTGGAGACTATGTATGTGCTCATGGAGATAATTTTGAAAGTTATCAGGAGTCCCATTAATATGGGAATGAATATAAATATGGGGGGTGAAATTGTATCTTATGTATGACCAAAAAAAATGCATTCAAAACTAAGACTTTCAAAGGGAAACTTATATTTGAACAATTCATGATTCTTAATAGTTTAAAAGAGGAAATAAAAGGGACTTTGAAGTGACAGTGGTATCTGTCTTAAAATGAGAACATGATAATGACGCTTTAAATCTGCAACTGCTCTTGAATAGGGCTCATTGGTAGTCTCGAGTGACATCAGCTAAAATCTACATGGGTTCTTATCCTGCTCTAGTTTGCTATCTGTGTTGTATGAATGTATCAATTCAAGTATGTGCTATATACATAAAATGAATGGTAGACCGTGATTAGCCAATACAAGCCTGGGATTGATCTTCATATAAATGCTTGATTGCTATATCTAAATGACACTTTTTACCTGCGTGTCTTTCCTTAGGAAAAAATTGAATGAGTTAATGTTCTTGCTTTGTAAAGTGCAAAAAGTTTGAAATTTAAACACATTTTGTGAAATTCCAGTACATAATCACACTGGCTCTTGGGATTTAATGAATATGGGACATTTTTTTCCTTCCTTGAGAAATTATAAGGTAACTTACAAAATTATGCTTATTTATTTTGGGCGGTACCCCCAAAATGAGAAGAAAGAAAAATATAAACATAATGCAGACATTCATATGTATAATGTAATCTAATTTTTTAAAAATAAGATTTTATTTACTTATTTGAGAGAGAGAGAGCAAGCACGAGGCGGGGAGAGGAGCAGAGGGAGAGGGAGAAGCAGACGTTTTGAGCAGGGAACCTGATGCACAGCTCAATCCCAGGACCCTGAGATCATGACCTGACCCCAAAGACAAATGCTTAACCGACTGAGACACCCAGGAGCCCTTGTAAACTACTTTTTAGCAGTATATATCAGAAAAAATATATCACATTATATAAATATAGATATGTAATATTTTGTACCCTACTTTTTTCCCATTTAGTGAATATGTTACCATGTTATAGCAAATTCTTTGAAAATAGAATTTTTTGGACACTGTTATATTTTAATATATGAATATAGTATAATTCACTTAAGTAATACACTAATGTTGGATTTCATATTAGTTAAATTTGAAAAGATGTAAAATGACTGCAAGAGATAACTCTTATTTTTGATTTAGTTTAGACTTATTTCTAATTTTACTTCTAGGATGGATTTGTTTCACGTAAATTATAAGCCAAAGAATATCAATAGTTTTGATCATCTGGGAGGACTTCAAATCTTATTTAAAAGTAATGATTAACTTTTTTTAAAAAAAGAGGCATCTGGCTGGTTGAGCGTGGGACTCTTGATCTCAGGGTTGTGAGGTCGAGTCCCACATTAGGTATAGAGACTACATAAAAATAAAATCTTAAAAAAAAATAAAGTCAGTGATTAGCGCCAGAACTTTCCTTATCTCCTTAATACATTGTTAATTGATTCTTTTTAGGCTGTTATAGATGTAGCCAATTTGCAATTATTATTTGTTAATGTGTTCCAAGAGATAGAAACATACCCCGGCTGAAGAATAGCATTGGGGTCATTAGAATAAATACTTACCTTTTTTTTTTTAAAGATTTTATTTGTTTATTTGACAGAGAGAGACAGAGTGAGAGAGGGAACACAAGCAAGGGTAGTGGGAGAGGAAGAAGCAGGCTTTCCACTGAGTAGGGAGCCCGATGGAGGGCTTGATCCCAAGACCCTGGGATCATGACCTGAGCTAAAGGCAGACGCTTAATGACTGATCCACCCAGGCACCCTGAAATACTTATGTTTTTAATCTAAGTGTTATTTCCCAGTGCTAGTGGCTTAATCAAAAACTAGCAAGGTGGATGGCAGATTCCACTTTTATTTTATGCCAGCTGTATGCTCAGTCAGATTACTTAATCTCTGTGCTTTACTTTCTCCTTCCATAAAATGAAGGTGATATTATTGTCCACATCTTTGAGTTGTGGAGAGGATTAAATTAGGTAATGTGCGTCATCTACTTCACGCAGCGCCTGGCACATACAGGGCCTCCAGTGATTGTTAGCTGCTGCTGTCACTGGAATACAGCCATCAGCAAATAAAAATGTATTCAGATTTAACAAGCATTGCATTTCTTGTGCAGAAGTCAAGAATAGCAAATATTTTCATTATGTACATAATACTTGGTTAAAACAGCTTTTATTTGTAGCAATAGAAACTTTGTAGAAAAGTACAGTGCAATATAATAGCAATTACTCCTGCCTGCTGGGAGTAGCAGAGGGAAAAGATCCTAGTAAGTGTCTTTGTTTGGGTTGTGTGTTATGTGTGTTCCTAGCTCTACATGTAAGGATGCTATGTGGGTATTATGTGATGTGGCTCACTCATAACTGCTTGAAATTTAATGAGTCATTTGGGGATCTTACTAAAAGGCAGATTCTGTAAGTCTGGGGTAGGTCCTGAGATTCTGTATTTCTGGCAGATCTCAGGTGATACTGATGGTTTCACTGAGTAGCAAATATTTAGAATAAAAAATCAAGTTAGTAAAAAAAAATGAAGTTAGTGAAGTTTGATAGTGAGTTTTTAATTTTTTAAAAAAGATTGATTGATTGATTGAGAGAATGAGAGAGACAGCATGAGAGCAGAGGGAGGAGCAGGGGGTAAGGGAGAGATAAACCTATGGGGCTCAATCCCAGGACCCTGAGGTCATGACCTGAGCTGAAACCAAGAGTAGGTGGCTTAACTGACTGAGCAATCCAGGTTCCCTGTGAGTTTTTAATAAAAAAAAAAAAAAAATCTTTTTTTCCTCTTTAGTTCTTTGGTTTGGGCATTTAGTGTATTTGCATATTATGAATTTGAGTCTCTTTAGTGTCCTGAAAAAGTGGGAAGTCAATCCATTTTTTTTTCTAGAGAGACAGAAGGGGGAGAAGCAGAAGGAGAAGGCGAGAGAAAGAATCTGAAGCGGGCTCCATGCCAAGCGCAGCGCTCAATGTGGGGCTTGATTTCACGATCCTGAGATCATGACCTGAGCCAAAATCGAGTCAGACACTTAACTGGCTGAGCCACCTGGGCAGTCTGGGAAGTCACCATATTTATAGAAAACTAGTATTCTCAAACAATTGTCAGGAGGAGTATGGGACTTAAAAAACCAAAAATGAAAAACCAAAAACCAAACCTCTCCATCCGCTGATCTTTGGCTGTCTGCAAATTTGACATGAATATTCATAGCCAGGTTGTGGGTTTTTTCATCTCTGACTGCTCCTCAATGCCACTGTCACTACAGAATGGGATGACTTCTTTCAGCTGGACTCCACCAAAGCACGGAGGCAGAAATCAAATTCCATCAGTGTTATTTACTGATGACCATAATGAGGACACACAACATTCCTTATATCAGAATCTGTTCTCTGACTGCTTTTTGTCCATGATCCTCACCTGGCTTTTTTTTTTTTTCCCCTTAAGGTCTTATTTATTCATTTGAAAGAGAGAGAGAGAAAGTATGAGCCCAACTAGGGGCAAGGGATAGAGGGAGAGGGAGAAGCAGTCTCCCCGCTGAACAGGGCGCTAGACACAGGGTTCAGTGCCAAGACCCCGGGATCATGACCGAAGCAGAAGCCAGACGCTTAACCAATTGAGCCACCTAGGTGCCCTGATCCTCACCTCATTGTAACAGAGTAGGTGTGCAGCCAAGAGGCTATAAAATATTGGACAGCTTTTCCTAATCTTCTTAGAACATCCATTTTATTCAAAGACTTGGAAAATTCTATTAAACACACATGGATCATTTATACCATGGGATTCATATGCACTAAAAAACAGTATGAGAGATTATGACAGGCCAGGT
This sequence comes from Nasua narica, assembly GCA_028533885.1. NCBI lineage: Eukaryota > Metazoa > Chordata > Mammalia > Carnivora > Procyonidae > Nasua > Nasua narica. The sequence goes on along the minus strand of CM052802.1, from coordinate 107,251,574 downwards.
CCATCTATGTTCCTATACCCCAGGGATATTGTTTCACATTATTTTGCCATTAAGACTAATTTCAAGGAGCAAATAGGAACGTTCTTGGGAGTGAAAAGGACAGGAGAAGAAACCCAGGGAGGCATGATGATAAGAAAATTGTTATAAGTCAAAATACTTCGTTTCTAATCCTTGCTCTGCCGTTCACAGCCTTGGCAAAGCTTTATCTCTATGGGCCTCATCAGTTTTCTCATTTGCAAAATGTAACAGTTAGACTGATTTTGCAGTCCCTCCAAACTCTGGCTTTCTATGATTTTATGATTGAATTATTCTTTTCTACCGAGAATTTTCCCTTAACTCATAGGCGGCCGGTTGACTCTTTTGTATGGCGGAGCCTTCCCCAGCCTTGGCTCCTGTGGTAGTCTCCATCTGTGACCAGGACTGTCAGTCATTCTGTGATTATTTTCACTGTTCTGCAGAGTCAAAGGCCTGCCCTAGAGATGGAGTTTCATTTGAAATACAGTTGAGTACACGTGATGCTAAAAAATGCGTTACCCCACCTGCAATGGGGCAAGTCTGTAGGAGAATTTACCCCCTAAAAATAGGGTATCAGTGAGGCCGTGTAAACCACCAGGACAGCTCCTTGACAATTTGTCACTCAACTCCAGCAAAACTATAGAGGAACAGCACAATGAATTAATGAATAGCAACAAATCCCCATGACAACATGTTAGTTCATTAAAATTTTATCAGCATTCTTCCTAAGGAAAGTGTGCCTTCTGTTCTATGTTGAGTTTCTTCAACATTGTTTTACGGCCAATTCACAGCATTCTGGTGCTTCAAAATTAGTTCCTGTGGAGAGTGAGATACACATAGACTCTATATTGTGTCACACACGGGTCTCCTGGGTGTCACGATGAAATATTGCCTGCATTTTTGTGTATCTTACGGCTTAAACATTAACAAGCATTTCCCTACCGCCTTTTGTGAGAGTAGGTTAATTAGCTGAAAATCCATCTCTGCGTTAATTTTTAGCAAATGTATTAAATTGCATTTCATAGCTATGTTTCTAATATTCAACCAAAAAAAGCATCAGATGTGGGGGATGGCAGAAAATTTTTGCTTGCCGCCACAGTGGCATTTCCCCTCTGACTTTGGAATACACAAAGTAACACACAAGCCTGGAAATTTTCCTTGGATTCTTTTTCTCTCCTTGAAATTTTGGTATGATCCAGATGCCATTGATCCTGGTTTCCCAAATCTTCCAGTGTAATAGGGATATACTTCCTTTTTATAATTAAAAAAAGTCCCATAACCCCCATCCTATAAACAATAGGAAATGCAGCACAGTTCCCAACATTTTTCTAGGGTTTTTGGGAGGATTACAGTCTTTCTGTTTAATTTCTATTATAAGGTCTACCAAACTCCTGATTTCACTCATGTCTCTCCTTTTATAAAAGTATCTAAATGGACACATATATGGAAGTCAGTCCTTTTTACTCTACTGACAACAAATGGAGGATCACTGCAAGTCAGCACCCTTTTATTTACCTCCATATATTGAGGATTGTGTGTTGTTGAAGAACATGGATTTAGACCATTCGTTCATATATACATATGGCCATCATGTGGTCATTTTTTTTGGCACAGAAATTGAAGGAATGATTTTTTTCACTGTCACTAAATGTGTTTACAGTGGACTTAATTATGAATTTGTAAATCTGTGTAATCTTTGTATTATGAAGTTTTGCACAGTGTATCAAATAAAATCACACCTTTCCTTTGATTTAAAAATTTTTTTTCTAAGGGCCAGCCTGGGTGGCTCAGTCTTAAGGGTCTGCCTTGGCTCAGGTCATGATCCCAGAATTCTGGGATTGAGCCCCGCATCAGGCTCCCTGCTCAGCAGGGAGTTTGCTTCTCCCTCTGCCGCTCCCCCTGCTTGTGCTCACTCTCATGTTCTCTCTCTCTTTCAAATTAATACATAAAATCTTTAAAATTTTTTCGAAGACATACTAAAAATAAACACATTTATGCCAAAATTTACCTATAAGAATATTTATGATAATATTGCTTATAACAAGAAAAATGGAGTTAATCTAAATATCTGATAAGGTTGGTTAATATAATTTGTTACATCCCTAAATTGAATACTAGGCAGTCATTAAAAATAATGAAGTAAATCATGATTTCCTGACACAGTGGTTTTTCACAATATATTGGTAAATTATAAGGAATTTACCATAGGGAAGTATAACATGATTGTATATTTGTCTCAGAGTGTCCATAAATATGTAAGTATTTGTGCGAGATGAAGTCCATGAGAAGACACCAGAAAGTATCTATCACTAGGTTGTTAGATTTAAGGTGACTTGATTTTTTTCTTTATACTTATTTTCTAATTTTTCTATCATGACCATGTTATATTTGGTGATGTCTTAAAAAAGAAAAAAAAAGTTTTTAATCATAAGCTTTGGAAAAATCAATTGCACGATTCACTTTTATAAGATAATTAGATGCATCCGAGTCTAATTACTTGCATTATGTGTGGCAGGATTTCTCAACAGCCTCAGTGTTGAGAAAAATCCATTGTTGTGGGAGCTGTCCTATGTACTGTGGGATATTTAATAGCATCCCTGGCTTCTACCTACCTGGTGCAGGTAGCAGCCCTTAGTTGTGACAACCACAAATGTCTCCAGACATTGTCAAATGTCCTTTGAGTGTAAAGAGGGCCAAAGCAACCCCCCATTGAGAATCACTGATTTATGGGTATTGACTGATTGATTTATACTTTGTACCATGATTCTTAATTTGTATGTGGAACAATGATCTTCTCTCACATGTTCATTCCTCTGGTAATATTTCCTCATTTCATGCCTCCATTTTGAAGGAGAAGGAGTATTTTCCTTTTTTCAGAGAAAGCCTGAATTCAGAGACTCAAGTAGTGTAACTGACAAGGTGTAGCTGGCTTAGATCACGGAATCTGAAAGGATTACCTGTTAATGTCACCATGGCTACTTGCACAAATCACAGCTCTCAAGGGGGGCTTGTGCTCTAAACTCATGGGCTCTACACCTTACATTTAGCTGTACAACAAGAGAATGTCCAGCCACCTTATTCTATAAGTCACATATTTAAAAAATATTTAATGTAAATATAGGTATATTTTTATTTCCAAAAATCAGTCTGACTCTGGGAAATGTGTGATTCTTACGATAATTAAGCATGGCTTTGAGTCCTGAGTCCGCCATTTTCCCATTAACATAACCCTGGACAAGTCTTTTAACCTCTTCAAGACGAAGTTTTGTCATTTGGAAATAAGGATTATATTAACAGCCCCACTTAAGTACATTATTGTAATTAATAATGAGTGCACTTGTAGCTTGAAAGTGTTGTGTAAACTGCCAAGGATTCCATACCCATTGGGAATTCATTTCTCATGGAGGTTGTTGGTGGATGAGGTTGCTATGGCAACTTTCTGGCTTGTAATATTCTAAAAGCAATGCCTAATATATATATGCACTGTCTATTTACACCTAGAAAGCAAATAGGGATAATTAAGGAATTTAACTTGAGTTGTTTAACTGAATTATTTAATGTTTCAGTACCTAGAGTAGAAATTAAATAAATCTCAGTTGCTGATGGATATGAAATATAAAACTAAAGCAGATAAGAAAGGAAGAGAAAGTAAAATAAAGGTGAATTCTTAAAAAAAAATAACATCACAGGAATTAGGAAACACATGTTTGAGCTCATTTCAAGAATTACCAGTGTGAGATTTCCTCTGATAGTTGTTTTCCCTGCTTTATCCAACCCTGTTAAAATGAATCAACCAATGGGGCTTCTGCCATATCCCCCAGGAGCCTCTGCTACACTGTAATATAACTAAACATTAGAATATCTTTTTGTGATTAGCTGTCTCACAGCTTCTCTCCAAAACATCCCCTGTGGATTTCGGAAAATTATTGCAAGCTAGCATCTGAACAAGAATGGAAGATATGCCAACTCCTTTGCCTGATAGCTACTATGCCTGCTAAGCTCAAGATTGTGCATTGACAACTTTAAGGAAGCAATAATAAAATGGATTTAAAAACATATAGCAACCAACTACTTGCTTTGACTTTCCTTTATTCTTACTTTTCAGTCTTTCAAAGTTAAGATAAAGGTCAGCCTTAAATATGACGCCCAAATAGAAGATGATATAAATACTTGAGTGAAATGTGGAGTATGTAGATGTGTGCATGTGTGTATGTGTATTAAACAATCCCTGGAAAAGGACAAAGTCATATTAGCGTCCCAACATGACCAACATATGCACACTAATATTTGTTTGCTGTTCACCCTGTGCAAAGATGATGCAACAAGTCCTCTGATTAACAAGAAGAATATTTTCAGATTAGTTTCTAAGGATGGGGAATGGATTAGGGATTAATTTCTTTCCTTCAGTTTTGTTCGGTCTTCATTTTTCGGTTTGCAAAATGATTGCTTAATATATTCTTAGATCAAGGAACAGCTTGAAAAGAGTTAATAGCCACAAACTTATAGATATACAGACCTGGGAGGGAGTTAATATGATTAACTGAGATGAGAGAAATGGCATGACAGTACTCAATTTGTGTGGGGGAAATGGCTGAATCCATCTTGATAGGTGTGATATTCATAGAATATGTACCTACCTATCTAGTCACTGAGCAAGCAGTTGGAATTGACAATGTCATGACCAGGAAAGAAATACATGGGAAAAATAGATATGAACTTGACTGCTTATGCTAATTGGAAGTTTCAAGAATGGGTGAGATGACCGAGGTCAAAAAAAGCAAGCATATGAAATTGTCAAACTTGTTACTACTGTCATTTATTATTATTACTTTTTACATTTATTGTCTGTCTTTCAGACTAGACCTTAGCTCTATGGCGGAGCCTCCAGTAGTCTTGTTTACCATTGTATTCTAGAGCCTAGCATCATGCCGGGGACATGGCACCCTTGAAAGAAGACACAACAGCAGAGATCAGTCATCAGTTAGTACAGAAATTAACTTATGTTTTGTCATTGTTGTTACTGATTTTAAGTGGAGCGATCTCATCAACAAAAGGATGTAAAAGTCATTTTACCTCTCCCATCAGATAGGGTTTTATATTCTTTATTTGCCGATTTGTGAGTGACATGGGATCAGGAGGAAGGAATTATGCCTGTTTCAGGCTGGATGGAGACTAACTGTCATGAAAACACCCTTCTTATTTTGTATGAAGTGTCTGCACGCCATAGGCGATTACATAGATAGGATTAACTTAGAAGACAGGGCTTGGTGCTTTGGTGCTTCTGTGTGGGGTTCGTCTAGACTCAGCAGGAGTCTCTCTAGACGAGGGAGGGGCTGTGAAGGCAGACTCATCCTTTGCTTATTGCAGTGAGGTCTGGGCGACCATGGGTTGATTCGTCAGAGCAAGATAACCATTGTTAGTGTTATTGCTTTCTAAGTTAAACCGTCATTTGACAAGGTGTAAGAATGGAAACTGTGGCAGAGATGGGCTCTTCTCTTTGTGATTAACTCCTGGCCTAATTCCTAGCCCCTCGGATCTAAGTAGGACCATAGGACTGTGTTTTGGTGACTGGAATGTGGGAGGAACTGCTGTGGTGCCTCTTCAAGACCAGGCTAGACTGCTAAGCCTTCTGGCAGCATCCTTCATACGTTTTCTTCCCTGATAGCTGGCCAGATGCAAAGGATCTCTGAGGAAGCTGGGATCCCACAAATGTCAAAGACCTAGCGTGATGACTGCCTGGAAAAGGGTTCCATTCCCACAAAACTGCACAGAGGTAACATGAGCAAAACATACATCCTTACTCTCCACAAGCACTAGTAAGTGGGGACCTGGGTGGCTCCGTCGGTTAAGCAGCACCTGGGTTTCAGCTCAGGTCACGATCCCAGAGTCGTTTGATGGAGCGCTACCTCAGGCTGTGCCGGGTGTGGAGCCTGCCTAAGTTTCTCTCTCCCTGTCCCTCTGGCGCTCCCCGCAAACCCCACCTCCCTGCCTCACTGCACTCATGCTCTCTCTCAAAAAATAATTAATAAATAAATAAAAGTACTAGTAAGTTAAATAGTCAGCATGGGAATGGGATTAGTGCCCAGTGTGTCTCAAGTCCTAGTACATGAAATTGCTTTATTTTATACTGAAGTGATTCCTCCTCCCATCCTCAAATTGATCCCTGAATACATAGCACAATGAAAGTGGGAGGCATGGTAGAACTCCTATCTATGCATTCAACTAACATATATGTATGTGTTAAATGCTCTGTGGATGAGGAATAAAGCTCTCTAGATATGCTATTTTATCTCTCAGATTGCCTCTGACTCCTAGAAGGAAGGTAGAAGGTAACTATGCCTTCATATATTAGACACTAAGTAGCTCCGAATTAATAAATGAAATTTATATTCATCAATTAAGTTGAAACTTATCTCTTTGTGTGATCTTCAATTTTTTGGTGAGGAACTTTCTGCCAGCTATGGACCTCTCCTTAATTTTGATACTTGTCTTACTTATCCAGGAACATTTTTCTCTTTGAAGAAGAACGGAGAAAAGGTATAGTTTGTGGAAAAAGCGAACTTGACTTAAGACCCATTTTTATTAATGGTTATGACTGTAGCTTTAGAATGACCTGAAAAATGCATCTTGATTTCTTAAAATAGGACCCTTATTGACTTAAACACAATTAACTTATTTTTGTTTATTTTTTTTTTCCTTTATAGTGTGCTGAAACTTTTCTCTCTCCTTCTATCTTTCCTTTTACTCACTGTGTCCAATTTCTGATGGGAATCTTATTTGGTGACATTTATCCGTCTATGTTTTCTTTCATGATCATATAATTTTTAAATAAATTGCACTTTGCACTTTGTGTCTTGTGTGTTCTTTTCTTCTTCTTTTCCTGTCCTTACTGCATTTTCATCCGTCCCTATTCTTGACACCTCCTGATTCACCCATTTAAACCAACATGTGGTGGGGGGTGCCAGGGTGGCTCAGTGGGTTAAAGCCTCTGCCTTCAGCTCAGGTCATGATCTTGGGCTATGATCAAGCCCCGCATCAGGCTCTCTGCTCAGCAGTGAGCCTGCTTCCTGCACCCCCTGCCGCCTGCCTCTCTGCCTACTTGTGATCTCTCTCTCTCTGTCAAATAAATAGATAAAATCTTTAAAAAAATTAGTCAGGAATCTTTTGGTTGAAATATATGGAAAGTTAATCCAGATTGGCTTAAATAAAAAGAGAATGTTATAGACTAAGTGATGGCTCTTCAAAGATTTCTGTATCTCAACCCCCACAACATGTGAATTATGTTATCATATGTGGTAAAAGGGATTTTGTAAATGTGATGAAGTTAAAGACCTTGAGATGGGGGTTACCCTAGGTTATTAAGGTGGGCCCAGTATACTCACAACAGTCCTTATAAGAGGAAAGAGGAAAGACCAGAAACAGATATAGGAAATGTGATGAAAACAAGCAATTGAGTGATGTGGGGAAGGGGCCACAAGCCAAGGAGTGTAGATGACTTCTAGAAACTGAAGAAAACAAGGAAACAGATTCTTCCCTCAAGGTGCTAAAGAAATATAATCCTGCCACCTGAGGATCTCAAACTGATTTAGACTTCTGACCTCTAGGACCAAGAAAGAATAAATTGTGTTGTCTTAAGCCACCAAGCTGTGATAGTTATTTACAACAATGATAATAAACTAATACAGAGTATCTATTTCCTAACATCTGATTCAGTTGGAACTAAATACACTATTTTTTTTCAGTTCCTCATTACAGCTCCATGTTTTCATTCTTTTATAAATCTTATAATGAAACATCTATGATTTCAGTGTAAGTGTCTTTAAAATGAAGCATAAACTTGCGATGCAGGAACTTTATGGATTTATATAATTTTCCCCATCACTTGTTGATGGTGTCTCACTCATCTGTAATTGTATAGGATTTTCTTTGATCTAGTCTTTCTTTTCAAAGCATTCAGCTTCTCATAGAAATAACACCTACTTTTCTTTTTCCTTGTATTTCATTAGTGAATTCAATAGTTAATAGCTTTTTTGATTAAAATAAATTTGAGAAGAGGCACTGATAACTTCATAATACTGTTAAACTAGACAGACCACATTCAGTGTGTATGGTTACCAGTCCACTATGTTTTACTGAAGGCATGGAGAGTATTAGTTCAAACAGAGAATTGGTTAAATATAGATCAGTCAAGAGAACTCATATCATAGCCCCATTGGCGTTGCTTGGCTTACACAATCATCCTTGACATAATCACCCCAGCCAAAGGAAGATATTGCAGATTATATCAGATGGTTCCCCCAAAGTGTTTCCTTCCACTGTATAAGCTGATTAAGCCAGATACTTGAATTTCTTTTTTTTTTTCCAGATACTTGAATTTCTATTCTTTATTGTAACTAAAGATGGTTACATGACCCAGTTGTAACTATTGAGATGTGAATAGTCTTCTGGGGGATTTCTGGGAAAGGGTTCTCTCCCTGATAAAAGGTGAGATGAGTGTGAAAAGAATGTTATTTCTCCTTCCACCCCGGCATTTCCCATTCCCCTACTATTTTATAGGTGCAGTCGTGGGACTCTGAGGGAAAAGCTAAGAGTCTTAAGGACATCTACCCCACAGGTTGCAATTATGAAGCTCCTGTAATAACCTGGAATTGGTTATTTAATTATTATCTGTCACTTTCCATTGGTTTCCTCTTAGAGGCAGATAAATGCTTCCTTGCTGATGGAGAACAGAATAAGCTGATAGACTATATAGGATTATGTTTTCATTCCCAGAGATAGGGTGTGTATTGGTTAACAGTTATGGGCTGAGGATAGCAAAGAGTCATTTACCCAAAGGAAAACAAAGGTGCTGTTATCAAAAGAAAATGGGAAATGGATCCTAGACAAAAATAACAACAGTCAACCTCATATGGGCATCAAAAACTCCACTTCTCCTACATGGATCCAAAGTGAAAATGCAAGCCTTAGGTGTTGTTCCCAGAGAAAGCTGAAGCACTAGACTCAACTATTCTGCTTTCCTCAGCCCTGCTAATGTTTCTTTTCCTTTTCCTTCTTTTCCTATGATGCTAGGCACTTGTAAATTAGAAACCTATGTGGAGTAGGAAGATAAGTTGACTTGAGCTAGAGTCAAATGAAACTGTCAAAAGAGGAATGCCAGTCACTTTAAGCTGCTGTGTGAAGTCGGCCTGCCTATCTCCTTCCTGTAGTTTCTGTAAGACAGCTCTTGTTAAAGGCATATGTCATGTCAGTCAAACACCATAGGTGGTGTTTGGAGTTTGAGGTATTGACAATAGGTATTTGCTTTTGTCTCACATCATCCCATCTCAAAGGTATGTGGTAGATACGGATGCCTTTTGAAAGAAAGGGGACAAAAGTGGTGGATGAAAAATTGTCAGTGGTAGCCAGGACTACTACCTATTATTTCCTGACTTACCAAATGGAATACTAGATTTCACAAAAGTGTTCCCCTTTATTTGAGCACAAGATAATTTTCATGACTGATTTTATAAAAAATATATAGTTTTGCAGGTTGGTTGAAAATTGTAGAGTTTGCCTAAGTTTCAATTCAATGAGGGTCACTGAGAATCTACTGATTTAGGTGCATAATTTAAGACCTGGTGAAGGGTAATATAAAAATCAGAAGACAAAAAAATCCTGCCTTGAAGTGATTTACAATAGGGGTGCAGGGTAGGGAAGAAGAAGGCAAGATAATTCCATAATTATAATTCAAAGAAATTAAACAACAAAGCAGAAGTACAAAACATTCTGAGCTCTAAATTAATATCTGGTCATAGGATCAGGGATGATCAACATGAAGATGATATTTAATATTATATTTTGGGAGGGGGAAATGTGAAAATGAACTCTATGTTAAGATAGGGACATCTGTGTTTTTGGTCCAACCTTTAACAAACTAGAAAAAATGATCTTTATTAATTTTGGGAAAATTAATACCTGAAAAATTTACCTTCATTAACTCAGATTCATCTGTAGGATGGGCAATGTTTTATTAGTGTTTTATTAGCAATGTTTTATTAGATGATTTAGCCTGGAATATTTTTGTTTCTTTTTTATCTAGGGAGGTGATTAAAATATTACATGATGTGTAAGTATAAGACTTTAAGTTGAAAAACTGAGGGTTGCTGGAGGGGAGGTAGACGGGGAGATGGGTTAAGTGGGTGATGGGTATTAAGGAAGGCACTTGTGATGAGCACTGGATGTTGTATGTAAGTGATGAATCACTAGATTCTACACTTGAAACTAATGTTACATTGTATGTTAATTCACTGGAATATAAATAAGAACTTGAAAAAAACTCTTTAAGTTGAATACAAAAGGGAAAATGAGTGATAGATACTTTCATAATTAATTATGTGTAGTAGCATCTATTTTTTTACATAAGAGTACTCTTGTAAGATTATATATATTCCTTTTTCCCCCTGCCTTATTTCAAAAGTGATTTAGACACTTAACAAAGAGAATGTTTTTAAACCATGGAGATTTCTAAATGCATGACACAAACTGAGGGTCAGAACTAAACCAAGGGGGGCTGGGGGGTGGGGGGTAGGGATAGGGTGGTTGGGTTATGGATATAGGGGAGGGTATGTGCTATGGTAAGTGCTGTGAAATGTGTAAGCCTGGGGGTGGAAAATGTGTAAGCCTGATGATTCACAGACATGTACCCTGGTGCAGATAATACATTATATGTTAGAAAAAATTAAAAATACATAAAAAAGAAAATCTTTTTAAGAGTAAATTTAGGGGTGCCTGGGTGGCTCACTGAGTTAAGCGTCTGCCTTTCAACTCAGGTCATTATCTCCAGGTCCTGGGATCAAGTCCTGCATCATTGGGCTTCCTTCTCAGCGGGGAGCCTGCTTCTACCTCTCCCTCTGCCACTCCCTCCGCTCATGCGTGTTTTCTCTCTCTCTTTCAAATAAATAATAAAATCTTAAAAAAGTGAGTAAATTTTACTTCTTGATATATATGAAGTTAAAAAAATTAGAACATTGTAAAAATGCAAGTTACTTTGTCATGAAATATGCAAAAGCAAGTAAAAAGAAGAGGTAGTTTTCATTCAACTTATTTTTCCCATTGTTGTCCACAGCGTTAAATCAAGATACTTTTGAGTATTCATTCAGCATACCTCCATTTTGTGTTTCGTGACATCAGGAAGGATAAGACGAGAAAACAAGGGGGAAAGTGTTGGCCTGTTGAAGACCAAACAGTCTACTGACAATATACACTAAGTGAAGAAATTAATCCGGCACTGAATGCATTTTCAGTGTTATACTGGGGAGTAATAAATGGGATAGATTTAAGTGAACTCATAATTGCTTTGAGAATTGGGCAAGACATTTGGTATCGTTTTTTTTTCTTCTGAAGGGATAGTTGTTCACACATAGTCTACATAGATGTACAGATCTCTTTTGAGAAAACTAATCTTTCTCAAAAGGCAACAATGCTTCAGATTTTTTTCAATACGCTGTTGAAAGCAAAGCAAAACAAAACAAAACCAACAACCTGAAGCTGATTAGCAGACCAGGGAGAAAAGATAAAGCATACACCAATTTTGGAATATTTTTTGAAACCTGTTTTTCAAAAGATAGAAAAAAAGAGATGTCATTTACAAAGTCTGCTTTGAAAACTTCTTTACTCATGATCTCTTCCTTAGCTTATTTTCTTTCCTTTCCCTTGGATAACTGAATGATTGACCTCACTCAGACACAGATGAGGAAAGAAGGGTTGAACTTAATTCTGACAGTAATTAAGAAATACAACAAGGAGGGGTGCCTGGGTGGCGCAGTTGGTTAAGCGTTTGTTGATTTCAGCTCAGGTCATGATCTCAGGATTGTGAGATTGAGCCGGCAGTGGACTCCATCAGCAGTGAGTCTACTTAAATCTCTCCGTTTCTTTCTGTGCCTCCCTATCTCCTCCCTCCCACTCTCTCTCAAATAAATAAAAAGTCTTAAAAAATGTAACAAGTGTAGTGACATATGACCATATTCCTAGGACCACATATATAATCAATGAGTGCTTACTTTGTGCCAGGCGTTATGTTTGATGCAAACACACACACACACACACACACGCACACACACACACACACTTAATCCCTATGAGGATTGTAAGGGGCAGATGCTGTCATTCCCTCTGACAAAGGAGAAAGCTGATATATATAGAGGTTTAGAAATGAGATGCTGAAGTGGCAGCTTCAGTTAGGATGCTAAAGTGCTATGTACTTTTTTTTAAGGATTTTATTTATTTATTTGACAGAGAGACACACAGCAAGAGAGGAAACACAAGCAGGGGGAGTGGGAGAGGAGAAGCAGACTTCCCCCAGAGCAGGGAGCGCGATGTGGGGCTCGATCCCAGGACCCCAGGATCATGAACTGAGCTGAAGGGAGACGCTTAACAACTGAGCCACCCAGGTGTCCCTAAAGTGATATGTACTCTATCAAACAGAAATTTGAGACGTCCTCCATGCAGTTGGTCTTAAATCCCCTATGAATCTTAAATCTGTCCTAAATGTAGAAGATGTACAAAGGGTTGCGTCATTGGTAGGGAAGATTTTTGAAGATTTCTCAGAGCTGTGAGTGTTATCCCCTCTTCACAGGGTCAGAACTGGAGATGCTTCTTTCCTTAGAACTGAAAAAGAATTGATGAGTGAGGTGGACAGGAGGCTGGAGAGATGGCAAGGGCCAGATCCTGCAGACATTCTGTTTATCTTCAAGGATAGTGGGAAGCTGTCAAGCATTTTACACAGCAGGATGGCATACTTACAAGTTCACTTCTGCTACTCTGTGCAGAGTGTTATTCTCTGCAGCCAAGACTGGGAGCAAGGGGTCAGCTGGCAGTGGTGGCCATGGACCCACTGAGAGCTGACGGCCTGGACCAGGAGGGAGGCATCTGTAGTGATGGACTCAGTGCACATTTTGTGAAAGAATCAACAGAATGAGTTAATGGAGTAGATGTGGCAGTGAAATAGAAGCTGATTTTTATGGAGCAAAGTTGATTTAGAAGAGTAGCCAGTCACTTCTGGGCTCTCTGAAGCAACAGCATTTTTAGGTTCAATCAATCACCGAAATCAACTCAAATAAAGATATTTCATGTCAACTTTTTAGGTAATTAAAAGAGGAATTTTAAAAGAAAGCATTTGCCTTGTAATTCCAAAAATGCCTGTATAATTCAGTCCTTGCTATTCACCAATAATGCCATGTGATTTCTTTAAAGAAATCTGTTGATTTTTGGAATTGCCCACCAAACATGATATCCTTACCTTTGGAAAGATTGGAAATGGAAATTAGGGAGAATATTTTCATGCATATCTTTCATAAGTAAGAAAAACTGAGACAAGACCAATCACACATACCCGCTTCATTGGTTGTCAAAGAGCTCAGGGATCCGGACCCCATCAGATCTTTTTCTATCATCGTCAAAGCACAAGATGACACTGACAAAACTTGTCAGATGTCAATGTCAAGATGCCTGCAGTGGTGTTAAGCCAAGATCAAGAATGCTGCAGGTCAAAATGATGAGAGAGAGAGAAAGAGTGAAAGAGAACGTTCAGGTTCAGAGGCTGGAAGAAGATATGGCCAGAAAGATAGGAATGCCTATTTGTACCATTGAACAATGAATTTTGGCTGCTGGAGTTGACCAGTTCGGTCTAGCTCATTTGCTCTTTGAATATAACTCTTAAGGATTTGTTCTGCGGCTAATTTGTCTCCACCCACCTTTCTCCTTCTTACTTTCTAGTTCGATTTAAATAACATGTAACTTGCACTGATTTGCTTTTGCTAGTAACTAACTCAGTCCTCTGAGCCCTTCCTGAAATCATTATTTCTTCCCATGAGACACTGCTAGAGTGCATTTTTTCTAGGAAGAGCTGGAAGATCCTTTTACCCTGCATAATCAGACTTACTACTCATAGGTCCCCTTTATATATAAAGCAGGGTACATTCTCATTGTTACCTTCGCATAAAGTAATGTATATGTTACTTTAAAATATTATATATAGTAGTATATAATTACAAAGAGTGCCTGTATTGTAATTATGTTTTAATTCAATTATATTAATCATACGATTGATTATATGACTAATTAATCATAACCACCAGAGCTTCTCAATCTCTGACTTCATTTTATTATGTTCAGTTAGCCACCATATAATACATCATTAGTTTTTGATGTAGTGTTCAATGATTCATTAGTTGCATATGCCATCCAGTGCTCATCACCACACATGCCCTCCTCAGTACCCATCACCTGGCGACCCCATCCCCCCACCCCTCTGAAACCCTTAGTTTGTTCCCTGGAGGCCATAGTCTCTCATAGTTTGTCTCCCTTTCTGATTTCTTCCCGTCTACTTTTCCCTCCCTTCCCCTATGATCTTCCATTCTGTTCCTTATGATTTTAATTAAGATTTGGTTATTACAAATTACTGGTGTGCCTCAGTTCAAGAAACCATTTTGTCTTTCTTGCCTCTCTCTCTGCCTACTTTCCTGTCTTCTTGTCCTTCTACCTTGTTTCTTTACTTCTGTATTCCATCCATGCATTCAACAAATGTTGAGTGCCCTCTGTGTGCTAGGCATTGGGCTGTGTGCTTGTGATTTAATAGTGAAAAAGACGGATATAGTTCCTTTTTTGTAGCTCTTATAAGTAGTAGAAAAATATCTATTAAACAAAATAATTTCAGATATTGATACGGTTTAGGAGGAAAGTTATCATGAAGCTGTGTGAGAGAACAATGATGAGAAAAAAAATCATGTGGAGCATGATTTTGGATAGAGTTCCCAGGGACAACCTCTCTGAGGAAATGATGTCCTCATTGAAAACTGAAGGATAAAAATGAAATAGTCAAATATACTTTAGGGGAATTGTTTCTGTGAGAAAGAACATCAAGTGGGAAGGCAGGTATAACCCAAATGGTCTTTAGTGTGATCTAGAAAATGGTGTCCCTTCCCCAAGATATTGCTGGATAAGTACTACAATTAAATAGACAAATATGTGAAGAAATCAAATGGGAGTTAAAGCCTTTTATAATTTCATTATATACCCTGTACAATTTGATATTGCTGGCTGACAATAGCCCTGACCAAAGGTGGGAAAGAAGTTCCTATATTCATGGAAGCAAATGATGCCTCATGATTCTGGATTCAATTTAAAACGATGGAGGGAGAGACAGGAGTCATGGTTAGGAAGTTTGTTGTTGTTGTTTATTTGTTTATTTTTTTCCCAAGCATCTCAATGTCAGAGCATTGAAAGTATATTTCTGCCTTTCTGCTCACTTTACCTTCATGGTGGCAGGATGGCTGCAGTGTCTTCATGTGGAACATATATGTACACAATTCATTTCAGAACTAAGAAATAGCAAACAGTCAGGGAAAAGAATTCTGTTTAACTGCTTTCCTCTCCTCCCCTCATTCCATTCCTCTTCTCCTGCTCCTCTTCCTTCTTTAATTCAGGGAGGAGGAGAAGATTTTCCAGAAGCCCTCCAGTAGGCCTTGTCTTATGCTTCTTGGCCAGAATTGGTCACTCGAATATACCTCCGAGAGGGATCACCTCTCTGACATCAAGGAATACCCACCTCAACCTCCCACCTCCAAGACTTACCATTATGTTTCCAAGGGAGATGCCAGAATAGTGCCTGCTAAATTCTTAAGGCCTTAGAAAGGAGTCTGGAGCAATTAGAAGGTTCTAAGAGGAGTTCCTAAGGCAGTTACACCATATAATGGGTGTTTTAATGAGACACCACTGAGAACTGGATGGTGAACATATCAAAAGGCACAAAGGAGTAGCATAAAGACAAGTTAGAAGGCATCTTGAGAAGTTCTGGTGAGAATCCAGTCACCTACCCTGAGGTGGCAATCGGAGAAATGAGGAAAAGAGGTACTGTAACCAGGAAGACAGAGCAAGGATATAACCTTGTTTATCTTGCATCTCTGTCTTTTGAATTAGGGATGGACAGGGGCTTAGTCTGTTGAGTCTTCAGCTCTTGTTTTCAGCTCAGGTTATGATCTCAGGGTCCTGGGATAGAGCCCCGAATACGGCTTCCCACTGAGCGGGGAGTCTACTTCTTTCTCTGCCCTTCATCCCACTTGTGCACTCTCTCTCTCTCTAAAATAAATAAGTAAATCTTAAAAAAAAAAAGAATTAGAGATGGACACAGACTGCTGAACTCTATTATTATTAGAAGAGAGGGGTGGACTATTATTTAGACCTTATTTTCCTTTTATTTTATGTAAAGAGATGCTGTAAAATCGAATCATATCAAATCATTTTTCCTTTGCATCAGAGCTAGTTTTCCAGTTTTTAGGAAAATTTTTCTAAATCTTTGACTTAACTGAAGCACGTGACTTATCACCAAATCTCGTGACTTGTCTGCTTTCTTATCTGTTCTTGGTCCTTTTTCTTCCCATCCTTCTCTCTCGCACGTGGCACCTCATAAAGCCTCTCAAAGACCCCCCACTCAGTTTCTGGAGGTGCAGTAGTTGAAACTGTGGCCGTAACTGCTATGACAGTGTGCAAAAGGTCCAGTTCCTCAGGGACCATGCTCTATTAATCTCCCGTTGACTTTGGAGGGATAAGAGAAGCTCTGTGTAGAAATGGCAGCCTGCTATAAATCTTCGCTCCCTGTGTGTCTTGAACATCCATGTCAAGTGTGCCGAATTTATGGATAAAACCCACACTGTTCTTCCTGACGGCAGTACGGAAACTTGAGAGCTACCGATGGACAAGGTGTGTTTGGTTCTGCCTTATACATCGGCGACAGAATTGCCTCTTAGTTCACCTTCATAATCTTTATAGTTGATGGTGGAAAAAGGCTTGGTTTCAGCTACTGAACTGAAGCCCAAAGCATTAGCAATGTAAGCATTTTATTTAGTGACATTTACTTAAAAGATTGAGCTATCTATGTGGTTATGTAATTCTTTTAGGGTTACTTCTTTAACTATTTGTGGAAATAGTTTGAAAGTTTTATGCTGTCTTTTAGAAGGCACAAGAAACAGTGCAGAACTTCAAGGCTAGATAAAGTTTCCAGAGAGCACTCAGACTGGTCCTCTGGCCAGAGTGGAACCAGAAAAACTGCTTCAGAGTAATAGATTTTTGTTTATTCTTGCTGATAAGATTTTAAAATATCTGCCTTTAATATCTTCTTACTGACAGTTTTAATGTTTTTTTGTTTGTGTGTTTGTTTACTTTAGCTAGAATTCGCAGTGTTTTAAGTGAACGTTTTAATGTGTTTTTTCAGATGGCTGTTCTAATGTAACCCCAACTTTCCAGTCAGGTGTAGAAACATTCTCCTCACCCAGTAAGTCCTCTAGTGCTCCCTGAGAGTTCCTACTCCATCCCACGTGCAATGTCAACCATTGTTGTGTTTTCTATCACCATGAATTAGTTTTGCCTCTTTTTGAACTTCATATGATTCACAGTTACTCTTTGATGCCTATTTTCTTTCAACGTAGTATTTTCAGTCATGCATGTTATTGTATCAACAGTTTCCTCATTTTTATGAGCTGAATGGTATTCCACTGTATAAATATAACCCACTTTTTTAATCCATTCTCCTTTTGGTGAACATTTGGGTCATTTACATGTATTTACTATTAGAAATAAAGCTGTAAGGAACATTTTTGTATTGATCTTTTGGTGGGTATGTTTTCATGTTTCTTGAGTAAATGGGATTACTCAGTCATGAGGTAGGTACACAGTTAATATACAAGAAAATACCAAGCCATTTCCGAAATGGTTGTAACATTTACATTGCCACCCAAAGTTTTGGAGAGTTTCTATTACTCTCCATTCTTAACAACGTTTGATGGTGGTGTCGGTTTTTGAGTTTTAACCACTCTAGTAAGAATGAAGTGCTATCTGGTTGTGGATTTAATTTTAATTTCTCTGAGGAATAATGATGTTGTGTCCTTTTTGTGTGCTTAACAACCACTCATATATTTTCTTTTGTGAAGTGTGTATTCCTGCCTTTTCCCCATTTTTATTGTAATTTTTCAAAGTTAGTATTTTGAGCTGACAGCCTTCCCTTTGAGATCAGGAACATGAGAAGGATGCCCATTCTCACCACTCTTGTTCAACATGGTGCTAGAAGTCCTAGCAACAGTAATCAGACAACAAAAAGAAATAAAAGGTACTCAAATTGGAAATGAAGAAGTCAAACTCTCTCTCTCCTCACAGATGACGTGATACTTTATATGGAAAACCCAAAATACTCTACCTCCAAACTACTAGAACTCATATAGCAATTCAGTAATGTGTCAGGATACAAAATCAATGCACAGAAATCAGCTGCTTTCTTATACACTAACAATGAAAATATGGAAAGGGAAATTAGAGAATCGATTCCATTTACTATAGCACCAAGAACCATAAGACAGCTGGGAATAAACCTAACCAAAGAAGAAAAGGATCTGTACTCAAGGAACTACATAACACTCATGGAAAGAAATTGAAGAAGACACAAAAAGGTGGAAAAGCATTCCATGCTCATGGATCAGAAGAATAAACATTGTTTAAATGTCTATACTGCCCAGAGCAATCTATACTTTCAATGCCATCCCGATCAAAATTCCACCAGCATTTTTCAAAGAGCTGGAACAAACAATCTCAAAATTTGGATGGAACCAGAAAAGACCCCGAATTGCTAAGGAAATGTTGAAAAAGAAAAACAAAGCTGGGAGCATCACGTTGCCCGATTTCAAGCTTTACCACAAAGCTGTGATCACCAAGACAGCATGGCACTGGCACAAAAACAGACACATAGACCAGTGGAGCAGAGTAGAGACCCCAGATATAGACCCGCAACTCTACGGTCAAATAATCTTTGACAAAGAAGGAAACAATATCCAGTGGAAAAAAGACAATCTCTCCAATAAATGATGCTGGGAAAATTGGAACAGCTATATGTAGAAGAATGAAACTTGACCATTCTCTTACACCATATACAAAAATAAACTCGAAATGGATAAAAGACCTCAATGTGAGGCAGGTATCTATCAAAATCCTAGAGGAGAACATAGGCAGTAACCTCTTCGACATCAGCCACAGCAACTTCTTTCGACATGTCTCCAAAGGCAAGCGAAAGTGAACAAAAGGGAAAATGAACTTTTAGGACTTCATCAAGATAAAAATTTTCTGCACAGTGAAGGAAACAGTCAACAAAACAAAGAGGCAACCCACAGAATGGGAGAAGATATTTGCAAATGACGCTACAGACAAAGGGCTGATATCTAAGATCTATAAAGAACTCCTCAAACTCAACACTCACAAAACAGATAATCACATCAAAAAATGGGCAGAAGACATGAACAGACACTTCTCCAAAGAAGACATACAAATGGCTAACAGACACATGAAAAAATGTTCATCATCATTAGCCATCAGGGAGAGTCAAATCAAAACCACATTGAGATACCACCTTACACCAGTTAGAATGGCCAAAATCAACAAGACAGTAAACAACAAATGCTGGAGAGGGTGTGGAGAAAGGGGAACCCTCTTTCACTGTTGGTGGGAATGCAAGTTGGTGCAGCCACTTTGGTAAACAGTTTGGAGATTCCTGAAGAAGTTAAAAATAGAGCTACCCTATGATCCTGCAATTTCACTACTGGGTATTTACCCTAAAGTTGCAGATGTAGTATAAAGAAAGACCACATGTACCCCAATGTTCATAGCAGCAATGGCCGTAATAGCCAAACTGTGGAAAGAGCCAAGATGCCCTTCAACAGACGAATTGATAAAGAAAATATGGTCCATATATACAATGGAATATTATGCCTCCATCAGAAAGGATGAATATCCAACTTTTGTATCAACATGGACAGGACTAGAAGAGATTATGCAGAGTGAAATAAGTCAAGCGGAGAGAGTCAATTATCTTATGGTCACACATGTGGAGTATAAAGAAAATCATGGAGGGCATTGTGAGAAGGAAGGGAGAAGGAAGGGAAGGGTAAATGGGGGGAAATCGGAGGGGGCGATGAACCAGGAGAGACTGTGGACTCTGAGCAACAATAAAATAAATAAAATAAAAATTCCTATGAAATGCAATATTAATAAAATATACAGGAGAAGACATTTTTTTTCTGTAAGTATAAATGCCCAATTCACATTTGCTATTTTTAACGTTTCTTTTAAGTCGTCAGAATTTTCAGTATGACAGTGATTTCATATTTTTAATGATAATATGACTTTGCACAGAGACCCTTGAAAAGAAAGTTCCACTGCATTTCTTCTTTTGACAAATTATGCCCATGGCCAGTACAGCTGTGAGATGTGTTCTTGGTTTTTGAGGGGGTATTTGAATAATCATTCTGTCAATTGAAGCTTTGATAATTTCCTGTGTACTGCACAGCAGGTCACATAGGAGCGATATAAGGTGTTAAAATTTTACCTTGTGCTACACATTTGGTTTTTCCTGTACTACTGACTTTGGTTTACAGTACTTCTGACTTTGGTTTTTAGTGATAGATTTCTCCAAGAGAGTCACGCACCAGGAAAACTGATTCATGATAATCAAACCCACTAAAGACAACATATCAATAATAGAACAGAACCCTACCTTAAAGGTGAAGGGTGGGAAATGCTGGAAACCTACTCTCTTCCCACAAAGAAAAGAAAGAAATTCACTTGAGAGAGGAGGCTGCTTAATGAGTATGTGAAATTAGATCTGGAAAGGAGGGAGGGAGGGAAGGAGGAAGAGAGGTTGTGAAATAGAGAAAGAGAGAGAGAGAGAGAGAGAAAGAAGGGGAAGGAGAGCCATCATGTATCAAAGACTTATCTCATTTGGGCACATATGAAACCTGTGCTGGAAATGGGACTATCTTCCTTTCACTTGCTTTTGTTATCTTATTTGTGTCAAAATGTGTTTATCAATGCTGATGTATTATAAGGAGTTTGGATTTGGAATATGGAAGAAAGTTTGGGTTCAGGATAAGGGTGTCTGAGGAGTTTATATAAGGAGTATAAAGGAAAGTTGTAGAAATAAGAAGACCATGAATGAAAAATTGAAAAGTAGGCTCAAGAGAGTTAATATAAGAAGGAGTCTGGGTAGAGTCTGCATTATTTCTGATCAAAAAATAGGTGCCCCTTCCTTCTTGTGTGGTGTATGCTTCATAGCCAGTTGCGATCCTTAAAAGTAAAGACCTTCTGTTGTGTCCCATTGGAAGGCTATTGTTAGTACTTCCCCAAATGATAAGATTAGCTGTTAGTAAATGTAATGCTAGTTGCTACAATAAACAACCTTCTAGATACTTGGGGTTTAATACAATAAAAGTTTTTTTCTCTCATATGAAGTCCAACACTGATTCTCTGGTCCACGGTGGGTCTTTTCTGAGCATTGATTAAGGAATTCAGGTTCCTTCCATCTTGTGTTTTTGCTATTTCAACTTTTGGCTTTCAAGACCGCTCTACTGATTTGCCTCATGTCAGAGGGTGGAGGATGGGAACCATGCATGAGAAGACTTAGATCAGGCTGGAAGCTGCATACGTTATTTCTATCCTGGCCACACCAACTGCAAGGGATGCTGGGATGCGTGGTCTTACCATGAACTTTGCAAGAAGGAGAAACTGTCTTGGAAGAATCTCCCAAACTTTCAAGTCAGGATTCCTGTGTCCTCACTGATGTCTGATATTCTACTATAAAGCATTTTTGAATTGGTTCTTATGTTTGTTGCCATATAAATAAGAGAAGTAGGAAATTGGGGCACTGATGGATATTTATCCCTTACTATAATTTACTGCTTTGTAAATTTGTGAATCATAACCCATTAGCAGGTTTGAGATTAATTTAATGTCAATTATGACTGCATTTAAAAAAGATCAAAAAGAATAGAAATAGAAAAAGAATAAAAAAATAAAAAAGTCACAATGCATTATATAAAGTGCAGGTAAGAATTGCTTTGTATAGGTTAAGAGTCCGCCTTTGGCTCAGGTCATGGTCCCAGGGTCCTGGGATCGAGTCCCACATCAGCTCCTTGCTCAGCGGGGAGCCTGCTTCTCCCTCTGCCTGCCCCTCCCTCTGCTTGTGCTCTCTCCCTCTCTCCCTCTGACAAATAAATAAAATCTTAAAGAATTGTTTTGTATAACTTTTGTGCCAATGAGATATATATATATTATATTTGTATTATCTACATGTGTAAAGTATAATTAAACATATATATACTAGTATATGTAATTAAAACAAAAGTCATATGCTTCCATATATACATATATGTGGGTTATTAAGTCAGCTGTAATACGTATTTCTTCCTATGGTTGCATAAAAAATGTATAGTAATAGTGTAACTAATTTACTACATCTTTTTATACGAGGCAGTACTTTAGGTGGACTTGGGAAATAAAATGAACCTATTCTATTTCAATTTTGCTTGGGGTTGTACAGAGTGAGAAAAAGGGTAGTAAGTTCCAATATAACCTGAATTTTCTTTTTCCTGTAAATAGCAATAACAGGGTAGAAAATTCATGAAACATCCTAAGAAATCATCACGTCTCTGCACAAGGCTAAGGATGAGTTGGTGGCAGAATTGCAAACTTAATTCTCAATCTGTTTGCCTTCTGTCAGTTTTAGACAGATAACTTTTTTAAAATCGTTGTTCCAAGAAGTATCAATATACATGCACAGTATCAGTCCTGTCGTCTAAAGTTCTTTAGAGAAGCAGGTGGTTTTGGACCTTGCCTGCAGCAAAAGCCTTTGATCATTTAGGGGCTACTGATGTACCCTAGGCAGCTCCAGTTAAACGGTTATTTGTAGTCATTTAGATATACACCTTTATACTATATCTTTAATCTTTTTGCACTTATAATAGGCTCACAGTATGAGAATATTTGAAAAGATTTTTCCCCCACAGTTATACTTCACCTTTTTCTTTCTGGGGACATACGTAGTGTTCCCCCCCCCCCCCCGTACATTTCCCCTTTACATTCCTGTATGAATGTAATTGAGATTATACATAAGCATGAATATTTGATAAATACTATTATAGACCAATTTAGTAAAATCATCTGAGATGGTTTCTACTAGAAGCTTAATGCGGCTGTTTCTATTCAGATTTAACTTTTGAACCTAAAATCTGTAGTTCTCAGGCATCCCTGAGATAAAGATATCCCTGATAAAGATATCTATTTCCCTCCATAGATGATTTATGAAAGATGGAATATAGTGTATGAAGTGCTTAAAGAGGAGAACACAAAACCAAAGGACCGGTTGGTTTGGTCGCCACTCTGTTTCCACATTAAGGCTCATAGATTCCCAGTTTGTAGGGACGAATAAATACAGACCCAGCCATAGCACGACAGATTCCCATGGAGTCTGTGCGAGATCTCAAGCCTGCCACTGATTCTGGTGGGGGGAAGCAGCATGAGTTCACCTGGAAACTTCTAGTCTGGTGGCTGCCTGAATTAGGAGAAAAGCATATCAGTTTTGGACACAAACAGAACTGTTCTTGAATCCTGGCTCTGCCACAGTTTCTAGCTCCAATTGTAGGCTAATTAATTAGCTTTTCTACAAATTAATTTTCTTCCTTGTAAAGCCAGAATGATGATAATTTATCAGTCAGGAATGTTTAGTGTCACTGACAGAGCTCAGTTCGGCTTAAACAGAAATAGAGGTGTTTTTTTTTTTCTTTTGTTTTTTTTTTTTTTGTTTTTTGACTCACCTGATAGAAAACCCAGAGGCAAACCAGCCTCAGAGAAGCTGCTGATTTGAGGTCATGTGTCTTCAGGGTTCTGGCTCCCTTTCTCTGCATTTCTCAGTTTTGCTGTTACCTTCTTTTGAGTTGGGACATCATACAAATTGTATTAATAGTAGCAAAAGTGATTGGAAAACATCTGGGTTACACAGTTGCACGCTAAATAAAACAGAAAAGAGGACAGGTGAAAAAACAGTAGAAAATGAACTCGAACTCTCCCATAAAAGGCTCTTTTTGCAATAAATTTGATGACATGACAGCCTCTGAAACAATCACAGTGGCCACATGAGTGGGGTAAGCTGTTAGAGTCTTTCCAGAAATGAAAGTTCAGGCTATCCGGCAAATAATTTCTGGCTGAGAAGTGGTTCTTCCAAAGAAATGCAGGTTTTGTTTAGAGAAAAATGTTGGAGAGGCCAGTATCTGCTAGCTCCCTCTTAACAACCCCGCATCCCATATGTTCTTCCCGTGAAGGTCCTCTGAGGCTTTTGGCAGATGTGCCTGTCCCATCTCCTCTCCAAGGACGCCATCCAAACCCACATCCCTGAGTGGGAAAGAGTTAACACAGTGGAGGTGCCTGGGTGGCTCAGTCGGTTAAGCCTCTACCTCTGGCTCAGGTCAGGTCCTGGGATTGAGCCCCCCATTGGGCTGCCTGCTCAGCAAGATGTCTGCTTCTCCCTCTCCCTCTGCCTCTCCTCCCTACTTGTGTGCTCTGTCTCTCTCTCAAATCAATCAATCAATCAATTAATCCAATCTTAAAAAATAGAGTTAACACAACAGACTTGGTTGTTCAACACCAGCATCTCTTTAGGAGGGTTTGCTGTGTGACTGACCCTCGGCCAACTCCTGGGAGCAGCTCCTGGGGCTGTTTCCTCTGTTACGAATGAATAGGGTTGTTTCGTCTACCTGGGGCACCGAGCCAGGCCATAGCAACTTGTTAAGACAACTTGTGCAGACTTCTGGTGGATACTGGTTTCCTTCTAAGAGGTCTTCTGTCAGAAATCATGGCTGGCCACGCACGGAAATAAGCCCACATATCCAGGCCCCAGTAACACCAGTCTTGTGCTCAGGAGGGCCTCCTTGGTCAGAAGCACTTTGCTTGTGCCCCAGTTCTTTCTTGGAGGAACAGTGCATCCTGTGTGATTCCTTGGAAGAAGGCTCTAGGAACCTGTGCCTAGCTCCTGACAGACTCCACTCAAATGTCTTTTCCCCCTTGCTGGATCCTGCCTTGTATCTTTCTGCTGTAACGGATATTAGTTCTGGATTTTGTGAGTCCTAGGGAATCATTGAAAGTGTGAAACAATCGCATGGCAGCACCCAGATCCAAAATTAGTGTTTTCTAGGTTAGCGGTAGGCAAATACATATATATTTTAAGTGCCCAATCTTAAATACATTTTGCAAGTAATAATACTGTGACAATGACCTAACTCTGCAAGCTGTTAGTGTGCCGCTGTAGACAATTCATAAACAAATGGGCTGTTTCGGTGCAATCCTATTTATAAAGGCAGGTGGTGGGGAGTGGGCAGGTTTGGTATGTAGTTAGTTGACTGCTGCTCTAGGTAGTAGGGCCAATTCTTGGCTTGTTCAAATCTAACTTCCTATAGTGTGATGATCTGAGCAAAAAGCTGCAAGTTCAGCTTCTTACCGTGCAATCAACGTACAATGGAGGATAACAGATAGAAATGTATATTAATCAACAGTCTGTAGCACACATGTTTCCTGCTGGGCCTGCATAACATAGACTCCTTGACTTGGGAGTAAATTCTCAATCGGCCGATCTAGTGCTTCTATACCCCCTGAGAGGTAGCTCCCTTATCCACCGTCACTGGGATCACCTCTTGGGTAGGATTTGGGTGGTTTTTACCTTTAGGGCTTCACGCAAC
The DNA here is from genome assembly GCA_028533885.1 of Nasua narica. Classification (NCBI taxonomy): domain Eukaryota; kingdom Metazoa; phylum Chordata; class Mammalia; order Carnivora; family Procyonidae; genus Nasua; species Nasua narica. The sequence goes on along the minus strand of CM052802.1, from coordinate 107,225,985 downwards.
ACACCTTCTCAGGGCGAAGGCCTGAGAATTGTCTTGGGGGGGAGGGGTGGGCCATCAACATCCTTAATTTCTCACTAATTGGTTGAAGGTTTTGTCCTCAAACTATTTCCTGAATACTTTAATTGAATTTTAAGCAGACTTCACACTCCTTTTATTGAACTTCAAAGGATAGTAAACAAAACCAAGGATGTTACTAGATAATGGTCTTTTGAGTGTGTAACTTGGCCCGAGAAATTAATTTCCCAGAAATAGGTATTGGTTAATGGCTTCTGTCTTGAGCAATTCAGAGCAATAGGTCAATGTTTAGGAGGTTGGGGAGTCACTCATCTGCATCTTTGCAATGAAAGGGGATGGTTCCCTTTGCATGTAGTAACAAACAAGAGTTTTCTTGGGAGTTGCCTAGGCAATAAGATTTGCCTCAGTTCCCAATCTTATCACTTGGTAATATCTCTTCCCCATGATTTTCATTGCCACTGACTTTTTTTCTACCTGTGCAGTCAACTTCCAGTCAATTTTGATTGCTTGGAGCAGACCAAAAGGATCACTCAGAGAACAGTGAAACTTTATTTATTTTTTTTTTTGGACCAGATTATTCTCTTTTCTATAGGTCCTTAGAGAAGAGTACTTTGGTCTCTCATCGATGAAATGGAGATAAAAATTGTAGCTGTGTTGTTAGGTAGGATGTAATGGAAATTACTTCTATCAGAGGGCTGAAAGCTACCAACAGAAGGGAGGAGGGGGAAGGGAAAAAAGAGGAAGGGAGTAGATTTTGTTGTGCAGAAACAGGAGATTCTGCCATAAAGCCCTTTAGGTATTTCACTTGATAGCCCCTTACGTGATTCAGTTTCAGCTGGTTTGGAGCCGAGGACCTGCACAGAAACCCCCTGAGCGGTCCTGAAGTTACCTTTAGCTCGTTATAATACTAAGGTCGGGGTTTTCCACCATTTTTTTTGAACATGCCATATACGCACTAGCATGTTGACATGTTAGGCATGCACAACTGAACCAAAATATCTAAGTAATAGAATATGTGTAAGTTCCTTAATATGTGTATACAAGTTCTTGGGGCACCCGGGTGTCTCAGTTGTTGAACATTTCACTCTTCATTTTGGTTTAGGTTGTGATCTTGGGGTTGGGAGATCGAGTCCTGAGTCAGGCTCTGTGCTCAGTGGGGAGTCTGCCTAAGATTCTCTTCTTTTTCCTCTGCCCTGCCCCTTGCTTGCTCTCTCTCTCTCTTTCTCTCAAATGAACAAATAAATCTTTAAAAAAATACATATGCAAGTTCCCTGTCCTCAACCCCAATACACTGAATAAAAGCCGCCTGTACCAGCCCCCAGGGGAGCGATAGTGTTTTGCGAGCTAGCTCCCTGTCTCCTTATTTGTAACAAGTAATCAAAAGTTCTTTGCTTTCAACACTTCCTTGGGTTGGTTCAATTTAATGCACCCCAATAAGTGAATCCTTTGAATTTGCTTACAATGTCATCAGTTATTATGAGTGTTAAATGAGTGTATACAAGTAAACTGTTAGAAAAATGCCTGGTGGGGCGCCTAGGTGGCTCAGTCGATTAAGCCTCTGCCTTGGGCTCTGGTCGTGATCCCAGGGTCCTGGGATCGAACCCTGCATGGGGCTCCCTGCTCAGTGGGAAGCCTGCTTCTCCTTCTTCCTCTGTCACTCCCCCTGCTCCTGCTCTCTCTCTTGAATAAATAAATAAAATCTTAGAAAAAAAAAAGAAAAATGCCTGGTGCATAATAAATAGTATATTATGGCAAATAAAGGGCATAGGAGGCAGCCAACAGACTGATGAGGGAGCAGAAGTCTAGCTGAGGACAAAGCACAAGCTGACACACCACTACCCTCCTCCCCCCCCACCTCTTGGGTGGGACAGTGTGACATTCTTCCAGGAAGCTCCCAACTCTCTTAATGTTAATGCCTTGGTAGAGGGAAAAACAACCTTAAACTGACAGTGGCAAGGACTCTGGTATCTGGTGCATCCTCTTTAGCATATGAAAGTTCTTTTGAAAACCTCCCTTTTCCATACCTAACCCAACCCCATAGTGTATAATCAATTGCTCCTCAAAACCCCAGTGCAGTGCTTTCTGTCTACAGGTCCTGTCCTTGTGCTTTAATAAAACCACCATTTTGCACCAAAGATGTCTCAAGAATTCTTTCTTGGTCATCAGCTCCAGGTGTCACCTATATTCCAAAACGACATCAACACTAACATCTTGAAAATTTCCTACTGAATCCTTTAATGCTCCAGCCTCATTAGATATATGGTCTGAGCCTAAAGCTACAACTGCTACCAGTTTTAATACAACAAAGGGTGCCAGTTTCTTAGCTCCAGGTAATGGAACCCTCATCACTTTCTCCCTACTTCAAGTCAGCCAATTCTATATGTTAATTCTCTTTTGACACCCCATTCCTGGTTCTAAACTCTATGTGACTAAGAGTCATTTGCAAAAGATGGAAAATACAAATCAAAATGGCTTAACCAAAAAGTAGAGAGCTGAGGACTCCGTTGGCTAACAGAGAACAAGGAATGCAAAAGCCATTTCTTGATCTAGAGGATCCTGATATCATCAGAGCCCCGGTTATACATTTCCCCATGAATTCCTTGGCTCTACTCTTCTTCATTAATCAATGTCATTTTTAGGTTGTCTTCCATCCAGTTGTCAAGATAGTTAAATGGCTAAGAGAAGTCAGAGCTCACCTCTGCTCACCACACTACCCAGAATATAGACCCATTTTGGTTGCTCCTGTTAAAAAGATAAACTGAGGCATATTAAAACTTTAAAGAGTTTATTTGAGCAAAAATCAATTGGAATTAGGCAGCACCAAACCACAAGTGGTCAAGAGTGCTGAGCGGATAGGAGCTCAGGGAGAGATCTTTTATAGAGAAAAGTGGGAGCTATAGGAAAATATTGACTGGTTATAGCTTACTGCCTAGTTGGCTATTTGTGCGTGGTTGTGCTTAGAGGTTTGATTTCATAACCTCGATTAGAATTTGGTTTGTTGCATAGGCTGCCAAGGCATTAGAGCCTCCTTGGTCTAATGGCCTTCTTGCTTAAATAGTTTAACAGTCTCAAAGAAGAAAGGAGGTTCCTTATGGGGACATAAGCTCTTCACTTACTCAAATATTTTGGAAGATGAAAGATTCCATCTATGTCATTGATTGCATGGGACAGCTATTTTACACCGAATGCAAAACCTCTATTCCCATTTGTATATAATATACTTTTGTTTGTTGCTGAGACTGGGGAGTTTAAGACAGTTTCTAGATTCCCTTTCAGATGATGTATTTCCGCCAACAAAAGTACCAGTGTAAGATTGGAAAGGTGGTAAGAAGCCAGGCTCTAGTTTTGGCTTCAACTAGTTCTGTAGGGAAGCAAGGTTGTGGAGATTTTGTTTTGTTTTGTTTTATTTGTTTGTTCCCAGTGTCCAAGTTTTGTCTCATGAGGGTCAAGAGGTGTGGCAATGGGGCTTGAATTTTAGTTGAGCCGATGTGATCTTGGGGCCAACAGCCTGGATCTTGGAGGAAACCATGTGATACTAGCAGTTCAACAAGCCACTTTCTGATCACACAGGTTTCTGGTAACAGGGAAAGACAAGCACCTTATTAGGGCAGTTCTTGTATGGTGTTCTGGGAATCATTTCTAAAGACTGAGACTTTGTCTGGCTTCTCCAGCTTCTCTAATGGTTTTGTAAGCACTCTGCACTAACTGCCTTTTTGCTGGCCCATAACACAGATGTGATGGTTGGAGTTCTGGCAGCTATTTTGGACCCTGAGGTGACCATGATGGTGTAATGGGTCTTAATCTCATTATAACCAATGAGCTACCATAGCAATTTTGGGTAGCTCATTTCCAAAATCATTTTGTGAGGGATAGGAAAACTATTTTGTTGAAACTAGTGCTGTTTTAAAGGATTTCTGTCTTGCACAGATGAATCTAATCATATCTAATACAGAAATAGTCAAGGGACAGGGATGTGACTTTAAATTCTGTAAGAGAAGGCACCGTATAAACTTATAAAAGAAAATAGAAAAGGAAAAATTGGACAAAATCAGAGAAAAAGAGGCAAAGAATGCAGGGCAGTTTTATCACAGTGTCAAACATTAATATCATCTTGTTGCTAATATTTATCTTTAAAACTTTTTTTTTTTAAAGATTTTGTTTATTTATTTGACAGAGAGGGAGAGAGAGAGCACAAGTAGGCAGAGAAGCAGGCAGAGAGAGAGAGGGGGAAGCAGGCTCCCTGCTGAGCAGAGAGCCCGATACGGGGCTCAACCCCAGGACCCTGAGATCATGACCTGAGCTGAAGGCAGAGGCTTTAACCCACTAAGCCACTCAGGTGCCCCTCTTTAAAGCTTTCTATACAACATTTGAATCTTCTTCCATTTTGTGAGTATAATATATTGTGATTTAGGCTACGAGAGGAATCAGATCACTCAGTTATCAGACCACTCACTTTGAAAGTTAATTAAAAGCAAATGAAGTCAGGCAGGGGGAACAGTAGAATCTCCTTTAATGTGGGGCTCCTGGGTGGCTCAGTTGGTTAAGTGTCTCCCTTCAGCTCTAGTCATGATCCCAAGGTTCTGGAATCAAAGCCCCATGTGGGGCTCCTTGCTCTGCTGGGAGTCTGCTTCTCCCTCTCCCTCTGCCTGCTGCTTCCCCAACTTGCGCTCTCTCCCTCTCTGACAAATAAATAAAATCTTAAAAAAAAAAAAAAAAAAAAATGCATTTGGGAGGTCAGCAGGGGGCGCTTTCATGCCCAACTGCTTGCAAGAGAAAGAGACCACACCTTGCCAGTTGAGATACTTGAACTACTACTTTACTATTCCAGCAAGAAGAAGAAGCTTTTCTCCTTCCCTGGCAACAGCCCAGCTGATAAGAGACTGTCACAACTCAGCAAAAAACCACTATACTTTGGACTCCCAGTTTAGTCCAATGGACTTTTTGTTTCTAACAGTCTCCCCAGTTTCCCCCCTGTCCTCTTTAGAAGAGCCTTCCTCTCCTTTGTTCTCTGAACTTGCCTATTGTTTTTGCCTTAGCTTGTTTGTCCCATGTAGCAAGTCTTTGGTCTTCCCAAGTAAGCCCATTTTTGCTGGTAACATACCTGGGGGTTTTACTTTTAAGGCTAACAGTTCTGGTTACGTTGTTGCTATTTGATTCTTTTCAGCAGTTTGGCCTTCCATGGTTTCAGTTACCTGCACTCAAGAGCAGGCTGGAAGCAAAGGATCCTCATTCTGATGTATTGTCTGAAAGGTCAGTAGTAGTGGAACGCTGTGTCACAATGCCGAGGTCATTCACCTCATTTCATCTCATCATGTGTGTTTTATTTAATTTTGTTTTTTAAAGATTTTATTTATTTATTAGAGAGCGAGGCGGGGAGAGAGATGGAGGGACAAGCAGACTCCTGGCTGGGCAGGGAGCCTGATGCAGGGCTCAGTTCCAGGACCCCCAGATCATGACTTGAGCCCAAATCAGATGCTCAACTAACTGAGCCACCCAGGCGCCCCTCACATGGGCATTTTATCATCTCACATCATCACAAGAAGAAGGGTGAATACAGTCCAATAAGATATTTTCAGAGACAGAGACTGCATTCATGTAACTTTTACTGAGTATATGTTACAGTTGTCCTATTTTATGATTCATTATTGTTATTAGTCTCTTCATTAATCTCTTTCTGTGTCTGATTTATAAGCTAAACTTTGTCATAGGCATGTATGTATATGAAAAAAGTGTATATAAGGTTCAGTACTCTTTGCAGTTTCAGGCATCCACTGGGGGTCTTGGAACATAGCCCCCATGGATAAGGGGAGACTACTGTAATTCAGATCCGGGAGCTCCCCAACATCTTTTTTACAGTTCTTTTATTTGCTTATGTTAGCCAGAGTCAGTTTGTGTTGATTGCTAAAGTGAACTCCATCTGATACTCATCTTCTAATAATCATGCAGTATGTAATACTGCAAAGACAAGCTTTGATTTAAATAAGAAATTTCAACCTGTCTTTTTTCTGAATTGATTTTAAATAACATCCATATGTTTCTCCAGGGGCGAGAAGTCTTAGGAGCCTCTTTGATTAGTCTTTTTGCCTTTCTAAATTCATGTTTCAAAACCAATTCATTTAAACTTGAAAAAGATGAATTTGGATTGAAATAATGAACCCATATGTTTCAAATGGATTTTGAATTTACCAAGAATAAGACTCCTTAAATCTACACTTGATAAATACTCATCTAAACCTGTTACAAATGTGACTTTATTTAATGTGTATTAAAGTAATGCAGAATGAATAGGACATAGTTTCCGTGTTCAGTGAGGTCAGTTGTCCCAAGAGTTTGTCCATTTTCCAAGGAAACTTCTATTAAATGCCTGGTTCATAGTAGGTCCTTAATAAACATCTATTAATAATTGAATTTGGTAAGAATAATAGAATGACTTTCATGGGATTCTGTTTATGTAAGATTCTTGCACCTTAGAAAGATAGAAATAATTTAGCAGCAGGAGGGTCGATAGTAGTAGAAAATGATATATGAGCTTTATATTATGCTGATTCAATGAGGGCTAGTAGATAATTTAAACAAAGCACAATCCTGCTTTTTGTTTGCACTTTATTTAACATTTCAGTGTCCGTTTCCAAGCACACAACAGTTTCTTTTCACTGCTATAATCAATGAGCATTTTCTAAATTACCTTTTCAGAGGTCATTCAGATTTGTACCAAAAATACTGTATTTCATCCCTCGAAGTAAAATGCTTCCTGATGGGGTAACAGAGGAGATAGATAGCATTATTTATTTAATTTTATGCTTAATATCCCTCTGCTGCTGATGGTTTGTTATGCAGGTTAAAATTTGTCCTTTTTTTTTGAGAGATATTGGTTACCTGCAAGTGTAATAAAATGTCCTAAGATACAACAAAATAAAACTCAGGAATCACTGGCTTCAGAGCTTTTTTACTGAGCAGTGACCTGGTTTTTACGTCTTTTTTATTCTTTTTAACAAAACTTCCTTCATTCCCTCCACTCCTCCATTGTCAAGGAAAAATCTGTAATTTTTTGCTATGTTCCCTCTTAGACTGGGAGTTTCTCAAGGTCAGGGCTAATGGCATTTTTTCCTTCAGTAACACTATCACTTTCTCTGGGATATATGTGTAACATAATAGTCACTCAACGAAAATCTACTGTGAAAATATAACAGATGGAGAGGGACTCTCAGCTTTTTACTGTGTGAGATAGTGCACTTAAGTAGAAAAAACCACAAACTTTGGGGTCAGAAGCATAGTTTCCAATTATTCCTCTAATCCTTATGTAATAAATTATACTACTTTATTACTTATGAAATGAATATTATTGGCTCTAATAGTCTCTATGTCCTAAGGAAATAAAAAACGGGTTATTGAGAAGATTAAGAAGAGTTGGTTTAACTGATTTCATTCAGTGCCCACTGGATGATAGGTAGGCAGCAGTAATGTTGACCCCCACCCCTTTTTTTTTTCTGGCATTGATACTAGGGAGTGTGAAGCTACCATTTTACTTTAGTCATGAAAGCACTGGGTAAATAGTTGAGAAAACTGAGTTCTGGTGTTCATTTTGATCTTGAGGAAGTTTGTACAAGATCTCTAAACTCTCTGGGTCTTAGTTTCTCCCATCTTAAAATGAAAATATCTTCTCTCAAAGGATAGACGGTAATGAAATAAACCAGATAAAAGGCCTTAAAAATTTAATAAATATATACTCAGTGGTATTACTAGTTTTTGTTTCTCTTAATTGATTATAGTACAGTATATTGCCATTTGTTATAATTAAAATATATATTGGTTATTACGTACAAGTACTTTTTCTGAGGCTAAGACAATGTTACTAGAATGTCCCCAAAGGCTCACAGAAAATGGTGATTTAGACATAAGGATTACATTGACAAGTAGTCTTAAGAAAGTACGATGGTTAAAGAAGCAATTTTAAAGATGATTTGAACTAGAAGAGTTTGGACAGATTGAAAAGAGAGTGAAGACAGGTGGTGAGGAATGGGTTTTGGAATATCAGATGTGAAATGACAAGGACAGGAACAGAGATTTAACTGTGGGGGGGAAAGAAGTACTAGAAATGTGTAACTAATTTTCCAAAGGAAAACTGTTTAACTTGCCTCTGTGTGTAAGATTTTGCAATATGGTCTTTTATACACAGCTAACCCCTGACTAATAAAGCAGGGAGCAACTTGTTTACTATTTTTTCTTCATCTGGTAAGAAACCTGTTGTCTTATTTTGCTCCATTGCAGTCAAGCTCTCAAAGTTCTCCCAATTCTTCAGTGCCACTCTGCAAGAAATTGTTTTTACTAAGTGTTTCAAACAAGAAAAAATTCTTGGTTCAAAGAGGAATTTTATCTGCAAGAAGATTATTAGCAACCCTTCATTAGAATTTATATTTGGAAGTAAAAATTCAGGCAGAGAAACATTCAAGGCTAATTACAAGTGCCAATTTGTGGGGTCTACACCCTCAGCACATGAATACCAGCCTGTCCGCTGCCGTTTTTTTAGAGGAAAAGGCAGGCTATTAGGATTACCAGTAAGCGCTCTCATTTAATTATATGGATCATTTTGGAAAATGGACCGTAGCTTCTCGGTTTTTGTGTTGGGAAGTCCTGTTCACCTCTTCTAGGTTGGGCTTGTCAGGGGTTTTTCTGAGGCCCCAAATTTCCTGCTCATGATCTGTCTGAGAGATACTGGCCTTTCTCATGCTCCTAAGCTTTACTGAAGGCTGCCAAAACATTTTGCTAATCTAAACTTTTATAGTTTCGTCTGCTATCCATCTGCCAACTAGATACCTCTACCTGGATGCCTTGTGGGCACTTCAATCTCAGTTTCCCTAAATAAATTGTTTCTTATAACTTTTCCTTCTCCCTATAGTCTGTCTATCTTATTTGGTAGTATTACTTTCTCTCCAACAGCCATACAGGAAATCAGGAAGTTGCTACAGATTCCACCATTCTTATATACCATACCGTAGGTGTCATGAAATCTTACCAATTGCCCCACCTAATCAGCTCTGAGATAAGTTCTCTTCTCTTTGTCCTTATAATGGTCTTTGGGTTAACCCTCATCTTCTCATGCAATCGATTCCTACGTCATCTGCCCGTGTCCACACTTACCCTGCTGTGATGTAATTCTTCATCCTGACACCAGAGTGATCTCTTCAAAACTCAAATTTGACTGTGTCACCTGTTGGTATATAACCCTTCAAAGGAGTCCTAACTCTTACAAGGTAAAATATCAAACTCTTTAATGTAGCGTATAAGCAACTCCATAACTTAGCACCTGTCAACTTAATCCCCCCTCCCCCCCGCCCAGTTCTCCTATTGTCCCTTGTCTGGAATGCTATTATTACCCTCTTAACCCACTTGCCTTTGCGGAATTCCTGCTAATGGTAGGAGAGTCAGATTAGGTCCCCTTCTTTAGGAAATCTTTCTGGACTGTCTTACTTGCTCTTATTGGGATCCTCAGAAAATGCCTAGCTCTGAGCTTTTGTCATAGTTTTGCATCCGTCTGCCGTTATCCTCACTGTGTCGCATTTTGATTCTCTCTGTGTAACAGCTTCCAGGCTATAATGTGGGTGACTTGAGGACAGGAACCATGGCTTGTTCCTTGTATTCAACATGCTTAACACAGAGAGTTTGTACAGAATGGTAACAAAAACCATTTTTTCAATGAATGAATGAATATATAGAAAGGCAATGAAATCATAAAGAGGAATAACATCTTTAAAAACATTTCATCTACATTTTGCTATTTATTCTTCCTCATTTTTACTAATATCGTGTCCAGAAAGTCACAGTGAACAAAATCATAGGCTAAGAAGAAAAGGAAATCTACTGGGCCTTTTAGGTCGAAGAGTCATTTCCTTGCATTTCTCTCCATTTCTATCTAAGATCTGATTAGATATCTAAAATTTAAGCCTAAATCAGAGTAATTTGGAAGATAATGTGTGTTTTTCTTAACTTCCCATTTTAATAATTGTATTACCATTTATTTTATTTTTTTTAAGGATTTTATTTATTTATTTGAGAGAGAGAGAGAGAGCACAAGCAGGGTGAGCAGTGGAGAGAGAGGGAAAAGAAGGTTCCCTGCTGATCAGGGAGCCTGACATGGGGCTCGATCCCAGGACCCCAAGATCATGATCTGAGCTGGAGGCAGCTGCTTAACTGACTCAGCCATCCAGGGCCCCATTTTACTATCATTTAAACAGTTCAAAATCACTATAAAAATCTATATAAAAATATTCAGGTCATAATCATTTGAAGACCATTCTGATCTACTCTGTGGATGTGAGGATGGATGGCCTTATTGCCTTTCAATGTTTTTTGCTTTGGTTTATTTATTTATTTTTCCTCCAGAGAGCTCATCTGTTGTACTTAATCCTGTACTTAATAATAAAACTAAGTTTGTTTTACTTTTTTAAAATATTATTTATTTGTTTGACAGAGAGAGAGAGAGAGATCACAAATAAGCAGAGAGGCAGGCAGAGAGAGGGCGAAGCAGGCTCTCTGCTCCGCTCGATGTGGGCCTCGATCCCAGGATGCTGGGATCATGACCTGAGGCTTTAACCCACTGAGCTGCCCAGGTGCCCCTAAAACTAAGTTTAAGTCCTCTATTTAAGCATAATATATTTTAATGAAATAAACTCAAATATTAAAATAAGTAGTCAGATGCCACCTTCTGGCTCTTGCAGAAAAGGAGAAAGAAAATCAATAGTTGTACACAAATTGGTACATTGAAGGTGACTGTCAGTTGCTTCATGTTGATTTGTTTCCCGCCCTTACACACATATGGTGTATCACGCTGTATCTCCAGGCTGTGTCAGCCACACTTAGTATAGCGATGGTGAGGAAGAAACACAAAATGTGTGACTCTGATCTTCAAAGTTACCTAATTTCCCTTTGCTCAAAAGCAGTTGTTAGAGCTCCAGAGTTAAAAAGTCTTCCAAAGAAATGTAAATGGGCGTCTGTGCAACTTCAGTATCAAGCATAAATCTAGAGAACCGGAAATATCGTCACCATAAATCCAAGTGGCAAAAAAGTCCACAGAGAGAGAAGGGAATCATGTTCTTTTGGTGACTACAAATTAAGCTAGTGGATTCTGCCAACTTCCAACGTGTGGGAAGACTTTTACTTTCCTTCTTCTTCTTTTCTAACTCTGGGTTCCACAAGCCCCTAGCTTCAGGAAGGTGGTCAAAGTGAATTCTATAAGGTGATAGAAGAGTTACTTTTTTAAACTGTGCTTTTTATGTTCTCATCAGATTAATAATATGGCTGAACCATTAATAATGTTTGTTAGTAAAATGGGTTTTTGATGATTGGGGAACAACTGTGATATCAGTTTTTGTTTTTTGTTTTTGTTTTTGTTTTTGTTTTTACCTGTGTTTGTAGTTGCTATAAGTTGTTTTTCTGGAAAAATAAAATAAAACTCAGGACATGTAGGATTTTCCTGGCGACAGCTGGAGGGAACCTTCCTAAGAGTTTGGAAATCAATTTCAAAGACCCCACAGGTGCTTTACTATTGAATGGTGAAAATATAAAGTCAACAACCCTTTGTCTAGCAAATCATCTTCATGAATTTATGAGTTTGCAAACCTGAGCACAAACATTATTTGGGGTGAAGGATGGAGAGCAGAACTGGTCTTCACAAGAAATGAGCCAGAACAGTGAGTTGGAGGCTATCTTGTAGAGATAGGAGAAGGACATAGCAAGTTACATCCAGAGTTGGCCATGATCAATGAGAAATTACTCGTGGTAGAAAATGCCCAGTAGATTCCAGAATTGTATCTGATAACTAATTTTAAGATTTTTAAAATATTGTTTATATAATTTTCATACTTTGTTGCCAAAAACCATCAGTAAATTAGGCTCTAAAGGTACAGTCTTGTATTAGGCATATTTGAGAAAAATGAAAGAAACCAGGAGAATGGTGAATGTGATTTGAAGTAATGCATAAGAGGACCAAGATAACGTGAAACTAAACTTCTGACTGACACAAGAAAAAGAAGCCACTGTGTAACCAGAAAAAAAGAAAATCAAGAATGCCCTTAGAAATTAATTTGTTGGGTTATAAAGTCTTTTTTTTTAAAAGATTTTATTCATTTATTTGACAGAGAGAGAAACTACAAGCAGGGGGAGCAGCAGGCAGAGGGAGAGGGAGAAGAAGACTTCTGCTGAGCTGGTAGCAGGTATAGGGCTCCATGCGGAGCTCCATCCCAGGACCCTGGGATCATGACCTGAGCTGAAGGCAGATGCCTAACCAACTGAACCACCAGGGACACCTGGGTTAAAGTTTTTTTTATTGAAAAGTTAAATGACAGGTTAAGCTCAGAAGGTGGGAGAACTTTCAGTTTTGGGTGACTTTATGGAAGCCTATTGTCTCACATAAACAAATTCTTAAATTTCATTTCATGAAATTAGTGAATTCGATGGCATTCACAACAGTCACATCAAATGAAGCCTAGACAAATGAAAAATATTATTCACTTTGATTTATAGTTTCCTCTATGTAGTGTAAGTTCTTTGAGCATAATTATTTCCTTTTAAATTTTAAAATCCTGCATTTTTGTTTCTGACATTACTTTTGAATGGAACATAATGGGGTTATGCATTGATGTAAATCAATGGCTTACAAACATTTCCATTTGCAGAATTAGTTTTCTCACAAAACCTTAAATGGGAAAAAATTAAGTTAAAAAAGATAAGCAAGTGGAAATATTAGAGCTGAAGTAAAGGGTAGATGTCAAGTTATGGGTGAAATTGCATCCAATAATCCTGCAGGGTGAGAGAAAAGAATATCTAATCACTTCTGATATATCCTGGTCCTCTCCAAGCTCACCTTGTCATCTTATGGTTTTAAATGTGTTCAGAATAATAACCTCATCAGACAACTTTGACTTAATTAACCATGATCTTCTATCTCTTTTGTATTTGCTTTCTGGAATGTTAAAAATTATTGTGCCCACTTGTTTGTCTTTTAACACTTTCTTTTCTCAACTTACTTTGTATCCTTGGATTTTATTGCTACTGTTGGGGAGGAAAATCTTCCACTGATCTTCCAGGTCCCTTCAGCTGGACTTAGATTGTTATGAGACAGATTAACAGGAGAAAGTAAAATTTACTAGTGTGTATTTAGGCAATCCACACAGACATGAAAATTTAAAGACAATGAGGCAACATGAAGCTTATTATATGAGTTAAGAGAGGAGTAGGGTCTAAGGATGCAAAGGGGAGGAAGGCCATTGGTAGAAGGTGAAAGGAGATGTTTTGAAGTTTGTGCAGTGAAGTTTCTTAGGTAAAGAGGAATCTCTGTTAATAGCCCTCTTCTGCTACAGGCTCTCCTTTCCAATGGAAATTTAGGCACTTGAGGACCAGGTTGAGAGGATTTCCTGCATCTGCTGGGTTATGATTACTTTTAACTCAAGATAGCATTCATGCCAGAGTGGCCCATTTTGTGGCAGTCTGCCCTTGGCCCCTACACTTCCCACCCAACCTTTAATGATTCCCGAGTTGTAACGGAACCAGCATTCTGTTACATCTGTCTTCCCCTATTTGCTTTTGAATCTTCCCCTTGTTTCTTTCTGTATATTCTCCAGTTTGTCTGTACCATGTCCCCCATTCTCATTTTGCTCTGCTTCCTCAATTCCTATAACTTATTCAAAATTCCTTTGCTATTTGCTTCTCCGGTAATGACAAACTAACTTCCCATAGCGGCTCCATGAGGGAACGTTATTCATTTAATGAGCACTTTTGAAGAGCTTCTTTTTTTTTTAAATTTTTTATTAACATATAATGTATTATTTGCCCCAGGGTACATGTCTGTGAATCATCAGGCTTATACATTTCACAGCATTTGCCATAGCACATACCCTCCCCCCATGTCCATATCCCTATCCCCCCACCTCCCAGCAACCCTTAGTTTGTTTTGTGAGTTTAGGAGTCTCTTATGGTTTGTCTCCTTCCCCATCCCATCTTATTTCATTTCTCTTCCCCACCCCCCCATAAGCCCCTGCCCTGCCTCTCAAATTCTTCATATCAGAGCGATCATGTGATAATTGTCTTTCTCTGACTGACTTATTTCGCTTAGCATAATACCCTCTAGTTCCATCCATGTTGTTGCAAATGGCAAGATTTCGTTTCTCTTGATGGCTCATAGTATTCTATTGTATATATATATACCACATTTCCTTAATCCATTCATCTGTTGATGGACATCTAGGTTCTTTCCATAGTTTGGCTATTGTGGACATTGCTGCTATAAACATTCGGGTGCACCTGACCCTTCGGATCACTACATGTGTATCTTGAGGGTAAATACCCAGTAGTGCGATTGCTGGGTCGTAGGGTAGCTCTATTTTCAACATTTTGAGGAACCTCCATACAGTTTTCCAGAGTGGTTGTACCAGCTTGCATTCCCACCAACGGTGTAGGAGGGTCCCCCTTTCTCCGCATCCTCACCAACATCTGTCATTCCCTGACTTGCTAATTTTAGCCATTCTGACTGGTGTGAGGTGGTATCTCACTGTGGTTTTGATTTGTATTTCTCTGATGCCGAGTGATTGAAGAGCTTCTTATGTGCTCAACCCAATTTCAGGCAATGCAGACGTTACCTGAAAAATCATGTCATGGAAATAAATAAAATGAGTTAAATCTTAATATAGAAAAAGAAAATTTGAGTTACATTTCCAACATGGAACCCTTTCCTGAAGCCTAAAGGTTACAGAAATTCAATGTAAGGTACATGCCAGAGCTGACTAGAGCTAGATTAGGAAAGATTCACAGAGTTAGAAAGAAAAATACTTGACCAAGGAATCAGCATAACTTACTGAGAGTGAAATATGGTAGTGTATCTCATTTCAAATTTTTGTCAGCGTTACTGGACTGAGAAGTCCAAAAAATGATGCAGGCATAGTGTGCTTGGAATTTTGAAAATATTTTACAAAACACCTAACAATTTTCTTATAGATGAGATAAAATATAAAATGCACATAATTATAACTAGGTGGACTTATTGAATGACAGAAGCCAAGGGATATGGATGACGGGTTTATATAACACATAGGAAAAATTCCATGGCTAGACCCTAACATTCTCTCTTCTTTTTTTTTTTTTTAAAGATTTTATTTATTTATTTGACAGAGAGAGATCACAAGTAGACAGAGAGGCAGGCAGAGAGAGAGGGGGAAGCAGGCTCCCTGCCAAGCAGAGAGCCCGATGCGGGGCTCGATCCCAGGACCCTGAGATCATGACCCGAGCTGACGGCAGAGGCTTAACCCACTGAGCCACCCAGAAGCCCCTCTCCTCTTCTCATTTTAGTTTTGGACTCAGATGGACGTATATAAAGTAAGCTTATTAAATGTGAAGGTAATACAAAGCTAGGAAGGTCTCCCTACCCAAAAGGTATGAAAATCCTGGAGTAAAGGATCAAATGCAAAATAATAATAATAATAATAATATGGATTATTGTAGTGGTCCGCACTATTAACTTTAGGACCACTGCTCAAATAAAGGATAAGAGTGAGGGGCTCAGCAGGGGCAAAGTATAAAAAGACATGGGGCTTCCACATTCCACTGAATTCAGGCTGAGCCAGCAGTGGATTGGGGCTGCCAAAACACAGTGAATTCTGCTTATTGGTATGGACTGAGTTGTGTCCCCCAAAATTCATATGATGAAACCCTAACCTCCACTGTGATGAAATTTGGAGATGTGACCTCTGAGAAATTAGGTAGATGAGGTCATGAGAGTGGGGCTCTTATGATTGGATTAGTGCCCTTATAAGAAGAAAGACCAAAGTGCTTGCTCGTGCTCTTTTTTTCTGCCCGCCACGTGAGGACAGAGTGAGAAGTGCCGTCTGCAAGGCAGGAAGATAGCGCTCACCAGAACCTGATTG
This sequence comes from Nasua narica, assembly GCA_028533885.1. Lineage (NCBI taxonomy): Eukaryota > Metazoa > Chordata > Mammalia > Carnivora > Procyonidae > Nasua > Nasua narica. Next base: position 107,210,059 of record CM052802.1, on the reverse strand, counting down.
TTGTTGGCACCCCGATCCTGGACTTCCAGCCTCCAGAATTCTGAGAAAGTGAACTTCTGTTATTTAAGCCACCCAATCTGGGCTGTTTTTTTTCATGGCACCCTGAACTGATAAATACGTGTATCTTGCATGAATAGGATTCCTTGATCTTTTAAAAAATATATTTTCTGAAAGCCTCTGATTATATTCAATACACTCATTTTATTTTAAATATAATTTCAGTTGTTCTTGGCACATAATGTCCTTTTGAGATTGAGCCCCTTGGAAGACCATAAGTGGTCACTACTTCTATGGCAAGCTTGCTGTCAAACTTTTTCTCCAGAGAGGAGAACATCTATTTTTAAAGGGCCACAAATAAAACCAAATAATTTGACCTACATATGCAGGTCTTATATGTCCTGGAAAACACAATTATGCTACTTAGAGTTAAAGATCTTGTATTCTGGAGCTATGAAAATGAATGTAGACAGTTCTTAAGTAGCCACCATAAAATAGGTATTGGGAGCTGGAAGTTGAGGATAGAATTGCATATGGAAAAATTAGGGAGGTTTACGTGGATACGGGGTCAACAACAAGGTTTGAGTTTGGGCTCCATGTTAAAAACTCAAATTTTTTGTTTGATACATGCACTTGGACTATGACTAATTTATAACACCAGCGAACTAAATAAGTTGAAGAACTTAGTCTGAAGTCTATTATCATATTCGTTTCTTTAACACTTGTGAAAATGTCGCTGATGGCACTCCATGAATTTCTGTGAAGCCCCTTTTTTAGTACTTTAGTAAGGATGTGTGAAAGAAACCATGATCAAATTAACGCTAAAACATTTCCATAGGCTAGAAAAAAATCTGCCTAGAAACCAGGCCTGGAGGAGGGACAAGCAGTCCAATGTGAACTTTTGGTTACTGTTGAGTGTTTTTGTTTTTGTGAATGTGGGTCTGTGAAGAAGAGGTGAGAAGCGGCGCTGAGCTGTGGTCCCTCAGGAAATCCTCTGCCTCCCGCTCTCTGGGAGCTGGAGTGTGGAAAATTGCTAGAGGTGATGTACAACATATGGAAGAGGAATGGATGTGATGAGACAGACATAATTTATCTGCCTTTCTCATTTCTCTGCTATTTGCCCACTCCTTCCTATTTATAAATATTGTTAAATTTCATCTCTTTCCCGTCTCTTTCCTTCTGTAGTTGATAACATTGACTTCTAATCCTTATTAATTCTGATTTGATTTTCAAACTTAGTTTGCTTCTGTGGAAAGAGGAAAGGAAAGAAACTGGCTCACTAAAATCCAGGAAGATGGTACAAAGAGTAATGCAATGCTCCTTTCAGTAAGCTGAAAGGAGCAAGGGATAAATGGAGAGGAAAGAAAAAGCATCAGGGTAGCGGGCTTTCTCATCAGACTTAATCTCCAGCTGTGTTTTACAGTGCCCATTCAAGATTCTAAGAGTAAATATATAAGTGGGCATTTTATGGTGTCTGAAGACACACACAAAAAGGTTTCCTTTGGCACATTCTCTGAAATCTCTATTCCACCATAAGGAATTGGACCCAAAGAGCATCTGACCCACAATATAGGTAACCTTTAGGATTTCTGCAACGATTCACATGGAGAGGTGGGAGCTTAATTTCCCCAGTACTTCAGAGAACCTCTCTGGTCATTGGCCACATAAAACCGATAGTTTAGGCAATGTTGGATATCCTTACCCTAAATGCAAAATATTTCTGTGCCTGACTTAGTTTATACTTAAAAGGCATGTCCCACGTATTTTTTAAGGAAAGCCAAGATATGAAAAACATTTAGTTTTTGTGTAATAGGCACATAAGGGCTAATTTCTTAAAAGATAATTTTAAACTTGCAGAAAAATTGCAAAGAATTCCTAAATACTCTTTACTGAGATTCCCCAAATGAAAACATTTTACCAGACATTTTACCACATTTGCTTTATTATTTTCTATCTCCCTATGCGTGTGCATGCACACACACACACACACACACACACACACTTCTTCCCTGAAATGTTTAAAAGTAATTTGCAGACAGGTTAATGTCTGCAAACTGGGAGCCTCTCTACTTATTATTACGTAACTTTTCCTCGGGTTTATTCACATAACAAGATTATTTAATGTACATGACAAACTGACAAATGAAATTTATAAGCAATTATTTTGTAAATAAGCTTTCAGGAACATTTCTATTGTGAAGTCCAAGTGTACTTTATGTTTCTGTTTTATTCTAAATAAGCAAACACAGCTAGCAATGTCTGCATAGTAATTATGTAGAGAAATTTAGAAGGTACAAAATGTGATTTAATACCATTTCTTGAATGCCTGCCATAAGCAAGGCACTTTACAAGAGGGGTGTGTGTGTGTGTGTGTGTATCAACAATGTATCTAACAATATTTTTTTTTCTTAATGACAATGTCTTAGGGAAGGTATTATTATACTCCTTTTGCTTTTTTTTTTAAAGATTTTATTTATTTGACAGAGTGAGAGAGATCACAATCAGGAGGAGAGGCAGGCAGAGAGAGAGGGGGAAGCAGGCTCCCCACTGAGCAGAGTCCAATGCAGGGCTCGATCCCAGGACCCTGAGATCATGACCTGAACCAAAGGCAGAGGCTTTAACCTACTGAGCCACCCAGGCGCCCCCTCATTTTGCTTTTAAAGAAACTGTACCCTGAAGAAATTAAGTAACTTGCGTACAGTTACACAACTAGTAAATACTGGAGCTGTAATTTCCAGAAAGCAGCTTTTTTTAAATAGAGTAAATTTTATAAAAAACAAACCTTAGTTTATTGTTAATCTTCATCTCCCAAAAAATGAAGCCAGTCAATAGCAAAATTCAGCACAAGTCTCTTCTTGAAGATGGCTTGGGATGAACTTTAATTTCCATCAGTAATTTTTTACTAAGTTATATCAACTGATGCTTGAAGAAGTTAAGTAAATGTCTCAAGGTCACACACTGTCTGGGTGCTGGAGTTGGTAGAATATTCTGGAAAAATGGTCTCTGCTCATCATGTTTCTGGAATAATTAAAAAAATGGCTTTTTCCGTTTGCATAATAAATGTGTATTCATGATTTTGAAATCACATTTTTTAAAGATTTTATTTATATGAGAGAGAGTGAGAGCACGTGCGTGGACAGAAAGGAGGAAGGAGGTAGGACGAAAGGTGACAGAGGAAGAAGGGAGGAGGAAGGAGGGGCAGAGGGAGAGGGAGAAGCAGACTGTGGTGGGAGCCTGCCGCAGCACTAGATCCCAGGAGCCCCGAGATCATGACCTGAGCTAAAGGCAGACTCTTAACCTACTGAGCCACCGAGGTGCCCCACTGAGATCACATTTTTAATCAGCTTTGAAAATTTGTATTTTTTTTCTGGAAAATTAACTGTGATTCCGGTTTTTATAGTTTATTAATTTTATATTTTATTAGATAATTTTATATTTTATTAGAACAATTAGAGCATTTTCAATTATTTCTTGGGGCCTGTTGTATATTTTTGTTTCTTTTGTTTATGAACTTGGATCTTTTACTTTAAAAACCGTCTATGTTTGTTGGTCTTTTCTAAAAAACAGCTCTTGAATTTATCCTCTACGTTTTTCTTTTCCTAATTAATTTTTTTTTTTGCTTTCATCTTTTTATTTTTCTAGCTTTTTGAATTGAACTTCACCAATTAAGTTTTAACTGCCAAAACCAATGTGTTTTCCTTAGTTCCCATGCTACTTGATCTCTCTGTAGTATTTAATGTTTTTGGACAGAAATTTCTTCTTAAAATGATCTTCTCCTATAGATTTTTTTAACTCGAGGGTCCTTTTTTCCCCCCTTAGTTTCTCAGTCTGCTTTTTTGTTTTCATCATTAGCTCATCTTCTTCCTATTTTTCAAATGAAAATCCTTTCAAATGTAGCTCTTGGTTCTGAACTCTTACCTTTACACTTGAGATTACAACAGCTTCTTGGACTTCAGCCACCGTTTTAAAAAAAATGATCTTTAACAATTTTATTGAAATATAATTTACACATCCTAAGATTCATTCGTTGTAAGTGTACAATTTAGTGATTTTTTTGTAAATTGATAGAATTGTGCAACCATTGCCTCAATCCAGTTTTACATGTCCATCACCCCACAGAGTGCTTTCTTGCCCACCTGGAGTTAATTCCTGCTCCCACCCACAGTTCAAGGCAAAAACTGATCTACTTTCTACTTCTATAAACTTACCATTTTGGACATTTCATATAAATCGAATCAGGCAATCAGGTCGTCTTTTGTGTTTGACTTCATTTACTTAGCATATTTTTGAGGTTCGTCCAGGTATGGATAGTTTGTTCCTTTTTCTTTTCTTTTCTTTTCTTTTCTTTTTTTTTTTTTTAAGATTTTATGTATTTATTTGACAGAGAGAGATCACAAGTAGGCAGAGAGGCAGGCAGAGAGAGAGAGGGAAGCAGGCTTTCCGCTGAGCAGAGAGCCTGATGCAGGGCTCGATCCCAGGACCCTAAAATTCCAGGACCCTAACATCATGACTTGAGTCAAAGGCAGAGGCTTTAACCCACGGAGCCACCCAGGTGCCCAGTTCCTTTTTCTTATTGAGGCACCCCATATTTTGTTTATCCACTAACAGTCTATGAACATTGTGATTTTTCCAATTTTGGCTTATTGTGAATAAAGCAGCTATGAGCATTCAAATTTTTGTGTGGGCATACGTTTGCATTTTTCTTGGAATGCTTTCTAAGTGTGCAATGGTTAAGTTTTTGTTGTGCTTTCAAAGAAACCTCTGAATTGTTCTCCAGAGTGGCTGTTCCACCTTACGTTCCCACCGGCAGCCTAGGTGAAATCCAGTTTGTCTACAGTTTTGCCAATCCAGAGGTTTTTTGGGTCTTTTTTAGTGTAGTCATCCCAGTGGGTGTGCAGTGTCTTATTTTGCTTTTATGTATATAATTTTTTAACTTAGTACCCTCAGTCCCAGCCTACTCTTAAAGGTCTAGGTATGTATTTCCAGCAACCTGCTGCTATTTCCATTCAGATATTTCACAGTTACATTCATTTTAACGTGGGAGAAACTAAACCTCTCTCTTCACTCCTAATATTCCTAATATTGGTTTACTTTTAGAGGTCCCTATTCTTTAAAAATAGTAGCATTGTTTTCTCTCCCAATTTTAAACATTTCAAATCATCCTTCTCTTGAGCTCCTCATATTTAATCAGCCAGCAAATTCTATAAATTATTTCTTTTCTTTTTTTTTTTTTTTTTGAGAGAACGAGATAACAAGGAGGGGGCTGGTGGGGTAGGGGAGAACTTAGCAGGCTCTACGCCCAGCGCAGAGCCTGATGTAGGACTCCATCTCACCACCCTGAGATCACGACCTGAGCTGAAATCAAGAGTCAGATGCTTCACTGACTGAGCCACCCAGGCACCCCTACAAATCATTTGTTAATATCATATGTAATATTTTCTCCCTATTTTCATTGCCTTAATTCCAGTCTAAATTATTTCTAAATAATTATGTAAAGCATTTTGCTAATTGTATTTCCACTGCTCTCTATTTTGGAACTGTCAAGACATAAGTAGTTTTTATTTTATTGTATTTTCTGGCCACATCCCCTCGGACTCAAAATTATTTAATGTCCTTGTACTCTCTTGCATAGCATGTTACTTCTTAGTGTTAATTCCATAGGGCTCCAACCCAGCTTTTTTATCTGAAGAAACTCCTCTGCTCCAGTTACATGGAGATTCCTCTGAACATGTCTGTGTGTTTCAACCTGGGGGTTTTAGTAACAACTGCATCCTACCCATCTCATTGGAATTACCTTTCTTTGCCTATTTGAGTTTTCACCAAGCCTTAGCAACAAAATTGAAGTCTCATTTTCTGAGTGAAGAGTTTAGCAACTGCCCATATTTCTATAAGCTAATCCAGCATGGTCTTCCATTTATGTATGTATGTATGTACATATGTATGTATTTATTGAATACTTTGAGAACTTATTTGGAGCCAGGCTTTGCACTAGGTGCTGAAAGGCAAAGTGGGTATATTACAATTCATTGGGATGAAGCCGTATATAAAGAGACAATTTTATATATATATATAATAAAAATAATATATTGCTGTAGTAATTGAGCTGTAGGCAGGATATTTTAATTAAAAACAAGGAGAGGCACAAAACCCATCTTGAATTAGGCTGAGTGTGGGTGACAGTTGAACTGAATCTTGAATTATGATGAGAGTGATGAGGATGAGGGCAAGACATTCTAGAAATGGAGGCCAAGATATAGAGGTAAGAAGTAGCCCAGTGTGATTGGTTGGAAGTTACCAGCAGAAAGGGTCTATGGACACATGTGGCATCAGGCACAGTTCAGTGGGCATGAACCTAGGGAAGAATTCAGAGACCAAGGCATGAAAGGCCTTGTTTCTTGTGCCAGCAGTTCATACTCATTGCTGTGGATAATGTGACCCCACAGGGGTTTAAATAGGGGAATGAAATGGCTAGTCCTGTGTTGTATGGCATTCATTTTGGCACATATGTGAGGGACGACTTTGATCAGGACAAGATTGTTGGAAAGGGACTAGATGGTTGTCATTTCAGTGATGAGATAGTGAATGCTTAAGCAGATGGTGGTAATGGTTATAATGAGAATGGGATGTCTATGATAAAAGTTCTGTAGATATAATTGGCTGGATGAAGTAGATATTTGAATGTGGCAGGCAGTGATTGAGAGAAAGAGTTGAGAATAACTCTCAGATTTCCGGCTTTGGTTCCTGGATATACCAGTTATGAGATCAAATGAACATATTTTGGATACCACTCATGAATTGCATAATACTTTATAGTGCATCTTTTAATGGATATGATAGTTTTCTTCCTATACCACTGATCAAAGTATTTGAGGAGAGAATCTAGCTTCTGTATATTTTGCAGAAATGAAAAAGACAATGGCTTTTATTATTTTTTTCTCTGTAAAAAAATAGTGCCTGCTTGTGTTAAAAAGTTAATAAATTAGGGGAAGATTAAAAAAAAATTCAGTGTCACCTCAATAATATTACCTAACACCGGAAATAGAACTAAGATTCAATGTGAAATGTGTTAAAACTTTCTCTTTTAACTCATCATATTATCATGTACATATTTGTATGCTTGATTTATATAACAAATTTTAATTTTGCCTGTAGGATGTTATTACATAGATGAACTATATATTTGAATCTATGTTATCTTGGGGCATTAGTAGGATGTTTCCAACTTCTCAATAGAACAATCAATACCGAAAAAAGCCTTCCATATACATTTAGACTTTGTTAGTCTCATTTCTCCATTTCCTAAGTATAAAGTCCCCAAATACTGCATAACATAGGGATTCTTTCTGACCTGAACTCTGACTCTCTCTCCACTTGTCTCCAGCTAGTTCTCAAGGTGCATCACTTTGTGGCAATACCAACCTATTTGCAACTCAAAATAAACCCTGCTATGTCATGACTTTAAGCCTTTGACATCTTCTCTCTGCTAGAACACTATTGAATTTCTCCTCAGTCTAAAGATCAGCTCAAGGTTATCTTTCCTTGTTCTCTTATGGAGAATTGACCATCTTCTGATTTCTGCTGTGCACATTCCTGTCGAATTTCCTACCACCCTGTATTGTAAATTTTGGTTTGCCTGTCTGTATTCCACACTAGAAAATAAACTTTTTGCATTTAGGGACTATGTTTCAATTAATTTCTAATCCTAGATTTTGGCACTGTTTTAGCACATAGTTAAGGTTTACTTTATGATTATTTAATTCAATTAACATTTTCAGGGGTCTAGTAGCATAGATGACCAAACCTAATTCAAAGACTGAAGAATTTAGAAATCCTCCTGAAAGCAATAGTGCTCCTCCAAAACCTTAGTTTTATTCACATTGTTTGAATATTTTAAAAAGGCTTTTTAATTTATTCATTTGAGAGAGAGAGGGAGCACAAATGTAAGAGCATGAGCAGGGGGTAGGGTCAGAGGGAGAGGGAGAAGCAGACTCACTGCTGAGCGGAGAGCCTGATGCGGGTTTTATCCCGGAACCCTGAGATCATGACTGAGCAGAAGACAGATGCTTAACCAACTGAGCCACCCAGGCACCCCTGTTTGAATTTTCTGATATGGAGCACGGCTTAACTCTATAGACTTTATTACAATCTAAGGTAAGATCAGACGTAAACTAAAAGTGTTTTGAAACATCTCTTGATGCTCCTCATGTTTAGTTTGAAGCAAAAGAAAAAAAAACACTTCAGTGCATCCTTGCTAATTATCTCAAAGAGTAAGCAAATCACTGCTGAAGTGCGGAGCATTTTTTCCCCTTTTTGGTAGCGAAGTAAGGACGAGTTAGAAGCACAAGGCAGAAGTCAATTATATAAATAATTAAAGAAAAATATTGTATGCACCCATAATTGCATTTTCAAAATTTTGCCAGTGTATAGATACATACCTTATTATCTTGGAAGCAATAAAAAAATTCTTAAATGTCTCTCTTTTTTTTTTAAGATTTTGCTTATGTATTTGACAGAGAGAGTGAGAGAGAGAGAGAGCACAAGCAGGGAGAGTGGCAGACAGAGGGAGAGGGAGAAGCCGGACCCCCACTGAGCAGGAAGCCCGATGTGGGATATGGGGCTCGATCCCAGGACACTGGGATCATGATCTTAGCTGAAGGCAGATGCTTAACTAACTGAGCCACCCAGGTACCCCTTAAATGCCTTTTTTTTTTAAAGATTTTATTTATTTATTTATTTAACAGAGAGGGAACACAAGCAGGCAGAGACGCAGAGAGGAGCAGGCTCCCCGCGGAGCAAGGAGCCCGATGCGGGACTCGATCCCAAGACTCTGGGATCATGACCTGAGCCAAAGGCAGCTGCTTAACCAACTGAGCCACCCAGGCATCCCTAAATGCCTTTTTTAATACAAATTAAAACTTCTGTTTCTTTTTAAACTGTGTACCATTTTTCTGTAACTATCTCTGACTAAGGAATCTCTATACAAGTGAAAATTTCTCTTAAACTAATGTCATAGCCAGTGCCTTCTGAGAGGTCTGTAGCTCACAGGTACTTTTAGTCTGTAATTCCTAATTAATGAAACACAGATACTTGAGATGGTATCTTAAAGTCTCGATTTGTAATGTCCTTAGAAAAGTCCTTGGAAAAGAACTAACTGTAATCCAATTAGTTCTGTGTGTTTTAGTCAGGAGACTTTTTGACTGCAAGTTACGGTGAGCAAAGTTTTGGCTCACAGAACTGGAAAATTCAGGGGTGCAGCTGGAATCGGCTCTGTCTAGATCAAGCTATTGAGATGTCTTCAAAGCTCACACTGTGACTTTCTTTAGTATAAATCCTCTTCGCAAATGAGCCAACAGCCACTATCTTTGGCAAACATATAAAGAAGATTTCGGTGGACTTCGTCTGGCTCACTGTGTTTGGCCAACTGGGTTATTATGACGGGTCAGAAGGGAGTCATCCCTGCGTGTGGAGCGACAGGAGGATCAGGCTTGCCTGAGGCATGTGGAGTGGGCTTTCTGCAGACAGAAAGTTCTCCAGTACCAGACAAAGTGGGGTAGGTGTCCTGGAGAGACAAAACCAAGAGGTGACCACTAGAATAATTTTTGCCACTATAGGAAGGTGAAGTATAAAATGAATGCCATTTTTTTTTCCCGGCAAATGAAATATTTATTTTATTTTATATTTTAACTTATAACATTACATATCCAACTATTTGGCCTGGCAATGGGGAGTTTAGGGGAACACAGCTGAGCATGAACTCCTAGACTTACTAGGTTTACTCCTATATTTGCCACATTCACTTCTGTATTTGCCAAATTACACATCCAGGAAGATTCTAACACCTGACCCTGATATATATGCCCAGAGAAGCTACATTAAACAGGCTTTCGAAATACAGGGTTCTCACAAAGTGAACAGGGTATCCTTTAATGGGCCGTCTGTAGAACTGTTTCTGAATGACAGAAGAAATTTTGTGAAACATAAAGATTTTCTATAAATTTTATCAAAATGGTAGTATGTTCCCTGACCTACTGGTGATATAAATGTAGTAATAAATGGGAGTGTGAATTTATTGGGCCTGAGCTCTATAAAATAACTTTTATAATATCAACCTACAATGATGTAATTTAAAAATTATCTGTTTTTTGTTGATCCCTTCACTGCATTCTACTCTATTCATAGTCTCTCAATTCTCTCTTCCCTGAAGCTAAACAATTGATGAAATAAGTCTAATTAGTACTTATTGCTGTTTGTCTAGTATAAAAAGAATCTATTCCTTAGGTTCTGAGGAATAATCCAAATGACAATGGAATATGGTGACAATCATTAGGAATTAAAGATACCACTTTAAAAAGTTCAGTTTTTTCGTAGAGCTCACTTTAATTACTGTATTTCTGATATCTTACACTAGATATTTTATTTTCAGAACAAAATTTTACAACACTATGTTTACAAGTCTATGTTATATCACTATATCATCATCACCAGTATGAACCACATTTGTTTTGCACACTGAAAATTTAAAATATGCTTAAAACATTATACTAATTTCATCCCTTAGAAGAAACTGCATAAAGTGGTGAATAAAGCAAAAAAAAAAAAAAAAAAGTAGTTAGGGTTGGGTTGACCCCTAGCCATTCCATTTGTTTATAGCCTCACAAGATTTTTATAAATATTAAATGGGATAATCTATATGAAAGCGACTAGCTTGCAGAGAGGAATTTTTGTAGATGTGCAAAACATATTTCTTCTCCTTTCCAATTCTTATTTTCCTTTTTTTTTTGTTTTTCTCTCTTTTTACCTTTTCCATCCCTCCTTTCTTTTCCATTTTTTCCTTCTTCCTTATAATTTCTTGCTTCTGAAGGGGAGCATAATTTGCCACTCCAAAATATATCTCTTTGTTATAAGGATTATCTTGAACTGGTCATTATTCTGGTTTTTCCTTATTTTTTAAATTGAAGCATAGTCGACATTGAACTGATTATACTTAAATAGCACACAGAGGAAAATCTCTGAAAATGGAATAAAAATTACCCTTTTGTAAGAGACATTTACATTTATAAGGGAAATCCCCATTTGTAAGTGTGTCCCTTTCTGTATCAAGAAAGGACTGGGATGCCTGAGTGGCTCAGTCAGTAAGCATCCGCCTTCCATTTAGATCATGACCCCAGACTCCTGGGATCCAGTCCTGCATCGTGTTCTCACTTACCAGGGAGCCTTCTTCCCCCTCTGCCTGCCTCCTTGTGCTTGTGCCTGCTGTCTCTCACGCTCTCTCTCTCTGACAAGTGAATAAATAAAATCTTAAAAGAACAGAGGATGACTCAAAATCTCCAGAAACTCTTATCATTGGAGAAGGCAGAGACTTAAATCTGCATCACAACCTACCCTCTTTTACTGTGCTTTACCTGAAAACCTCCCATAAATGGTTACACTCCCCAAATAACTTCTTTTGTCTTTCCCTGGAGATGGTATTCAAGGTAGTGGCTTAGGCTATTTGGGGGAGTAATTCAGTTTCCCTGGGTCTTTCCCATGTATAAGCAAGGTCTATGTGTTATGAAACCTGTTTTTCTCCTGTCTTTTATTACATAGGGGCTATCAGCTGAGAGCCTACAAGTGTAGAGGGAAAATTATTTTTCTTCGCCATATTTGTCTCAAATTATCCTTCTCTGTTTTGTTCTTAAGTTCCATGTAGTTCCTTTGAGAGGTTCAAGCTCATATCATTCAAGGTTTAAGTCCAGTAGGTAAGGCAGTATCTCTGCAGAAGTTCTTCCCACACATTCAAGGATTCACTCTGGCCAAACTTGGCATCTACTCCTAAATCAATCAGTGTTTCAAGAGATTTGGTGTACTGATTGATATGCATTGGGTCATGTAGTGCAGGAGTGGCAATGTGAGAAGAGAGAATGAAATAGAGTATTTTCTTTAAAGAAAACTGTGGGTCCTTCTACCAGAAGAAAAGTTTTGGATGCTGGATAATCAAAACCCAACAAATGTTCACTACATTCTTTTCCTTAAGGAGCTCACAATTTAGTTGAAGAGACAAAGTAGCTAATGTATTATATATGTAATGAAAATAATGTAACTGAACCCAAGTTTATATGCCTAATGAACAACAAAGGCAATCACTGAGACATTAAGTAAGTAGTAAGGAAAGGGTTTTCTCGAGATGCAGCCAAATAAGAGACTAGAGGGCAGGTCACAAATCCACATCCTTGAGGGGTTAAGGTTGGGTATGTACATGGATGAGGGATTTAAAGATAAGGATGTCATGGGGTATGTAGTTTGAATGGAATATGCTGATTGGATATAGGGAAAAGAAGAGTGAGTGTCTTCCTTCCTTAGCATGCACATTCAAGAATCATGTCTCCTCATGGGGCACATGTGCAAAAATTGGCAGTGTAACCATGACAAATGGGGGAAGATCCACAGCATTTTTTTTGTCTTCCTAATGACCGAATTTGATTAGACCATGCACCTCTGTGAGGTTATTCAATGGCCTCCTATTGCTTTTTAGCAAAATCCAAAATATTACAGGCTTCTTGATTTTATCTTTAGTCTCATTTTATATTACTTCCTCTATCTGGCCCTGTTTTTAGCCACTAAACCCCTTTTTGCCCTCTAGGCTTCTATTTGTGTTGTTCTCTCTCTAGATTATTTTTCTTCCCTTCTTTGGTTAAATCATTCTCTATTTGACTCTCTCTAATCCTTTGTTTCCAAAGGATTAGCATTTCACTGAATGCACTGGATTTTCCACAGGCTTCTGGTACCAATTCATTTTTGTCTCCTACAGAAGCTCTTTGTCTTCTAAGACCAAGCACTTTGTTATCCTGTCCTGGAATAATCAACAGAGACCTCAGGATTTCCCAACTAGTGTTCTTCATCATCCTCCACATTCAACCTTCGTCTCTCCATTTCAAATGATGACCTTTCATCCCTTTAGCTGTCCATGTTAAATTCTGGGAATTAGCCTTGATTCCTTCTTCTCCGTTACATGCATAGACAATGAATCTCCAGATTTTCCCGAGTTTACTAAGTATTTCTCATGTGTCATCGCGTTTCCCTCCATTGCTGCTCCCACTGTGTTTAGATACTCATCATTTCTTTCTTTTTTTTTTTTTTTTAGATCCTCATCATTTCTGATAACAATGACAAGAATAGCTAACGTTCATTTTCATGGGATGGTGGTCGTCAGCGTTTTACATGCCTTATTTTAGTAAATTCTCACAGAAAATTCCTTTGAAATAGAGACTACTATTTTTGTCTTTATGTAGATCAGAAACTGGGGGGTCAGAGAAATTTGGCAATTTGTCTGAAGTCACACAGCTAGGGTTCATGCATTCTTATAGGGGCTCTAAAATACAATGACAGAGTCCTTTGTTTTGTAATGTTTACTGTGAAAGTCAGATACTTGTTCTTAAAATCTTCCTTGAACTTTTGTCAGAATATGTCACATGGCCTACTTAAAACCCTGTGTTCTGGATTGAATCATTAAAACCTTTTTCTGTGACTCTTTCCTGCTGACATTGATGTTGCCTTTCAAAGTGAATTTGGGTCAAAGGAGTAGTAATCAGACACAGTTACTAAAGGCAGAACACTCTCTTGTCTCTCTTTCCTTTCTACAGTGGCGTGAGCTTCCTTAGAGCTTTGACTCCCCAAACTCTGGAAGGGTTTCAGCAGGCTTAATATTTTGTTTTTCAGCCCCCCTAAAGGAAAACTCAAACAGTGCCTCCACCACATAACCACGCTCTCATTTTCTACCTTGTCCTCGCTAGCTCATTAGATGTCCACTGCTTGCCTCCCAAGCAGCTTTCCTAATTATGTCGGTGGCGCACAGCTTGTCTTCTTAAAGACTGTGTTTTTCACTCTGTTCGTGCCATTTCACTGGAGAGGAAATCTGCATCTGTGCTCCTATGGAAGCCATAAGGTCACCACGTGAAAACTTGGAGGGCAAAAAAATGTTGTCAGTAATGAGATCTCAGGCATTTGGAAAGTTCACAGGGTCCTTTGTACAACACTGAAGAATCCCTCTGTTTCCTCTGGTGCTGTTTCATGCTAATTTCAGAACACCAGCCAGTATAAGGCATCTCAGCTCAAACTTCAGTTCACAGTGGAGCCCCTTTCATCCTTTTTGCAGCAAGGCAGTTAGATTTATCTTGTTGATCTGTGGAAAAAAAGGGAATAAAGAAACACAGTCACATGAATGTAACAGATGGAACAAATTGAAGGGTTTGCTCCTATCACTTTTCTCCTTATTAAAAGGAGAAGGGAAAATTGTTTTTTGACCGGGCACTGATTATTATGATTATTTAATATTTGAAAATTATGTGACATTCTAGAAATTCTAAGAGTTGCTGATATAGGTTGAATAACAGTAACACCAGATTAATTCTATCACAGTTACAGGGTTTTGCCGTTAATTTTTGACTCTGGACTCCTCTGGTTATGTCCAGTGAAGGAACAGAAAGCCAAATTCACCCCTTCCCCTCTTTGGGACTTGTTTGATTCTGCTACACAGAGAAGGTTCCGGGAATGGCATAAAGGAAACAATGGACTCTCTGACTTTCCGCTCTGTGCTGTGGTGCCACTGCATCTTATTTAAACTGTGACATTTGATTGGTGTATTGATATGCGCAGGAAATTGTGGGATTGCATTCCCGTAGAGTCACCTCATTATACACCCTAGTTTTCCAACACTGTGTGATTCTTCCTCTAGGTATGTGCCTTCACTGTACAGGAAAGAGGAAACATTGGTAAACTTCATGATAGAATGGTTCTAACCACCCTCCTCCATCTCCAAGTGTTTGAATTTCTAGCAAAATTATCTAGTCAAATCCCCCAACTTCAGGCTGCAGGGTAACTAAGAATCTTGCTCTTCCTTCGTTAGTGCTTTTTTTTTTTTTTTTTAAAGTGTTTTTGTATTGAGAAGTGACTCACAGCCTTAAATTTGTCAGTCTTACAAGTAGGAAATGAACATTAATACTATTATATCCCCTAGGCTGTCACATAAGGTGGTCAGTGAAAGGTCCTTTGGGGCTTACAAAGTTGTTTTATAGAGCACAAACCACCAAGTCCACTTGGACTTGCTATTCTTTTTATTTATTTATTTTTTCTAAAGAGGGAGAGAGAGAGAAATAGGGGTGGGATTGGGAGGAAGGGCAGAGGGAGAGGGAGAGAGAGAATATTAAGCAGGCTCCACACCCAGCCTGGAGCCCACTGAGGGGCTCGATCTCACAACCATGTGATCATGACTCGAGCCAAGGTCAAGAGTTGGATGCCTAACCAACTGAGCCACCCAGGCGCCCCTTATGCTGTGTAGTCATGTTTTTTTTTAAAGCACCAGATCATCTATTTTTCAACTTGTTGGTGTCCTCCTACAGTAAAGGCCTTAGTATAAAACCATTTGTGGAATTTTAGCATATAAAGGGTATGTTAAATAATAGCTTGAGTAAATGGTGATTTTTACTTAATTATTATGATTTTGTCCAGTTTCTCATTTAATTATGTCATTTCAAGGGGCGTCTGGGTGGCTCAGCTGGTTAAGCACTGAACTCTTGATTTTGGCTTGGGTCATGATCTTAGGGTGGTGAGATCGAGCCTCATGTCGGGCTCCATGCTCAGCAGGCAATCTGCTTGAGATTCTCTCCCTCTGCCCCTTCCCCCACTCATTCCTCTCTCTCTCTCTCTCTCAAATAAATAAATAAATCCTTAAGAATTTATGTTATTTCACTACTATTGCAAAGTTAAATGATACAGGTCTCATTCTCCTCCTTGTACGTAACTACCTACCTGACCTCTCACATTTTAGGTGCAACATTCACGGTATTTCTTTGGGGAAGCCTTCTCTGACTTGACCCTGATCTCCACCTTGTCTTGCCTATACCATTTTACACTCATCACATATTGTGCTTCCCTTTGTAGGCCTCATGAAAAGTGTAACTATATACAGACTTGCAAATTTATTGTCTGTCAGTAATTTAATGTCTGTCACTCCCAGGAATCTATGAGCATAACCAGAGTGGAGCTATGTTTATCTTGTTTGATACTATGAGCAGTATGTAATATGTACATATGAATACTTACTGAATTTATAAATGATTTCCAAAGATATACTTAACATTTGACCCAAAGCTTGCTTGCTTGATTTGTTTATTTAAATGTTTTATTTATTTGTCAGAGAGAGAGAGAGCACAAGCAAGGGGAGTGGCAGAGGGTGAAGCAGGCTCCCTGCTGAGCAAGGAACCCGATGTAGAACTCAATTCCAGGATTCTGGGTTCATGACCTGAGCCAAAGGCAAACATTTAACTTACTGAGCTACCCAGGCATCCCTGACACAATGCTTCAATCATAATTTGTAACAAGGAATTCAATTCTAAAAATTTGGAGGGATAATGATAAAGGCTCCCTTAGAGGAGAGAAAGGTCATCTATAAAGGAACAAGAAACAAGAATGAGATTAACAATTGATTTATTAATGGACACCTGAGATACTAGAAATAAATGGTCTAATATTTTTTTAAATTTTTATTTAAATAGTACAATATTTTTGTGTGGAGCATAAGGAAAAACATGGAGGACATTGTGAGAAGGAAAGGAAGGGTGAATGTGGGGGGAATCAGAGGGGGAGATGAACTATGAGAGACTGTGGACTCTGAGCAACAAACTGAAGGTTTTGGAGGGAAGGGGGTGGAGGTTGGGTGAGCCTGGTGGTGAGTATTGAGGGCACGTATTTCATGGAGCACTGGGTGTGGTGCATGAACAATTGATCTTGTAACACTGAAAAAATAAAAAGTATTTGTGGAAAAAATAGTACAATATTTTGAAAGTTCTGCAGAAAAATATTTTAAAGCTGGAATTCTGTACCCAGCTAAAATTGCGTTCAATTTTGAGGGTAAAAAAAGACATTTTTGGTTATTGATGAATTCAGGAAGTTTATCATTTGCAGATTTTTTTCTACGAAGATTACTGAAGGATATACTCTACTAATCCCAAATAACTCTACACACACATACATACACACAGAGTATACTTTTCCCCTATGCCAACACATTCATCCCCAAATCAAACGTTAAATCAGAAGATAAAATCCAAGATCTATATCTGGAAGGTGTTTGAACCAGACATGGGTGGCTATTGACATACTTGGGGATGGGGGAGAAGTATTACCTTGATGTTGATAGTATTTTAATGAATTTGTTCAAAATGTAGTAACTTCATAACTTGGAAGAAAATTTCTATAACAATTAAGAAGAAAGAAAAATCTGTCAGTGTAACTATAAGAAGAAAATTTGGGGGAAAACAATAGAAAAACCTAGGATAAGAGGTGTCAAGATAAGTTCAAATATATTGGTAATTAAAATATTGAAAAGAAGACACAGAGGAGAGGGTGGTCGTCTTGTTTTCCTATATTGATTGATATTATTCTTTAATGGTGGAGGAACCAGTTTTGAATTGACTTGAGCACCTTTGAATTTTTCCTTTCACCACTTCCTCTCCCTTCCTAAACTGCTAGCCTATTATTCTAATTAAAAAAAGTTGATGGCATCAAAACTGAGGTCATGAGTTAGTCCTTTCTGCAGAAAGGTGTGGGCAGCTTTTTGTTTTTTTCCTAGATATTCACACATAACAGGTTTTTTGTTTGTTTGTTTTTTTGTTTTTTGTTTTTGTAAGAGAGAGAGAGCACACTGAGTACAAGTGGAGGGTAGGGTGGGGAGGGGCAGAGGGAAAGGGAGAGAGAGAATTGTAAGCAGGGGCAGGCTCCATACTCAGCACTAAGCCCAATGTGGAGTTGGATCTCACAACTCTGAGATCATGACCTGAGCCGAAATCAGAGCTGGACGCTTAACTGACTGAGCCACCCATGTGCCCCATGTAACCAGCAATATCAGTGAATCATTTACACAGAGATCATTTAAGATGAAAGAATCCATTGTTGAATAGTAATAAGGCTAATTAAGGATGTTGATTACCACCCATGTCCATAGGCTACAGTTAAAAAAAAAATGAGGCACAGAAATCCAAAACAGTGATTATCTACAAATGAATGAAAGGTTTCAGCAGTGGAAAGTATTAAGATCAGAGTTATGATAAAGATAAAAGATCCTCAATACCAATACATTGAGAGCTTTTGAAATAAAAACATATAAAAAAAGAATGGCTAGGGAGTCTGTATTTGAGATTATTTAATAAAGTATTAAAATAATTTTTTGAGCCCAAGTTTCAAGATGATTTTAGAATCAGTTTTTTGAGTTTATGAGAAGTAAAGACATATTCTTTCCATAGCATTTCTTTCTCATTTGACCTTCTGATCCATACAGAACACACACACAAACTATTAAAAAAATGAAATTTTTTAAAAATGAAGAATTTCTATAACTTTAAAAAATATGAATTAGAAAATTCTCTCCAATTCCTTTTGCCTTTGCGTTATGTGGTGAAGTGTTCAGATTTTGCCAAATTGGTTGGCTGAAATAGGAATGATGATTTACTTGAATGGACTTGTGGCGACATCGTTTTATAAAAGGTGCTCATACAGGATAGTTAAAAAAGAGAGAGAGAATGTTCTAGAGAGCTTTCCATCTCCAAATGGAATAAAGTACAAAACTTAGTCAACTTTGGAATGGTCTGAATAATATTCACTCGCCCCGTCTTCTGCATGTCTTGTGGTATATCTGCTACCTTTTGTAAAAAAGGAGAAGGGAAAGTTCAGTGTTGTTCTCAGTATATGTGAACTGGTTTTCTCTCTCAAATAAACCCAGCAGGTAACAGTTGATACAGATGGAGAACCAAGTTTTAATTACCGTCAATAGCATCGCCTTCTCCACTTCGCCAAATGCTGCATGTTTCTGGCAGGTCGCTCGGAGATTCTTCTCTTGGAGGCCTGCTTCTGCCTACATCAGTGTGCATTCCCTTTGATATTCCCACACTGCGCACGATATACCCCGAAACACACACTGCTCAGGGTAATATGTCTCTAGTGCTCTGAAATCAATGGGAACACAGCCTTTTTTGCCTGACAGTATTGTCAGGGTGTATTATCTGGTTTAGGCTGTGGCTTCAGTTCATAGCAGTCGTCAGTTAAATTTCCCTTTCTGAAGCTGAGCAAAGTGTGGTAATGTCACAGCCACAGGCGACTGCCGTTCATAGGACGGGTACCGGAGAAGCATAGCCTCCTGGCTTGTCACACCGTATATATCTCAGGGTCTTCTCTTCCTTCCTAGTCAGAGATTTCCAAGAATGTTGCCTGGAGCAGTCATGGGATGCAAAAGAGAGAGATTTTTGTTCTGCACTTAGCAACATTACCACACTTCACACTCAGTTTCTGATAAGGGAAAATTTAACTGACTCGCTCTGAACTCCATCTATCAGATAATACACTCTGACAGGGCTGTGGATAAAGGCTAGAAAACCTACTAATTTATATTTCATTATCTCTGCACTTGGCTTAATCTGTTATCTTTTGCTACTTGTTACAAAGATGACAAGGAGAGCTGAACTGAAAGGGGAAAGGGGAACCCTGACCCCACAGGGGATGCGGGAAGGCACACTAGATAATTCAGCCTCCTGCGCTGAGAAGCTGTGTGCTGGGGGATAACCTTGGAGTCTGTGTCGAGGATTAGAAGAGGCAGGGCAATCTTGCACAGGTGGAGTGGAGAGGCCATTTCTAGCAACTGCGGCATCTTAATATGCCTCAGAAAACAAACTAAGGATAACGGGAGTTATCTTGGTGCTCGGGCACTTCCTGGCCCTGGTCTCAGGTGGTACATTCAAGAGCTGGAAGAAGTGACCTTGGCAGTACTTTGCCATCGGTACTGAAAAAGACCCTTTTGAGTACTGATGTATGTTCATTTGAACCAATGAACTACTAGTAGGGGTATACATAAGGCTTAATTAATTCAGGGAGAACTCTGCTTTCCTTTCTTGTAGAGGATGCCTAGTGGTCATAAACACTTCTGGAGGTGGAAGAAGGGGGCTTTATGTCCAATGTCTCTGTAGGAATGTAGCAGTTCAATTTGGAAGTTCTTTACCATAAGGATAAACCCACATTGGAATTGTCTTAGCTTTGAAAAGGAATTATACGACACAGATGTTATAAAATAGAGATAATAAATTTAAGGGACTCCCTGGAATTATGCTGAAGGATATACTAGGCACTTGCTAATATTTATTTGTCAGGAACAAGGTCAGGTGTTGGGAATCTGATCATTTGTAAAACTTCCTCGGAGCCATTCCATTTTTCTTTAAAAGAGAGCCATGCAGGCACCTTTGAGAGATGGTCTCCTGATTCTCTTTTTGTTGAAGCATATAGAGAGGAGGGTGGGTAAATACATACAGATTTCAGTTCAAGGTTAGCTCGCTCTGTCAATTATTCCAAGAGGAATTATAGTTCTCTTGGGGACATGTGCAATGCAGAGCATTACGGACTGTGTATCTTCGTTCTCAACTTGACCCAACTGCACTTCTTGGTGTGTAGTAAATGATTCCTATGCTCAGAACTTCTGCTCTCATGTCTGTAAAGTGAGGAGGAGTAAGAAGATATGCTCTAACCATATTTTAGGGATGAAAAGTGCCCAAAAGGAAGTTACTATGATCACAGAATTTTAGAGCTAAAACGAACCACAGAGATATTTAAAAGAAAAGAACTAAACTAAGAGTGAGAATATGTGGATTCAATCCTAGCTTTCCATTGACTCACCGTGTCACCAGGAACACACTTTCTTTCCCCTACCTTCTGTAAGATGAGAATATGTCAATAGTTTATCTCTGAGAGTACTTTCTGCTTTGATTCCTTACCATGGTGTCTATAGAAGTGGACCTCCTCCATGGTTACACAGGTGGTGGATGAGGCAACTGGCACTAGAGTCTCTGTTCTCTGCTCTCTTTCCAATGTTTCCTTCTTTTTCCCTCCCTCCCTCCGCCCCTCCCTCATCTCCCTCCCTCCCCTCCCTCTCTCCTTCCTTCCTTCCTTCCTTCCTTCCTTCCTTCCTTCCTTCCTTCCTTCCTTCCAGCTCTCCCTCTCTTTCTTCCTTCTCTCCTTCTTCTTTGTGGTCTGTTTTTGTTTTCTAAGTTCATTCAAATTCTCGTAAGAGTACCTTAAAGATTCAACATTGGGCTAGAAGTCACAATAAATAAATACTAGTTATTATAGAGTAGCTTCTGATGGATTCTTTATTTAAACATTAAGGCTGTGAAGCAGCTACTGAAACAACCTATATACATTTCAAATTATGGTACTGAATTGCTTATTTAGAATCCAAGAATAACTGCGTGTTATCCTTAAAATATATCTTTTCCCTAATGATGCACTCCAAATCACCTTGTAAAACTAATGTCAGCTCCCAAGGTTTTCTGTTCTCATAGATGTGGTGCCCTGATTTTAGGGCTTCCTGTGAGCCCCTGGATGAACTCTCACAACTCTGCCAAACTGCTTCTGACACAAGACCGCTGAGACTCAGTTGTTTTGGCAACTTCTCCAGGGAATTCCTATAGTCCCCCAACGGAGGCGGTGATGAGGACTTCATCATTTTGATTTTTCTCCACCTCCTACACACAGTCAATTTTGGTTCCAGGTGTGTGTGTGTGTGTGTGTGTGTGTGTGTGTGTCCTTGAATGTAGACTGGGAAATGGCCTTTCTCCTGTTTTACAGTTGATAGTCACCCTTTCTATTAAATACTGCTATTTTGCTGTATGCAACTTTCTCTTCCTCTGGAGAGCTCTTCTCTCAACATTAGCAAATAAAGTAGATTCTGCAATTTATCATTTAACTTCCTAGCTAACACACAATTTTGAGGTACCGGCCAAAGCCATAGAATATTATATGGGAACGCTTTTCCATTCCTGACGTATGTCTTTTCTGTGAAGGGAGTGCTGTAACTATAAGTCTCTCTCCATCTCACTATTTCATCCTTGGGGAGATGAAGAGGATTGTTTGGCTAATAGTATTGAGAAGAATGGCTGGGGATGTAGGGCTCAGCCCCATGTTTCCTTTCTCTCTTTCCCTCTGTTCCTCTAGTATCTCTGTCCCCTAGAGTTGGGAGTGGGAGTGCGACGTCAGCTTGCGCCCAATCCTGCCTGTGCCCTGAGATGAGCAGTTCTGCCTAACTCTAGGATTCAGTTATGAGATCTTCGGGATTTCACACTAAAGATCATCCTCCAACCTAGTTCTTGTCTGTCAAAATGGTTCAGACCTTGGGTAGTAAAGAGGGGAGTTAGTTCTTGAGACCCTCTTGGAAAAACTATCCCCAATACAAAAAAAGGATTAAAATGATGGATTATCTTAAGTGAACAAACCCTTAGAGATAATCTACGAAGTACTTAGGCATGTTATTAGTCATTGAGAAAATAAAGATGAATTAGATATAGTCCCTTTTTAAAAAGATTCCAGAGTTTAATGGTATAGATTTATAGGGTAGATTAGAGATATCAGAAAGGAGGGGACATATTAAGACACACAGATGTTTATTTCAATCAACAATTCCAAATTATCTGGGAATGTGGGATACTAGCAGGGAAAGGAAATGAAGGCAAAAGATAAAATACCCAATTATAAGTGGATTCCACTGGTAATTTATTTAGCCAACTATTTCACTTTTTCCTGTAACTATCTTTTAAAAAATTGTTTAAAAAATATAACTTTTAATAAAAATAAAACTTTTTTTTGTGGACCAGGAAAGTTGAGTTTAAATGTATAGCAAGTAAAAAAAATAGATGTGTAGCAAGTAGACAAATGAAAAATGAAAATGAAAAGTGAAAAGTATAATTTTTAATTACATGTGCTGAATTAAATGTTTTGGTGGCTAATGAATGGACAAAAAAATTAGCCTCATTTTCCTAATTTACATAAGTAGGGGTCACAGCAACCAACTTGTAAGGTTTTTGTAATGATTACAGTTTAATGAATTAAAGGGCTTGTCATGAAGTCAATGAAAAATTAATAAATAGTAAATTATTATTTATATTATGGCAAACTTCTGGCTTGGATTTGATAATTCCTTAAATATGACACTTATAGAAATCTGTGCGTCTTTTGCATAAGGAAATAACGTAAACCTCTTAAGCTGTTTTTGAGTTTTTGATATTATGTAATCACAGCGGAATGTGATCAAAATTTAGATAGGAGTAGATTATATTGGGGTTGAGGTGAGAAGATGGAGTAAAATAAATTGAGGAAAAGGCAGAAAAAAGAGAATGTTAATTTTTTTTAAAGATTTTATTTATTTATTTGACAGAGAAAGAGATCACAAGTAGGCAGAGAGGCAGGCAGAGAGAGAGGGGGAAGCAGGCTCCCTGCTGAGCAGAAAGCCTGATGTGGGGCTCGATCCCAGGACCCTGAGATCATGACCTGAGCCAAAGGCAGAGGCTTTAACCCATTGAGCCACCCAGGCGCCCCAAGAATGTTAATATATAGATAATCAATCTTAA
Organism: Nasua narica; assembly: GCA_028533885.1. Lineage (NCBI taxonomy): Eukaryota > Metazoa > Chordata > Mammalia > Carnivora > Procyonidae > Nasua > Nasua narica. The sequence continues at coordinate 107,186,648 of CM052802.1, read as the reverse complement.
GACTTTTTAAGAGTAGACTTTTAAGAGTAGATTCTATTTAGACAAGCATTTATCATTTAATTGACTGTATTTGTTGACTTGGAGCGAATTATCTTTGCCTCTGTAATTTCTAGCAAAAATTATTACCTTCTTTATTTTTATTTGAAAAATCCTACAAAATACTACAAGTTGCAAAAACAAGTGTTGCCATATTTTTTTAAAGAGTTTATTCATTTGAGAGAGAGACAGGGAGAGCACAAACAGAGCAAAGAGAGAGGGAGAAGCAGACTCCCCCACTGAGCTGGGAGCCTGATGTGGAGCTCAATTCCAGGACCCTGGGATCATGACCTGAGCCGAAGACAGACTCTTAACCGAATGAACCACCCAGGCATCCCAACAAGTATTACCACATCAATTGTAATTCCTATTCGACAAAATTTTCTCTATTCCCTGGAATCCAAGGGAGGATTTGTTCATTGAGTGATGCAATTCAATATTAGAAAAAAAATGTATATAAATTGATAAAACCTAGTTGGAAGATTTTATTCATTAGCCATGATTCATGGTAAAGGCATATGCTGTGTTCATAGGAACAAAAGGGTTATGGAGGAAAGTGAAAAAGTGAGAGAGAGAGAGCAAGAGAGAGAGGGGGAGAGAGGGAGAGAATATAACATTTACACTTGAAGGAGCTATCAGAATACTATTTCACTCTCTGCTTTCTTCCTTCTCTAACTTGCAAAATTAAATAGTATTTTACTTTGTATTGCTTCACAGTCATTCCCAATTTTTAGATTAGCTCACAAAAAGCAGAGGTTAAATTTTACTTCTGGTTAGTTGGACAAAAGAACTTTTGTCTACAAAAAACACCCACCTGGGTGGCTCAGTCACTTGAGTTGAACCAACTCATGATTTCAGCTCAGGTCATGATCTTAGGGTTGTGAGATCGAACCCCGAGACTGCCTAAGATTCTCTCTCTCTCTCTCTCCCTCTGCCCACCTTGTCCACCCCATCATGCTCACTCTCGCTCTCTCTCTCTCAAAAAAGTTCTTATCCGTGGATCCTGATGAAATCCTATCCCATTCATCATGCTCAATTGTGGAGATTTGTGAGTACTGCAATCTTCAGCCCTATGTATGATGGTGAGGGTACCTCTAAGCAAGTGCCTGCTTCTGGGGAACAACCCTATGTGCTCTTTAGGGCCAGTGAATTGCATATGATGTTTTGCATTTTTAGTCACAAGCTGTCTCCCTGAATGCCTTCTCTCACTTTGTAGAGAGCACTCTATAGAATAATTACTGAAGTACTAGAAAAGCTGGATGCATTTAATTCAGGGCTTTTATGTTCTAGAGCATGCAAGTGTGCACGCACTTGGTAAGTCCTGCCTTGCCGCATTTTAGATCTGCAGTTATCCATTCATGGGCAATCCATCTAATCACATTGTACACATGCACGTGTGCATGTGGTCATACCCGTCTTCCCCCACAGAGGCATTCTCTACTCTCCTCTTCCCAGTAAGGAGGGGTCACAATTGCTCCAGTCTCTACTAAGCACTAGTTCTAAATTTTTCTATTTATCCCACTATATTTTGGCAAGATAATTTTTACAGGCAATATATGTCTACCTTAGGAAAACAAATAATCCCCAAATCTTAGTGGCCTAACCAAGAAAAATTTTTATACTTGTGCCCATTATATCTCACTGGGGCATTCTATTGCATTCATACAGTCAGGAGACGTATTAATGCTAGTAACACCAGTTCAGCTTGTGGCTTCAGCAGTAATGAGGGAGGGGGAAGAGAGAAGGTAGGTGGAGTTTTCTGTTTCAGCTTCTAAGTGACACATATCAGAGGTCCCACTCACTACCATTGGTCAGAACCAGTCACATGACCCCACCTAACTTCAAGAGGGCTGGGAAGTGTGATCTTCTGTGTAACCAGAAGGAGAAGGAAACCAGATGTTGGTGAGTGCTGGTAGTGTCTGCCATACAGGTCAAGCCCATTTGGCTCTGGCAGTCTTTGGTTGAGTTTCAAAAGACAGATCCACTTTGGTAACATCTCTAACATACTTAAAGTTTTAACACTTCACTCTTGCCAGGACTTCCAGAGCTGGCCAGATTCAGAAAAACTCATCCATATTGACTAAGGTCAAGAGAGGCTGAAGTATTCCCACCAACAGTGTAAGAGGGTTCCCCTTTCTCTGCATCCTCACCAACATTTGTTGTTCCCCGTCTTGTTAATTTTAGCCATTCTGACTGGTGTAGGTGGTATCTCATTGTGGTTTTGACTTGTATTTCCCTGATGCCAAGTGATGTGGAGCATTTTTTCATGTGTCTTTTGGCCAGTTGTGTATCTTCTTTGGAGAAGTATCTGTAGGAGTCAAGATGTCCTTCAGTGAATAAATGGATAAAGAAGATGTGGTTCATATATACAATAGAATATTACTCAGTCATCAGAAAGGACGAATAGCTACCATTTACATTGACATGGATGGAACTGGAGGGGATTATGCTAAGTGAAATAAGTCAATCAGAGAAATACAATTATCATATGGTTTCACTCATATGTGGAATATAATGAATAGTGCAGAGGACAATAGGGGAAGGGAGGGAAAACTGAATGGAAAGAAATCAGAGAGGGAGATAAACCATATGAGACTCTTTACTCTGGGAAACAAACTGAGGGTTGAGGAGAGAGAGGTGGGCAGGGGGATAGGGTAACTGGGTGATGGGAATTAAAGAGGACACGTGGTATGATGAGCACTGGGGTGTTAATATTCAACTAATGAATCATTGAACATTATATCAAAAATTAATGATGTACTAAGCCTTGGCTAATTGAATTTAAATAAAAAAAGAGACTGAAGTATGAAAAAGAATCATCTTTGTCATCATGATAGCAAAAAAAAAAAAAAAGCAAGCAAAACCAAAACAAAATTACACTAATATTTTGGACATTTGCTACTAAATTTTATAGTCTCTGCATACAGTAGATACTAGCATATACAGGAGTGGGAACTGTGGCTTAGTTAAAATATGCAACTTTCCTAGATCTTTCTAATTGCCTGGGTCACTTTTTTTTGACCAAACCATTTTTGCCTATCCTTTAAAGCAGTCCTTTTCCAATATTAGAGTAACTAGAAAGCTGAGTTAGTGAACAGAAGGTTATTTCTTTAGTAAAAATAGAATCTGAACAAAAGGAGGTGAAAACTCATAAATTCCCAATCCCACTGTGATGAGGTCTGGTGAGTCATTCATACCCCAGAGCAGAGAATACATATCTCTCAAATGACTATAGTCATAGCTGCTATACACAGCATTCCTCCCTTTTTCTCTCCCTCCCTGTTGCTTCCCATCCCTCAGTGTTGAACTACTTAGTACAGCCACATGATCACATTTTTTTCCTCTTTGGGCATCATTTGCCAGTGATATGACAATCCAAGCAATTGATTAGATTAGGCATGTTAATTTACCATTACATTTCAATTCTGTCTTGGACATTTCTATTAGAGTTTGGGATACCACCTTAGTGGGTACCCATCTACAGTCTGGGTAAAGATATCCATATATGATGGACTGATAAACATCTATGAGTTTCTTATATGTCCCTGGCATTATTCTAAGTACTACTCATAAATCAGTGGGAGAAAAAGAAAGACAGAGTTCATATGCTAATATGGGAAGATAGACAAGAAACAAAACAAAATAAATCCTATGATATAGCAAATATTGATAAACAAAGCAGGTGCTGGAGGGGCAGGTAGTTTGAAAGAAGGCTTCACTTGAGAAGGTGATCTCTGACTCCAAGTGATGGATGTGAAAAAGCAGATCACGAAGAGGAAAAAGGGAAGAACTTTTTATAGGGAGGGAACAGCAAATTGAGAGACCTTCAGGTAGGACCAGAACTTGAGAGGGTCACAGAGTAGTGGAGTTCAAGCTTCAGGTAGACCAGGCTTTCTTAATCTCAGCCTATTTCCATTTTGAGCCATATAATTACTTACTGTGGGAGATGCTACTGTACACTGTAAGATGTTTAGCAATATCCTTGACCTCTGCCCACCAGATGCTAGTAGCCTCTATGCAGCTGTGAAAATGAAAAAAATGTCTCCAGACATTGCCAAACATTCCCTGTGGGAGCAATATTGCTCCTGGCTGAGAATTACTGAGTTAGAATGAAAAAGTAAAAGGTGTGCAAGGCTTGGTCTATCTATTTATCTACTTATTTATCCATCACCCTACTACCTAACTTAAAAAAGCAAAAGTGCTGCTGAGTAAATAAATTTCCACGTTGCCCTGTTTCTCACCAACAGTCATGAGGTAGAATGGCGAACGGCCTTCCCTCAGATCACTAGTTGCTGGAAATTAGGGTCTTGAGGAACCAATCATTTCTAGAGTGACTTTCCTGTGTTATCCTATTGAGACTTTCCAAGGAAAGATTACAAGACATTTGTCCAACACAAGAACCTCTGGAAAGTCCTTTTGGGACATCTCTGGTAGTTATTACCTCTAGGCCTTCCAGGCACCAAAGTGGCCTGTAGTTCACAGCGTAGTCCTTCAGGTCAGATATTCCATCTAGTTCAGACACGTTAACTGTCAGAGATTGGCTTTATTTCCTGCATTACCAACCTCATGATTTTCTCCTTGGATTCCCTACATTTTATTGCCCAAAGCAATATTGTAGAAAGTTTTCAACTGCCTGGTCTTCACTCATCATTCACCATTTTAACAAGATCATAATATGATCGACTACTATCGATTTGCCTTTAGATCATGGTGTTCTAAGGAGACAGGATGATTAGGTGTCCAGTGATTCATTGATTGTCAAATCTCAGGGTTGGTTCTCAGCTTTGGATGTTGTTTGATTCATCTTCCCAGCGTATCAATCCACTGTCCTTCCTGGGAGATTAGCCTCTTTGATTGGGTTTGAATATGGCTTTATGTTTGGTTTTCATCTTCTTTTCTAAAACTGTTTTCCTTTATTTGTAAAGGGAAGATCTTACCAGAAAGACGAAATGAATCAGTGATACCCTATGGTCTCATCCTCATGTGTGCTCAGTGCGGTCTTCATCTGTTCCCACTAAGAAATCTTGGAGATTTACAGATTTATTCTTCTGTAAAATATACTTTAAATTAACATGAACTTTAAAGAGAGATTAAGTCCTTACTATTTATAGTCATTCAAAAAATATTTTCCAATATTTTATCTGCCTCTTTGAAGATCGGCACTTGGTTTGTATTTCATTCAAATTATGTTTATAGGTGGGGAAACTTTGTTAGAATTGCAATTTATATGAAGCATATTTAGCACTGTTTTATCACTTTCTTCTCTGGTAAAAAGTGACTATAGATCTCTGTGTGTTGTCATGTAACACGTGTACAGGACCTGTAATAAAGGTCCGTGCCTCACTGACTTTGTACTTGGCCTTCTGGTATGTAGGTGATAGGTTTCACTCAATGGTCACATCTGAGAAGGAGATTTAGCAGCTATCTGCAGTTTTCTCCCAGCTCTTTTGGTTCTTTCCCTTTGACATAAGAATGGACATATCACATTAGAGGGTTGCTGCTTTAGCCTGGAAACCTAGACTGAAGAGCACCTGGAAACAGACCCAAACTCAGTTGTCTGTGGAGCAGAACCGTAGCTATGGTCTCACATCTACTGACTTGTCATGTGAAAGGAAAGAATATTGATTTTTGCAAGTCACTTAGCATTATGTGTTGTAGGCATCACCTAATGTGAGTTGAAGAATTCACACTCACATCTGACAGAATAAAGAAAAGACTCAATTTTTTAAGATTTTATTTATTTATTTATCTGACAGAGAGAGGGAGCACAAGCAGGGAGAGTGTCAGGCAGAGGGAGACGAAGCAGGTTTCCCGTGCCTGAGAGCCCAGTTTGGGGCTCGATCCCAGGACCCTGCGATCATGACCTGAGCCGAAGGCAGAAGCTTTAACCCACTGAGCCACCCAGGTGCCCCCATTTGTTTGTTTTAATAGATGGCATTCACTGAGCACTTAATGTGAGAGAGGTACGTTACTTAAGTAATTTGTATTATCTTATTGGATCTTCATAATCACCGTGGAAGGTGGTTTCTATTATTTTATACATTTTTGAGGAGAAAACTGGCTTTATAAGGTCAAGTATCTCACCCAGTTTTATAAAATTAGTAAGTAGTTAAGTCAGACAGAAATGACTCATGAATTTTCTCAGATTTTAGAGCAACCGCTACTGCAATGTCTTACTTGTGAGAGATGGTAGCCAAGCCAAAATCTAGGAGCAGCTTTTGACTTTGGATTTACAATGTATATCGAGAATATTACACTGTACATCTCTATTATTTCCTCTCTCTTCATAAATAACCAAGTAGATTAAGCACGTAATATGAGGTAGACCTTTTTCCAAGTGCTGAAGATATACCAAGGGACAAGAATGCTAGAGAAATTGGCTTCAAGAAAGGGACTCTTCTGGATGTTCAATATATCTTCAAGAAAAGTTCACACTGCTTTGCAATGCACTGAAATTATTAAACGAGAAACAACATTTTTCTTATTTGAAATTCTTCTCTCCTTATTTGGGTATCTTCTATCATACATAGCAGGGCATTTCACCGTGTGATTCAGGTTGAAATGCTGTATTCTGTCTCACACAGGGGAAAATGAGAAGTCATGCTTCTCCCCAGTGGCTGCAACAATGCACCTGGGCTTGGCCTGCGTGGGAGAGCTAGGTGGCTTGCTTCTACTGTGTTTGTGTCACCCCATTTCATCCTCATCTATTCTCAAGTTCATTTAAGAGCAATGGGGCAATCTTATAGCAGATCTGAAGATCTTAATCTTTATAACATCTAAGATCTCTTGCCCCTCTTCTTAAATTATCCATTCATCATTACAATAGAAATCTAAGAATTCTACATTTGGAGATTTGTTTGATTTTCAGGTTTTCTCTTTCAATATTAATAATATTAACTTTTTAAAAAAAGAAGTATGGTATGTGAGCATTCTTCATGCCCAATGTAAAGTCTGTCTTTAGCCATTTTAGTAATGCTGATGCTTCATAAACTGCCTGAGAATAAGCCATTTATTCTATTAAACTATATGGTAATATGGAAGCATACATATAGTATATAGTAATACTATAGTATATAGTAAATTGAGAGATTCAGTAGTCTTAAAGATTGTGTTTTTCCTGGGCACTGTCTCCAATAAGTATTAAATTTAAAGCAAAATCTAAACAAAAATTGAATATTTAAAGTGAAAGACAGATGACTATGTTATTTCTTTTTGAAAAGCCAAATAATGAAGCATTGTCGGTAGGTATTTGCTTTACATTTTTACATTGAAGCCATTTGAAGACTTTTTTTCAAAATAATGAGAATGGCCTGGAAGACCAGAATCTGACTTTAAGATTATAACAGAAACTATAATATTGGATAGTTCCTATGTGGATGAAAGTTAACTGTAGGCTTATTTATTTTTTTTTTAAAGATTTATTTATTTATTTATTAGAGAAAGAGACTGAGAATGAGAGGGGAGAAGGTCAGAGGGAGAAGCAGACTTCCCGCAGAGCCGGGAGTCCGACATGGGACTCGATCCCGGGACTCCGGGATCATGACCTGAGCCGAAGGCAGTCGCCCAGCCAACTGAGCCACCCAGGCGCCCTAACTGTAGGCTTATTAATTGATTTGGATCTAATAGACTTTCTGTTTCGAAAACATAATTTTCTTTGAAATTTTGAGAGACTTTTATTTTTTTATTTTTGCCTGTAACATGATCTCTTTGTGTAAATAAACCAATTGGATATTTATCTGGGTCCAACACATCTAAGTTCTCGGATATCTCAGTCTATAGGCAATTGTACTCAACAAATTTTAGTCAGTCCATGTGTCTTAGTGCACATATACCCAGAAAACATCTACTACAACCACCTGGAGAGAAATAGAGCTAGACAAAAGTCAGTAAGAATGTATTTATTGAGGACTTTTAAGGGGATTCAGGTAAAACGGCATACATTCTAATTATGAATGCTTTACCTGCATCTCAAAGATAAAATAAAAACAATAATTTATTTTTTCCAATAAAAGAAAACAAAAATCAAATAAATTCTCTTTTTGAGAAGTATATTTAGATGAGAAGATTCTGTGGTAAGTCAAGATCTATAACAAGTTTTTGGTTTGAAATAATCCAGAAATCATTTATATTTCATAATGGTTGAGGAATATTTAGTATTTAAACAGGAACTATGCCTTCTGAATTGTTTGCCTAAGGCAAATATTAATATTAATCTTCATTCCCTGACCACCAGCTAACTGATTACAAGGAGAGTAAGCTAGAAGAGTATGTAGCTGCTGAGGGATTGGTTACAGATATTCAAGAAGGTGGTTAATCCTTAAGCATGAATCTAATAAGTTTACCACATGAATGTTATTTGAGATCATATAAAACCAGAACTCTTCTCACAGGGTAATAATAAGGGCTCACAAATATAATTTGATGTATGTTTATCTGCCTAGTTTTCAATGAAGAACCCAAACCAAAACATTTCCTCATTCTTAGCTAGTTGAGAAACTTACTTGGAGCTCTTAGTGTTGACACCACAATCTGGGTAGAAAGCCATCTTCCAGTTATCTTGCAAACTTTGTGTGACAGCGTTTAGCTGATAGGCACATTTTAATTGTTTCTATTCCAACAAATGCTGACTCCTGTATTTCATTCCAGTCTTCTTTTTGTTTTAATAACCCAACAGAAAAATGTTCAAGTTTGATAGCTTGTTTCCAGAGAGAACACCATCTTCCACCTATGGACTCCATTTTAAGGGTAATTCCGTAAAGAATGACAGATTCTTTCTGTCCAGAAGCCAAATGTAGTATATTGTTATATACAATTGCTAAGATTGGAAACACAATTTAATTTTATCTAAGGGTCTATCGTGTTCCAGAAAAACATTAATGAATTTGATAGGAAACCAACATTATTTAATTGTATTCATTTATAATCGAATTGTTAAGTCCTTAACATGAACTTGTAGTTTTTTCTTAATAAAAAGCCTCATAGGATTCTCACATCTGTGTCATAATGAGGGCAGTTCTCTGGAGAGTAATTATCAGTGACGTGGTTGCCATTTAAATACTTAGTACATGTCTTAATTTTTGCTGTCATTGTTTAGCTCCATTTATTTTATTCTTTAGAATTTCAGTCTATTGTTCTTCCTCTGAATAGCTATAAACAAGAACCTGGCAGAAAAACACAAAGCATCATCTGACTGATGTTAACATAGCTTATGAGGTTTGGATTGATCTGGTTTCTGTCCAATGTTTCAGCATCTTGTTATACCACCTTCTCTTAACTCCCTTATTCTTGCTACACTAGCCTGTTTTCTATTCCTAGGGCTGATGCGCTCTTCACTGCTTTAGGTATTTCTCATCAGCTGTTTCCTCTAAATGGAAAGAGCTTCTCATTAGCTTTTCTCATGTCAGGCTTATTATCATCCTTGGTAGTTTCAATGTCACCTTTGGTGAGACACCATTCTGCTTGCTCTAAATAAAGTAACTATTTCCCTTTGCTTTCCCAGCCATTAGTCTATTTGTGTTCACTTTGATGGATCTGTAATTACCTTCTCATTTTGTCTGCTTGCTTTCCATGTGTCTTCTTGATTAGAAAATGTCAGCATCCAGGAGCTCCAGTAAGGGTGACTCAGCAGGAATGTGACATTTGGAAGGATAGTTATAGCAGCCATGTATGTTTAGTAACCATGGTAATGGATTTAATCTGACAATACAGGGCAAAGGATAAATCAGGTGGCAAAACACTCAGGGTTACCCAATACCCATTTTATGACTCCTGTAGCAAGGGAAGTGAGAGTTTCACTAGGTCAGAGGAGGTCTGGGCCTCCTCTTTCTGGCTCTTATCCTCTGACAGCCCACGTGGCCTCGTCATCAACCATGTGTCCTAAAACTGGCACCTTAAGTCTCACATCAAATGGACCCAAATGACTGGATTCCAAAGATTGAATATATATTCATAGGACCTAAGGTATTCTAACATGAAAGTTACATGAGATGTGATTTTTTCAGTGACAGGCCTTTCATGCACTTAAGATCCATGTGAGCAAGGACTTTGTCTTTCTTTTCCACTTAATCACCAAAGATCAACACATGCCTGACATTCAGTAGGAGGACAGCAAAATTAATTTCATGCATGTATAAATGAATGAATGGACAGAATTGATGGAAGAGTGAAATAGCCATGCAGCATCCTTCTTTGGGTATTGCGTAGATGTAGGTTTTAGCTTCTAGTATTCAAAAGGCTAAATTTTGTTTTTCAACATTAAATAATTCTTTATTTTCCTAACTGTGGAGCCTTTTCACCTCTTCTTACATTCTTTCCAAGATTCAGGCATATGCTTAGCAAGAAAAGAACACTTTGCCTCAGTGGGTGGGCTGTGTGCTCTCAAAGCTAAAACTGATGGTTTACAAGTATTTCAAAAAAGCAAATTATCAGGGTAAAGGGAACAGACTCAAGCAATGCCTTCTGCCAGATTCTTTCCATATCTGGCCCCTACTAGGAGTATGTGCCTGGGGGTGTGGAAGTGGGGAAATCTTGAATGCAATGGATCTAAAGCAGCCTCTCACACAAGCACCGCAAGGAAAGGCATTCTTATACTTCGTCTATATCCTTCATACAAACCCAAAGAGGACTTCCCTCCATGGGTTTAATTAAGTGAAAACACTCTGACCTGTCAGTCAGGGACTGGGTTCATCCTAGGGCACTGACCTTTTCTGAAGTGTCCCAGATGAAGCTGCCAAGTTTCATTCTCCTCTAATTAAAAGTTGCGAAAAAGATTTTTTTACGTTTATTATTTTTGTCTTGAATATATTTGTAATTTTATCTATTTAGGCATATTCTTGAATTACCTTTAGAAACTGTTTCTTGAGACAGAAACTATTCATCATACAGTAAGTTTATTTCTCAGTACTAGAATATTATAGTAAAGACCATTTTCCACCAACAACTTGTAATTATAATTCAATATATTTTTTATAATTTTCCCCACCAAATTAAGAATAAAGTTTATCTTCACAGAATGTCAGAGGTAATTCTTTGCTTCAGTATTTCCTTCTGCCTAGATCATTGTTTACTTCTGCTTAGATAAATAATGGTTTCTTTCTGCTTAAATTACTATTCTCTCCATTAGTCATCTTAGTTTGTGAATAAAATCTGTCAATACTAAATCGTCCTTTCTTAGTATATATCCTCAACTCCTATTCCAGCCCATTATGAAATAAAGCTAGAGAGGAAGAATTTTCCCATGTAACCTTTTGTTGAGAGATGTCATCCCCAAATTATGCTACAATATTAAAAAACAGAAAATACAAAAAGGAAATTTTCCATGTTGGTTAAAGTTTATATTTTTGGTGTCTTTTGTTTAGCATCTCAAGAGATAGGAAAACAAATTGTTGAACTTCCAAGATTATAATTTCAAGCCAAACAGTCACAGTGATTGGTCATAGATGGTTGTATAAAAGCGTATGAGCTGTTTCTCACATATAAGACTTTCAGAATGGAAGGATTCTGAAGGCCAACATGGTGAAGTGTCAGTGACTCATAAAGTAAAAAATATTAACAGTGTGGAGTGTGAAGTTATCTGAACTACTACCAACTTCTTGGTAGTGTCTATTGGAGTTATTGGTATAACTATTACCTTCGTCTGCCTTACTCTGGGGATCAATCATACCTTAGCTGGACATTTCCAGAATTTTATCTGAATCAAGATTGTTTTACGTTTTTTCAGACAGGGCCCATAATCTCTCAACCAGTAGCTTGTGTATATTACTATTAGACTTTATGTTTTTCTTAATCTTTGATAATTTTATAGGTAACACAGAAACTCGCCTAACCATAGAATGAATTTTGTCCACTTATTTCATGTGAGAGCTTTGGATAAGTCTCTCTCTGTAGCCTTCCAGACAAGGAACTCAGTGGACTATAAGACTTTCATTCTTGCATGCATTTCATGTAGTTATTCAGGCTCTTATTGTTTCCCTTGTTTCCAGATTCTTTCATTGACCAAGTTCTAGTATAATTAATTTTTTATTATCAGGACTTGTGCTTTATCAGCTGAAATAATAAGTAAAATGTATTCATTTCTCAACTGTAGACTCTTACTACTATAAAACACTATCAAGTCTCTCATTCTTTCTTATTTTTCCAATAGTTATGCATTGTGTATAATGATCACACTGAATAGATATGTCATAATTAGGGAATTTTTCAATTACCAGGTAAATAAGTATTCTGATAAACATTTTGAGATTTAGAACTGTTAAACAAACAAAAATCTTGCCCAATCTTACAAAGAAGTAGAGAAAGGAGAAAAAGTCTAAGAACGTTGTTGAGATAATTAGTCAACTATGTAATGATAATAACCCCTACTCCCATATTGGAGTATCTCTTTATACAGTGCATCAAAAACAAATTCCAGAATTAAAAAATTTAACATAGCATTATCTGCATTATAAATAATTTCCTGAAAATAGGTAAGGCAAAAAAATCTGATATTAAAGAGTATGGTAAAGTTTATTGGGCAAAGATGATATATAAGTACATTCCTAGGAAATTTAAATGGCTAAAAATTAATAAAGAAACAAGTCTAATTACTTTAGGAGTCTGGCAACTAAAAATTATCCCATTAATGAGATACGTTTCTTTCTTTATCACATTGGTACGAAAATTTTAATAAGAGCTGTCACATCTGTTGGTGAGAATGTGGAGGAAAAGGCTGTATTGACTAACATCCTTGGTTACAAGCATCTCAGTGATCTGCCAGAAAAAAACACTTTATTGGGAAATTATTAAGGAGTTCATAAAGTAACCAAGAAGACTGGAAAACCAAGGTCATATAATGAGCAAAACAAGAGAAACTTGTTAAGCAGCAGACCTAATCACAGATAAAATCACAGGAGAGGTCCTGTCTGGTGAAGTACAGTCTTAGCGACTGCCTCTGAACCCTAGGTATAGCATGTGGCCTCAAGAGTGGTCTGCAATGCGTCCTCTCTTGTGTCATGAGGTTCCAGGTCGAAAGTCCAAGTTGAGTCCACGTGATTGATCAAGTGTAGTCACATCTCTATGCAGGAGAGATGAATAAATAGTTCTGGTTTGTTGGTGTAGTATGCTGAAGATGAGCTTTATCTTTCACCAGGATCCATTTGGAGGAGAAATCTCCAAACAAATGGAAAGTTTCAGATGCTGCAAATTAAAAAAATAAAAATGACTGTATTAGCCTCTCATACACTGTATTTGGGCCTGTGAATTGCTGCAACCCCTTTTTATAGCCTTTTAAGCATAAAGCTGGAAAATAATTAAGATGCATAAGGATTAATCTGATGTTCTAAGTTCAAAGGACATGAGGTATTTCTGAAGCTGTATCATTTCCTCTTTATCAAAATCAGCAATATTCATTGTTTGTTAAATTCCTTATTGTGGGATACTTGAATATGACCCTGAAAGAGCTTAAAATCTTTTTCTAATTCATTCTCCTGACAGGCTGGTTTCTATCAAAATTGTTGTCTTAGAAGAAGCACATTTTTCTTTTTTCTAGTTTGTACAAGGGGACATATAGCCTAAGCAACAGCCACCTCAAAAGTATAAAGAGATGGGAAAACACAAGATATATTTAGAAATTGGTAAATAAACCCTTTACAGCATGGGTTGGCAAATAATAGACCATTGACCAAGTCCAGCACTCCACCTGTTTTTGTAAATTTTTTTTCTCCCCAAATATGTTTATTTTAATTTTTCAGTGTTACAAGATTGATTGTTCATGCACCACACCCAGTGCACCATGCAATACGTGCCCTTCTCAATACCCACCACCAGGCTCGCCCACCCCCTCACCCCCTTCCCTCCAAAACCCTCAGTTTATTGCTCGGAGTCCACAGTCTCTCCTGGTTCATCACCCCCTCCGATTTCCCCCCATTCACCCTTCCCTTCCTTCTTACGATGCCCTCCATGATTTTCTTTATACTCCACACGTAAGTGAGACCATAAGATAATTGCCTCTCTCTGCTTGACTTATTTCACTCTGCATAATCTCTTCTAGTCCTGTCCATGTTGATACAAAAGTTGGATATTCATCCTTTCTGATGGAGGCGTAATATTCCATTGTATAGATGTACCACATCTTCCTTATCCACTCATCTGTTGAAGGGCATTTTGGTTTTTGTAAATTTTTGTTGGAACACTTAACTTCCATTTGTTTAGATATTGTCTGTGGCCACCTGCACCCTACAATAGAGATGAGGTGGCATGCAAAGCCTAAAACATTTATTTGACGTGTACAGAAAACATTTGTTATCTTTTGCTTTATTGCAGAATATGGAGAGAAATGATAGGTTGGACAAGATGGTCCCTACTGAATCCCAATTTTTAATGAGGTAGTAGTTTGTATAAAGCTTCTCGGAAATACTGAGGCAGTTTACAAACGGGAGTTGCAGTGTTGATCCTCTAGCTCCTGTTGGGGGGAGGTCAGGAGGAAAAGTCTTTTCCTGATGTTGTGATGAAGAAATCAGGGCAGCACAGGTAACAAAAGTGAGATAAATAACTATGTATTGATTAGATAACTTCCTATAAGAAGAATAAAGACATTACGTCTTTCCCTTTGTTCATTCTAATTTGTACTATTTCTTGATTTGGGTTCTGTAGACATGTTCAAGAGAGGCAGTATTTGGGATATTTGGCTATCAGAACCTGGAGTTCTGACCCACTTCGAAGGAAAGTAGAAAACCAGCCACCCAAAGGAGGTTTCCACAATGACTCTAAGATGAGAAAACCGAAAAGGAAAGACTGAGCCACAGCAGCTGGCTGCTGAACATTCTAATGAGAGTTCTTTTCTGCTCCATTATGTACTTATCTCTTTCTACCCAGAAATCCAGTCCATAAGACAGAGAGGAGGAGAGGGTTGAGCTAGGCGGCCTTTCAGTGGGTGGTCCATCTGGGACAGATGTCTAGATCATAGTGAGAGAAACTGCTTGGATATAGAACTGAAGAGGCAAGAAGTGACCGGGAAAGAAAAAGAGTTGAGATCAGGAGCAAGCAAAGACACTAGAATGATGATTCCCTGGGGAAAGGTTAGAATATGTGAACCTAACCCGTTTTGGTCCACCTGCAGATATTGAAAGTCCTGCAGAAGCCTTGTAGACCCGCGTGGTTTGAACAGAAATTCTACTCCTAAACACCTTCCTCCGATCCCAGTGCATGAGACACCCAGGCTGTTACATTGCCGGCACTCATTGCCTCTTTCCCTCAGCATCTTTCCTCATACTCTTTAGGGCCTCTGGGCACTACTTACACATTAACCTTGCTTTTGTGCTTCTGCTGTTACTGCGTGAGTAAATTCTAATTTATTAAGTGTAACTAAATTGAAACCACTATTACAAACTTAGAGAACCCCCCAAGTAGAACCATTGCTTTATGTTTTGACATGATTGCAAAATATTTTTTTTTTAAGATTTATTTATTTATTTGAGAGAAAAAGAGAGAGAGAACATGGCGGGGAAGGCCAGAGAAAGGGGAAGAGACGATCTCAAGCAGACTCCTTACTGAGTGCAAGCCGGACACGGGGCTCCCTTCCATGACCCCAAGATCATGACCTGAGCCAAAACCAAGAGCTGGATGTCAACGCACTGAACCGCCCAGGCACCCCCACAAATGATTTTTCTTTAACATTTTTCTCTCTTTCCACATCCTGGCTTCTGGAAATAGTTTTGGGAAGAGGTTTTCCCCAAACTGATGCGGTAGTTTTCAGTTGGGTTTGTCCCTAGCAGGGCTTCTGTATGGTGTCCATGAGAAAAGGTTTGATTGCTTTTCTCTATTCCTTTAGCAATCCCATTCTGACACATGGGATAAAGAATTCTAATCTGAGAAAATAATACTGAATTATAAATGTGCTGCAATTTAGCTTTTCCTAAAAATCTCCTTGAGAGAGTGGATCAACAAAATACATCTATATTAACAGCACTCTAATTGGCCAAGGTCGATTTAAGGTTATGACTTCTTGCTCCGTAGTTCATGTAGTACGCTGTGTGTGTGTGTGTGTGTGTGTGTGTGTGTGTGTTTGTGTGTTTGTAAAGAGCTAAAGAAAAGAAAAGTTACTTTTTAGGATTGCAGAAGAGCTATTCATTCAAACTTAGAAACACTGATTGGTTTGCAAATTATGTAACAGTTTATGAAAGGGAGAATTTTTAATTATACTTTCCTGATATACTTGGAATTTGTCACCAAAATAGGAAAGACCATACTAGATCCAGATATGTTTGGAGGAGGAACTCGAGTCTAGTGGTGAAAATATGAGACTTTATTATAGGAATCTTGAAATCAAATAAAAGTTAAAGTGCCAGGAATTAAAACCAGCAGCAATTCAATCATCATGTAATTCAAATTTGTAGGTTTCACATTTTTTACATGTCAGACTCCATATAAAAGATGATATAGCAATAAGAGATGGATCCTGATAACTACAGGATCCCCTATTTATTAATCCATCCAGTCAAAATTGTGGTTTATTCTATGCAAACCACTCTGCTAAGGGAAGAAAGACAAATAACTCTAATTCATCTCTAATTCATGACTGATCTAAAGGACCACTACAAGGACATCCTTCAGAGCTGTCATACCAGTGAGGAGTGTGAATTACCCAAGGTGAAGAACACGTCTGACGAGCTATGAGTAACTGATTATAATACCTTTTAAAACACATTGGTTAAAAAAAAAAAGACCTAGAACATCAGATCTATAATGCCATTCAAGACAGGTGGAGTTTCTGCCCAGAGTTGAGCTAGAGTTGAAGTGAATCAAATAGAGCACAGAAGGTTTTAATTTCTTAATCATTTTAACTTCATATGTCAGGTTTAAGTATAAGAGTCCAGCACCAGTCATTTAAATATAGTCCTTTAAATATAGGTTGCATTGAAATGACCCCCAAATATTATGGGCTTGTAGATTCTGGATAGTTTCGCATTTTATTATCAGGACCTTAGGATAAGTCTTCCTGGTACGCTGCACATTATGCTCTCCGATGATTCCTACTGTGCTTTTCCATATATATGTTTCTTCATACTCTATTGACCTGGACCATCATTATACATTTTCACAACCTGGGAGAGAAAAGAAAATGCAAGTGAATGAAATTCAAAGCTATGCTTAGCTATGACTTGACTATGGGCTTTAGAATACTTATTTTCTTCTCACTTTGCCACAGATGTCTGTAAGAACTAAAAGTTCTTCTATGAAATTATTAACGTCAAATTAAAAATATTAACAGGGGTACCTGGGTGGCACAGTTAGTTAAGGGCTAGACTCTTGGTTTCAGCTTAAGTTATGATCTTGGGGTCCTGGGATCAAGCCCTATATCAGGCATTCTTCACTTTGCCCTATTGAAATAAAGAAAAAGTTGTGCTATAGGAAAGACACCT
This sequence comes from Nasua narica, assembly GCA_028533885.1. Classification (NCBI taxonomy): domain Eukaryota; kingdom Metazoa; phylum Chordata; class Mammalia; order Carnivora; family Procyonidae; genus Nasua; species Nasua narica. Next base: position 107,169,216 of record CM052802.1, on the reverse strand, counting down.
TATATAACTTAGATGTGACCAGTATTTACAAAGTTGTCTTAGTTTCTGTATATTCTTTTATTAATTGCAGTGTCCTCAGTTTGTCTCTTTCAGAGTGAAAGCACCAAGTCAGTGATCGTATTTAATTTCTTAATTTAACCAATGGAGTGTTTTGTACATAGAAAAGCTTGATGCATTATTTTGCATACTGGTGATTCCCCTTTGCAAAGGGATCTTTGGTGTGAGTGATGAACTTTGGAAGGTAGGCTATGAAAAAATAACTGTGAAGATACTAAGTGACATTGCTATACATAGCCTCATTAATTAATTTCAATGACTTCCCATTCTTTCTGTTGAGAACAGTGCCCCCTCTGAGCCTCCCCCTCCCTCATAACTGTGTCTTTATTACAATCTAGTAACTGCAGGGAAACTGCCTTCTCTAAAATGCCTTTCCCTGTGGCTTAAAGATTTTTTTTAAATAAATAAATACAGTTTATGTTGGGCATCTACCACTTGAAGGGCTAATGATTATTGACTAGCCTCCAGCAGGCATCAGGGAGTCTTGCCTCAGGCCCTTCCAACTAGCCCCCAAACATGCCGAATGTTAACACATGTTTCTGGATTCTGGCTGGGATTGGACACAAACAAGGCAGTCAGAATGGACCATTTAGTGTACAAGTCAAGATGACAGATCTCTGCTTAATACAAGGAAGAGAAAAATTCGTATCTTATTGAAAACGGCAGAAGAGCCCCGGGTGCTTTCACTTTGTGATTCTGCAGCAAAAAAGTGGGTTGTGTCAATATAAGTCTATGTCACCAGCTCACAGCTGCCACACTGAATTGACCCTGTTCACAGCAGACATAAAGGCCTTCCATTTCCAAATTCTCTCTAATGCTCATCTGTGAATGGGAGCAGAATGTGAAAAAAAGCCAACAAGTCTTCTTAACTATACTAGAAGAGAGACTGGATTGCCTTAAAGCAGCACAGCATCTGTGGTGTGATTTCCACCATTGGGCAGCCAAACCAGGAGTATGTGATCATTTGAAGTCCTTGAAGGAGAATGCTCTGACAACATGAGCTTATGCAAATCATGAGCCAGAAATTCTTCATACCCCTCTAGATTCTTCTAGACTGCATAGGGCTAGATTAAATAGCACAGCCATATATTTCAGAAATGGATGCTTGGCGGCCTTTCTCAAAGTATATGCTACAGAATGTTTGTGAAATGTTAATAGGAATTCCTTGCAAAAGGATGTGCCCAGGATCAAAGTAATTTTTTGGGGGGAAAATCTTGGATAAAATAGTTAAACTGATTTCTTCATGTTAGGACATTTCAGTGACATTTTGGGGCAAAACTATGAATAGCTAAGAAAGATACTTAAATTTCATAGTTTATTTGAACGCAGAACCTTCTTCTTCTTCTTTTTTTTTTTAAGGAATGGGTATAAAGTGTTCCATGGAATACACTTTAAGGAATGCTAGACTGTGAGGAGAAGCAGCATTGAATTTCCATCATCTAATATTTTAGTGTTTCTAAATTAAAACATACTTCTCATCCCAATATTTTTAGCTAATATGTTCATTTCAGTGAAAATGGATCACATATTAACTACATTATCTAATTATGTCAAAAATTGTGGCACAAGTTTAGAGAAAATGACCTGGCATGTATTTTGCCATGTGGAGCTAATGATCTGATGAAACCTTGAGTACGTTTGGAGTAAAACAAATATACTCCAGATTATATGCAGGTTTTACTGCTTCTTATCATTTTAGAATTACAGAACCATAAAAGAATTGAAAGGGATAAGTTTTATCCCTACTAATTGTAGAGGACTCTTACTCTGTCACCCTCCTTGCAGACAAGGCTATATATAAAGCATCCTAAATATCTACTCCTTCTAAGACTCATTGGACTTGTTCTTTTTCCTAGGTAATCTAAAATTCAGCTTCTCTTACATGTACATTTTTAATCATACAATGATACAAAATCATTGTATTTTGTTTGGTAAAGGGCAGGGAAGAAAAACAACTGTCCAAAATTGTTATGAATCATGTTAATGGTTTAGTTTGTCATAATATCTTCCCTACCTGTACATAAAGCTATATAAAGAAGTGTCCATCTCAATTTTAGTTGAATCACATACACACAGTTCCTGTTTGCAAACCCCGTGTATTCACAGAGCCTGATCAACTTTTGTATCCAATCCTGACTTCATATGAAGTGTGATTTAAATACATATGCTTTTTCACTTAAATTGGTTCAGATATTGGCAGATAGCATTGAAAAAATAGACAAAGGAATAAGCTTTTTAAAGATTTTATTTATTTATTTGAGAGAGAGAGAGAGTGCAAGCAGGAGGGACAGAAGGAGAGGAAAGAGAGAGAATCTTAAGCAGACTCCCTGCTGAGCATGGAGCCCAACATGGGGCTTGATCTCATGACCCTGAGATCATGACCTTAGGTGAAATCAAGAGTGGTAAGTATAACTGACTGAGCCACCCAGGTACCCCACAAAGGAATAAATTTTTAAGTAGTATCATTGAAATAACAAATTAGAGTACCAAATAGGCAACAACAGAAATAGACTATTTCTAAATGCTTCTAATGGAATTATTATTAAAGTTAGGACTAAAGAAATACTGTGCCTGGCAAATTAGTTAAAAAAAAAGATTTTGGAATTGGCAGAAAAATCAACCTCTTTGTTATTTTTCATTCTTGTGGCTAAAAATTGCTTTAATAAGCTTGATTACTAATATTATGGACCAAACATAGCTCACTATTGTTGGCTATTTTTAAGAAAGGAGAGGTCATCATCAAAAAACCAAACATTTGCCATTATTAAAGACACTTGTTAGAGCCACAAATCAAAAAATTTAAGCCAAAAATGTTTCTTTATTTAGTCATTTAACAGTTATTGATAGACCTACTATATTCTAGGTACTGCAATATGTGTTATAGTTACCCATAGAAAAAAGAAAACAAAAAAACCCCAGAACAACTTGATTTTAGAATTTTTTTTGAATTTTCAAGTTTTATTTTCTGTATGTCAACATTCTTAATACAGACTTTAATTTGATAAAGTCTGACCTCAATCATACTGTTGATTATTTCCATTTGTAACTGGTTAAATCAGAGAAAAAATTTAATTTTGAATATATGCTACCAAAAATAAATATTCACTTAATGCAGTCTTATCTGTTTTATATCAAAAGATTTTTCCTCCCCAAATAAAGATTCTAAGATTTAAATTAAGATTTTAATTCTAAGAATTAAAAAAAATATAACTTCTAAAACAATGAACTTACAAAACAATGCAGGGAATGGCTAAACACACTTACTGTAAGAGGAAAGTATGTGCAATGAAAAGGAAATTTAAAACATGACCTTAAACTTTTATGAAGAATTTTAACAAGGCCTTTACTTCATTTACTTTTAGCTACTCCATAAATACCAGAAGAGAAACTGGACAGTTTGTAATGAAACTTAGAAACTTAGAAAAATTTCTTTTTTCATAAAGCAAACTTGTAAATCTTTCCCTTCTCTAAGAAAATATCAATAAAGAGAAAAAGATTTTAAAAAGTGGAAATTCTGGAGTTGAAAAGTCTGATAACTGAAATGAAAAATTCACATCATGGATGCAAAAGTAGATTTGAGCATGAGAAGAAAGAGTCAATTTGAATATAGATCAATAAGGATCATATAATGTAAAGAACATAGAGAAGAAATAATTAAGAAATATGTTCAAGACCTTTGAGAAACGTAATACACCATAAATATACCAACAAGTCTGTACTGCCAGGAGAGAAGAAAGGGAAAGGAGGAGAAAAAATATATATATAGCTAAAGACTTCCAAAATTTGATTAAATGAAACATTAATCCACATACCCAAAAACTCAGTGAATTCTTATTCAAAAAATTCAGTCCAATTCTGGAAAAACAAAGATCCCCACCCAAACCCAGCATAGTCAAAATGTTGAAAGACAAAGAGAAAGAAAATATTGTAAAGAGAAAAAGTGACTCATCTTATATATAAGGGGACTCTCAATAATAGAATAGCTGATTTTCTATCAGGAACAATGGTGGCCAGAGGCAGTGGTAAGACATACACTAGATCCTGAGGGTGGGGAGAAGGGAACTATCAATCATCTTTCAACAGTCTTTAAAAAATGTAGGTGACATTTCCCATAAAATAAATACATTCTCACATAAACAAAAACTGGGATAATTTGTTTCTAGTAGACCTATCTTAAAAGAAATATTGAAATTTTTCAGGATGAAAGCAAGTGACCAAATAGTACTTCAAATATATACACATGAAAAATTGAGGAGCTCTGGAAAAATAAGTATGTAGTAATTATAAAAGACAAATTAATTTGATTACTTTTTTTTCATTGACTTAAAAAACAGTTTAATGAATTGTGGGGTTTCTAATATATAGAAATGTATTATTTTTGAAAATAGCACGACAAAAGAGGCAGGTGTCAACAAGTTGTAAAATTCTATTTTAGTAAGAGAATGACACCAGAAAGTGTCCATAAGAAATGAAGAGAACTAGAATGGGTAATGTAATTGATGTAATAAATTCTATGAATATACTATTGCTCTGCTTTCTTTTTTTTTTAGCTTTTTAAAAAGATATGATTATGTAAAGTAATAATAAAAATTTGCTTTTGAATCCTTCATAGATATAGTTGTAATATGCATACAATAATAGCAGAAAAAAAGGAAGAGAAACAAGGAGTATAATTTCTAAATCTTTCTGAAATTAGTATAAAGTGTGATAAGTAGATGAATATTTTAAAAAATATTTATTTATTTTAGAGAGGGAGAGAGAACAAGTTCACAAGCAGGGGGTAGTTCTAGTGGGGGTAGAGAGAGAATCTCCAGCAGACTCCCTGCTGAGCAATGAGCCCAAAGGGAGCAGATCCCAGGATCTCAGGGAGCAGATCCCTGAGATCATGACCTGAGCTGAAATCAGGGGTCATACACCTCGCCAACTGAGCCATCTAGGCGCCCCAGTAGATGAACATTTTAAGCCCAAGAGCAACCACCAAGAAAATAACTCAAAAAGTAAATATAGTTAATAATCATTAAAGTAACTACATTTAAATTTCAAATTAAAGTAACTAAAATTTTATGCTATCAAATATTCACTTAGTGCAAAAAGAGCAGTAAAAGAAAGTCACAGAAACATTTTGATGTCTTTTTAGACATCAGACACATGGGAATAAAAGCAAAATGGCAGTGGTATATCCAACTATATACATAATAACACTAACTATAAATGGATTAAACAATACAATTAAAAGAGATTGTAAGGCTGATCAAAAAATCAGGATCCAATGTATGCTGTCTACAAGAGACATACTTAGATTTATTTAATTAATTAAAAAAAAGATTTTGTTTATTTATTTGACAGAGAGATAGAGAGACAGCGAGAGAGGGAATACAAGCAGGAGGACTGGGAGAGGGAGAAACAGGCTTCCTGCTAAGCAGGGAGCCTGATACTGGGCTCAATCCCAGGACCCTGGGATCATGACCTGGGCCAAAGGCAGACACTTACATACAAATAGGTTGAGAGTAAAAGCATGGAAAAAGATAAACCTTGCAAAGAGTAACCATGAGAGCTGGAGAGCCTGTAGTAGTATGAGATAAAACCATTACAAAACAAAAAGTATTTCTAGAGATAAAGAGGGGTATTTGACAAGGATAAAAGGATTATTTCATCTGGAAACCATTGCAATTATAAACAGATATGTACCTACCATAGAATTATTTATAATATTTAAAAATTGCAAACCACTCAAATATCTATCGACTGATGAATGAGTAAAGAAAATATGGAATATCTATATAATGAATTTTGGGAGGGGGGACAATAAAAAAAAATGAAGTACTCTTGTGAATGAACCTTGAAAACACTGAAATGAAAGGAGCCAGACAAAATATCATATATTTAATGTACATACTTTTATATAATTATATGAATTTACATAACGAGTAAATATATAGAAGTCACTGCCTATAACTTGGGAAGGAGAGTGAGAAAGAGAATGGGGAATGTTAATGAGTAAAATGTTTCCTTAGGTGAGATGAAAATATTCTAAATTTAGATTCTGCTGGTGGTGGCACAAATCTGAATAAACAAAAATCATTGAATTGTACACACAAATGGACAAACTATGGTATCTCAAACCTGTTAAAAAATGAGATAATGGCCATGAATTTGCTAGTAACCAATATCTTTATTAAGACTTACCTTCAGAAAAATTATGAAGGAGGCAGCTAGACTTCTCCTTTCCTGGGCATATTAAGAACTATCCAGGGAGCGATTGCTTTACTGGTCTCTGGTTTACATAAGACCCCTGATGGAGTGTCCCACACTGTATTTAAGGAGAACAAGAAAACAATATATTTAATAAGCAAATGTATGCAGCATGAATGGTGCAATTGCCTTACATATATTATTCAATGTTAATCTCAGAAAACCATATGAAGTAGTTATTCTTACCTCATGTTATTCTTACAGATAAGGAAATTGAATACAAAGATGTGTTAAATAACTTACCCAAGGTTCTAATAGGGTCAGTGTCAGTAATCAAATTCAATTCAAATATGAAAGTATCATTTATGTAGTACAATTTGAAACTTTTTCACCCATGAAATCAATCTCCTCATCTTTTGTGATAATTGCTTCAATTTACTGAGCATTTACTATGCACTGAGCACTATTCATTTACATATGTCACCTTTTTGGTATTCCCAACTACCTTATGAGAGAGGCATTATTATACACTATTGTAGCAATGAGCAAACTAAGGCTCAGACAGTTTAAGGAACTTACCCAATGGGTAAGTGATTTAATATACTTGAAATATTTGCACTATTTTTTCTTTTACTTGACACTGGATCATTTTTCTGTATGTTACTCAGCATAGCATTCTTGGAATAAACCAGACGGACCAGTGAAGAGGTGGAAAGAATGAATGAGAACTGGACTTTTGTCTTATCTCTTATCAAGTTAAGTTTCTCTTCAGGGAATCTAGTTACTCCCTTGCGTGGGTGTTAGGCTCAAACAAGCAAATTATATAAAATGTCTTTGAACACCATAAACTGCTATAAAAATACAAGGCATTATTAATATAAACTAGGTCAGAATCAGTCAACTCATAAAGTTTTATAACACCCTCCTGGCTCATTAAGGTAGCAGTGTGGTTTTAAATCAATAATTTACAGGGTAGTGAGGTGGTGTGGGTCTGCGTTAGGAGACCAAAATGTCAGAGTCTGAAAACTCCCATCTGTAACTGCTACCAGTGTGCAGTATAACCTTAGGCAAGTCCCTTATCATCTACATTTGTAAAATTATGAATGTATTACTGACCTATTTTATAGAACTTTTATTAAGAAGCTCTGATAAAAAGTGATTATAAAGCACCTTGCAAGTAGAATTGTATGTAAAACTCTTCTAGCCTAGTTCCTGAGTTCTACTTAAACATTCATTTCAATAGCTAGAATTTTTTAAATTCTGAAGTTTAAAGTCAAAAAGTTTGAAAATTGATTACTGCAATCAAGAGAGGCTTTGGGCTGCTTTTTAGAACATTTTTACCTTTTCAATTACCTGGCGCCATGGCTCTAAAAGTAATTCAGTAATAATGATCTTATGATTAATATATGAGCAGATATTTTATGGCATTTAAAATAAAATAATAGGGCCATACTTCATAGTGACTCATATCTACATAGTGTGGTTAAGCAAATTACTGTGGTTATAGAACATAATTCTGAAAGAAAGTATATTTACTTATGAACGTTTCAGTGAGAGTGGGTAATAAATTACACCTTGGAATAAGGTTTTCTGTTGCTCTACAATTCAGATGCTCTATCCTGCTAATTGTTTTGTATAAACAGCTATGTTAATAATGTGGCTATAATGTAGCGGGAACTCTGTGTGCTCCAGCTGAAGGCACCTTCCTTACGTTTGATCCCCATTTTAATGATGAGCTATCCAAGGCATATGGCAAAATACTCAGAAGAATATGGGTGTTTGTGTGAGTACATCATTTAACAGATCCTTCTGGCGATAATATGGATTTCATCTACTCCTACAATAATGGTTCTCACCTCACCTAAAACCACATTATGTTTACATCGTGGTAGGTATAACCATGTTAATGAGATCTGGACATAAATTGTGGCACTTCTGGTCATACTACTAAGAGAAAGAGGTGAGCCTGGATTGCTCTTGCCTTTTCTTCTCCCCCTAGATGGAAAGTGACAAAAACAGCAGCAGATACTTTAGACTCAGAGATGGAAGCTGGGTTTTATGTGCTGCAGAACCTCCTTACCTCCCTTAGCCTGCTCCCTTCCTTGAACTGTTCAGTGAGAGAAGGATGAGTTCCCATGTTGTTTAAGCCATTGTGTTTTTAATTTTATTACAACAATTTAGAGTGCACCCTAATTCAGCAACAATTAGGGTGTACCCTAATTCAGCATTAATATGTAGTTCAGTATGTCTGGGGTGGGGCCCAATGTTATGCCTTTCTTGTAAGTTCCTAAGTGATGCTGATGCTGCTGGTCTGTGGACTATACTTTGAGTAGCATGACCTTGAATAATGTATTTGGCATTTAATTTTTCTTTTCTCTCTCTCTTACTTCAGGCTACTATAATAAAACACCAAAAGCAGGGTGGTTTATAAACAACAGAAATTAGTTTCTCATAGTTGGGAAGTCCCAGACCAAGTTTCTAGGAAGGTTTGGTTCTGGTGAGGGTCTTCTTCCTGGTTCCAGACTGCTGACTTCTCATTGTATCCTCACAGGATGGAAAGAAAGTGAGAGCTAGTTCTCTGGCCTCTGCTTATAAGGGCATGAATCTAATTCATGAGGGTATGATTTATTACCTCCTAAAGACCTCACCTCTAAATACCACATATTGGGGATTAGATTTCAACTATGAATATTTGGGGGAGAGGGACATTCAGTCCAAATCACTTTCCTTTCTAACGCCTTATCGAGTAGGTGGCTCTTTTACATTTCAGTTAAATGTCACCAAGTTGTCCTCGGAATGTAAAGAAAGATTGCCATAAACCAAGAAAGGTTGTATTGCTGGGTCCTGCATTCCTTTATCTAGTTAGTGTTCTGTGTTGGTGAAGACAAACTGGCCTACATAGTAATACAGATTCCATAACTTATTATAAAACTATAATACAGCTTCATGACAACATTGTACTTAGACTTTGCTTAGCCAGAGCTCAAAGGTGTGTTTGAGGTCAAAAGAGGGAATGTTGAATCATCACTGCTCCCCTACCCGCCCCTGAAAGCACCTCACAGATGCTCTTTGCTAGTGTTGGGTCTCTGGCATTATGATCATACATGTGAAAGCACGAATAGGTGGTCTTATTGGACCCCCTTCCAAAGAAGAAGGATTTCCTTGCTCTTCCTCATGCCTCCCTCCCACCCCAGCTATGTGGCTTGGCTGGGATTGAGTCTTATGCGGCAATGAAGAGTAAATTTAGGGGTGCCTGGCTGACTCAGTCAGTAGAGCATGCGAATCTTGATCTCAGGGTTATGAGTTTGAGCCCCATACTGGGTGGAGAGATTAGTTAAAAATAAAACCTTAAAAGGTAAATTTATCATTTTTGTTCCTATGTGCACATTCTTTTTTTATGGTAACTGCAACAGACCTCGTAAAAAATTGCTAGTGTGTTTTCAATCTGCAAAGAAGGAAGGAAGCAGAAAGCTCTTATTTTCTTTATGCTCAGCCACTTCTGTGTTCTGTGGAATTTCTCATAAGCAAAATTTAAGTTGGTGTCTATGCATTATGATTTCAGGGGCACTTGAAAGTTCTCTCAAAAAATGACCTCATTTGCACAGTGATACTTTCCAAAGGAATGACTTTTTGGGGGGTATGGGTATTGATCTCAAGATCATGGTATTTCTAAGGATTTGTGTATAGGAGTCAGTCCAAGTACGAATTCTCTAAAATTATTTGTAATATTTTGTATTTCAGTGTAAACATTCATTTCTCTTAAGGGAAAACTGTTAGTTTTCATTAAGTTCCTAAAGGTGTTCAGGATTCATAGGACAGATGAAGAAGTAGCTGGTGGCTTGTAGCTTGTCTCTTTTTTCTCCTCTGCCCGCAGCTCTTCTATCTGCAGGCCCAAGTCTGACACCTGACATTCACCTTTAGACCCACAGAAACCTATTTTCCTGGAGGCACTTCCTATAGACCTCTCAGTGAGCTTCCCTTTTTCCAAATGACCACAGAGCTTTAGAAGGACTGATTTATACCTTTTTTTTTTTTTTTCCCAAAACTGGAACTCCACCTTCCAGACTTTTGTTTTCCCAGCAACAACCCCATTATGTAAGGTCTTATTATTCTAATAACTCCCTTATTCCTTTGCATTGAAAGGAACACTGCTTATCTGTCTAAACACTGACTGATACATGTGATTTTCTCAGAAGTGCCACAAGTCCAAAGTGCATTCTCTCAAACACTTGGAGCCAGACATGTTTTGGCATTCAGATTAGTTAGCCTTTTACAAAGACAGTAGGGTACACACATCATGTAATATTTAGCCGTTTTATAGTGGTTAGGACAGTTCCTTGAATTTGAACTCAGTCATCTATTATCCTCTCCCATATCTCAGTTTCTGTATCCGTAAAATTGAAATGGTAGTATCTTTCTCTAAAGTGTTACTGCGAATCTCTTGTTTATATAATACTTACAAAGCATGTAGCACAGTGCCTGCCTGTATTTAGTACTTAGTTATCATAGCTGTGACTATTCTTTTGCTGCATCCCTGTCTAATTATACCCCTTATCTAATGGAGTGCCTACCTATGACAAATGCTGAAAACATTCAGAAGATACCAGTTTTATGTAGGTTGGTATTTTAAGAGGAATTCTGATTTGGGGTATGAAAATCTAGAGAAATTTATAAATGTTACATGAAAAACTTCTTGTTCTGCTCTTTTCTGGGTGGGTCCCAGTCTCTTGGGACTTAAGGATTTCTTAAGGATTAATTTCTTTTTTAAAAAATTTTATTAACATGTATTATTTATTTCAGGGGTATAGGTCTGTGAATCATCAGTCTTACACAATTCACAGCACTCACCATAGCACATGCCCTCCCCAATGTCCATCCCCCAACCACCCTATCTCTCACCCTCCTCCCCTCCAGCAACCCTCTGTTTTCTGAGATTAAGAGTCTCTTGTGGTTTGTCTCCCTCTTTGGTTTCATCTTGTTTCATTTTTCCCACCCTTCCTCTGTGATCTGTCTTGTTTCTCAAATTCCTCTTACGAGTGAGATCATACGATAATTATCTTTCTCCAATTGACTTGTTTTGCTTAGCATAATACCCTCTAGTTCTACCCATGTCATTGCAAATGGCAAGATTTTTTTGACAGCTGCATAGTATTTCATCATATATGTATGTGTGTGTGTATATATATATATACACACACCATATCTTCTTTAAGGATTGATTTCTTAAGGATTAAGAAAACCATCTAAGAATTCCCAGATTGCACCAAGCCAAAGCAAAGTCAAATAGACAACTAAGAGAGTAAGACCCTACCTTCCCGAGTATTACTGGGCACTTTCAATGAGCTGAGTTTAATTTGTGGATAGATCAATAAATGAGGCAAAGAAAACTTAGTTCCTGTACTTCGGGAATTTATAGTCTAATACAGGCATAACAAGTATGTCACATTGAACAAAGTGTCTACTCTAAATGCTTTATTAGAAGGCTTCGAAAGCAGAGTCCAGAGTCAATAAAAAAAAATTCTGTGATGAATTAGCAATGCCAGCCAAAATGAACATAGGAATGGGAGTGGGCATGACTCATACTTGCTGTTATCTATCTAATATCTACAATTCAGTGACCTCACTACACGTTTCTAAAGATTAGCCACGCAATTCTCTATAATACTGGATTGAGGAAAATAGAACAAACATGTTGGCAAGCAAGCCTTTTTTCCCCTTATAATAGTACATCAGCTATTGATAAACATATGTTAGCATTTACCTATTCATTCTGTTGGAGAAAACTGGATAACTCTTAAGTGTTTTGCCCTCCAGGCTTACATTAAAAGTTAATTATCACCACATGGGACAGGCTTCCAGAGGCCACGGCAGCCTTGAACTAATATCAGCAAAACGTGCCTCTCACATTAGCCCCCGAGTTGCTTACCTCTCACAATAGAATGCTTTCTCCTTGAGTGAATGCTTGAGAGTTAAAACCACACCACTTACTGAGTAGTGACTTGAAGAAAGACAACTTCTAGGTGAAGAAGAGCCCTGCATTATGTAGTTAAGGACAAGGGTACCACAAGAAAGATTGGGCATCAGATATAAATGTAGAGCTATGATTAGCTACACTGGATAATCCAAAATTGTGTGTGTGTGTGTGTGTGTGTATCTCTGTCTTTGTCTCTTTCGTAATTATATTTCTTCATCTTGGTTCTCTGTGCACACTTGCCATGGGTACTTATAAGTACTATGATCTAATAGTATCCATCAGGAACCCAGATAGTTTAAGCAGAGATGCAATAAAAGGTACCTTAATAGGCCTGGTTCACTCTTGTCCCTAAATCTCTCTTTGACTTGTTTGCAAAAGACTCTTGATTTTTTCTACCAAATATTAATTTCTCAATCCATGAAATAGAAGCAGCTTGTGCGTGGGCCAATGATGAGCATATTTCAAGACCAATTCTAGTTTATGCATCTGAGGTCAACAATTAAATTAAATTTAAAATAGAGAAGCCCAAAGTTGGGATTGCTTTGGAACCTCCCAAAACCACAACATCCATTCCAATGTTACTATACATACACCTGGGTCTCATTGATTCATCGTTTATTTAGATTACAGGGTATTTGACTATAAATTCGACTATAAATCCTTTGAGGGAAGAACTTTTTATTTATAGTTTTATAGTAGTGCACAGGGTAGTATTTTATGTTTGGGATACTGCAGAGAATGTTAAGTATCCTGTAATCCCTGGAAAGTCATTTGTCATTTAGTGTCTGGAACCTTATGGATTATGCAATTGGTCTCCCAAGAGTCTGTTTTCCTGCACCTGCTGCTGGTTGAGATGCTTTGAGATATCGGTGTCTTCTTTGTATCTTCTTTGGGATATCAGTGTCTTCTTTGTATGGGCCATGGTTATAATCTCTTTAAAAATAAAACTACTGATAGAGAACATTCAGATGGTTACCAGAGGGGAGGTACGTGGGGAGAAGAGTGCAAGAGGTGAAGGGGATTAAGAATACACTTATCTTGAACACTGAGTAATATATGGAACTGTGGAATCACTATATTATATCTCCAAAACTAATGTAACAATGTATGTTAACTACCCTGGAATTAAAATTTTAAAAAGGAGGAGGAATAATATGGGACTGTAAATACTTCATTTATTTTTAAAATTTTTTTTAGTAAATCTGACAAATTTATTTTATTTTATTTTTTAAAACATTTTTTATTTAAATGCAATTAATTAACATATAATGTATTATTGGTTTCAGAGGTACAGGCCTATGATACATCAGTCTTATATAATATCTGGTGTCCATTACATCACATGCCCTCCTTAATGTCCATCACCTAGTCACCCCATCCCTCCACCCGTCTCCCCTCCAGCAAGCCTCAGTTTGTTTCCTATGATTAAGAGTCTCTTATGGTTTGTCTCCTTCTCTAGTTTCATCTTGTTTTATTTATTCCTCTCTTCCCCTATCATCTTCTATTTTGTTTCTTAAATTCAACATATCAGTGAGATCATTTGATAATTGTCTCTCTCTGATTGACTTGTTTTGCTTAGCATAATACTCTCTAGTTCCATCTACATCATTGCAAACAGCAAGATTTCATCTTTTTGATGGCTGAATAATATTTCATTGGAGATAGATAGATAGATAGATAGATAGATAGATAGATACCACATCTTCTTTATCCATTCATCTGTCGATGAACATCTAGGGTCTTTCCATAGTTTGGCTATTGTGGATATCGTGGCTATAAACATTGGAGTGCAGGTGCCCCTTCGGATCACTACATCTGTATCTTTGGTGTAAATACCCAGAAGTTCAGTTGCTAGGTCACAGGGTAGCTCTATTTTCAACTTTTTGAGGAACCTCCATAATGTTTTCCAGAGTGGCTACACCAGCTTGCATCCCCACCGACAGTGTAAGAGGGTTCCCCTTTCTCCGCATTCTCGCCAACATCTCTTGTTTCCTGATTTGTTAATTTTAGTGATTCTGACTGGTGTGAGGTGGTATTGCATTGTGGGCAAACATTTTATTTTGCCAAGTGAGAACTTTAAAAAAATCATCTATTTTGGAAAAGGGTACTTTAATATTAAAAAAGAATGACAATGAACAAATTTGGCTTTATGCCAAGAAAATAACTACTGAAATGCATTTATAAAAGGTTGTCTTTGTTTTTGAACTAAAAGAGAGGCCTACCTGGGTTGAAAATATTAGTAACAGTCTTCAGCTAGTGAAGAAAGTTTTCATACTGAAGTTTATACTTTAATACAAAGCAACTAGAATTTATAAGTTCATGTATCAAAGATGTAGAATAATATAATACATCCTAATAATTAAGGAGAATGGGACCAAGTTACCATCGTTTTCACCCTGTAAAGAATACATAATATTCATATTTCCATTTTCACTTACAGCTCCTTTGAATTTACTTAAACCTTTATAAGCATAATATTTAATGAATACATGTATTCAATAATAATTACTTGAGTCTATACAAACATTCTATGAATGGTTCAGTATTTTTTTTTTGTCTTAAATTTTATGTGAGCTGGGGACCAGGGATCATAGCCGTTTAATTCATTAAGCTCATTATCAAGTGTATGGAGAGTCTTGATAAATGTTTTTTTTTAAAGATTTTATTTATTTATTTGACAGAGAGAGAGATCACAAGCAGGCAGAGAGAGAGGGGAGGCAGGCTCCCTGTGGAGCAGAGAGCCCGATGCAGGGCTTGATCCCAGGACCCTGAGATCATGACCTGAGCTGAAGGCAGAGGGTTTAACCCACTGAGCCACCCAGACTCCCTTGATAAATGTTTTTGATGAAGATGCTATATCACCCAGAATGAGGGAAAGGGACAATTAAGGCATTTCAAAGGGAGACATTAAATAATTGTAGTGGAGAAATATGGTAATGATGGCTCTATATGCAGGAGAGTAAAATGAGATATGAGAAAACAAAGAGGATAAGAAAGTAACTCACAGAAGGAATTGAATTGCACCAGTAAAACATCTGAAAATCTACTACTTGCATCAATGTCAAAAATTCCAAAGTGAACAGGTGATCTGAGCATGCTGCTGACATCCATCTTCACACCCTCTTGGTCTATAAAATACTTCTTTAGCTTCCTTGAACAAAGACACCAAGGTGGGCTACACAAGGTGTAGCAAAGGAAAGGAAAGCTGTTCCGTCTCCTCTGCATGCATTAGTCATTTTCTTCCTCTGAGTCTGTGTCTTAATTGCCTTGCCTGTCTTATTAGATTGAAAACCCACTGGGTTGGGACCATCACTACTAAGGTGTTCAGCACTGAGCTTGGCAGGTGATCAGCACTCAATAAATGTCTATTGCTACCATAAACCAATGTATAAATCTCAGAAATAGGCATAATAATGGACCTGACAGATTAATGCCCAGGGCTATTTTTGTACAGCAGCATGGGCTAGCCAAATCAAAATCAGACATCTCAGATTCAATTCTTCTCAGTTTTGCATGTAATTCTCAGCCTTTCACATTTTTGTCCTGTGACAGACAGAAAGAAATGAGTCAACTTTTCAACATAATTGAATTAAGAAGTATTCTTCCCTCCCCACCTTTTTTTTTTGTGTGGTTGTTTGTTTGTTTCTCAAATGCTATTGACCCATTATGTAGATGGCATTGCCTTTTTAAATTATTGATAGAGTGGTTCCAAATGATGCAACAGATGTTTTATATGGCATTTATACTCAATATTTCAAATCCTCTTCTTTGTGGGGGATTTTCTCTAGAAGCAAGAAACTACTTAAAGAAACCATGTATCTGAAACTCTAATGCATTCTCTGAGGTGACTAAGAAAGAGTTATTATCAGTTTTTCTCTTTGGATAACAAAATGAACACGTGAAGGAATTGAGTGACTTAAGCAAGATCCCCCAGAGAAGCAGTAGTGAAACTCTGAGTAGAATTCTCCTGAAATAAGAGCTCTTCACGAAATATAGGGTTGTTTCTGAGGGTCACTGAAGCTTTTTACAGTCATAACAAAATACTATAAGGTTCAAGTTCTACTTTTTCCTTACATGAACTAGCAGCTTTGTCTACCTGTGAGATATGATTTTTTTTCCCCATCTTTGTGGAGCTCCACTGTATCTATAATCTACTATTTCCTTTTCTTAGCTTGATATTTTTATATTTCTATTCTTGGCCGATGTGTAAAAAAGTCAACCAAATTAGATCATCCAAATACATAATATGATCATGAAATTATTTAAAAATTGTAATAAATTCTTTAATCACATAACTTCTTTCTGTGGCAGGATGATTATAAATAAAAAAAGAGATCAATGAAATAATTTCTTCTCAGATATAGTCTTTTTGAAAATAAGTATGAAAATAAAGCCAGGGTTGATCATATGACCCAACAAGGTTAATAAGAGAAAGCTGAGTATTGAGGGTAGGGACTGAAATCATAATTAGATCCTCACATAAAAGGAAAAGTTTGGGGCTCAAATTTACACTACAAAAATCAAGAGGGATAAAAGTGGCAATTGTTTATGTAACTTAGAGACAAAAAAAGCCTTTGTCTATCATTAAGATATTTCAGGTGTTTCTGGAATATTGCCAGCAAATATACCTACCTGTATAGAACACTCTACTAAGCACTTAAAACTCTTTGGGTAGAATAGCAAAGGCAAGGAAAAAATTTTCATATAAATATCATTTTATAAAATATATTTGCATAAAAATAAAATTTTGAGTCATCACTTACTTTTTTCAAAAATATTTTCAAAGCCACCAGGGAAAGCTGCCAGAGAACAAAAGCCTGCCAAAACCAGTTTCCACTGAGTCCATCCTCCCTGGCCCCACAGGTGGCAGGGCAAATCTGCCCAAACAGATTTGCCTGAGTAACAGCGCAGCAGGCCCCTCTCCCAGAAGACTGGAAGAACAAGAGATCAACAACTCTAAGGTCCCTATAAAATGGGTGCATCTTTCTTGGGTCGTGGTCAATAATTTGAACTCCATACATTCCCTCAACCACCTCTCAAAAGAATGACTAAGGGGAGGAATCCTCAACAAAGGAGAGATCCAGAGACTGTGGCCTCTGTAACAGAACTAATGGATACGCATATAGCCAATTGTCAGAAATTGCCTTCAGAGTAACAATTATCAAGGTGATATCTAGGCTTGAGAAAAATATTAATGACAATATACAATCTCTAAGGGCAGAAATGAAATCTAATCAGGCTGACCTTAAAAAATCCTATGAATGAAATGCAGTCTAAGCTGGATACTCTGATTACCAGGGTAAATGGGGCAGAAGAATGAATTAGTGAGATAGAGGATAAGATGATAGAAAAGAAGGAAATTGAAGTGGCATGGGAAAAACAAAACCCAAGGAATCAAACTGAGTGACTGAATGAAACATTCTGATATCAGAATTATTGGGATCCCTGAGTAGGTGGAGAGAAAAAAAAGGTGTAGAAAATATATTTGAGCAAATTGTAGCTGAGAACTTCCCTAATCTGGAGAAGGAAACAAGCATTTGTGTCTAAGAGGCAGAAAGGACCCTTCCCAAGATCAATGAGAACAGACCGGCACCACAATATATAATAGTACAATTTGTAAATCTTAGATACAGGAAATAATTTTGAAAATGGTGAGAGGGAAGAGATTTCTTATGAACAGAGGGAGGAACATCAGAATAATATCAGACCTTTCCACAGAGACCTGACAAGCCAGAAAGGGCTGGAAAGACATATTCAGGGTACTAAATGAGAAGCAAGAATACTTATCTGTCATGGCCGTCATTTAGAATGGATGGAGAGATAAAGAGCTTCCAAGACCAGCAAAAACTAAAAGTATATGTGATGACTAAGCTGGCCCTGCAATAAATATTAAGGGGGTTCTATAAAAGGAGAAGGACCCAAGAGTGATATAGAACAGAAATTTACGGAGACAATCTATAGAAACAAGGGCCTCACAGACAATGAAATCATATCTTTCAATAATCACTCTCAATGTGAATGGTCTAAATGCTCCCATAAAACGGCACAGGGTTGCAGATTGGATAAAAAGATAAGACCCATCCATATGCTGTCTACAAGACTCTGTTTGAACCTAAAAATATATCCAGACTGAAAGTGAAGGGATGGAGAACCATCTTTCATGCCAAAGGACCATAAAAGAAAGCTGGAGTAGCAATTCTCATATCCGACAAATTAGATTTTAAGCTAAAGACTGTAGTCAGAAATGCAGAAGGACACTATATCATTCTTAAAGGGTCTATCCAACAAGAAGTTCTAACAACTGTAAATATCTATGCCCCAACATGGGAGCAGCCAACTATAGAGCAGCCAACTACATAAGCCACCTGTTAACCAAAAGAAAGAGACATGTTTATAATAATATGTTAATTGTAGGACACCTTAACACTCTACTCTCAGCAACAGACAGAACATCTAAGCAGAAAATCAACAAAGAAACAAGAGCTTGGAATGACACACTGGACCAGGTAGACCTCATAGATATATACAGAACATTCCCCCCTAAAACAACAGAATACTCATTCTTCTCAAATGCACATGGAACTTTCTCCAGAATGGACCACATACTGGGTCACAACAGGTCTCAACCAATACCAAAAGACTGAGATTATTCCCTGCATATTCTCAGACCACAAAGCTTTGAAACTGGAACTCAATCACGAGAAAAAATTTGGAAGAAATTCAAACACTTGGAAGCTAAATACCATCCTGCTTAAGAATGTTTGGGTCAACCAGGAAATCAAAGAACTTAAAGAATTAATGGAAACCAGTGAGAATGAAAGCACATTGGTCCAAAACCTATGGGATATGGCAAAGACAGTCTAAGAGGGAAATACATAGCCATCCAATCCTCACTAAAAACAATAGAAAATTCTTGAATACACAAATTAACTTTACACCTTAAGGAACTGGAGAAAGAACAACAAATAAAGCCTAAGCCACGCATTAGAAGAGAAATAATTAAGATTAGAGCAGAGATCAAGTAATTAGAAACCAGAAATACAGTAGAGCAGATCAATGAAACTAGAAGCTGGTTCTTGGAAAGAATTAATAAGATCTGTAAACCACTGACCAGACTTACCCAAAAGAAAAGAGAAAGGACCCAAATTAATAAAATTATGAATGAAAAGGGAGAGATCATGACTAACACCAAGGAAATAGAAACAATTATTAGAAATTATTATCAACAACTATATGCTAATAAATAAAGCAACCTGGAAGAAATGGATGCCTTCCTGGAAATCTACAAACTACGAAGACTGAAACAGGAAGAAGTTGACAATCTGAATAGTCCAAGAACCAGTAATGAGATTGAAGCAGTGATCAAAAACCTCCCAAAAAACAAGAGTCCAGAGCCTGAGGGATTCCCTGGGGAATTCTACCAAATATTCAAAGAATACATATTCTCCTGAAGCTGTTTCAAAAGATAGAAACAGAAGGAAAACTTCCAAACTCATTCTATGAGGCCAGGATTACGTTGATCCCAAAATCAGGCAAAGACCCCATCAAAAAGGAGAATGACAGACCAATATCCCTGATGAATATGGATGCCAAAATTCTCAACAAGACCCTAGCTAATAGGAACCAACAGTAAATTAAAAGGATTATTCATCACAACCAGGTAGGATTTATTCCTGGGACGCAAGGGTAGTTCAACATTCACAAATCAATCAATGTGATAGAACACATAAATAAGAGAAGAGACAAGAACTACATGGTCCTCTCAATTGATGCAGAAAAAAACATTTGACAAAATACAGCATCCTTCCCTGATTAAAACTCTTCAGAGTATAGGGATAGAGGGAACAATTCTCAATTTCATAAAAACCATCTATGAAGCAAATATCATTCTCAATGGGGGAAAGCTGAGAGCCTTTCCCTTAAGATCAGGAATACAACCAAGATGCCCACTGTTGCCACTATTGTTCAGCATAGTACTAGAAGTCCTAGCAACAGCAATCAGACAACAAAAAGAAATAAAAGGTATTCAAATTGGCAGAGAAGAAGTCAAACTCTCTCTTTTTGCGCAGATGACATGATACTTTATGTGGAAAACCCAAAAGACTCCACCCCCAACTACTAGAACTCATACAGCAATTCAGTAATGTGGCAGGATACAAAATCAATGCTCAGAAATCAGCTGCTTTCTTATACCTAACAATATAACTGTAGAAAGAGAAATTAGAGAATTGATTCAATTTACAATAGCACCAAAAACCATAAGATAGCTTTGAATAAACATAAACAAAGAGGTAAAGGATCTATACTCTAGGAACTACAGAACACTCATGAAACAAATTGAAGTAGACACAAAGAGACAGAAAAAACATTCCATGCTCATGGATTGGGAGAATAAACGTTGTTAAAATGTCTATGCTTCCCAGAGCAATCTATATTTTCAGTGCCATCCTGATAAAAATACCAATGGCATTTTTCAAAGTGCTGGAACAAACAATCCTAAAATTTGTATGAAACCAGAAAAGACCCCAAATCACCACGGAGATGTTGAAAAAGAAAAACAAAGTTGGGGGCATCCTGTTGCCTGATTTCAAGCTATATTACAAAGTTATGATCACGAAGACAGCATGGTACTGGCAGAAAAACAGACACATAGATCAATGGAACAGAATAGAGAGCCCAGATATGGACCCTCAACTCTATGGTCAACTGAGCTTTGACAAAGCAGGAAAAAATATCCAATGGAAAAAAGACAGCTTCTTCAATAAATGGTGCTGGGAAAATAGAACAGTTATATACAGAAGAATGAAACTCGACCATTCTCTTATACCATACAAAGATAAACTCTATATGGATGAAAGACCTAAATGTGAGACAAGAATCCATCAAAATCCTAGAGGAGACCATAGGCAGTAATCTTTTCGACATCGGCCACAGCAACTTCTTGCAAAACATGTCTCCTAAGGCAATGGGAGCAAAAGCAAAAATGAACTTTTGGGACTTCATCAAGATAAAAAGCTTTTGCACAGCAAAGGAAACCGTCAACAAAACAAAGAGGCAACCCACGTAATGGGAAAAAATATGGGCAAGTGACACTACAGCTAAAAGGCTGGTATCCAAGATCTATAAAGAACTTCTCAAACTCAACACCCAAAAAACAAATAATCAAGTCAATAAATGGGCAGAAGACATGAGCAGACACTTCTCCAAAGAAGATATACAAATGGCTAACAGACACAAGAAAAAATGTTCAACATTATTAGCCATCAGGGAAATTCAAATCAAAACCACACTGAGATACCACTTTACACCAGTTAGAATGACAAAATTGACAAGACAAGAAACAACAAATGTTGGGGAGGGTGTGGAGAAAGGGGAACCCTCTTACACTATTGGTGGGAATGCAAGTTGGTGCAGCCACTTTGGAAAACGGTGTGGATGTCCCTCAAAAAATTAAAAATAGAGCTACCGTATTTACCCCAAAGATACAGATGTAGTGAAAAGAAGGGCCATATGTATGTATCCCAATGTTCATAGCAGCAATGTTCACAATAGCCAAACTGGAAAGAGCTGAGATGCCTTTCAACAGATGAATGGTTAAAGAAGATGTGGTCTATATACACAATGGAATATTACTCAGCATCAGAAAGGATGAATACCCAACTTTTGCAGCAACATGGATGGGACTGGAGGAGATTACACTAAGTGAAATATGTCAAGAAGAAAAAGACAATTATCATATGGTTTCACCTATTTGTGGAACATAGGAAATAGCATGGAGGACATTAGGAGGAGGAAGAGAAGAAGGAAGGAGGGGAAATCAGAGGGGGAGATGAACCATGAGAGACTATGGACTCTGGGAATCAAACTGAGGGTTTTAGAGGGGAGGAGCATGGGCGGATGGGTGAGCCTGGTGATGGGTATTAAGGAGGACACATATTGCTTGGAGCACTGGGTGTTATAGGCAAACAATGAATCATGGAACACTTCATCAAAAACTAAAGATGTACTGTATCTATGGTATCTATGGTGGATAACAACATAATAAAAAATTATAAATTTAAAAGAAACACAGAAAAAAATAATCTGAACAGACTGTGGTGTTCACTGAGTTCAAAAGATCCTCCAGCCTCCTTGTTTTGGCTTCCTCTCCCTCCCCTGCTTCCACATACTCTGGTGTCCAGGCACACCATTACATCATGATGGTTTTATGTTAGGTCTTTATACATGTTGCTTTTACATCAATCTGGTTGTTCCTTTGGTCTCTCAAGAATTCTACTTTTCTGCTAAAGCCTAATCCAGTGAAATGAAATAAGTTGTTATTCTTCACTTCTTATCACCACTAGGCCTTTTATAGAGCCCCATTTTTGCATTAATTGTACCATATTATACTTATATGTTAGTTTACTTATTTACTATGATATGACCTCCATAAAGAACCTTAGTTGTAAGGGTTAAGAAGAAAGAAATATTAAATGAAACTGATTTCACAAATCAACTGATATCTGTTTTTTTGTGTGTGTGCTAGAACCATTTTAATATAATTATACATATCTGCCAAATCCAGGAAGAAATGGTTTATGCATATATAACTTTTCCAGTTAACATCTGCAAGCACAAATGACAATGATCTCAGTTTATAAATTCATCAGGGTCAGAGCAATTGACCAATGTCTCTTTACTGCTAGGTTTACCAACAGTAAATTACAGCTGAATTAGTGTCCTTTTGTTTCTCTTCTCTCACTCTCCTTGTCCAGAGACATTTTTGTTGTAAAGTTTCAGTGCAGCTCACCTCCAGCCAAAGGTAATCTTTTTAGATAAGTACTAAGTTGCTCTGAATTCGCTTATAATTATAACCTATTTAATCACAGAAGAACCCCTGCCGAGGTGGAGTTCAAGGTTGCATACAATAACAGGAGATCATAGTTTTGCTGACTTAATTACATAGTTGACCTTTGAACAAGTTGGGTTTGAACTACAAGGGTCTGCTTATATGCAGGTTTTCATAAATGCTCTGCACTACTGTAAATGAATTTTCTCTTCCTTACTATGTTCCTAATAACATATTATTTTCTCTAGCTTTTTTTCATTGTAAGAATACACTATAAAATACATATAACATCCACATACGTATTAATGTGTTATGTTATCAATAAGGCTTACAATAGACAGTAAGCTATTAGTAGTTAACTTTTCAAGGAGTCGAAAGCTATATGCAGATTTCAATTACACATAGAGTCAGTGCCCCTTGCCTTGTGTTGTTCAAGGGTTCAACTGTATATCCTCAAATGCTTTGAAAACTCCTTGATATTACTAACATAATAGATTCCCTAACATTATCTCAGAATAGTTGCTTAACAACCATTTGTTAAGTGTTTGGAGTAACTTGAATTTTTTAACAGGATTTTCTATTTTAAAGTTAATTTTTCCGGAAGCATAGACCTTTATTTGTGGAGTAAGCAATGTCTAAGAGGATGCCCTCCAGCCATTTCTGTTATGACCACATAATAACAGCTAACAGAAATTGAAGATTTTTCATGTTCCAAGCACTTTGTCAAGGTTTAAGCCATTTAATTGTCACAGCAAACCCACAATGTAGCTACCATTTTCATTCTCCTTGAATGGTGAAGGTGCATAGATTTTAATTTGCTCAAAGTCACACAGTAATTGGTAGAGTTAGGATTTAAACTTAGAAAATCTGCGGGTGAAGATGGTACTCTAAGGAGAGCTCTTAACAGCTTCGTTGACAGTCACCATTAATACCACACTTTTTCTTCTCTGACACAACCAAGAAATCCCTCCCTGTATTTTATCTGTTATCTCCCACATTCCTAAATACGTTTGTCCTAGAAAGGAGACTCCCAGAATCTAAGCAATATGTTTTGCATATGCAAATTGTCAAATATTCTACCCAGCATTCTTTAAATGATTTGCTCCAATGTTTGTTGCTGTCTTTAAAAATTAGCACAGAAATGATGTTTATATTCATTGCCACCAGCTAAAAGCGTTAGAGTCCTACAGTGCAGCTTGAGGGATTTTGTAGGTTTTCTTTTTTCCATTAATATTTAAGCTTAAGCTAAGTCAGACAAAACTGAATACATAACAAATAACCATCAAGGTTACTCTTTATGGGTCAAACATAATGACGGTCTCAATTATTAAAATTCACGGCAACTGAAGGCAATGATTTTTACTGTGAATGCATCATTGCAAGTTCTTCCTCAAACTTGCTGGTTTTTCAGTTTTAATAAGCCAAACTTGGGATGGTAGTCAGCAATTGGCTAAAGTTGGATTTTACCTTTTCTCCTTCTTAAAAGATTTCTAATCCCCTATATTAATAGCAAATAAGCTTCAGATTCATCTACTCATTTGTAGGTCAAAGTGAACTAGAAGCAACAAATACTGAGATTCAAGGAGTGTGGTCAGGGTCTCTTCTCTGTGGAGGAAATGTGATGAACACTTGGGACCACTTGAAATTAATTTATGTTGGACTAAAGTGATGCCTGTTCATCGTATGTCCCAAACACTTTTGCATTCCTTGAGTACCCCAGAGTGAATAATCCTGTCTATGAAATCTGCTGGAATTCCCAAATATATGACATGGACTCTACTTCTTCTTTATCCTCATCCAGCCACATTTCCTTTCTTTTCTTTTTTTTTTTTTACCATCCTGTTTGTTCTCATTTCTAATAACTCTGACAGCTCTCCGTCATCCTTTGATTTTTTTGGAGACACGCATGTCCTCTTTCCTGAAGGCAAAAGGCAGTTACCATTGTCTCCAGGAGTTCATAACCCCCACACAAGCTTGTCTGTTCTTCTCAGTGAAACCAGGGGTCTGCATTTTGAACACTGAGGCCTTTTCATAAACTCGCTCCGCCTCAGAGTCTTTATTTCTTCATGTGGAGCTTTATCCCTCAATGCCCTATTCTGCAGGCGGTTCCCCTGCATGCCTATTCAGCCCGCGAAAATAATGACAGGTACTAAGGATGGACCAGATTGTCATCTAGATCAAGAGCTAAGATAGAAGGTCACCCGAACATGGGATTTGCCCTTATTCTGACCACATGTCACTTGCTGGGGTTCTTGAGGGAACTATATGGAGAAGAAAAGGCTAGAAAACCTAGGAAGAAAACTTGGGTTGGGATCTTGAAGCAGTCCTCTGGTGCGCCATCCCGTTGGTGGGGAACATTGCCTCTCCCTGGGTCTGAAACAGGTCTAAGATCTGGAACACAGAAGACAAGGGCTGGATTTTCTTCTTTTTCTTAAGCTCACATTCAAATTTCAGAAATCACCTCATAGATGGTGCCTCAAGGGCTAGTCTGTGGAAGAAGCAAAGGCAGGAGCAGGAAAATCAAGGGAAGGGAGAGTGACTCTTGTTGCCTGTGCTGAGATTTCTTGGCCTTTTGGAAGGAATAATAAGTCATCCCTTCTCAGGAAATGTATCCTGAAAGAGAGGATAAGCGGTAACCATCTGTCTTTTGAGTTGTATCAGTTAATTTTCATAACAGAACTGTAACATGGCTACCCTTATTATTTTCATTGCAAAGTTGAGGCAAATGGATTTTAGCTTGTCTTCCAATGAAAGAGCGAGAGAGAGAGAGAGAGAGAGAGAGAGAGAGAGAGAGAGAGAGACTCTTCTTATATTGAGAGGTTGTTGTGGAAGTGATAATTAATGAGACTGGAATGCCATCCAAGTCAAATTCCCAAACCTCACCAGCTTATCTCAGGTTGGTTTTGTGGGTATATAATCTGCATGCTGCCTTTGGCAGTGAGAAGTGCACAGAGGAAATGGTTTTGAAGTCATAGCATAGGTCAGACGGGGCACCCCTGAAGGACCAGGGGGAGGAAGTGGAGTGGACTTTCCCACTCTCTGCATTCAGGGCTGTGGGGAATCCATGTCACAGTAACACATTAGTGGGATGTTAGTGGGTGATCCCACTGCCTACTAATGCAGCTTGGTGGTTTCTTTGGGCTTTTTATTTCAGTTGGCAATGGCTCCAGCTGGGGCCGTGTAGTGTTTCAATTCACCTACATTTCTCTTAGTTTCTGGGTAGAAATATCAGAAGCGTGTCTGGTGGCTGGAGTTCATCTCATGCTGGAATATGAGATAGATGGAAGATTACATTCAAGGAAAGAAAAGAAACCTCCAAGTTCTCAGGTCAGCAGACGGAGCGAGTGCTGATTCTGGTGCGAGTGCTGATTCTGGTGCGAGTGCTGATTCTGGTGCTCCTCGCTGCTGCTTGAGCTTTGCTAACAATGCCTTTTGTTCAAAATACTTTAAATTATAAGGGAAATGTGAGGGCTTTTGGATTCGTATCAGTCTTAAAAGCTTCCTGCTACCTAACCTTTACCAATTCAGTTTTTCACAAACCTGAAAACAACAGAAAATGATGGCGATGAAGTTCTATGGATCTGTCTGTCTGTCTACCTACTTATTTACTTAGAAAAAGCAAATGCTCAATAACCTCCTGTGTGCAGGGTATTTACTGCTTTAGGGCACAATCTGTTGCAGAACAGTTAAAACTGTTGCTAAGGCATCTATTGTCGTAATATATGCCTCGGCAGCCCTGTGTTCTGTCTTGCTCCGCATCTGTGAGCACAGTGATTTATTGGTAATACTCATCTTTGAAAGTCCTGGTGCTGCTAAGTCAAATATATTTGAAGAGGGGGAAAAACAGTTTCATTTTCTGTTGTTTGTTTCCATGGAATTTCTTATGACTGCTTGAGAAAACGTTTTCGTTTGAAAGAGGATATATACTTATGTAGTTGAGTAAGAAGCAAGGAGCGACATCTACTTTAGGATCCTCTTATTCAGATGAGATTTGCCCTGCTGCTTTCACTTTCCATAGTATTCCAGGGGATTGTACCCTCATCACCACCGTCAGTCATCATTACTGCCGATGAGCCTTACTGTGCAGTCTTTATGTGCAGAGTACTTAAGAAAAAAGAGAAATTTGAAAAAGAGACCTTACATAAACATACTAGCAGACTCTTCCCTTCAAAGAGGGAAGTTCTAGGAAGAGGGTTCCCACCATCATTCCACCTTCTTTTTCTGTCCTTTAGCAGAGTATTAGCAAAATGAGGAGAGCTCAGCATTGATTGGACTGCAGTAAACTGTGGGTTGGGCCATTGCGTTGAAACTTGGATATTGCAATGGTCAATTCGGAAGAGGCTTAGGGTCTGGTGGGCAGCTCCTAGGCAAAGGGCACTTGGGGTCTGCACACTCACCTGTAACCCACACTGATCCCAAGATGAAAATTGGAGTGTGGGCAAGAGCAGGCAGGAAATTTGACTCTTGTTTGAAAAATATATTGTATCTTTCATCCCAGGAGACACACACACACACACACACACACACACACCCCAAAACATTTTCTTTTTCATTTTCTTTGTGTTCTACTCCTTCACTGTACTAAATGCTGTCTTTACCTCTTTATTCACACTGAGGTAAAAGAGAGTGATAACTGCTCCTAGAGGTAATTGTTCTTAGTTAGATATAAACTGTCTGTCGGATAAATACAATTGTGGATTGAGGATATCACTTGTCTAGTGGAAAATAATGGTTTGGTTTGTGTGAAGAAAGCCAGCAAAGATAAAGCAGGAACTTCTGACGCTAGCTTGGAAAAGGGAGTCTAATTATTAACGTTGTGAAGTCTGAAGACAGATTGACCTGAATTTAAATTCAGCCTGATCATATACTTGTTGTGCTAATGTTGGGCAAGTTTGTCAATCTCTCTAAGAACCAATTTCCATTAAAATAGAGAGAATAGTAGTTAATACATTCTCAGGTATAGTGCATTTTAGATAACATAATGATTATAAAATGCAAGCCACTGTCTGGCCACAAGCTAGTGCTTGTTGTTATTTATATGATACAGATGATAGCATGCCTTTGTGTAAAGATAGTAATGAATGATCCCATTAACTGCATCTGCAGACTCCACTGATTTGAGTTCTTCTCACTAAAATGAAATATTTCTTTGTTTTTCTTCTGGTTAGGCTTAGGTATTGAACAATGAACACAAAAGGAAGCATTAGAAATAAATGTACACAGAAATTAATACCAGAGATTATCTACCAAGTAAGTTAGTTGAACGTGCACTTAAAACAGCAGTGATCACAAATGTACAATAATTTGATCCCTTTTAATTAAATATAAAAAGACCACATCAAGCCTGTCAGGTCAGAATTCAAGACAGAAAAAAAGTAGATAGCTGGATTTTAATCTAGTTTTTAAAAAATATATATTTATTTATTTATTTTAGGGGGAGAGAGAGAAAGAGAGAGAGCGTGAGCAGGAGGGGTAGTGGGAGAGAGGATCTGAGGCAGACCCTGCACTAAGCACAGAGCCCAACGTGGGGCTCGAGCACCTGACCCTGAGATCATGACCTGTGCCGAAACCAACTGTCTGACTTTTGACCAACTGTGCCACCCAGGTGCGCCTTAATAATCTGATTTTTAAAATCCAAGACTATATACCAAAAGTCATATATGAGGGATCGCAGTTTTGATGAAACTCAGCATATTTTTTCAGACTACTGAGGCATTGAAACATTTTGCAAACTCTGTGGACTTTATAATATTCTGGAATCATGGTTTTAGTAATTTTTTAGCTGACCAAACATGCCCGACCACTTCCGGTCCAAGTTCCCTCATCTACCACAAGCATCAGCTTGATTTTAGGATTAAAAAAACATATTCCTGAGGTGCTAGATACTGGGAAATAATCAGTAGCTGGTAGATGTTGTGATTATAATTGGACACTTACTAGGTACCAGGTGCCTTTTCTTCAAAGAACCCATATTTGGCGATAACCTACTTAACAACACTTTCCTCCTGTCGAGCACCTCTTTAACTTTATGTTTACTGTTTAAGATAGAATTGAGTAAATAAAAGTTTGTGTTTTTAGTCACCCAGAAAACAACCACCAAGCTTAAGCCAGTGGCGTCCTTCACAGTACCCTATACGATAAGGAACAGCCTTTGCCTACCTATTTTGTCTCTGTTAACATTTGAAGGGCAAGGAGTTAATTCTCTACAACCTGTAAATGCTTCCTTTGTGGCCTTTGTACCTCTGGATGAATAATGAATGTTAATTAATGTTGACAATGACAATGGCATTCTGTGTTTTACTTTTTTGCACTTTACCCATCTCTAAGCCTTTTCCTCCTGGAGTGGGTTCCCTATTATTTTATTCACTATTTTATTCCTGGAAACTTGTGCTTTGTTAAAATACAGCAGATATCTTCCTGTGTGTTACCATAGCAAATTGCATAAGAATTTACACCATAAATTATTCATTACAGCCAATTTAGTATAATTATTAATTCCAGCATACATTGGTGCCTGATTACATCTCAGTGCTCATTGCTGGATCTTGACCATGTTCTGCTGAAAATAATGATCTGTCATGGCTAATCAGGATCTAACAAGTCCCACTAAAAGGTGAAAATGTTTAATTAATATCGGTTTAATAAAACAATGATTGATCCAGTTACAATCTGTCAGAGATTCTTCCGAAGGTAATCCAAAATCTACCTGGTAATGAACTTAAGAGCTAGCAGTGGTGTACAAGCAATCAACGTGCTTTCCAATTCAAGGGCAAATTGGGATGTACTCTTCCCTTGGTATCTTTCTGCAAAAGTAAATCAGCTCTCCTTTCACTGGGAAGCTTTGCTCCCAACATCAGTTCTGGTATTTCAAGCTTTCATGCCTTCTGCTCCCTATGAGCCCTTTCCTTGCATTAAAGATGCATCCTGTATTGTATGTGAATGTTCCAAGCTGCACTGCCTCCCACGCGGATCTCATTTTAACTCTAAGTTGAGCCGAGCAAAGTTTGCAATTGCATTTCCTACTGGGATTAACTGTGGAGAATATGGCTAGGAATTCAGTTCCAAAGCCCTTTGGCTGCAACACCATGTAGTCTGAATACCCATGGAGTATCACTGAACAGATATGACCCAATTTTGATATGATTTTTTTTTTGGCGGGGAGGGCTCTTGAAATGTAGAGCAGAAACCAGACGTATGTGAGTTAAGGTCAATTTTATTATGTTAACTTATTGTGTATGTGTTGAACCATTTCCTTTTTTTTTTTTTTTTTTTTTGTGGTGTGCCCTCAGGATCAAGAGTGAGACAGTATTAATTATTTTAAAATCTACAGAATAAATTTAATGCCTTATTTTTTTTTAATCATAGAGGAGGAAATAAACTAAAGTGATAACATCTCTCTGAGGGCCAATAATATGTCTGCTAGGCACTGTGTTTATATTTGCTCTTGTACTTATAATGGCCCTTAGAAATAGAGAATATTTTCCTCAGTTTCAAGATGAGAAAGCTGAAGCTGGAGGTCCTCACCGAGTAAATTGATGAATAGGGGTATAAACCCAGGTCTGCCTGACGTCCTACTACTTCCTTCAGCATGGTTTACCAGAGTTCAGCTCTTGACCAGGCAGGGATTGTTTGAACCACTAACCTTATTAGCTTTTGATTCTTTCCTTGTTAGACTAAGGGTGAATTTTGAAACACACATGTGGATGAGACGCATGAGGGGAAAGATGCAGAATTTAGATACTTGCTACCAACTCAATATCAGGTTCTGATTAAATTGGCTGTGTATTTGGCCCTCTTTCAAGGGACATAAACTTGTAGATATCAGACCCATGTACTGTAGAGATGAGTCATATTACAAAACTATACATCCGTCGCATTTCAATTCTGCCACAAATGCCCTGTGTGTTTTCCCAAGAAAACATTCAGAAATCACTTCTAAGGCTACTTTTGTGTGTGAATTTTGTTTAAAGTACCTTCCCAGAGCTTGTTAGGATTGGGACTTTCAGAAACCGTCAGTTGTTTGCCTTGAAGGCTCAGGGGCAGTGGATAGCTCAGTAACACTTTGAGGGGCCACCTTAGAAAGCCACAAACGGACACATACTCTCATCTTTGCCCTGCAGTTCCTTGCACACAAATTGAAGGTATTCTGTGCCACCTGAGAATTCACTAATGTCTTCAGGGCTAACCCCACGTGTTCCACATTTCAGCTCACCCTGGAGTTCTTCCCACACTGCAAATATAACTTACATGTAAGAGGAGAGGTTATGGCTATGTTTATATAGAACCATTCTACTTGCTTCTGGGATTTCATTATACTTAGTGGCATAGCATGCGATTTTAGAGTCTTTGCTGGAACTACTTAGTATAGTCCGTTAGCATTGCTAAAGCTTGCTACAGTTTTCTCTTATTTTCACAAGTTTATTGGGTCGCTATAAAGCTGAGAGAGAAACTCCCAGGAGAAAGAAAGTGAAAGAGCTAGTGTGGGAACAAAGACTGGAAGAACCAGGCAGAATAAGGAAAGAGAAGCCATAGGAGTAGACAGCCAAAACTGCAAAAAGAATGCTAGTTCCATTAATCTGTATTTTCTTTATAAACATAATTTAGATCAATATTTTTCACTAAAGAGCCAAGTAAACCACTTGATTAATTATTTACTAATGATTCAATAGCATCATTCTTATTCTTACCCTTTAGGAGCCGACCATCAGATAATACAAAAGAATTATTATCGCTCCTTTAATTTATCTTTGATTTATTGGATGCCAGAAGGAAGTTTCAGGAAATGCCTATTTGTGGATTTTACACCTATAACTGGATAAAAGAAGGAAAAGATTTATTCCTAATCTAGCCATCATGAAAGCCCACTAAACAATGTAGAAACAGCAACACAATTTAAGATTACCTAACATAACTTGACCACCGTATTTCTATACCTTGAAAATGCTATTCATTTCTGGAAGGTGACTTTAGGAGATAGAGGAAATGGTTCTTACCTTTTGGGAGATTTTCCAACTTTCTCCAAACTTATCCTATTTAGTTATCAGAAAAGGAGATATCAGTGTTAGGTATGTATGTGTAGTATTTTGACAAAATATTGATGTGTTTTTCTCTTGCATTTTTGCACATAGCACATTTATAGTCAGGTCAAGAGAGTCCTCTCTTTCAGGAGTAAGATTCAGGGTGTTATAGCAGGAATGGGAAGAGAAAGATTTAGTTTTCTTTTTCTGACATTCAATGTATGATTTGGTATAAAATCTTCTTCAGTATATCAAGAGCCAGCTTGGATTTTAGACAACAGGTCCCTCCCCCCCACCCCCCCACAATGGTGCATGGGACTGATTTTAGGAAAAAAGACAGAGAAAAGATGATTGAAAGGAGTACAAGCCTTGTACACGGAGGGCTCAAGAATCAAGAGAAGAAGCAGAAGAAGATATTAGATGGTCAAACATGTGGCCAATTTGAACCTCAAGTGAGAAGATGGGTTACAGAACACAGACATGAGAAGCACTAGCCTTTCCCCTCTTTGGGGCTGTGAAAAAAAGGTAGCTGTGCAGAGCCATTCAACACCCAACAGTGGGCAGTCCAGTTTAGTGAAAAGTCTGGAATTACCTTGCTAAGAATGGAGAGGTCAAGTTTAAAATTCCAAGCTTACTGCTAATTCTCGTATGGATAACAAGCATGCTTGCTAGGGGGAAAGCTGTGGTGAGAGGGACATAATGCCAAAGCAGAGGCTGAGGTCGGCTATTTGGGGACAGAAGATAAGATGGACCACAATGCAGAAATCTTCAGCCCTGGAAAATGATAAAGCCCAGAGACATGACTATGAATGCTCTTGTCTACAAATAATGGTAGTCCACACTGGAAGATGCCCAGAAATCAGACCAGTTATCCCTCAAATGTCACTAGTTTGTATACATGAGGTAACAGGCAACTTTCCCCCAATGCCATGAGGTCATAATATAATATCTTCTTCCTATACCCAGACTTAGTGGTAGAGAGGGACCAGGGAAAAACATGATGGAAATAGGACCTGAAGCTGAAAAAAAAATCTCAAAATTCTAAATGATACCTAAATATCATTATTTAATCATACATTAGTTCATAATCATAAATTGACGTATGAGACTTTTGAAAACTAGGGTGTGATAAAAGGTCAATAAAAGCACTATACACACAAACTCCAAAGTTTCTAGCAGATCTATTTGTGGGGAAATTTGTAAGCCTGTTTGAAAAAAAAAAGGGGAAAAAAAAGAAAAAAAAAAGGATTTGAGTCATTACACTGATGCATATCTTGATGTGGGTGATTCTATTGGATCTTTTTTTAAGAGTAAATTGAATGGGTTGAGGGATAAACATTGGTAGAGAAGAAAGAACAGAAGGCTGCTGACCAAAGCAGGCAAGACTTCACTGTTCTCTTTCTCCTCCTGGAGGATGCTTTATCCCTACCCTCAATGTTTATTATAATTAATGCTATATTAGTAAGATGATAACAGAAGTTATTAATTATAATAATTAAATTATAATAATTAAATTATTGTTATTACTAATAGTAATTTATTATCACAACCGATAAAGGAGATATTTTGCTAGCAAAACCCAACATCAGATCTTAATAGTGATTGGGCAAAAAGCTTCTGAAAATCACATCTGTGCTTTTTTACCAGTCAGGGCAATGGGAAGAACAAAGGCTCAAACTGCTGAAAAGTGATGACATTAAAAATATTGAACCAAACAGACGGACACAGGCTGTAAACCACCAGTATGGGCATACAGGTGCACAGCAGCAAATGCAGCTATTTTTCTCAGCCTTCTGAGAACTCAAATTGCATTTGTTTCCTAGAAAGCAAATCAGGATAAAGGCAGTAAAAATAGTGAGTGCATCTAGATAGGGAGTTCATTAGATTTTAAAGCTGTTCAAAGATTGATGGATATCACATTAACAACACAATTAAAGTGTTTTCGAACGGGCATTGTTTTCATAATTGCAGCATTTTAAAAAAATTGGAATACATGAAAAAAGGCTATCTACAGTTCTGTCTTCCAAAGAGGACCAACTATTAATATTTGTATCTTGCATTTTACATTTCCCTTACTTTTATATTAGAGGCATTATTGTTTGTGACTATACATTAGAAAAATGAAACAAAATAAAACATGTTTAGATCACTTTTGTTTGTTTTGAAAAGACAAGAAACTGAAGTATCATTCTGCCTTACTGTGATTAGATAGGCACTTTGAGAAATTATTGTCACCAAAATATTTGTATTAATTAAGTAAGGGGTGTTTGCACACGTGTGCATCTGCGAATCTGTAGTGTGTGTATGTGAGGAGGTCAGGCTTATCAGGAACTAGAAGCTTGAGGTAGTGGCTCTGCAGAGCTGACACTCAGACCTCTAAGGAGGGTGTGCCCTGGTGAGGGAAGCAATAAGGTTTATGGCGGGGGGGGGGGGGGGGGGGC